>NBND01000005.1:1200000-1924819 GCA_002196765.1 Millerozyma farinosa
TAGCAAGGACATATTTGCCTCGCCTCCTGATTTTCAGGAAGAATCGCCAACTGCGACCAAAAACAGTGGAACAAATTCCAATTGGAACTTTCTTGTTGGTGAGCCATTCCTCGCCAACGGCCAGTCGACACTGGGTGAAAGCTCCTCGGGCACCTTATACGACAACTCTTCAGACTTTCAACACGAGAGAAGGGACAACAGAGACGAATATAGAAAATTTCTTTGCAGCATATGCACCATGTCGTTTCGGCGTTCATCCGACCTAAAACGTCATGAGAAACAGCATTTGTCAATCCCACCTAACATATGTGAGATGTGCGGCAAGGGCTTTGCGAGAAAGGATGCATTGAAAAGGCACTTGGGAACTTTGACATGCAAGCGAAATGCAGAGAAGAAGTTGTATATTGAAAACTTGACTTACTTGCATGAATCGCAAAAGAAAAGGGGACGCTAGTGATGATCATTCTCTGCGCGGCTCAAATCTCCTTGCCCCACTCATCACATCCACCTAGATGATATGCACAGCTACCCTGGGCGTAAAAGCTACGTGCCGAGGGTCTTCGATCTCTGCTGTTGTGTATCTCTTTACCCACATCGTGATATTACCATCTTCTAAGAGCAAGTATTTCCCCTTGTGCTACCACACGAGAGAGCGTGAACCACGCATATATTCAGATCTAATGCATGCATATTCTAATAGTCTCTGGAGCCCTTAGCACTGGCCCTGCCCCCGTAGAGTACACCGTTCCTCGATTGTGGCGCCGCGGGAATATATTGTGGTCACGTGATTGGAGACTGTCTCCAGATATTCGCCAATAACCCCCCAACGCTATCTAACTTACCTCGGTGCTAGCGGCAGGTGCCGCTATTGATTCCACTCGACCCGCGCTTCCATACAGTATGACATTCCGGCCACACTGCAGCAATAGAACATCGGACGTCTCTCAGTCTTACTTTTGCACCCTCTACCGAGGACCTTCCTTTTGTCTACCGTAGTGTTGCATTAGCGGTGCAAATATCTTCCCCGGTGCTGCTTAAGTATGAGAATTGAGATTGCTTCTAAGGCTATCAGCTTCATGCTATACACGATTCATTGATAGCATGAACTTACGCGTTGTATCTCATTGCTAAACCAGCCAGTAGTTAACAGAATTTTTCACTCTCTTCATCAGAACCACTCAAGCAGCATAACAAATACGTCCATAATGTCAAATTTCGTTTGCCGAGCCACGTAACTACTATTTTACAGCTGTCGCCACCACTTAGCTTGAACAGGATATGCCACCAAGGGAAACAAGCGGGTTTTTTGCAGAATCGTCGGTGGACCGGTCTTCCTCGGTCCTGTATAGTTAAGTATTGGAGGCTCACATGAAAATAGAGTTCTGGATTATATATTACCCTAAGTATACCGACAGGAAGATCCTTGGAGGTAAGAGTATACACGAAGTACAAGCCGACGTTGGTATAAGTTAAAAGCCGGTTAGCGTGTGGTCTAATAAAAAATTTCAAGTTATTGAGTTTAAGGTATCTATTTCTGGAATCAAGTACGAGCTCGGAATAGATTGGGCCTCAAAGTGACACCAAAGTAATATAATAAATTAAAGAATCTTTGTTTCCAGAAGTATTCAAAGATATTTGTTTCGTGATTACTAGTAAGAAGGTGTTTATCAGTGGACTTAGAAATACGTCTTGCGGTTATAGCAGGACCGTTACTATTAGAAGAGCAGTGAATATTACAAAGATGAGTGAAAATAGAGCAAGCGCAAGATTATTACAATTATCCGGTATTTTGAAGCCAAATGCGCTCAAGGCACATCATCATCACAAGGACCACCATGTCCATCAGTCCCTCCGTCCGGAGAAGCCATTCAGAGTGGCTGTCATCGGGTCGGGAAACTGGGGAACAACTATTGCCAAAGTTATCGCTGAGAACACGAGCACGAGACCACATCTCTTCCGCAGAGAGGTACGTATGTGGGTATTTGAGGAGAAAATAGATGGCAAAAACTTGACCAGTATCATCAACACCAAACATGAGAACGTGAAATATTTGCCTGGAGTGACTCTCCCTGGTAACCTACACGCCGAGCCTGATCTCCTTAAGGCCGTAGAAGATGCCGACTTGATCGTTTTCAACTTACCTCACCAGTTCCTTCCCAGAATCTGCTCCCAGTTGAAGGGCAAAATTTCCCCACTCACCAGGGCCATCTCCTGTTTGAAAGGTCTTGAGGTTACACCCGAGGGATGTAAGCTCCTTTCTACATATATTACTGAGACACTTGGTATAGAATGTGGTGCATTGTCAGGTGCGAATCTCGCCCCAGAAGTTGCCAGGTGTAAATGGTCTGAGACAACTGTTGCATACAAAATCCCAGACAACTATAAGGGGCCTGGTAAAGATATTGACCATTTTGTGTTGAAAGCAGTTTTCCATAGACCATATTTTCACGTTAATGTGATCGGAGATGTAGCCGGTGTTTCCGTCGCTGGTGCATTGAAGAATATCGTTGCTTTGGCAGTGGGCTTTGTCGAGGGCTTAGGCTGGGGTGATAATGCTAAGTCTGCAATTATGCGTGTAGGTTTATTGGAAATCATCAAGTTTTCAGAGACCTTTTTCCCAGATTCTGATGTCTCAACTTTTACTAAAGAGTCTGCAGGTGTTGCTGATTTGATAACAACGTGTTCAGGTGGTAGAAACGTTAGAGTTGCCAGATATATGGCTGAAACGGGTTCCAACGCTGAGGAAGCTGAAAAGAAGTTATTAAACGGTCAATCATGTCAAGGTGTTATTACCGCCAAAGAGGTTCATGAGCTTTTGACAAATGTCGACAAGTTAGATGAGTTTCCTTTGTTTGAAGCAACATATCAAATAGTTTATGGTTCTGAATCCATTGAAAACTTACCAGTTTTATTGGAAGATAATTAAACTCTTCTGATCTTTGTCGAGCTTTAACTATTACTTGATTACATATAGAAGTATACAGATCCGTTCTTTTATTTATAATTGTCTTATAGAAGATCTGAGCAACATATTATTTCTTCATCTGCATTTGTATCTATAAAATAAATGCATTTGTAGGAACGAAAATATAGGCGATTCCCAGGGTTGCAAGTATACGCCTCTAATATCATTCATCCTCCAATTTAGGTTTCTTTTGCGCATCACCATCGCTATCCTCTTTGGTACTATGGGGCCTCTTTTTATCGTGCTTCGCTTTGTATTTGATCAAAAACTTGTCCATAAATGCCCTGCAGTATTCTTTTATCTTTTTCAATTTAGCAGATTCCAATTCCTTAGGTGCCTTCGTATCAGGATGCTTCTTGAGCTCCTTCTCTGTTAAAGTTTTCACTATTTCTCTAGCACAACCTTTGATGTTATCTCGACCAACTTCGGCCTCAAACTTCTTTATCAAATTCGGTACGTAATTTGCAAACAATTTCGTCCATTGCTGTTCCAACAGCACCTCAGAACTACGTGAAGCGCCATTTGACGACTCGTGAGAATGTTTGGAGTGTTTCTTATCCTTTGAGTGTTTGTCATTCTTTGGCTTCTTATCTTTTTTCTTCAAGAAACGTCTTTCCTTTTCCTTTTCCAACTTCTCTAGTCTTAATTTCTCCTCTAGTGACTTCTTTTCCTCGTGTTCTTTCTGAGATTGTAATATCAAATCCTGAAGTCTCCTTTCCTTTTCCCGCATTTCCCTGAATTGCTCTTCCTTTTCTCTCCTTATCCTCTCCTCTTCTCGTTTTGCTAACTCATCATCCTTAAAACCTCTTGATGTGCTACTGCCATGGTTGTTGCTTCTCTTCGGTGGTTCTATGCTCTTCGAGCGAGGTCCTTTAGGCACAACTTTTGTGGGTCTATCCCACCTAGAGATTCCTAGTTCAAGGTGATAGTAATATGGTTTTTGTGTATTTGGATCAAAAGCCACCTGCCAGCCTTCTGGAAGAGAATCATCCTCCATTTCAATTGGCTCATTTGACTGGCTTCTTTCAGGGCTTCTAGACCTAGTGCTTCTAGTGAAAAAAGAAGATGTACCAGAACTGCCATTCGACGTATTTTTAGGTATACGGTATGCCATCTGGAGATTACCCCATTCATTCAATAAGTCTCCAGATAGGGTCTTCAATTCCTCATCTTCACAATTTTCATTTATTTCTTTGACAACATCTTCTATTTGAGAAGAGGAAATCTTGTTTCTAGTCATTTTTGGCCACTTGCTTAAAATTATTAAAATCTTTTTGACAAGCTCTATGTCATCCCCTCTAACTGCCTTAATGACTTGTGAAAGTGTTTTGTAACCATGAACTCGAATTATCAATGTATTTATATAGCTATCGTCGGTTAGAAATATTCTTTCAATAAGTTTCTGTGTTATACTCAAGTTCTGAGAACGCATTAATGCACCCATAACTCTCGAGACATCTCCTTCCTCTAAAGGACTAACTTCGATAGATTTAACAAAAGCCTCATTGACGGAAGAGCTTTCCTTCTGTTGCTTAGAACGAAGATGTTTGTTCTCCTTCAACCATTGTTTTTCTTGCTTATGCGTTACTCCAAGAGCCTCAGATATACCATCTGGCAACAATAATGCTGCATCAGTCTGTGTCTTTCCACCTAGCCATTTGATACAATTTGGCTCACCGCAGTAACATGGCTGTTTCTGTGCCCCATACCTGTCAACATTGTAGTCGAACGTTATTTCTTCACCTCGTTTGATTGTTCTCTTGGCAAATATGCCCATTCTCAACTTCTCGCCCACAACCCATTTGTCTACATATGCATTTGGATTACATGAGTGGTTACAGAACCTTGCCAATGATCCTTTCCTGGTAGCGTCAATGAAAGAGTCTTGTTTTAACATCATAAAATAGAAATGTTTAATATTCTTTTCATCGTACTGAATCATCCTCTTCCTGAACGCCTCTTCGTCTATTACCTCACCAGTATATTCATATATGAACAGGCTATCTGGTATGTCCTTTTCAGCACGGAGTCCATATCCTTTCATTTCAGTTTGAAAAACTGCCACGGAAGCATACTGCTTTTTTTGAAACCTCTGATTCTGACAATCTTTACCACAAGTACCATACTTATTTGTACATTCAACAGAAGTCAATCTATTTATACAGTCAGAATCGTCGTCGCATGCTAAGTTCTTCTGTGACGTCGGATCCCATTTTTCATGACAGTCACAAGTCATTTGTTCATGTTGGCCCGAGGAACCAAGAGATTTATTAGCATATGTACATTCCCCTATCTCAATAAAGGACTTTTTGGCCTCTTCTGTTTTGTCTTCTTGGTCCGAAAATAGTACTGGTCCATTTTTCAGGTTTCCATCGTCCTTTTCTTCCAACACTGACATTACTTAATTATTAATGCTTTTTTATAAATTACAACTCTTTAATGAAGTTTAGAAAAGTACCAAGTGAGACAACGAAGCTACCTTGTCTTTTGTAATAAGCAGTGTATATAATGTGGACCGGGTGGCGATATCAACAATCACTGGAAGCATTCATTGAAATTTTATCTATCAATAATTCATTATGTAGTCTAAAGTTACACAAAATTAGTTTTGAATATTCAGTACGTAAGTCAGTAACGCCTAGTTAAGCAAGCTGTTAAGAAGACGACGGAGCTTGCCATAGAGTGCATTATTATCCGTGTCAAGCTTTTCGAGATCAGAAGTTGTGTGTGACTGAAAAATTTTATTTAGTTCTTCAAAGGTTTTTTCGATTTGGGTAACCTTATCGGCATCGCATGCGTTTCTGGTCTGAGAAAAAATCTTCTTAATGGTGGTACGGTAGTTCAAATGCAGAGTGTAATTAGCTCTTTTAGACGTGATACCTGAGGGAGATTTCGCTTGGGCGTGATCTCTACCCATCCCATTACCGGAACTTGTTTCAGGATTAGAATCATACTGCGAGTGCAGCTCGTCCGCGTTGGACAGAGCACTTAATGAGTTGAATTGGTTCCTATCACCCGTACTCAATTCTATCATTTTGATTTCTCTGGCTCTCAAGCTTAAGAACACGGTTCTTGATGTCACGTTAACATACTCGCAATTGTTGTGATAGAATATTAGATCATTTTTCATGGCATTCATAACTTGCGATTCCAACTTCGGATTAATCAAGCAAGATTGTAGGGTAAATTCAGGTCTAAATTCATCGGTAAAGCCTATTACGGGTTGTAATGTATGCCTTTGAATTAATGGAGCGATGCGATGCTGACATGGCTTCTCTGAGTCATCAAAATCAAGATTGGTGGTATCAAAATCCTCCCCTTGTTCATTAAAATCCTTTGGATCAACAATTAACGTTTTAACATCGTCAGAGGAGAACTTTGGAGCCACATTCATGATAGCATTGCACTTTTTCTTGATTATAGAATTATTGAAAACCATTCTGTCAACTTTTTCATAATTTAGAAAAATGGGAAAGTAAACGCCAGATTTAGTACGTTTTACTCCGGGTTCAGTGAGCTTAGGATGTTCAAAATCTGCAACATTTCCCCTCTTATTATGCACAAAATTAGTATTAGAGCTGATTTCTTGCATGGAAGTCGATCTTGAAATCCGATGATTATTTAAAGGACTTCCTGATGCCAGTACTGTATTAGCCAGGTCACTGTTCCAAAGATAATCGTCGCCTTCTAAGGCTGGAGAAGGTGTTCTCAAAGAATATAACAAGTTCATCATATTAAAACCATTAGAGTGGTGATGTTCCATGCTATCTGAGTTTGTCATACTATTGGAACTATGGTATTGACTGGCCCCAAAAGAGTTTTTCCACTTATCTATGAATGTACCTCCCAATTTAGATAATGAATAATTAGACGTCGACGATGATAACGAAGAATTTAAGGAAGAAGAAAGATATGCCATTGATTGAGACTTGGAAAGAGACGATCTTTGTGCCTGAGCTTTTTGGGTTATGGGTATTGCAGTTGTGTTGCTCTCTACCCTAGATTGATACGGTGCTGTGCTTGTGCTAGCAGAGGATTTCGAAGCGATTTCCCATCCCTTATTTGAAGCTGTAGACTTCGATAAGGAGTTTTCAAAAGAGTTATCATTAGCCAATGTGATTCTTTTTATTGGAATGGGCTTTATGTCTGAAGGTTCGGATGTGTTAGGTATCTTATCATATGAATTTCCCTGTGAAGCGGACTTCTGACATCGGTTCGGAGAGTAAGAAATTTCTTCCCCTTTGTCACTTTCTCCTGTATCTTCTGGTTTGAGTTCTTCACTGCCTGTTAAAGCTGGTAAGGCATCCAGTGATAAGTTTACAGATGAATAAAACTTTTCATCGGGAATTAAGCCGTTTATGATAAATAAGAGCTTTTTCGCGACCACTGGGTTTCCTGTCATTATCACAACACGAGTAACCTCTTTATGTGCCCTGCTTCCTTCTTCAAAAAGCAAAGGCCTCTTGGCTAAAGAATGTCTCAATGGAATTAAAACCGAAAATAGACTTGCCAAAAAGGACTTGGTGCCATTGAAATCACGGCTGAAACTCGAAGGCGAAAAACTTCCAGAATTAGATGAATTGCTCAAATTGTTATCCGAATATTCGAAATTATTATTATAAACGGAAAAATTTTGGTTCGATTTTGCTGGGCAGTTGGCAATATTTCCACTTCCCAACAGCATAGCTTTCCCATCCTTGTACTCAAGCCAATTCAATAGTTCAAACACCCAGTTAATGTAAAATGCACTCAACTTGGAATCAGCATGTTGCAAGGACCATTTCATCAATGAGTTTGAATTGATGAGTTTTGGAATATTTGTGTCATAATGTATCAACTTTATTAGTTTAATCAACTGGCTGTGTAATTCTGAGTTATTTTGCAAGACATAGTTAGGAAACTGTATCCTTTTATTGATGATGAAGGGGCTACCAGATGTTGGTGAGTGTCCCTGATCTATGCGGTTGTAAGGGGACGTAGATTCACTGATAAGATTGGACGCATTCCGATGAAGAACGTTTATCAAAGTCTTGATTATCAATCTTTGCAACACTATAATGAAATAGGATACTTCGTTCCAGTTCGTCAAGATCGTCTCGGTGATGTCCTGGTCTCCATTTTCTAGCGGTATGATGAGTCCGATAGAAAACCGACTGTTTATGTTATTCGTTTTCGCGTCGCTATAGTACATATCCTTATATGGTGAATCATTTTGGTTGTAACTTTTTCCACCGTACTTGAATGGTACTTGTCGTATGGGTAGTGAAGAGTGTGGGTGCCAATACTTGTCCGTCGAGGCATCGCCATAGTTTATCGAGTCTTGATTGTCCGAAATCAGAAATAGTCGAGTAATCAAGATTGAGCGGTTGGTACCGTACACCTGGTTGTTGAGCGCAGGGAGAATGTGTAGCTTTGTTGTGCAGTGATGCTCGTTGGTCGGCAAGCCGCAACCAAACATATAGTCGTTTATCTCATTGATGTTATGATGCAATTTCGACGTCATGATATTCCTGTTGGTACTGTTGTTAGGCCCCTGTGACGCCACCACGGCCTTCCCCTGGCTGCTTTCGAGCAATGACGAGTCAAAGAGCACTTGCTTCGTTCTCAAGCTACCTCCATCCTGCGAAACCACTATACGGAAAAACTTATTATTGAACAGCGACGGCTGTAGCTGGCTCGCGGCCGATGTGCCATATAGTATTTCCCTGGTATACGAGTCTTCGTACGAGTTGAGCTTATTCGATATTCCTGATGCTCCCGGACTTGAAGTTTTGGTTGCACCTAATCCTATGCCGTATGGGGACGTACTTTGATTATTGCTAGTGGCGCTACTAGGTGCATACCCATTACTTTGCGTCTGTGGGCTATTCTGCCTGAAGAGTCTTCCCAACATCTTACTCTTCCCCGGTTGCCCATATGACTGGTGTTGTAATTCCTACGCCGGTATTGTCTTGAGGTAAATTGAACTTGTTCGGGTAAGTTATTAACTTTTTTAATTCTGTGTATTATTTTTTCTATAGCATAATGATAAGCCAATATACGGTGGTATTATTTAGATAAAAAAAGGACCCTTTTTTGAATTGCTGTTGGCACTTTCCAGCGCCAGATTTTCATTTGTAGAGGGTACTATTATAATATCTGCTTGAATGGGAACATAGCAGGGCCTAGAAGCGGGTAATGGCGGTCGGAGTTGTGTTGATGGAAAGAATGTTGCTGCTGTGTAGATTGCAAGCATGCCAGTCTCTTTACTTCAGCTGCATTGTTGTTTGCAGTCAGCACGTTTGTGTGTTGTCTTGCTTGTAGGGCCGCATTTACGAATTTCCGTGTAAGGTTCAGTTCAAGGGTCGTTTTTTTAAAAGAGCTAGAATGAGCTAAAACGAGCTGGAATGATATGACGTGGACTACGTATCCTCCGTGGCTGCATTTGAAGCTAGCGGGACATGCGAGTTTAACTGACTGTGAAGTGGTACTTTTCTCTGCCAGTGCCCGTCTACGCCATTTTATACGCTATTTCACTTCGCTCTCCCTTTTGGTGTATTGGAAAAATTCTCAAATATCGCCATTTCGGCAAAAGTTGGGAATAGAAGCTCGATGGAACTACATTAAACATGCATAATGCTTGTAGACAGATTTAAGCCCTCAGAGGCACATTTATCCATTAGCCAACTACGATGATCGTCCGCTCACTCGGGAGGCCGATACTTAGAATGAATTTTCGCAGCTACTTTCGCCTGGGTTTCCACAAACTAATTCATAGTTGGGAAGCAAATAATACTACGAATACAGGCCTCCAAACGATAAATGTGGTTTGCAATTAACACTAAAAGCCAGTTTATCAGATATACTTACGTAGATACACTCCATATTGAGAGCACAGGGAACGTTGGAAAGCAGTACAGAAAAATAAGCCTACTAGCCTCTAAGGGTTTTGAGGACATCTTCGACGATGGAAAGCATTATGTCCGCGTGCTTCTTACCAAACACCAAGCAGGGTCTGAGACGAACAGACGCCGAACCACAGCCTCCTATGTTGAGTCCCTTTGAGCGACACAAAGATATGAACTGATCTCTTTCAGATGGCATGCTGTAGTCCCAGGCAATGAAAGTACCGTAATTCTTTCCTCTCAAGTTTTGTACGAGTCCCTCATACTTTGAAAACATTGCTTCTAGATTTTCATATATGTAGCTGCCTACTTCTGCTGTCTTGGTGACAAGGTCGTTTTTGGTTATTTCTTGGTAGATGCTTCTGGCAAGTATTGCTTTAGAAGGATCACCACACCAGGTATTAAACTGTCTATAAGGCTCCTTGGGTTGCAATTTTGGATCGCTGAAGTAGAAGCCAGCAGCCTGAAACTTTTTGGAGAACGTCACCATGTCAGGAGGAGTCAGAAGGTTCCAATGTTCGTGAGCCCAGAATTTCCCAGATGCCCCTACCCCGGTCTGAACTTCATCGACTATAAGCAATATCCCGTGTTTGAGAGTTATCTCCCTTAAGGATTGGAAAAAGAATGGAGAAGCATGGTTGTCTCCACCTTCTGACTGTACGGGCTCCACGATTACAGCTGCTATTTTATTAGGGGCAAATTTTTTGGTTATGATGTTCTCAAGCTCCGCAAGACACCTTTCTTCTTCCTCGTGATTCTCCTTGATGTGGTCTTTCAAAGGATACTTCAACTGAGGGAAGGGAGCCCTAGGCCAGGGGAACGCAGGAATATCCAATTTGTGCATAGCCTTGCTTCTTGTGGCAGATAAGGAGCCAAATAACCTGCCATGAAATCCTTTGTCAAATGACAAAATTACCATCTCGGAACTCCCAGGTGGCTTATTGTCCATGCACGAGGCAAGTTCTTCAGCAGAGACATCTAAGGAACCCCTCCTCTTGGCATTCTGGTAGATGAAGGCAGCCTTGAAGGCAGTCTCGTTGGCGCAAGAGCCTGATAGTGCCGTCCATACATGCCCCATCCCCTTGGGGGCTGCTGCAAGGATACCCTCCGATAAGATCTTTCCATAGTCTATCGAGGGAAAGCACGCCAATGCTGGTCTGTTAACAAGCGCATTAACCATCACGTCCAGGCGAGCAGTCTCTATCAACGCTGGGTTATTGTAGCCTAGTGCAATGGACGATATCTGTGCGAATACATCCAAGAGTTTATTCCCATCTGCGTCTGAAATGTAATTCCCCTTGGAGTTGAAATAGTCGCTCATAAAGTACAGGGCGTTGATATCATACGAACGACCGAGCTCCTGGGTCAACTTCATACTGCGGGGGCCAGGAATGTGGCTGCTTGTCACCGCCGGCTTGAGTGGCTCGTCTGGAAAGTATTCCTCCGCGACACTCGAGTAAGGCCTTCGGACACCAGTCAAAAATACCCGTTCTCTGACACAATTGGCAATAACATTGCCTTGTATATAGCCTCTCTTCAGAGTTATATTCATTTTTACCTGAAATAATGATTATTGCGTTCTCAGCAGGGCTAAAACTAGGGCAATTTATAGTTTCGCATTCGTCTCCATCTGCCATGATAAGCATGGAAGTCGACTTCCGCCATGTCGACGCCTTTGAAATGGGCTACTTTTATGCCCAACAGGCATAAAAGTTTACATAGTAGTCACCACCAAGGCATGTGAGCTTAATCCTGGCATTTTGGAGCATTTTCTGCACTTCTTTCCGCCAACTTGGAGACGCTTCCTGATTGCCCATTTGAAGTGCAGCGTCATAGATAAAGATAGTTTACGTCAAAACATTAATAAAAAGTCGACTCCCCGTTTTATATAGCTCTAGATATATCAAATATAACCCATATCAGCGGCCTACGATAGTATTAGTGACTGTTAGATTTTAAGTTGGTCTAATTTTAGAATAGTAATGTCTTGATTTTGCACAGCGATTGCTTGGAAATTAAGTTCAAATTATCGCTTGGGACAAAATGGACTTGGTGTATTTTAAACTGAGTAAGCGATTCAGCACGAGAAAGAAAATAGTAGCGAGGGCAAATGGAGAACAAGGCAGAGGATAAGGCCGAAGGACATAATTTCAAGAGAATTTTGAACAAGTTAAGTGGACAGCCAAGCTCGTACGCCAGGAAGGCCCAGTACACTTTTGGCAAGACATTAGGAGCAGGGTCATTTGGAATTGTCAGATATGCCCGCCGCGATTCGGACGGCGAGGAGGTGGCAGTCAAGATCATCTTAAAGAAGGCATTGAAAGGGCAGGAGCAGGTTGTTCTAGATGAGCTCGAGTTGTTAAAACTGCTTCAACACCCCTGCATCGTGGGGTTCAGAGATTGGTTCGAATCAAAAGACAAATATTACTTGGTGACACAATTAGCTACGGGAGGCGAACTTTTCGACAGGATTATAGAGAGAGGACATTTCACAGAGAAAGATGCGTCATTGGTGGTAATTCAGATGCTTGAGGCGTTGAAGTATCTACACGGGCGCAATATAGTGCACCGCGACATTAAGCCAGAAAACATTCTCTACTTGACAAATGAGCCTGACTCCAACGTGGTGTTGGCTGACTTTGGTATCGCCAAGAAGCTCGAGAAGCCCAGTGACAAGTTGACGTCGTCGGCGGGATCGTTTGGGTATGCTGCTCCAGAAGTTATACTAGGGATCGGGCACGGCACCCCTTGTGACATATGGTCCCTCGGGGTTGTCACCTACACCTTGCTCTGCGGCTACTCGCCATTTAGGTCGGAGAATGTCCATGATTTCATTGAGGAGGTCAGGGAAAACAACGCAGTGGTATTCCACGCCGACTACTGGAAGGACGTCTCGCGCGACGCTCGCCGCTTCATCGTTAAGACATTGCAGTTCAACCCCAGTAAACGTCCCGATGCAGAGACGCTCCTTCAAGACCCTTGGATTGTCAGTGTTGCATCAGAGCATGAGCACTGTAACTTGGTACCAAACTTGAAGCAGGGATTCGACGCCAGACGAAAGTTCAGGCAGGCTATCGAAGTTGTTAAACTCAACAATCGTATTAGGAAGTTGAAGGAGATGCAAAGCCTGGAGGATGATGACCCTAATGAAATAAATCTCTTTGGTGATTCATCTATAGAACGTAAAGACCAGCAACCCACAGGAGAGACGGCGCTAGATTCGTGGTCTAGCCTCAAGGATACATTGTCATCCCTTAGCAAAGAGAATTCCAAGGAATCAAATGATTCCGAGGTACTCACGAAAAGCAACGACGGCTCCTCTTTGCGTAGTGACGCCTTCTTCCAGTTGGTGCAAACCGCCGCACAGAACAAAGAGCGAGTAAAAGGCTACAAAGAAGAATGAAGGTGGTAGTATAGTGAGCTTACCATTGTATTTATCTCGAATATACGGAACAACTATGCTAACGTTGCGAACGACTATATAGGTGCCATGGACCACGTCCGCGCTTAAAACTTGGACCATTTCCACAACAGTTCATGTGGATTTACGAGGTCTCTCTCATCCTCGCTAAAAATCAAGCCATTGTCAGCGCCCTGGGAGAGCAACACATTCAAATAGAAGAAAAACAACTCAAGCTTGAATCCAGCACTATTCCACTTGTCCTGACCCTCCTTTAAGGAGTCACTCGCAGAGACTTCCTTAACGGCGAGTTTGACATTATGCGCTTGCTCGTATCTCTCTACAACTTGACGTTGAGTTACCACATCAGAATAGGTTCTCACCTTGTCTGGCAAAGATTCAGGGTTGCTCACAGCCACAGCCACCACAACTCTGCCGATATCATCCACCTTAGAGACAGGGAACTTCTCGTCTGCGTTACCTCTGTAAATAACTGTCTTACTCTCTGTATCAACCCCTACGGCACCCACGAGTTCGTATAAGAAGGCACCCGGGACTGCAAAAAAACCAGTGACAATGTCCACTACCTTGATACCAGCGCTTCTGAGGTTCTTCGAGTGCTCTTGCTTGAACTCCAAAAATCCAGGAAATATCTTCGCGCTCTTGTCTATCTCTGTACCAAACTGCGATGGAATGTACAATTGGGGCTTGACCAATTTCACGAGCTTCTCCACCGAAACATACAAATCGGGATTGCCGCCAATCAACGAGACGATAGTATTAATTCCCTTCAATTCCGCCGCGAGTGCATCAACACCCAGCTCGTCAAGCACACCCTGTACGTATTGCACCTTTTCGGTCGATGCCTTTTTGGTTCTTGTCACCGCCTTCACCGGGAATGCGATCTTGTCATCAAAAATACCGCTCTCAATGGCATCTATTACAGGCTGCCCCAAGAAACCAGATGTGCCTATGATTGCGATGCTTGCCTTATCCATTGCGTATCTTTTTTCCTATGTGTCTTGTTCCAATCTGCGGAAATGTTCCTTTTGTGTATGTCTGCTCTGCCAGAAGCTTCATCCTTGGATCGGCAAACTTTATATCCAGATAATTACGGCTGATCGCGTAAGCACGTCCGTAGTTGACATACGTAACTTCCTGATGGTGGCTCCCGGATGCCAAAACGGGTCATCTTGAAATCGGTACCATGGCATCTTGCGCACCACACTTATTTGTCAGGTGGTCATCACCTTAGTAAAGATTTAATAATCCTATCGTATTAATCAGGTGCTTATCACGTTAGTACCGCGCCGCACTTAGTAAAACCTTGGAACAAGCACGTCGCTAGTCACTGATCAGTAATAGCTTTGTAATCTAGGCGGCCATAATCTTCCTCTCGTGAACACTAACTCCGACACACGCATAAACACAGATACATTCTTCTGCACATATGCAACAGTATGCGCGATATCGTCCCCTATTTGGAGATGAGCAGCGTTTTGCTTGCCGTCATCGACGCCGCCTGACAGCAAGTTACTTTGCCCATTATCTGTCTTGGCCTGTATTAACCACTCAGGCACCATCTCTTATTACCTTTCTAGAAATGAGCGTGGCAGTGGGGACCCGCCACGAGCGCCAATGTGCCCATACATCCTCTCGCTGAGGAAACAATGCTCGTGCAGCTGCAGAATTGGACCCTCGGTGAGGGATTGGCTTGTATGTGAAATTGATATGCGCGAAAAAACTTCTCTTGAGTATATGGACAGCGACCCGCATCAATTTGCATACAACTAATATTATTAATCCTGCAAGAACTCATCTGCCGCCCGAGGACGATAAGCTATTACTACGGATTCAACCTGGCAGGTTTTGTGACACAATTATTGTTTGTGCCTTTTTCGTGCTGGTGTGGGTGCTGCTGTTGTCGCTTAATAGCGATTGCCTAGAATTTACACTTCTCCATAAAAGGAACTATCATTCACCGATTTGGTCACTATGGCCAGGATGACAATAAAAAGGTGGGACCAGGGAGCCCACTGGGTGAAACTGGTGGTCCCCCTGCTGGGGGTCGATCTCTTCTGAACTAGCGGTCTGTTAGACGCTCGTTTTGGTACCTAAAGCTTACTGCCTATATTAGCGCGGATGATCGGCGCAACGCTTAAGGTTATCGCACTTAGCGTCTCCACTGCTGGCTGTGCCTGAGCGCGACTGAGCAACGGCGTCTTCGGCGGCTTACATCATACTTAGCTAAAATGAATTTTATATTCGTATCATATACACAGTGAGCTGTATCGTCATGGTGCGCCTGCAAGTGAAAGTCTGCATGCATTAAAACTTCCCTCCGCCTCACCTTAAGAATGGGGGTGAGCTGCGAGAGACGCCTGCGCGGATTTTTCACCGTCACTACTCTGCCCTAGAGAGAAGGCGCCATTCTGTAATTGGCTGCTGGTTTCCTACCAGCACTCTCCCGAGTGTTGTTTAACTGCTATATTCCGCGTCAAAAATAACCCCTGCAAAGGTCGACAAGAAATGTTGGTATGCATGGTGGGTAGCTTTCAGCATGTACCCAGCAAGTACCAGCACACTGTAGCCGAGCAGGGCACTCTTGTCCTGTGGTCATATTGTGGAACCAATCCTTTCATTGATATTGGAATTGAGAAAATTAAATTCATCGCCCGCACGAAGCTGAAGTGGGGGGTCTATATTGAGTTATTGGTGGATAACAATTCTGGAGTAAAGGTGAGAGAAGCCAGAGCAGGGTCGATATCGAAATTCATGGGGTTGATTGAGCTTGAATTTATACCCCTCTCGTCATTATGTGGGTTCAAGCTGTAGAAAGCAGAATCCTCAAGGACATCAACACCTTTCAAGTTCATCAAGTTGATATTCTCGTCAGTGTCTGTAACGCCAGGAAAAGCAGACATATTTGGATCATTCAATGAAAAATCGTTCATCACTGGAGAGTTGAACTGATTGTTAACATTTAAGTTTTCCGAAGCATCATCCATTTCTTGGTTCTGTTTGACATGGCCAAACAAGGTAGAAGTCTGAGGATGGAACTTGCTTAGGTCTGGTACCAGATATGCTCTGGAGTGGGATGATGTGGTATTCGCATCTTGTCCCATAAATTGTAAACTGTTTTGATCACCAGCAAACAAGTCTAAGTTGTTATTCATCATTGGCTGGTTCATTGTAAAATCAAATGATGCTTGCAGAGGGACACTGTACTCAAATGTCTTATTTAAATTCTCTGAGCTACCATCAGCAAGCATACTACCATCACTACCTGGTGCGAGAGAAGATGTCATCGTTGGGCTCTGATAATATAATTCAGACACCTCTGGCACCGCGCCTGCGCCTGCGCCTATACTAGAAGAGCCAGTACTGCCTGGCTGGCTCAAGAACGTTTCCTTAAAAGGAGATGACTCGTCCTGCGACTTGGCAGGAGACATTAACTCAAATTTAACGGCTTTAGGTGATACCTTAACTTTCTTCAGGGCAGGAGAATCACCGGGCGATGTAGGCGGCGATGATAAATATTCTGAGGAGCTGGTAGTGTGATGAGAGGATGTACCTGTGCCTGTGGTAGACATAAGGGCTGGCTGTGTCGTTGAAAATTCATTAGAGCCTTTGTAGTTCTTTATGAACTCCCAGCATTTGTCACCGTATGTCTTGGGTGTAAAGCCAGTAACAGACTTGAACACACGATGAAAGTGCCATGCGGATAATTTTGACTTAGCAGCCAACTCCTTGAAACCCAATACTCCTCCACGTCTACGACGCTTTTTATTAGATGAGTTCGAGCCCCCAGGGCTATCTCCTGGTGATTTAGATCCATTAAGGGGATTAGGCTGTAAGATACTAACTGCGGCAGCCAAGGCCAAGTGCCTGCATGCCAAGTCCACCAACCTGTAGTGGTCAAAGTCATTTTTAGATAAGGAAGCGTTCTCATAATCCTTTGAATATTTTCCATCGAAATTAACCACAGGAACCGAGGATCTTCGACCACTGATGGTTTGTAAAATGTGTATCTCGTTTGTGCGTTTCGACTCTATAATGTTTTCCTTGATCTTCTCATTATTACGATCTTCATTTTCGTCTAACAAAGGAGGAAGAAATCCTATTTGTTTGTTAACTGCTGCGACACATTCCACCAAAAGATTTACATCAATCACATGTGAATTTAATGGGTCACAGTGCTCACACGGTGTGTAACCATAATTCATTCCTTCTTCTGCCAGTTTTACGAATTTAATTTCCGACTTCAAGTTTGTAATGGGCCTGGCATCACAATCTGGACGACAAAGCGTCTTGTTAATTTTGTTGCAGACGCAAAACGATCCAGCTGCGAATGGATCACTGAATTGATAAGCCTTCCACTTGGCTGCTTCTGAAGAGTATACCATTTTTTCTCTTTCTATTAAAAAAAATGACGCAATTAAAGCTAAACTTTTTTGCAACACCTATAATATAAAGTCAAGCCTATAACAAGTAGTTGCACAGCTATGACTAGGAAAAGTTGGGTAGTTGTGCAACTCCACGGAAGTATAGCGCGTAAAATATAAGCCCTATTGTTAAATGTCTATAGTACACTCAATTGAATCAGATCCACACTCACGTCTGATTAATGGGTACGTTAACAAACTCCTTGATGAGGTCTCTCCCGATCTGAAGTACGGTGCGAAACCCAAAGTGGTTATTGCTTCGAAAGCCTAACCACAGGATACGAAGAAAACAAACTTTTTGAAGACCGACCGGTTAGTAGTAACCTGAACTAGTCAACTGAAATATGGGACTCGTAGTTCGTTCTAACCGTGCGTGATGCTGGTTTATTTTAATTCTCAAGTACCTGTGTCTTGAGTTAGAACAACGAGCTGCGTATCTATAGCTTCTTATGCAAGTCGCAACAAACAAGAGTCACTGGAGCAATATAAAATAAGCTATAGCACTCTAACCAGTTGCGATATATCGCTGTCGAGTTAGTTCTCGAGTAAATGTCCCGCGCTGTAGTTTGTTCCACTTGTTAAAGTGAGAAACGTGAGTTCCTAGTAAACTTGAGGGTAAGCCAACGGAGTGAATTAGTCTGCTCCTATCGTCAAGCTAAACAAGATATTAAATACAGCTATTGTGTATTATAAAGTGATTATCTGTTGTGTTTAATCGTCCAAGGCTGCTGAAAAAAGATTAGGACTGACCATGTCTAATTTATAGTCCAATTTATCAACCTACCCATAGTTCTAGTGCTGTACTGCATAATCCCTCTTACCAAATTAGAATGCTCACCCTTTTCAAGCTAGGCAGCCTGCGTGCTCCGGAACGGGGATCCGAATAAGCTGTATTATCTTGGCTGCATGTAGCTGCATCCAATATGCGGGCATCGGCGCATATGCACTACAGGCGAATGCGTGACGAATCTCTAGGGGGTTTGGATATGGGAACTAGAGCAGAAGAATAGGCAGTGGCCAGCGGGGTCCTGTATGGGCCCTGACATCTTTTTGGAGGCGTAAATGACCACTATGTACAGCCTTAATAGTGGCTGCTCTAGTACGAGAAAAGCCTATAGAAAAATTCTGAAATTCATGCGATCATGGTATGGTATGGCTTGCTTGTCACCCTGGGATGTAGTCAGTGTAAATAATTGGCCGTTAGACACCTCACTGGGCACTAAACTACATTCCGCAGCGGCATCTGGGGGCCTGCTTGCGCGTTACGAGTAACGCCCCATATTTCTCTTTTCTGGTCACGACTCTCTCCACCTCACTGCCTACAGTGACGTGTATCACGTGAGCGCATTATTTGGCCGTACCACGTCGTCAATAATTGCATCGCGCACTTCTACCTGCACAATTCAATAGAGGTTTGTTCCGAGTGACAAGGCTCTAGGCAAGGGCGGTGTGCGCATGCGAATAATGTTCTCGCCATCACTTGGGAGCTCTTGCAGGGTGCTGAAGAGGAGGGGAGGATTTCAAGTAGACCCTGGAATTCCGATGTGGACCTACTCCTCTTTTGGGGTAGCTCTGTTGGGCCAGACAAAGCCAACGCTCTTTAAGCAGCACCAACCCTAGTAGGGCCGATCAGGCCGAGTCTTGGAAAAGAGTCTGGGCATTCCTTCGCAGATTGACCTGCAATGAAACCTTGGCACCACCAGTCGAGCTACACCCCCATGGATGATGCGGCCTACGGCTTTCGCCTGGGGCCAGTCTAAGATGGCTTTTATTGGCAATCCTTGCAAATATGTCCCCAGTTTTGCTTGCTCCTTTGCCGCTTCCCGAGCAGTGCATGGCCTAAGACCAATATTGTCTGGGCAAACCTGTAGCATGGTCTGTAGCTGTCCTACGTGTCAACAGAGCTACAGGTACTGTGGTGTGTAAGAAGGTTCGGCGAGCTTCAAGGTGCAGCAATAGCTAAATTGGGACCGAACATGGGCGGGGTTCCTGTGGTAGAACCTCGTACGTGGCGGCCTCGTGCTGCTGGACAGATACTATCTATCGAGCGTGCCTTCAATATACTTTTGGCACCCTTCCTCGCGCCCTATATTGACCTCACTTGGTGTGAGTCGTATGTTTCGTCTACGCATGTTTGGCAACACTCGAGTACCGTCGCGGACTTGAGATCACCGCAAGGCCGTTATGTAGCCAAATGTTGTTACTCCATATGCATATCTGATAGTAGCACTTCTTCCGTAGGTACGGCAAGACGAGCTAGACCAGGGCACTAAAGCTGAAGCGTTGTGCACTCGCCACCTGTGGCACCTCGAATTTGGGCACCAGCCATAAGCACATGCACCAGCCCTTACAATACCTGCAATCAGTAGCGAATGCAGATGAAAACGCATTCTTCTGCTCGCGGAGCTCCGTGCGGACATTCTCCCGCATCGTTTATGCCTGATTATATGCTTCGCAGGTGATAGCGCGTTTCATGGAAGCTTACAGAGTGACATATTATGCACATTACCAGCGATGACGACGTGAAGCTTAGTTCTTCAAGTGAAATAAGGTTCAGGTACATAGTTACTGCAGTTTTTAGAAAATATGCACCGCGAATTACCATACGAGGTGCCCATTCACAGGCTGATAACACGAAGGCTCAGAGGCTGTATAGGATTGGTATACGAGTCGATTTAGTGGACCCTAGCGTGGCACAAGCGGGCAATAACGCTCGACGAAGAAATTATCTGCAGCACCAGTGAGGCAGGAATTCCGTGAGGTTATTGAGGTTCGTGATGCTTGTGAATATTGCAGTGTTACATCACCAATGTACCCGATAAGATTTGGCATTAGTACACCTATAATGCGTTATGGTTCATGACAAGTCGGCACCATAATTGACGTAATACAAATGTTACTTTCTGCGGAAACCTTTTTTCGCGAGACGGTGTTACAAACCAGCAATAGTACTAACTACCTACTAAGTAGTTCATAAGTGCAACAGCCATGAGGCCAAGAAGCTCTAGGTTGAATTCTAGGCGGGATTCTGGCTGTTGCTCCCGCTCCGATTTATTGTGCCGCCAGACACTCTCTCTGCGGGAGCAGTGGAATGGCTCTAGCTGTTGAATTCCGTAGGGGTATGCATCAGGTTTGTTGTCATATATCCTACGGTTCACAGGCTCGTTGCATAGTGTGTCAAGCCGTCATTTGTGGTACCTAATGTCGATATTATCAGCCTTGCTGCCTCGCCACGCTCGCGTGAAGTGCCCCTGGTAAGCATTGTAGCCCAGAATGCTCGCATATGCTGTCTCAGAAAATAAGAAACTACGATTTTGAAACCTTATAGTTAGAAACCTTATAGTTACCTAGTGTGCAGCGAACTTGAAGAGGGGCGCTATGATTAATAAGAGCTGCCTAACCCTAAAATGGCCTCATATCCTATACCTACGGCTTTGTGATATGCAGCTTCCCACTACTTCATCGGCCCTGTCTACACTACTCCTTACAAAAACAGTTTTTCTAAGAGCTTCTACTTCCAGATCAATCTGTCTCGATCAAGGGAAAGCTTAACTTAAAAGTATAACTTACGACGCTTGACCCTCTTAGTGTGTACCTCGCCCAAGGGGACCTTGAGAGTACCGCGGGAAAAGCGGACGCCAGCAAAACTTAGTGGTCAATGGCAACCCGCTGTGATACTCAATAGCTCATCTTTGCCAATTGGCCTTGAACATCTTCCGTTCTATTCATGACGCTATTTATGATGCCGATTATGCACAATATTGTTTCCCAAGTTGTACGTGGTTTCATTCCAGAATAGGCGAGGGAGCCATTGCATGTATATATCGTGTCTAGACTTGCGAATACGGAAACGGGGTGGGCTCGCTAACGACTGAAACCCGCGCTCTAAATGTGAAGTGGATGTCAGGCCACCGAACGCCACTGAAATGAGGTAACCGTCTTAAAGCGGATTTCCATGAGGCCCAGCCTCATTGGAGGAAAAATAATAGGGAATATCGTAACGGTTGTGTGGTCAAGAGGAGAGGACGGTAAGTGCTACAAAAGGATTTCCATTCATTTTTTTGTGAGTACAAGCCTGGAAAAGTACTAGTGTACTGTCTGTAAGCTTACAATGGCGTCATCCATGTAACAGTTAGGGCGTCACTCAGGATACTTTACAAGAAAGGGTCTAGATGTGAACGCCCCCAAATGTGGTACGCTGAGCGGGGCGATAAAAAGGGAAGTTGTAGGATTGGGTTTGCCACCCATTGGGCACCAATTTGTAGACCGTTATGAATGCCTAAGATCCTAGCGGGGCGCCGCGCTTTACATGAGGATTTTGATGGCGAAACTGCTTATGGGCCCTAGTGCATTTTTGCGGCATAGAGTAGTCATTACAGAGACTGGCCCATTTCAATGTCATTCAGAGGGACAGGTAATAGCGGCCTGAGTTATTGAAGTCTATAGAACCAGCTGATGAGAGGCGCAGGCCGTAGCGAGTCATTTGTTTAACCGAATTGAATTTATTTTCTGACCAGAGGGCTCAACTTCTTAGATGCAAACTAGGTGCCTCCTATTAGCAAACCCTTAAGAACTACTCGTGGAAGGATCCCAACAAGAAGACTGGGTCTAAATACATCATCGGTTTACTAACTCTGTAACTGTTACATACAAATTGGGGAGGCCTAGTAGACAATTACGCAGGAGTGTGCCGCGAGTATTACTTAAATTCGTGTGGTTTCATACCGTCTCAAAAAACATCGTGGAGACAGTAATTCATTCTCGCTACGTGATATGAATACTGGCGATATAGCGACACACATTTATTTTGACAGCAGACACGAGGCTGGAGAACATGGATCAGGGGGGCATCATCACAGTAGTACCCACTACATCAATGTAAAATTTGGATTCTTTCTATTTTTCCTTTCTATCGCTCACGCCATCGCAATATGGGCATTCCACAGAATATTCTTCCAGCGACCTAGAACTCCGCTGTTGAGCATTTCTGCTCTTCCATGGGTTAATGTTCCCTTAGTTCTATCCGTGGGTGCCTGGCTAGCTATATCTGGGGCGATTGTCTGCTATTCGGGGGCATATGCTGTTGCAATCAAGCGTTGTGGAAGATTATCGTATGCCCTTGTCCCGTTTGATATTTTTTTAGCACTTCGTCCAAATGTCCCCCCGATCCCATATCTTAGTACCTTGGATCTCCATAAGTGGGTTTCTCGTCTAATCATTTTTTATGGTTTATTGCACGGCATTGGGTATCTCGTCAAGTGGATATTGGAAGGCGTATTCGGTAAGACATTCCTTCTCTTGAATTTATTAGGCTTAGTTGTTTTCATATTATTTGTCCCTTTACTCGTTATATCTGTGAGATATTTTAGAAGAAAGCACTACAGAATATTTTACGTTTTGCATAATATCACATTGCTCGTCTTTCTTGGTCTAATAACTTTTCACGCAAGACCGGGCGTTTTATTTTTTACATCACTTTCTGTCTTGTTGCTCATATATCAAGTGTTCTGTCGTATTTTTCGAGCCTGCGATGTCCAGAATATCCAAATTATTTCCCTGGACTACTCTTCTTTTCTCGTCGCTCGAATAACGAAGCCTACGGATTATCACTATCTTCCTGGTGATCACTTACGTCTTACTTATGCACCGACAAATTTTAAAGCTTGGATTTTTCCTACCCATCCATACACAATTGCGTCCTTTCCAGATGAGCCATACATCGACTTGGTGTTGCGACTGCCTAACTCATTTTATCTTACAAATGATTGTCAGTATTCCATCAGCTGTCTGTATACAACGATGAATTTGTCTGGTGTAAAACACGCGAAGTCGGTACATTTAGTCGCTGGTGGTACTGGCATATCATTTATCTTGCCGGTCGCAAAATTACTTTTCTCCTGGGGAGTGTTTTTCTCCACCACTTGGGTTACTAGAAACAAGTACGATTTGCATATTTTAAAGGCTTTGAATGTTAAAGGAAATGTTGAGACGTACATCACCGGTGATGCAGAGAAACACGACAAAACATCAGATCCTGAAGAGGCCGACGGTTTAATTACTTCGGCAGAGTCGGAAAGCGTAGAATTGGAAGATTTGAGCACAACGAAAGAAGAAAAGGCATCGTGCTATAATTTAAAGTTTGGTCGACCTCCTTTGAAAGATATTTTAACTTACTTGACCGAAGGAGATGTGCTGAGGAATTGGGTGATCACTGCTGGTCCTCGTTCGTTAGTATCTGAAATAGAGACATGGGGAAAATTAAATGGTGTCGGCGTGTTGTCTGAGTTGTATGAGATGTAAATGGCAATGAACGATCATTTACCCACAAGCGGCGGTCTAATATCCTCGTTATTTATACTAATGATTATGTAGAAATATATTTAAGAATTTGTATTGTTTCGCACATGTACTATTATTATTGCTCATCAAGAAAAGCTCTATGGCCGGCCCTCTTGATTAGCTGTAAAACTATAGTACTTTGAAAGCTCATGCCGCGCAGTGTTCCAAAAGTCACGTGTGAGTGTCATCTGCACTAGTTTTGTTACGTACTTCTAGCTACAGCAGCTAAGCTCGAACAGTCATTGAAGACGAGAACATCTTTCCTTCCATCCTTCATTCTATTTACATCTTGGGTAAGCCAACACGCATTTTTCAAAGCGTGAATGCCTCTGATAGCCAAGGAAACTATTTATCCTTATTACAGAGATTAATGTGTAAATGATTGGGGAGATAATTAGGCGCTTTAAGAATAGCTTATGAACACCGATGTCAGTTGTCAATCACCGATCTAACAAATATGCGGTATTTCATTCAGCTCTGGAATCAAAATTTTGTTTCAAAGATTTGAGAGCCCTCAATAACCCAAAGTTGTCTTTCCAACTGCCGCTCTCAGTAATAGCACATATCGACTTAAATGCCTTTTTCGCTCAGGTTGAACAAATTAGGTTGAACTTAAGTCTGAACGATCCCATAGTATGTGCACAGTGGTCTTCGTTGATTGCTGTATCATATGCAGCCCGATCCTACGGTATAAATAGAATGGATACTATCAAGGTTGCAAGAGCTAAATGCCCTGACTTAATCATAGCACATGCTGCGGTATTCCAAAAGGGTAGCTCTCACTGGGCGTACGTTCCGGGTTTACCTGATCCCGATATACATAAGGTTCTGCTTGACCCTTATAGAAGGGAAAGTCGAAAAATCTTTAAGGTTATTAAACTTTTCTGTAAGAATGTCGAGAAGGCCAGTGTTGATGAAGGCTATTTAGACCTAGGGTCTATAGTCTACGAAAGATTGCGGGACATATTTCCTGAAATAGCAGACTGCGAGTATCAGGATGATGACGAACTACTTCCGCCTCTTCCTGATAGATCGTCTTCTGCTATTCGAGCCTATGGTGAAATATACTACAACAATGAAATTTTGAAATTAAAGAAGAAAGACTTTCCCGTAAGGCTACATGATTGGGATGATGCTTGTATTCTATTAGGCTCCCAAATTTTATTTGAAATACGATGGGAAATTTTCAAAGTTTTAGGATTCACAACTTCTGGTGGTGTTGCTAGGAACAAAGTGATGGCAAAACTAGCAAGTGGGTTTTTAAAGCCTGACAACCAAACGGTCATCCTCAACAGTAATATAAACAACTTCCTAGAGAACTTTGAGTTAGATGATATGCGCTCAATGGGTGGGAAAACAGGTCAGCTTATCATAAAAAGCTTAGGTGTTCCTACAGATAGAAAATTGAATACAATATCTTACATCAGGAACAACTTTTCTCTTGAAGATCTCAAAGATAAGCTTTCTAAAGACTCTGTAACTGCTGAAAAAGTGTATAATCTAGTAAGAGGAAACTATTCCGAAGAATTGACCTTTCGAACGGATGTCAAATCGATGATGTCTAGAAAAAATTTTACTTCTAGAACCTATGTTACCACTTTGAAAGATGCAATTGACTGGCTCAAAGTCTTCTCTGGTGATTTGGTTAACCGAATAGTAGAATTAGATGATGAAAGCATGAACTTGGAAACTGGCGACTCGAAAGTGAAAAAGGGCTTTGTCAGACGACCAAAGCTTGTGGCGGCCCAGATCACGACAACTTCTTATGCTAAGTATTCAAAGCAATCGCCTATTCCTGTTAGCAAATCTTTAGACAAGCTTCAGTTAATGATAGAAGAAGAAGCACTAAAGCTCCTTATCGACATCCTTGACTCATATACTTATGTTAGTAAACTTAACGAGGGACAGAGCTTACAGGAGCTTCTTAAGAATGAAACAGATCCAAAGTCTATGAATATTGTTCCACTAGCGAACATATCCATAGGTATTTCCAACTTTGTTAAGTATAATGAATTAAACTTTATAGATACATACACAGGGAAAGGGTCAGTCTCCAGAAGTACGGCTTCACAGTTGACCGAAAATACGGATGAAAATCTCAGCGTTATATCTGCATCAGAAAATATCGGAAAGAGAACGGCTACAGATGAAGATCGCAAAGATTATGTTAAATCGTTATTCGAGAAATTCTACGAACAAAATGGCAATTCCCCGAAAAGAAATACCGAATCTCTCAAAGTCACCAAACGAAGTAAGCAGAATGATAAGTCTTCTGGTATGAAGTACAATATAATGGATAGACTCAAGAGCATGTCCGCCGTACGGTCCTCTCGCACCAAGGACATTATGTCAGTACATGAGAATGACTTGATTACTAATAATTATTGCAACAGTTGTCAGCAAGAAATTGAAAATGTGATGGAGCACAAGGATTACCATTATGCATTAAAACTATCTAAACAATTCGCAGAGGTTGATGGTGGTGAGGACTTGAATTCAAAATTTTGCTAATCAAATTCACATTTTTATTAAAAAACTTACGCGTATAATCAACATACTATCTTCCATCAATGTACTAGATAAACTCTAATTAAGCCAGTGAGTATAGATCAGTTTTATTATATATGTTATGACGGAACGATTGATTTGGTTTTGTGTAATATACATGTTTCAAAAAGAACCGAGCGTTCTTTCAAATGAATTATTATCTTGATAAGCCGAAGATGGTAGAAGAATACGTAAATCGGATGCCTTTCTCTGATGCGTCTACTATAGGTAAGTATGACTCTCGTAACTGTGAACGTCTCAATTTAACATGAGGATGCACTATTCTATATTGAATTTAAACCCCATGTGCAAATTGTGGGGGACGTACTAACATTACTTTTCATAGTGAGAGCGCACCAGAAAGACGCTTACTTTGAATCATATTTCTATGCTCAAATAACGGAAGCCTTGAATGTAATAAAGGGGCAACGCTTTATCAATTTACATTCCGAGGAAATACTAGTGGCGACCAAGGCGTTGTATCTAGCGCTCACTACCTTGATTGGGGCTCGTACCTTGGGTGAAGAATATGTGGATCTAATTTACGTAAATCGTACCGGCAAAAAGCTTCCTAAGCTTTTTTCGAGACTAGGGTTTGTTGTTTCGTATGCGTTCGTTCCTTATGTGCTAGTAAGAGTCGTTAGATACTACAGGGTAAAATATGAAGACGAAGATTGTCGCCGACCAAAAAACTGGTTCACAGAACTTATAAGCTCATATCCAAAGCTTCTTGACACACTCATGAACCTCCATATTGCATTGTTTTATTTCGAGGGAAAGTACTACTCACTCTCAAGGCGTATATTTGGGTTGAGGTATGCATTTGGTCACAACAAAGATCCTGAAAAACTTAAGAACGTTAGGGGAGACTACTCTTTCCTAGGTTATGTGATATTTTTCCAATTCTTTGTGAGGGGCTTGGTAAAGGCCAAGTCATTCCGGGCACCAGAAAAGGAGAAGGAGAAAAAGAAAAACGATATAAATAAGACTGAATTCTCGAGCGTGGCAGACTTGGAGCTATACAAAGAGAAGATAGACAGCGAGAAGTCCTCAGATAAGAACATTCGTATCGACTTATCGGATCCAGAACAACTACTTTACATACCAGACCACTCAAGGTCATGCATGTTATGTCTATCTTTAATGGTCGAGCCTGCTGCTGCGGTCTGCGGTCATATATTCTGTTGGGATTGCATAGTTAACTGGATACGAGAACATCCTGAGTGTCCCTTGTGTAGGCAAGGATGTTTAGAGCAAAATCTCTTACCTCTTAGGTAGTTTTTACAGAAAAGATCGTAATGCATGTTGTCAAACACTTGAAACTCACTACTATTGTTTTTTATATCACTTCCCTTACGGCATGTCAAAATTAAGACGATGTTTGTAACAACAATGAAACCAGTATTTATCACGTGATCTGCGCGTTCTTATTTTTGGACAACAGGTTAACCTTTTGCATGTCAAGTTTGATGGGAAAACATCTTCAAGGATGAGTACTAATAGAGGCTTTAGAGTACCCCAATCGAAGGGGGGGCTCACTCCAGAAGAAGCTGGTGATTGGGAAAAGAACTTATCGCATGACGAGTTTTCTAAATCGTATAAACCTTTGAGAAAAGGATCATTCCAGAGTAGCGTCCGCAGAACGCTTCAGATTGGCCAAGACTTGATTTTGAAGAACAAGAAGATGCTACTTGGAGTGATGACGCTTTTGTTCTTGTCTCTTTTTACGACTGTACCAATCGTGCCCCATTTTGGGTCGTCTGATCCGAAGGTTGTTATTGTGTTGGCAGCGAACGAAGGGGGAGGAGTTCTCAAATGGAAAGGGCCTCAGGAATGGTCGATTGAGAGATCCTCTATAGCAAACAAAAAGCACTACGCAAAGCTCCATGGTTATGGCTTGACAATCAAGGACATGACCACCAAGAAAAGATATTCTCACGAATGGAGAGAGTCATGGGAAAAAGCAGACATGCTCAAACAAACAATGAGACAGTTTCCCAACACTGAGTGGTTCTGGTGGTTGGACCTACACACATACATCATGGAACCTCAGATATCCTTAGAGCGCCATTTTTTAAACAACTTAGAAAACGAAACGTACCGTTCGCTTGAAACTTTCAACCCACTTGGCTTGCCCACGGACTTGCCCTACATTGATTACAACATGCCAATAGACATGATCATCACCCAAGATTGTGGAGGATTCAACTTGGGTTCCTTCTTGATCAGGAGGTCTGAGTGGTCCGAACTCTTGTTGGACATATGGTGGGATCCTTCCATGTATGAACAAAAGCATATGGTCTGGGAACATGGCGAGCAGGACGCCCTCGAGGAATTATACTCCAGCCAGCCATGGATACGTGAAAGAGTCGGCTTCTTGCCTCTAAGAAAAATTAATGCTTTCCCGGTAGGTGCTTGCTCGGAATCTAGCGATGACGATAGATATTTTTACAAACCTAACGACTTTGTGGTCAATATGGCTGGCTGTCAGTGGGGCCGAGATTGCTGGGGTGAAATGGAGCATTTCAAAGCGTTTGCAAAAAAATTGCACAAGCCCTGGTGGAAGTTTTGGTGAGCCTTCGTTGACTGTCTATTTCTACACTCCCCTTCTTATAGACCTTTTTTCTCATCTTATAGACATACTTAAGTGTTGGTAGTGCGCAGGTAAATTAGTTTTTGATGAATACAATACAATATTCGTTCGTGAGTAAATATACCGTATACATCATATCAATCTGAATGCAATGTCTGATAACTTCTGGTTCAATTATGAAGCCTTCCAAGGTAGTAATCTGAATACTAGCAAGGGTGGAAGTTCTAACGGCGATGACTTTCAAAGTCAGGTGTTTAATCAAGACGCCGAAACAAAACCCATGAGTCAGACCCAAGTTCCTTCGGACAATCAAGATCTCTTCAACAGCAATCCTGGATTTAATGACGCGAAGGTGCCAAGCCAGGGATTTTCTCAGCTGATGATGAGTCCACAGATGTTCATGAGACAGCAATTTCCTAATGGGTCAAATATGAAAAACACGCCACCCCAATCTCACCAACAACAATTTCAGCAGCAGCAGCAGCAACAACATCATCAACAACCACAGGGTCAGAGACAGAAAGGTTTTTCTCAAAACTCGGGGGTGTTAGATCAGGGGAGAAGAGAACAGTTGTTGCGTATGAGACAACAGATTATGCAACAACAAATGCTTCAAAATCAGCAGGCTCAACAGGCTCAACAGGCTCAACAGGCTCAACAGGCTCAACAGGCTCAACAGGCTCAACAGGCTCAGCAGGCTCAGCTGGCTCAGCTGGCTCAACAGGCTCAACAGGCTCAGCTGGCTCAACAGGCTCAGCTGGCTCAACAGGCTCAGCTGGCTCAACAGGCGCAACAGTCTCAGCAAGTGAAGCATCCGTCGCAGCCCCCAATTCAGCCTCAAGGCGGTACTATAGTAAATAACGTGGGTGGAATTGGATCTCAGGCTCAGGCAGAAGCTAACATGCGACTCAAAAGCATGGAAATGCAGGATATGATAAGTCCCCGAAATTCCATACATTCACGCATGCCTACCCCTGGTCAGTCTAATCCCGGGTTCGCTGGTCAAGCTCCTAATCAAGGCTTACTCAATGTTACCCAGACTCAAGGTGACCCAAGAAACATCATGGGAAACGCCACGAGCACAGCAAGCAATACCTCGACTACGCCTAGCGTTCAAGCAAACAATAATCAGCTTAATCCTCAATTTGCAAACCAAAATAGACAAGGAATGGTAGGAAAACCGCCTCCTGCTCACATAGCTCAACTTCAGATCGAATTGTTTTTAACCGTTTTGAATGATTTTTTGAGCCGCAGGGGAACACCTTTAACTCAAATACCAACTATCAATAATAAGAAGGTTAATTTGTTTTTCGTATACGTTATGTCTCATAAAATTGGAGGTCCCCAAAATATCTTGAAATCATTGCAGCAGAAGACGGCACTGCCAACACCTTCCCCTCTTTCCATTATGGCTCAGAAATTAGGACTTTTTGATGGCGTGAACCAGCAAGATTTGGTGACGAAAACAAAAATTGAAAAAGAGTTAGGTGCTTGCTATGTTCAGTATTTGCTTCCTTATGAACAGTATGTCAGTACTCCAGATGGACAGAAAGATCTCCAGAAAAGGAGGATGCAATTTCAGAAACAGATCTTATTGAAGTTCCAACAATCGCAAGCACAAGTTCAACAGGCTCGTCAACTGCAACATCTGCTGGTTGTACTGCTGCCTCAGGTTCCCCAAAGGCAGCTACTGGGGTCTCAAATATCTCACCAATCACCTAGTAGTTCCTCACCGGCTCCCAATATGACACCCTATATACAAGGGTCTATGCCAGGCCAGGCATCAATGCACCCTGGTAACGTACAATCCCCTCACGTAAGTGTTGCTGCTACACCTGGTATGTCAAACATACAGCTGATGCTGCAAAATCCTGCCGCAGGCCTGGCACCAACATCTCAGCAAGCGATGATGTCGCGTATAAATGTTTCCAATCATAACTCGCCAAATTATGCACAAACTCAATTCCCACAGTCGCGCTCCGGAAGTGTAGCACAGTCTGCGCAGCCAAGTGTGAGACAGTCGCCTGTTTTTCCACAGCAGCAGGGTGTTCAACTGCTGGCAGTTGACCTGAATAGTGCAGGTGCCTCGAAACCGCCAACACCGTCTGGTAGTAACAAATCATCCTTCAAAACTGAACCGGCCCCTCAAGGTTTGCCTAATGTGATAAAAAACTATGTGCCATATCGTAAAATAATGGAGTCCCATGTCGGCTATGATATTAAATCACTTTCCACTGTTGCAAGTGAAATTGAGGCCAACAAACCCGTATACTTATTTGCTCCAGAGTTGGGTTCTGTAAATGTGCATGCATTGATCATGGCTTTGAAAAGCTACTTGGGGCCAAACTCGGGGGATGTTTTTAACGCATTGAATACTCTCTTGGTCATTACTTCAGACTCGAACTACGGATTTAGAGTTTCTGATTGTCCAGAGTTAATTGATGCTTTGTGCGACTTAGGTCTTTCTGTCCTTGATGATATTAACGTCGGTCTTCATCGCGAGACTCCTGAAATCGAAGTAACAACAAATGACCGTATCGATGATATTTTTAAACAGTATGTGGGTAAAAATAGCACCAATTTTGAGGATATAGCGTATTGTGTTGACTCCTTGTCTGGCCAGGTCGTGGAAGATGAAGAGTCTGACATAGAACTCGAGGATATTCTTTCGTTTGAGGAATTTAGAGAAACGCCATCGTCTTTTGATGATATCCTGATGGCAAAATCTGATGATAATATTTTCTACGCACCAGATTATTTGACAATGATGCAAAAATTCAAAGAGGAGAATAAGCATCACTTTAGTACTCTTCAAACTAAAAGTGCTGTGGATGATCAAGTTATGTTAGTTGACCAACTATTGACTATTACCATGGTCCTCAGGAACGTTTCTTACGTTGGAAGCAATAAGATCGAAATGTCTAATAACATCTTATTGAAAAGGTTGTTGTTCAAGGCGCTTAAATACATGGGCATAGCTCCATCCGCATTTTTATTCTACAGAAAGAGGTTGTGCATCTTCAAAGATTGTCTTTTGATTTTGAATAATATCGCTTTAACAGCGGAGCTTACTTCTTTAGAGGATGCATTTTTGCTTTTTACTCTTTTGAAAGCCTTTGGTGTTCATTTGGATGACACCTATGATATTCCACGAGCACCATTAGAGATTTACTCATATTTCCCATTGGCTGTTGATGCCTTCACTAAGGTAATCGTGAGGGAGAAGCACAACAGAATGTTGATGCAAGCTGTCTTGACCGGTACGTTGTCCTTTCACTCCTCCGGTACCACCTCCGAAAATACTCTCAGGATATCTGAACACGATCAACAGTCCACAAAATCTTTGGCCATCAGCTTACTTTCTGGTGATCAGGATGCGTTTGAGTCTGGTATGCTTTTAGTTCAATCAATGAGACTCCTACTCAGTGTTATCCCTTTTGACACAAATGCGTATGACTTCTCGAAATATATACTCTCCAGGGCTTCAACGATATCTCAGGCTTTGTTTGGGGCGAAACTTTTGATTGACGTGGTCAATGTGGATGAGTATACGAGCGTGAGGCGTTCAGTGGTCAGGTGGATCATCAAAAACAGCGATGCCGTATTTTTAAACCTATCAAGAATTACTATTTCACTTGTTCCTGAAACCGCGAAGTTTCCCTCGGTCAGTAACGAGTATAAGATCTTATCTTTGATTTTAACAAAAGCGTTGATTCTTATGAATACCTTTGCCAGTCTAGTAATAGATTACTATAATGGGTTAGAAATATCAAATCCCGAGCGCAAAATGATCGAAAGCGCTTTGGGCTCATTCAATGTTTTGCCAGATAACACGTTTGCGCTAGAAAGCACCCTAGCAATCTCCATCGACCCAAGTTTAAGCAATGAGGTACTCCGTTTATTTAGGCTTTTGAGACCTTTTTCAATCACTAACTAATACTGTATTATTATTATATATATAAACGCATACATTACTTAAAACGAAGTACTTTATTACTATTAGCTTTGAAGTGACAGGCGCATTGAATATCCTGGTGCGATATTCAGGACTTTCTCTAAATGGAAAAAGGTTCCATAAGATACTGATAAGATCGTCGCACTTGTGATATCCCTAATGCAGACCAAGTATAAAAGAATGGATCCTCAGCAGTTGAGAGAGATTCTGGCTTAATATTGTGGAGATATAATCTGAAAGCATGGCATCTTCTTCTTTTACTGCAAACGTACAACCTTTGGGTGAAAAACCTGTGGAAACTTTGAATGAGCATACCTTACCTGCTCGCTGGTGGGTCTCTGACAGTGTATTTGAGTTTGAAAAGCGGGCTATTTTTAACAAATCATGGCTCTTTTGCACTCATTCGTCAAGGTTTGAAAAACCGGGCGACTACTACAGGTTTTCGTTTACCGGTATCAGCTTTTTTATAATCAAATCCAAAATTGACGGCCAAATCAAAGCGTTCCACAACGTGTGCCGCCACAGAGCGTACCCTGTTGTCAGAAAGGACAAGGGTTCATCTGTGGTTTTGGGCTGCAAATACCACGGCTGGTCTTACAATAGTGATGGTAAGTTGACCAAGGCACCACACTTCGATAAAATAGAAGGTTTTGAAAAGGAGCAAAATTCTTTGTTTCCGATCAGGACTCATGTGACTAGACATGGCCTTGTGTTTGTTAACTTCAGCAATGAGAAGGACGTCACTCCATTTGACGAATGGTATGAAGGGCTCGAGTCTGAGATGGATGCTTTCGATTTTTCAGACTACGAATATCATATGTCGTACGAACTCGACGGTCAGTTCAATTGGAAGACATTGATTGATGGTTACCAGGAGTGTTATCACTGTCCTACCGCTCATCCCGGTCTCAACTCGGCTTTTAGAATGGAGACATACGATGTTGTTCCGAAAACCAGATACTGTAGACACTATGCAGAGATCGTGAGAAACGATCAGGTTGAAACAGAGGAGGAGGAACTCTCCTGGATGGGTTTCCGTAAGCAGAAGTCCCGCAAGAAGATATCTCAAAAGTCTAACCCCGGTGGGGATTTTGATGGCCTTTGGGTTTATCTTTTTCCTACCAATGGAATTAACTGCTACTCGCCAGCTTGGTACTCAATCAGAGTCTTGCCACAATCAGCTACTCATACGATCCTACAGTACGACATCTATACCAAGAAAGGGTTGGACGAAACAACCAAGACGGAATTTGTCGACTTCTTGCAAAAGGTAGAGTTGGAAGATTTCGATCTTTGTCAGTTCACTCAGAGAAACTTGAACCAAGGAATATACACCGCAGGATATTTGCACCCTACAAAAGAAAGAGGCGTTTTGTACTATCAGAAGCTTGTCGGCGATATGGTTCAAAAGCACCTAGAGCTCGAAAACAAAGAAAAGCGTGAGATTAATCCTGCTGCAGTTTCACCCACAAATGCTGCAACTAACGCGGCTAGTAAATTAGAAGAAATCTGCAGCCAAATCGACTGCCAAGGCGGAAATAACACTCCAGAACTTTGGTGATTATGTTGAATATCAATAGCTTTAGTTAGAAATTTCCGCTTTAACGTCAATATTATGTTCAATATGTCCTAAAACAGCTCTCCATCGCTCCGGACACGGATATCGCAAAAAATAAGAGACAACCGCCCTTATGTATACCGATATTCTCTCTATAAAGAAAAGAATTCAAAGTAATAGCCGTGTATCCCGGTCCACTCTTCAATACGTTCTTTTTCAGGTATCAGGTCCCTTTAGCACCCATCAAAGTCATATATAAGACGTGTGTATACCAAGTTGTGATAACTCCTCGGCCTTCTCTGGCGAATTTAGTGGGGATCACTACAACGAATATAGTCTTACTAAGACGCCACAAGGATATCTCTTAAAATAGGATCAAGCAAGCTTATTTTTATAGAAAACAAAGATGTCTTTCGTGGGTGGAGGAGCGGCAGATTGCTCCGCTAATGGTAATGCTCTAGCGCAGTTTAATAAGCATACTCAGCAAGATCGCTCGTTGCAAAGGCAAAGTGCTAATCAACAGGGAATAGCGCATAATGGAGGGGCCTTTCGACAGGAGAATAGCATGAATCCTAATGAACGTATGATGATGGAGCAGTTCATGAATAAGGGACAACATCAAAATTCCTTTCAGTTTCAACCGATGAAGCATGAACTTAACATGATTCAACACCAGCAGGCACCAAATGCTATGCCGAATACCATGCCCAATAGTTGGGGCCAAGAATTTCAGACACATACGCCTTCGCCTGTTAGTCGCCACAGTACCCCTATGGCTAACCAGGGTGTGAAGGAGGCTAACTCTGCGTGGGCGAATGAGTTTCGCCAGCAGCCTAGAGGTAGCAACGTAGAGGGGGCTAGGGCGAACCATTACACGGGCCTGAGCTCAATGATTATGTCTTCCTACAGACCTACTATGGGTATGGGCATGGGAATGGGAATGGCAGGCGCCATGTCTTCCAGTCCTCTCCTTCAAAAAGACAGGGAAGAACTCACCGCAGATCAGCAGATCGACTGGGATAACCAATTCAAAGAAGCCGAAGAATTTGCACAAGAAGTTAATTCAGAAAGACAGAAAGGTGACGAATCTCCTGAAATTGTTATAGATGATAAGTATCAGGCGACCTTCCAAGAAGTGTGGGACAGTTTAAATTCGGAAGAGGTTGAAAATGACTTGTTAAACCAACAGTACGAGGACTTTAAAAAGACGCAGAAAGATTTGTTCCCAGCAGATATGAGTCAATGGGAGCGTGATTTTGCAAAGTATGCATCGACTAGAGCCCACTTCGGTGATTACCAGTTCGAAGATGCTAAACAAAACCAGTTTATGGATTTGCCACAAGACCAAGACCCTTTTGAAATTGGCTTGCAATTAATGGAGAATGGTGCCAAGTTGTCTGAAGCTGCCTTAGCATTTGAGGCTGCGATACAGCGGAATGAATCCCATATTGATGCTTGGTTGAAGTTGGGTGAAGTCCAAACTCAAAACGAAAAAGAGATAGCAGGTATTTCCGCCTTGGAAAAGTGCTTGGAGCTACATCCAGAAAACCTTGAAGCACTCATGACTTTAGCAATTTCATACATTAATGAAGGATACGATAACGCTGCATTTGCTACTCTAGAGAGATGGATATCTACAAAGTATCCCCAGGTTGCTGAAAAAGCCCGTCAGGTCAATCCAGCAATTGACGACGAGGATAGGTTCTCTTTAAACAAACGTGTCACCGAGCTCTTTCTTAATGCGGCTCAGTTATCCCCTAATCAGGCTAACATGGATCCCGATGTGCAAATGGGTTTGGGAGTGTTGTTCTACGCTAATGAGGAGTTTGACAAGACAATCGATTGCTTCAAAGCTGCTTTGAACATAAAACCTAACGATGCTGTTCTCTGGAACAGATTAGGTGCTTCTTTGGCAAATTCGAATCGGTCTGAAGAGGCAGTAAATGCATACTTCAAAGCCCTTGAATTGAAACCAACTTTTGTCCGTGCAAGATATAATTTGGGAGTTTCGTGTATAAATGTGGGTTGTTATAAAGAAGCAGCCGAATATTTACTCAGTGGTTTGGCAATGCACCAGGTTGAAGGTGCTGATAACAACTCCACCCTCACTCATAACCAGTCTTCGTCTCTCATGGAGACCCTCAAGAGAGCCTTCATAGCAATGGACAGAAGAGACCTTTTAGAGCAGGTAAAACCTGGTATGGATCTTGATCAATTTAGATCCGAGTTCAAATTCTAATGTATTTATCTCAGATAACTGATGTCAGGTGACTGATTGGGTGAGTCAGTCAAAATATAGTGAAAAATAAATTACCTTGAATACAAGTAGTTTAATGTTAATAGTACAATATTATTAGCACCTAAGTCAACAATAAAGATGACTTTTCCTTTGTTGCCGTATGTAAAAGACGTCAGTGATAACGAAGTAATTGAAAAATTTTCAGTGACGGGTCAATTTTTAGTGTCTGCCGGATCATTGGAGATTTCGAAGTACACTCTTCAAAAATTCCCTAATGACGTTAGTGTCGATGTTGATGCCACCCAAGGCAAGATCAATATCGATGACGTAGTTGCTTTGTTGAACAGTGGAGTACGAAAGGTTCTTATCAACGAAAAAGATGTTCAGACTGTCGTTTTTGACAATGACCTTCCTAGCGATAGATTTGCAATCGAAGTATCTGACGAGAAGATGGATTCTAGGTATGTCGAGAACTCTTTTGATCTTGTATTCTCTTCTGTGCCATCAGATTCAGCCATAGAAAAGTTTTCGGAAGGAGGTAACCGTAATATTTACGTGAGTTCGAGCGAGATAAGCCAGGAGCATGCTGAAGTTCTCGTAAGGAAAGGTGTATTCCCAATTATAAATACAGATCTGTTGACTGTTCTACCCTCAGAAAACGGTAAGATTTCCATTTCTGCTTTATTTACTTCCTCTTTGACTACTGATCGTCCTGACGGTCTCTTCACGACATTGGTTACTAGCGGTGCTCCATCATATTCTGCATTGGGTGTTGTGTATTCATCTGTTGAATCTATACAGAAGTCTATTGAAGTGCGTGAAGGAGTATATCAATCTCGAAAGCGTCGTGGAGAACTTTGGTATAAGGGAAAAACGAGTGGAGCTACTCAAAAGTTGATAAAATTGGAAAAAGACTGTGATTCTGATGTAGTAAGGTTTGTAGTTGAGCAGAAAGAAGGATCTGGTTTCTGCCACTTAGACAAAAACTACACTTGTTTCCAGGATCGTCAGCTTTCCGGCTCGAAGCTTCCCGGAAAGGGTTTGGCTAAATTAGACTATACATTACAAAGCAGACTCAAATCATCCCCAGAGGGCTCTTACACCAAGAGATTATTCAATGACAATGAATTGCTCACTGCTAAGTTGAAGGAAGAACTTGACGAATTGATTGAAGCTGGAATGAACAAAGATAAGGCATCAAATGAAGTAGCCTGGGAATGTGCTGATTTGTTTTACTTTGCAATGGTTTGGTGCATCAAGCATGGAGTGAGCTTAGCTGACATTGAAAAGAACTTGGATATTAAAAGTGGACGTGTAACGAGAAGAAAAGGTGATGCGAAGGAAAAATATTTAGAAAAGAAAGATAAGTTAGCCGATGAGAAGGCTAGCGGCTCTGAGAATAACTTGTACAAGATGCATATCATTGATGCGAAAGGAATCTCAAAAGATTGTGACCTCGTTCAAAATGCCTTGAAGCGGCCTGTTCAAAAGACTGCAGACATCATGAAATTGGTTTTGCCAATTATACAAACTGTGCAAAAGGAGGGCGATACTGCATTAGTCAAGCTCACCAAGAAATTTGATGGTGTTGACATTGAGTCACCTGTATTGAAAGCACCATTCCCCAAGGAATACATGAATATTTCAGATGACATGAAAAAAGCCATCGACATTTCTATTGATAATATCGAGAAGTTCCATGCGGCCCAATTACCTGACAAGAAGGTTATGACTGTTGAAACGTCGCCTGGTGTTTACTGTTCCAGATTTGCTAAGCCTATTGAGAATGTAGGTTTGTACGTACCCGGTGGTACTGCTGTTCTCCCATCTACTGCTATGATGTTAGGTGTTCCAGCAAAGGTTGCGGGCTGTTCAAACATATTTTTCGCATCACCACCTTCTCGTGAAACAGGAAAGTTAACACCAGAAGTAGTTTATGTTGCTCACAAGCTTGGTGCTAAAGGTATAGTCATGGCAGGTGGTGCGCAGGCCATAACTGCTTTGGCTTATGGTACAGAAAGTGTCATTAAATGTGATAAGATATTAGGACCGGGAAACCAGTTTGTCACTGCAGCTAAAATGTATGTTCAAAATGATACGCAAGCCTTGTGCTCGATAGACATGCCAGCAGGACCCTCTGAAGTGCTTGTTATTGCCGATAGTAAAGCAGATGCCGATTTCGTTGCAAGCGACTTATTATCGCAAGCCGAACATGGTGTAGATTCGCAGGTTATTTTAATCGGAGTCGACTTGTCAAAGGAGAAGCTTACTGAGATTGAACTCGCTATAAAAAAGCAAGCCGAAGCCTTACCAAGAAAAAATATTGTATCCATGTGTTTGGCACATTCGTCAATTCTTTTAGTCGACACTTATGAAGAAGCATTTTCGCTCTCGAACAAATATGCTCCTGAACACTTGATTTTACAGATCGAAAATGCTTCGAAATACGTGCCTGATTATATCGAAAATGCTGGTTCTGTCTTTGTTGGAGCATTGTCACCTGAATCTTGTGGAGATTATTCTAGTGGTACAAACCATACCTTGCCTACTTACGGTTACGCAAGGCAATACTCAGGTGTTAATACTGCAACTTTCCAGAAATTTATAACTTCACAGAATGTTACCGAAGAAGGTTTGAAACATATCGGCAATGCAGTTATGACGTTGGCTGCTGTAGAGGGCCTAGAAGCGCATAAAAATGCTGTAGATGTGAGAATGCGTAAACTCGGTCTCTTGTAATGACCAATTTTTTTGTTGGTAGATTGAACAGTGTCATATACGATTGTGCTACTTTTCCCATTTGTATAGAAATATGAAATTTTTGAAAAATGCTGCGAAATAGAAGAACGAGAATATATCAAGTATACACGAATAACTTATCAACCATGGGAAAGTCTATAATTTAGACTTCTTCTTGTTAATGAACGTATCATACACAGCTCTCTCAAATTCTATGTATGCATTAATACATTCGGGTTTCATGATCGGGAACATTTGGGAGGCCCAAAAACCTGCTATTTTGTTCTTGAAATCTATCCAAAAGTAAAGGTTTGCTAAACCACTCCAATAGATCGATCCTTCACCTCTACCAGTAGGAAGTTTGTTGTTCAGGTAGGCACACCCTGTCAAAGTGAACCCACCAGGCTCTATTTCTTCGTCAGACATGAAATTTACGACTGTTTCCATGCTGACGGAGACAGGAAGGGGGAGATGGTTTCTGATGGCCCATTCTACAGTGTCTGTGTTAAGCAACCTTTTTCCAGTGTCGGGCGAGACACCATAGTTCAACCAAATTCTCATAAATTTTAAGTAATCTCCTACGGTCCCGAAGCAACCTTGACCTCCCATATCCATTGCTGGATCCAAATCCACACCTTGGCCCCTCATTTTTTTCAATGACCCATCACGAGACTTTCCGTGGAGTTTTACTAGCTTCTCGCTATCTTTGAGATGAAAAGTGCACGACGACATGCCGGCAGGCTCAAAGATATTCTTCTTCATGTACTCCCCGAGCTTCAACCCTGATACCCTTTCAACTATCAATCCGACCCAATCATAGCTATATCCATACAGCCAGCTTTTACCTGGTTCATGTATCAATGGCATATGGTTGTTGGAAAACATAGATATATGAGGGTTGACTGCGTTGTAGGTTGGGTTTTTCTGCAAAAGTAATGAATATGCATAGCTTAGAAAGGGATATGAGAACCCAGCTGTATGCGTCAAAAGGTGCTTGATAGTGACCTTTGTCGCAGGTGGTTTTGGGTTGGCTATATATGATCCATCTTCATCTAAAATCTCTTCCTCCACAACTCCAACTAAGCCTAATTCAGGAATATACTTTTCCGCAGGTACATCAAGGTCCACTTTCCCAGCGTCATAAAGCTGCAACACGCTCATTGCTGTCATCATCTTGGTGCATGAGAAAAATGCGATGATGCTCTCATTGGTAACTTTATGTCCAGTAGTCACATCAGTTATACCGGACGAATTAAGATAAAGGTCTCTTTCTTGGTTGGTAGCGCCAGCTATAATCGCACAAATCTCTGCATTTTTACTGTCACCATCATGACCTTCTGTAGGCTTTGTAATTATTTTGTCGAGCAACTCGTAACTCATGTGTACTTTTAGCTGAATGCCACACTAGAATACTCTTAGCATTAGATCTTTATATAATATAATCATAAAAATCACGTTCAGATGCAAACTCCAATTCTAAGATTTATGTTACTTTAATAAATATCATCACTCAACTATGTTGAGGGATCTATAAGTGTCATAGAAACAGATTAAAGCTAATCCATAGATTACCATATTTCCTTCAGAGACCTTTCCAGTAATTTTTTCATCTTTTAATCATTATATGCTATATATGCTTCTAAAAACTAAAATGAACAACAACTTGAGGTTTAGTGGTGTAGCGGTTATCACGTTTCGTTTACAAGTGCATCTTGCATGGTAAGCGCCGAAAAGGTCCCGAGTTCGATCCTCGGCTAGATCAAGTTGTTTTTTTTCCGCTACTGACTGTAGTGCAACAATAAATTAAATATTAACAAAAGCAGTAATACCGCCAAATAAGTTCTATACGAGAATAAAGATTATATGTTAGACATGTATTCAAAGCTGCTGATTGTTATGTTTAGACTAAATGAAATAAAAAATGAGGATTAACTACTTCAAAATTTAGATGACTTCACAAAAGAAGTTCCCTTGGCGATGTTCTTCTGTAAGCCGGTCAATGCGACATCTATCAACTTGCGCTCATCTGACGAGACGCTGAATGAATCAAATGGATTGACGAGAGACTTGACAGCACCATTTTCCAAGTTAACTGGCAAAGAAAAGTAGGATATATTGTTCAAATACTTTGCGGAGATCTGTTGTCCATTTGGCAAACCAGGTAAGTAAACGTATGCAGAATCCGGAACCTTCGCAAAGCTCTTCTCCCCACTCAAAGAAGATAAAACTTGTAAGGTAAACCTGTAGCCAGCAAGGGCCATTGACAAGGTTGCAGATCCAACTCCGTTCTTTGCCTTGACCACTTCATCACCGCCAAATTGCACTCTTTGAATGAAGGCATCATAATCTTTTTTCAGAAGTTTGGCAGCTTTCTCAGATACATAGTCAACTACATTGATTAAAGGAACTATAGTTTCACCAGAATGACCGCCGATAACAGAAATCTTGCCTTTTAGTGACGCGGGATCTTCCCCGATCAATCCGGCCAAAAATGTCTCTGCTCTCACTGTATCTAAAGTAGTTACACCAAAGAGTTTGCTAGGATCAAAGACACCCATACTTTTCAACACTTCCGCTGCAACAGGTACTGTTGAATTGACAGGGTTAGATATTATAAGAATAGTGGCTCTTGGACAGGCATGGCCAATATTGATAGCGATGTCTCTTACTATAGATGCATTTATATTGAATAAATCATCTCTTGTCATGCCTGGCTTTCTGGGAGAACCAGCAGGGATAACCACAATATCCGATCCCTGAAGTGCCTTTTTGATAGTATCTTTGTCATCCTTACTCTTAGGTTGGAATCCTTCAACTACGGCTGGCGTGCTTATGTGTGATAAATCAGCAGCAACTCCTTTAGCATTGACGATATCGTAAAGGGATAACTGACTCACAGTCAAATTAAGCTTCAAAAGAAGAGATAAAGGTTGCCCGATACCTCCAGCAGCTCCACAAACTGTTACTTTGACCATTTTTGATATATGACAATGCTTGATAATAATAAGCTATGTGTATATACAAGTTATCGGAAGTGCTTGACCCACTTGCTGAACATCTCAATATATATGGAAGAGAAATGGGGTCTTCTTTTGCGAACTCACATGTACGCTTTTCCAACCTCGGACCCCTCAAACTGTAAACATAGAAACTGTAAACAATAACATGTAGAGCTCTTTTGCAGTTTATTACAGGATCTCTTCGTATCATAATCAGGTATCCTGTATTGGATAAGAAGGCATTTAAAGATGAAGACAATAGTTATAGCGACAACCCTCTTTTGTCTCCTATGGGGTTGTTTGGGGATAGATTGTTCCGCTAAAGAGCTTAAGCCTTATAAATTTGAAGATGTGAAAGGTATTTATTCCGTAAGCGCTATGAAAGACACGCCGCCAACTCAGAGTAACCGCACATGGTATATTGGTATTTGTGAAACAATCAACGAGGATTTAGATAACTGCCCTAAGAACTCAGACATTTGTGGAATAATTAGGATTATAGTAGATAAGAAAGCGCCAGAAAAGGGCGTGTTATCAGAGGTCATTGGACTCAGCGCTAGTAAAGAGAAGCTGTATGTGCCCATCGACGACCAGGGTATTTCAGTTGTGTACGAAAATGTAGAATGGGGTTCATTCGTGATAAATGCCCAGGTGGACTTATTGTGCCCGACAAGCGATGATAAAGAGGCAGATATTGGCCAGTTAAAATTGGTTGGCTGGGACGAACTGAACCTAATGTTGTCTTTAATTACACCAGGTGCTTGTCTTTCCAAAAATGACCAAAATAGGAATAACAAGGGTGACAATGGTGAATCATGGGGATGGTTTACTTGGATATTTATTTTCTTAGTCTTATTTTTAAGCATTTACATAATAGGTGGCGCCTGGTTTCAGTATAATAAGGGCAATTCTATAGACTTCCAGAGTGCTTTAAAGGAGGTTATAGAGAATTTTGTTGACCTTTTAAGAGGTTTACCTTCGTTTATCAAAGAGATAATCGAGAAGTTCACTGGTAGTTCAAATAGAGGAGAATACAGCGCAGTTTAAAAAACTAACATACTACGATGCTCAAGTGATTTCAGGTTACTCTTCCAGTATATCTCGGTTTGTATCACTGGTACTATACAATACATATTATGAAACTTTGCTTCATCAATACCTTAATGAACTAGTCGTAGTAAGTATGCTATGTGCTTATAGATGCAAATGATTGGTGTGACTAAGCTACATCACATGACTTCTTCTCAATTATATGAGATGGACATAAATCTACCTTGGATTGGTTCATGAGATTCTACTAAGGGCAGAATGAGTACAGTGAAAAATAAGATTTTGTCTTTGAAGGATAATGAAAGATTCGTTTCGTTTGAATTCTTCCCTCCGAAGACAGATACAGGGTTTTGTAATTTGTTAGCGAGATTGAATCGTATGCTGGCATTGAATCCGCTTTTCATTACTGTAACATGGGGGGCAGGTGGATCAACAAGCGAAAAGTCATTAGACTTAGCAGCAACTTGCCAAAAAGACATCGGAATAACTACTATATTGCATTTGACTTGTACAAACACAAACAAAAGTGTCATTGATCAAGCCTTGAAAAAGGCAAAGGAAAACGGTATCAAGAATATTTTAGCTCTTAGAGGAGACCCTCCTCGTACAGGGGAATACTGGACGCCCGATTGCGATTTTTCAAATGCCGAAGACTTGGTGAAGTATATTAGAGAAACTTATGGAGACTATTTTTGTATTGGTGTGGCCGGCTACCCGGAGGGACATGTCGATGGAGCAGACACTCGTAACCAAAATCCAGAAAAAGATATTCCCTACTTGATCAGAAAGGTCCAGGCTGGTGCAGACTTCATTATAACGCAACTCTTTTATGACGCAAGTAAGTTCCTCAAATACGAGGCATTGTTGAGGTCTCACAATGAGTTGAAAGATATTATATTGATTCCAGGATTGATGCCTGTCACAACATACTCAGTCTTCAAGAGGGCTACAAAGTTATCACACGCCCTGATTCCAGATGATATTGCTCAAAAAATTCAAGAATCCAGTGTCGATGATGATCTAGTGAAAGAACTAGGAGTAGATATAGTAACTAACATTATAGAGGAGATCAACGCCAAGACCGATAATCGTATCAAAGGTTATCATTTTTACTGTTTAAATTTGGAGAAGAGTGTGGCGTCTATAATGAATAGATCAAAGGTTTTACGTCCCATCATGGAGGCTCCATCAAATTTGAATGAGAACGAAGATGCAATTGAATCCGACACGGAAGAGCCTGATGAATTAGCAAAAGGGAAAGGTAGGAATGAAAAGAGAAGAAAATCTTCATTGCTTAATGAGAATGCGGTTGCAGATAAGAGTTTAGTTCAAAAGACGCTAATTGGAAAATCGCTTCTTGGTGATAAGAAAACACTTGTTGACATAAGCCGTGGAAAAGGTTCTTTAGGAAAAGATGCCAATTGGGATGAATATCCAAATGGAAGATTTGGTGATTCTAACTCTCCTGCTTATGGCGAAATTGATGGTTATGGTCCTTCATTGAAGGTATCTTCTGCATCGGAAGCAATAGCTAAATGGGGTAGCCCTGAAAAAGAATCCGATTTAACGAATGTATTCATTAGATATCTTTCAGGTGAGATCGACTCTCTTCCTTGGGTAGATGCTGCCTTGTCACCCGAAACGGCATTAATTCAAGAAGAACTTTTCGAAATAAACAAAAAGGGGTACTTTTCTTTAGCATCGCAACCGGCTGTTGATGGTGTGCTTTCCAGTGATAAGATTTTTGGTTGGGGACCTTGCAATGGATTTGTTTATCAAAAGGCATTCATCGAAATATTTGTACCTAAGAAAGAATGGGACGAAGTCATTCTCGTAAATTTAAAAAAATATTTCGATACCATGAGTATAACTTACTACTGTGGTGATAACAAAGGAAATGTAACGTCAAACTTACCCTTATCAAAGGATTCACATAACATTAAAAATACAATTACTTGGGGGGTATTCCCTCAAAAAGAGGTTTTGCTGCCCACGATTATTGATTTTGAATCATTTAAAGCATGGAATGAAGAGGCTTTCATTTTGTGGCTTGAATGGGCAAGATGCTATAAGAAAGATTCCAAGCCATACCAGATGTTGAATTCGGTCTATGAGAACTATTATCTAGTCAGTTTAATTTCTCATGACTTCAAGGATGAACATGCTTTGTGGAACGCATTGCTTCAAAATAACTAGATTTATTCAGCTGTATATCCTAGATAAGTAGGTAATGAAAGTAATACACATATCATTGCAAAGTAAGTGCTAGAGCGATCAGCTATTATGCAATTCATGTCTAAGGGCACTAGCGTATTTATTGATTATGTTCAGATTTAAACTATCCAAGAAACTTTTATCAACACCATCAGTTCCTAAAAACTTGCATTTTGCTGACTCTAACATTATAACGCCGCTCAATATAAGAGATCCCTGTTGTACAATGATCCTGCTACCTAGCTGTATGGGTAGGGGTCCTCCCTTGTTATTATGTGACCTCAAAAAAAGTAATTTGTCGTTAAACTCGTAGGCATATGAATAATTGTCAAAGCAATCTTTAAGTAATAATCGATAGATCTGTGCTTCTGATCCATTATTATGAGGAAGAGGATTATCACTCATATCGACCTCCCTTATTACCCGGTTACTCTTTGTATTATTTCCCTGCTTATGTTTGTTAATCCGATCAACAGATGCATTAATAGGATCTTCAAGTTCTTCCCATGATTCAAGCTGACGCAATCTTGACTCCGATATATTTTCTATCCTTATGATATAAAATAATACAGGGCTTTCCAATTGGCTAGTCTCGATGTTGAGATAGTCACTGGGATTGAATGCATTTTTTGATGCTTTCTGTATTAGGTCCATTGACAATCAAATAGCATCTAGAAATATTCTACTCGCATCGAGCATGGAGAAAAGACCATTTTATTACTACGATGTCTGGGACTAACTCTCTTTTTGTTCAAGAGGATGATGATAACGAAGAGAATTTGTATGATGGTAAATTACCAACAGATGAAAGCCTATTCGTCGCAACAAATGAACCTGTAGATGAGAAGGTTGATGAAAAACAGCAAAACGAGCTTTCAGATAGAAACGGAACACTTCCAGTTGTGTTTGAAGAAAAGGAGTTACATCATGATGAGAAGAGAATAATAAAATGTAATTTACCTCTTAGGTTTTATCAAGAAATAGTAGAGGATTTGCTATCAAAAGACGGTCTTCTTTTGTTAGGTAGAGGCTTAGGGTGGGAGATAATTGCAGCAAACTTATTGCATGCACTTAGTACTCCTTCAGTAAAGTTGCACCTAGATGACAGCAAGGTCAAGGAGAAAAGGAGTTTGATAATCCTCCTTAATGCTAGTGAGGAGGAAAATATGAAATTAAATGAAAGTTTGATGGATCTTCGGTGGATTGATGCCTGTGGCGAGTCGATGAATATTGATTTCCTCAATCTGCATCCAATTACCACCATAGTCGGTGAAACCCTGAACATAGACAAGCGATCAAAAATATACAACTCGGGTGGATTAGTCTCGGTCACACCCAGAATATTGCTAGTTGATATACTATCGGGCGTTGTGGTGCCAGAGAAGATTACGGGAATTTTTCTTCTCCACGCAGAAAGGATAAAGGATACCTCCAATGACTGTTTTATAATCAACCTTTACAGAGATAGGAATGAATGGGGCTTCATTAAGGCTGTCTCAGATGATGCCGAATCCTTTGTAGGATTTTCCCCATTGGCCACCAGGTTAAAAAATTTAAGAATTCACGACGTTTTTCTTTGGCCTCGATTCCACTTGGAAGTATCTGCATCTTTGAACTTTACAGGCAAAAATCTAATATCAAGAGAGAAGGAAGAGCTTAGAAAAGCACATCATGTTACGGAAATTAATGTGAGATTATCGCATAAAATGAATAAAATCCAAGCAGCTATCATGTCCTGTCTCAATGCGTGCTTGATGGAACTTAAAAGACATAATCCTCTGTTAGCCACAGAATACTGGGACATAGAGAATATCCACGATCTGGATTTCATTATGCGCATAAGACTTTCTCTTGATCCTCAATGGCATCGGATATCTTGGACGTCAAAACAGCTTGTATATGATTTATCAACATTAAAAGATTTACTAGCTGATTTGGTTACCTTGGATTCATTGACATTTTACCAATGCGTTCAGGAAATAGTTGATCAGAATGTGAAATCTACGAATGCTGGAACAATGAATCTTTCTAGTATGAGCCCGTGGTTAAATTTGGATGAAGCGAACACTATCATATCATATGCTAGAGAGAGAGCATTAGGAAAGCGCAAGTTCTCTGTAGAAAATATAGCCGATACACAAATGGAAGACAATAATGCAGATCATGAGAGCGAAGAATATATCCTTGAAGAGCTACCTAAATGGGAACAACTAGGATTTTTACTAGATGACATAATATTCGAGAAGATGAAGTCAAATTCGAGAGATTCCCCAATATTGATAATGTGCTCTAATAATAGGGTTGCAAGGCAGTTGCGGGATCTAATCTCGTTTATTCTGGAAAGTAGTACTGATGGTAGAAAAACAATCAATGGGAGAAAGTATATGGTCAAGCTTTTGGATGAGTATATTGCTTGGAAAGAATTTACGAATCTTGCTAAAAAGCTCAATAATGAATTCAATATAAAGAAAGAGGATACAGAGCAAATAGAGGAGGAAACAGAGGAGACGAAAGAAGAACTAGTGATGTCCAAAACATTTTCAAGGGGCAAAGGCTTTCCTTTAAGCAAACGAAGGCGAACAAGAGGAGCTGCAGCAGTCGCAAATGTCGGCAAACTATACTCTGGTACTCATGTAGCTACTAATAATAATCCGGTGGAAATAGATGAATCTATATTTGAAAAACTCAAGAATAATACCAATGAAGATGCAGACGATGATGAAGAATTGAATGAAAATGAAGGAGGCTTTATTGAGGAAACTAACCTTGACAACATAGAAACTCAAAGCATGAAAAAGAGAGATATTGATGAAAACTTCCTAGAGTTCGTAGATCAGGGTGACCAAATTATAGTCGAGACATATAACTCCAGAACGAATGATACTCTATTGCAATCATTAGGACCCTCTCATATAATCATGTTTGAGCCCAATTTACCATTTGTCAGAAGAATAGAAATTTATCAGAGTATAAATAGGTATGCACCAGCAAGGGTGTACTTTATGTATTACGGAAGTTCTATTGAAGAACAGAAGCATTTACAAGAAATTAAGAGAGAAAAAGAATCTTTCACAAGATTAATTAAAGAACGGGCATCTCTTGCTAAGCATTTTGAGACACTGGACGATAACTATAAATTCCTGGTTAAAAGGCACCAGGTAGTCAACACAAGGATCGCTGGTGGCGCTACTTTCCGTACCGAAGAAGACGAGCTCAAGGTTATTGTGGATGTCAGAGAATTCAGATCCTCCCTCCCCAACTTGCTATATAGAGCAGGGATGAAAGTGATACCCTGTATGTTGACAGTAGGAGATTATGTTATCTCTCCCAAAATATGTCTTGAAAGGAAGGCAGTACCCGATTTGATTGCAAGTTTCAAGAGTGGTAGGTTGTATGCTCAGTGTGAGCAGATGTTCAGACACTATGAAGTGCCCACATTGCTCATTGAGTTTGACGAGTCAAAGTCTTTTTCTTTCGAACCATTTTCTGACACGAGAGTCAAAAAAGTAAATGCCGCTAATCCTGTTGCTACGAAGCTACTACAACAAGATATACAGTCCAAAATTATGATGCTATTGATATCGTTTCCTAAACTTAAAATCATATGGAGCTCTTCTCCTTATGAAACAGCCCAGATTTTGCTTGAATTGAAGTCCAGTCAAGAAGAACCCGATGTCTCAGCTGCGCTATCGAAAGGTGTAAATACATCTATCGATATTGTAAACGATGAGCCTCCATTGTATAATGAGAATGCAATTGATTTCATTCAAAATGTTCCAGGTATAAATAATCTTAATTACTTCGAGGTGATTAAAAGAGTAAGAAACATTCAAGAACTAGCGCTGCTAAGTGAAGACGATTTGACAGATATGCTTGGACTTGAAAATGGAAAAAAAGTATTTAGGTTCTTCAACCATGGTGTTAACTGAATGGTAAAAAAAATGCTGATAACGGTGTTTACAAAATGCGAAATTTGGGTATTTTTCAGATCAATGATGCGCACCTGATATAAATATACTATGTAAATATTAGAGGTATATGGAATGTACATTGACTAGGTATATCATAAAGCTAGCTTATATATTGCGAAGACTAAAGACTAAGCACGGTTTGGTTTGATCATCGGGATGAAAAGTCAGCGCCATAACGTATATAATCAAAGCGCTCCTGGAAATTACGGAGGTTGGGGTACTCTTGATTCCAAAGGAAAGAGTTTAGAATTCAAGTATTTATATTTTACTATCCAAGGCTTAATCAATAAAAAGGTAGTATTGAGTTTGAAGTATGATCAATTAAAGACTCCCAGCATTCACTCATCGCTTGTGAAGCCTCTTACTAAAAAGATTATTGAAAAGGCATCCTGTTCCAACATAAGGCTGAAATTAGGCAAAATCCAAGGTATTCACCAGGGACTCAAGTGGGCAACACCAACTAGCAACTTCTACATCAATGATTCGAAAGATCAGGAGAAACTTTCTATGAATTTAATATTCATTCTTTTGTTGCTTCGGTACGAGTTCCTAACACAGTCGGAAAATGATCTTATAAAGTTCGACATTTTGAATAGCAAAGCAACAATATGTGAAGTATTAGCCATTCGCATGTTGAGAGAGTATAAATCAATAAGCAGGATCAATTTGCTCTTCGTCTGTCCATTAGAGGATGATTTTATGGGCAGCGTTAGAAGTGAAGTAATATCCAAAACTTATAATACCTTGGAGGTAGCTGTTCTCGCAAAGTCGAAAAAGTTTCTTTCCCAGCCTATAATTGAGCAGATTCTAGATAAATTTTATAATGGGGACTTGGTCTTGAAAAAGAAAAACAGTGCCGTGAACTCTACGATTTTACTGTCATTAATGGAACAAAATTACAATTTGGAGGAACAAAAGAATATGATCCCCGAAGAAAATAGCGGAAATATCATAAATTACAAGTTTACGGGACTTTGCTATGATAAAGTACTCACTCGCTCAAATGTTGTACCGAAGTATCAATCGATCGTTATCAACATGAAGATATTTTTCTTAACTTTGTTGCATATAACATTAGTATTGAAGAATAGAAATGTGAAGTTGCATATCCACAAGCTTAATATAATGTATGCCGTTGCAGAATTTTTTTACTGGCTTATGGCATTAAATTTCAATTTTGAGTTTATACTCAAATTGGTTCACTTGGAAAAGAAGTTCCTCAGGAAAATTGTTTGGACCTATACTGATTTTCTACTCACAGCATTAATAGATTGGACCTTTGTTTTAAGGATATATGGATTTTTCAATGCAAAAGTCATGACTTCATATTACGATTTTTTCAGCTTGGTGTCCATCCTATTGTTACCTCGAATGCTCTCCGTTTTTAACAATTATGAGTTCTTCAATTTAATCACTCTTTCTTTCAAGAAAATGTCATGGAAGTTTTTTGGGTTGTTTTGCTTATTTCTGTGTCTAATTAGTGGCTTCTATTTGACGTTTATATCTTTGTCAAGCAATATAACAACTCCAGATATCGCCTTTGATATGCTCAAGATATTTTTTGGATTTACTCCCTCGGTATGGTCTAACTGGGATAACTACAACAATTTAGGAAGAGTTGTGTTGATGGCGTATCTCTTTTTAATCCAATTTATTATCTCCACAATTCTAGCTATTGTTTTGAGTCAGGCCTTCTCAAGATTACACCAGACAAACAAAGAGGAATTTTGCTACTTCAAGGCAACAAATTTGATAATATATTTCCACTCATCCAATTTACTTTACAGGATACCTCAATACATTAGTGGGAAGGGAAGCCAGAGTTTGATGCTAATAGATAGAGTAGGATCAGTTTTCAGGTATCCGATAGTATTAGTTTTGTTCTTTTACGAATTGTTGATCGCTAACTTTAGGAAAGGGAGTAAGCCCAAGGATTTGAAAGCTTTTACTGTTTTGAATAAAGAAGCTGACTACTACCCTGATAGAGATCTAATGTTCATCATAAACGAAGATGAAACTGAAGCCAGTGTTGTTGGTAACAGAACAAGACAAAGTTCTAATGCGTATTACCAAAACGGAAGAATATTGAGCAAAAGAGAGCATGCTCATGTCATGTCTAATAATCTTTTCAATAACTTAGTACCCATGCAATCACTTGGAACAATAGGTAACTTTAGGAGTATGTCTGCAGACTCACTATTCCTTGAAGATGTTGGGAAAGACTTGAGGAAGAACAGTATTAGTTATAGTCCTGGCCTTGGTCCGACGATAACGAACCCTGAAGTAGAGAAGAACAGTGATTACAAGGCTACGGCAGGTAACCGGCAACTTTTGGGCCAAGTTTCAAACGTCAGTATGTGTCCAACTAATCCGATCAGTTTCAGCGGGAAGCCAGTGCCCTATAAAAAGAATAGAAAGAAGAGGGCCAAAAAAAAGGATATCTTCGACAAATTGACGCATATAGAGGCGATGATTGAACAACTTGCCAACGAGCCAGGCATAAGTACGGCAATCCACGGGGTAGATATATACGCTAGCGGACAAGCTAACGACGAAGCGAGCAAGTTGCAGGACGAAGAATCATCGGTAGTAAGATCAAGTCAGTTAATTCCCAGGATGAACGCCATTTACAAGATAAACGAGGGCTCGTACTCTGCCACGGACCTGATCGACTCAGTGACGGAGATCGAAAACGAAGATGACGAATTCGATGATACGAATGATGAAATATATGAAACTGTGCATGACATAGAAGAAAACACGAATTTCATTGGCAAAAGTAGCAGTAAAGATGTTAATCTTATTTTTTCTCCTGAGCAAGAAGATCAAGCTAGTTCGAACGAAAGTGACGCATTGTCAGATAATTCGTTTTGAAAGTTGACTTAGAATATTTAGGTAGATATCGTCTTTTAATAACAATTGCTTAACGTAGATTAACATAATTTTATAGCGACTGTTCTGTCATAGTCAAGATTATCGGAATTCGATTTTGTGCTATTTCATTAAGATCGTTGTTATCAGAGTTTTGATTGAGGAATTTTCACACCAATTTTTTTTAAGAAGCTGAGTTCACAACTTGTTGATGAATCAGCGAAGTGTTTGATAAGTGTTATACTTTGCTGAATAGGCCTTTTGAGGAATATTGGTGAGTTTTTGTCAAATGTACAAATAAAAAGGCATGGGGGACGAAAAGCTACAAACATTGAAAAAGTTGAATATCGGAGGTAGAAAATCGCAGTTGGCGGTTGCCCAGTCGGAAATTGTGAAGACGTACATCGAAGCCAGATTTCCTGAGATTGAATGTTCTATCTTGGCACTAAGTACTTTTGGAGATCAGGTGCAATCAAAGCCTCTTTACTCTTTCGGTGGTAAAGCCCTTTGGACGACAGAATTGGAACAACTTTTGTTAGGACCTGGCGATGGACACCCACAACTCGATATGATAGTGCACTCCTTAAAGGACGTGCCCACGAACTTACCTGACGACTTTGTGCTCGGATGCATATTAGGCCGTGAAGACCCAAGGGATGCGATGATCGCCAAGAAGGGATCCAACTACAAAACGCTTGCTGATCTTCCCGAGGGTTCTATAGTAGGCACATCATCTGTCAGAAGATCTTCGCAGCTTCTCAAGAACTATCCCAAATTGCGTTTCGAGTCGGTCCGTGGAAATATTCACACTAGACTAAGAAAGCTCGACGATCCCGAGTCTCCTTTCGAATGTCTTATACTAGCAGCTGCGGGATTGGACCGCGTAGGTTTAGGCCATAGGATCACCAAGAGATTAACTGGGCCCGAAATGTACCACGCAGTCGGTCAGGGTGCCTTGGGTGTGGAGATCAGGAAAAACGACAAAGAACTGCTCAACATATTGAGCCAGATCGAAGAAGCGTCAACAGCTTACTGCTGCATCGCTGAGAGATCCTTGATGAGGCACTTGGAGGGAGGTTGTTCCGTGCCGCTTGGAGTTGAGTCCTCGTATGACGAAAAATCAAACGTTCTCTCGCTCCTGGCAATTATCGTGTCGCCTGACGGCACCCAGTCCGTCCAGGACACGATAGAGCAAACTGTCCGGAACAAGAACGACGCAGCCGCGGTAGGCATCCGCTTGGGTGATGCCTTGGTGAACAAAGGCGGCAAACAAATACTAGAGCTGATTAATTACGATAGAATACATGAAATTCATAAAAAGCCAGCCTTTGCTGATGCTTCTAGTTAGCAAACACGCTATTTACTACTACAGTTATGTCTGCATCTTGTCTCAATCATAACATGATCTCATCTGTATATACCACCGCATTTTGTTTAGTGTTAATACATGAATTTTTTACTTTCTAATCCTCTTTCAAAATGGCGATTGCCATCATTACATGTTACTGATATGTTATTATCTAGCATATCGATATACATAGTCTCTCAGACTAAAATGAAAGGTTTATAGTGGCTTTGTGACAAGACGGAGACCTGATACCGACCTTCGGACAGAAAGTGGAATGGTTTTTTTATGGTTCGCGCGCAATAGTTGCATCTCGTTTCGTTCCTCGTCGTTTAAAAAATTGAGTATACGATCGTTTAAATATATATATTTATGTTTTGCTTAGCCATTACGATTATATCTTATACCAGTAGTGTCAGGTAGAGGCTCACTGAAATACATAAAGGATGGATATAATACTTGAGATAGCAGACTACTTTTTGCTCGACAAGGTGTATGCTACCGTTTTCCCTCGGTCATTGAACCAGCACGTTGGAGGGATGGCCGATAAATTTGGGATGAGCGAGATTGTGGGCTACAAAAATTACTTCAGCAGCAGCAATATGACAGTGACAGGGGGTAGTAAATTGAATGCACCTTTGTTACTTGCCTTTGTTTGGGACAAGGTGGAAAGTTTGCAGCGCAAGGATGAGGTGTACGGACTTGAACCCAAATATTTTCCCTTAAACGATTATACCAACGACTCTTTTTTCTTGAGAAGTAATCTCTTGAGGCAGTCTGTGTCGATTTTCATTATCACGGCGATCTTCGGATGGGTGTTATACTTTTCCGTGGCTTCCATCTCATATCTAACTGTGTTTGACAAGAAAATTTTCAACCATCCTAGGTACTTGAAAAACCAGATGTCTCTTGAGATACAGACTGCGTCGAGATCCATCCCCCTAATGGTGCTCTTGACATTGCCCTTCTTTGTGTTGGAGTTACAGGGGTACTCCAAGCTCTACATGGAGGTCAATGAGTCGACCGGTGGATGGAAGGCAGTTGTGCTCCAAGTTCCTGCGTTCATTTTATTCACAGACTGCGGTATCTACTTTATCCACAGGTGGTTGCACTGGCCCTCTGTCTACAAGAAGTTGCACAAGCCCCATCATAAGTGGATTGTTTGCACTCCCTTCGCTTCGCATGCATTTCATCCAGTCGACGGCTGGGCCCAGTCTTTGCCATACCATATCTACCCTATGGTTTTTCCATTGCACAAAGTCTCGTACTTAGTTCTTTTCACTTTTGTTAACTTCTGGACTGTTATGATCCACGATGGACAGTACCTTTCAAATGACCCAGTTGTCAACGGTACTGCATGCCACACAGTCCATCATTTGTACTTTAATTATAACTACGGCCAGTTCACCACATTGTGGGACAGGTTGGGAAGATCTTACAGAAGACCTGACGATAGCTTTTTCGTCAAAGACGCAGATAAGGAAAAGGAAGAGCAGTTATGGAAAGAACAGACGAGGAAAATGGAGACTATTAGAGGAGAGTTAGAAGGAAAAAACGATGACAGAGAGTACCGCTAAAATATCTTGCTTGTAAGGCATATCCAAGCGGATGGTAATTTGTAGACACCAAAATATCATGTATTATGACGTTATATATAAATTGAATACCAAAACTAATCTAAAAGCAGAAGCAGATAATCCGTAGACTATGTGCAGTACAACAGACATAAGTCCTCCTACGCACAGAAGCTAAAGCGAGGTGGGTCTTCCCCTAAGCCAAGCACTTATAAAAGTTTGATGTGCCAACAACGAGTATGAATCATGCATATAATCAAACTGCTTCTGGTGGTATGAACAATCAGGCGCAACGAACGAAAGGAAACTTGCTGGCATTGCCCACTACTTCTTTAATGGCTCTGAGTGGGATCTTAACGCTAGCACCATATAAGCATCGCAAAGATTTGGTTAGAGAATCTGTAATCTCAAAGTATGAGATCTTGGGATATATTGCGGCAGGAACATACGGTAAAGTGTATAAAGCAAAATCCAAGACTAGCAATAAAAGAAAGATCGGATCAGACAGAACAACAGGTGACGTTCATGATGGGCAGACGATCTCGAGTGCCATTGGTGTGGATAGAGAAGCAGGAGAAAATGCTACTAGAAGCGAATCCGACCAGCAGCTTTATGCAATAAAGAAATTCAAGAGTGATAACCATCTGAGTAAAATGAACAGCCATGACATAAATGGGAATGAAGTAGTGAACTATACTGGTATATCTCAGTCTGCCATCAGGGAGATGTCGCTTTGCCGGGAGCTCAACAATAGGAACGTGATCAAGGTGATAGATATCCTTTTGGAGAACAAGGCTATTTACATGATATTTGAGTATTGTGAACATGACTTATTGCAGATTATTCAATGCCATTCGCATCCCGAAATCAAACACATACCCGACTTTACCATTAAGTCTTTGGTATGGCAGATCCTTAATGGTGTGTCATTTTTGCATAAGAACTGGATTTTCCACAGGGATTTGAAACCTGCAAATATAATGGTATCCAGCTCTGGCGTTGTTAAAATAGGAGACCTCGGTTTAGCAAGAAGATTCAATAACCCTCTTCAAAGTCTTTATACTGGTGATAAAGTTGTTGTTACCATTTGGTATCGAGCGCCGGAGCTTTTGCTCGGAGGACGTCATTACAGTCCCGCTATTGATCTCTGGGCAGTCGGATGTATATTGGCTGAGCTTTTGTCGCTTCGCCCCATATTTAAAGGGGAGGAAGCGAAAATTGACATGAGCAACAAAAAGCAAGTTCCATTTCAGAGAAACCAAATACAAAAGATCGTCGAAATATTGGGTACACCAAATTCAAAGACATGGCCATCAATTACCATGTATCCTGAATATCCTACTTTCAAGCAGTGTTTCGGGTCAAACTTACCCTCAAATTTGTCAAAATGGTATGAACTTATAGGGAGAACGAATCAGAAATGCTTTGACCTCTTAGAAGGTCTCTTTGTGTACGACCCCACTGAAAGATTAGCAGCAGAAAATGCTTTGTTGCATCCATTCTTTCTTGAGCCTCCCAAGGTCACCGAAAACGCTTTTGAGGGATTGAAGATGAAGTATCCAAGGAGAAGAATTTTTACTGATGATAATGATATCGTTTCTAACAACAATTATGCACCTCATAAACGACACGCTCACGATGGTAGCTTCACGAGAAAAAGGCAGAAGTAATTACCATAACTTTGCTTATATAATAGTCATCTGTAACATAATATCTCTGGTCTTGATGTGTACGTCATTGAACTGCCTGTACAAGTGCATATAAGGTAAGAGCAAAAGCAAGTGTAAATAACATATAATTCGATTTATTTAAGCCATTAAATGAACCTCCATGTCACCTTTTTTTTCAGTGTAGACTACGGCTGCTTTAGGCTTAATAGAGCATGTTTCCTTACTGAGGATGCGCATTGCAATAAATTCATGTCACGAAGCTTCGTCAATTTTGAAACACCTTACTGCCAATTGACACACCGGGCGGGTCACGATAGTTGAATAGCGGTTTTATCCATACCTAAAGCAAAGAAGTTGCATTAGGTAGAAGGAAAGAATTCTGGATTGATAAAGTTTGTACCACCAGAAAATTTATCGTAGAGGTAAGGTATTTTAATATATCGTTGATTCAGATTGGCCCAGAACTGGTGGCTGGAAAAAAGAAGACAAGAAGTAGTCTGGAAGTCATTACTGAAAGTTAATAGGTCGATGTATAGTACACAGAAGGATATGCCTACGGTCAAAAGATATATCGATCAAGATAAAATCTACAGTGGACTCAACTCTATTGTGTACAAGGCGAGAAGCGAAACCAGTGGTGAGATCGTAGCATTAAAAGTCATCGATGAAGATCTATGCATGAGACCACATAATGCTAAACGAGAGGCGATCATATTGAGGCGAATGCTGCACGCAAATGTGCTTTCTTTGATAGACGAGTATACATTGGGCGACGACCGCGTGTTGGTAACGCCATTTTACCAGTTTGACTTGGCAAAACTTCTACAGAAGAATCTCAAGAAGAGGACACGATTCAACTTCACCGATCCCATGAAGAACAGCGCATCATATACGAATATGCTTCCGCCAGAACGTGCGGACGAAATTTTTTTCAAGATAGCAGAGGCTTTGCGGTATTTACACCACGATATGGGCATTATCCATCGCGATATTAAGTCTTCGAACGTGTTTTTTACCAGCGAGATATCGGATCCCGTCTTGGGCGACTTTGGCATTGCATACGACACTACACACCCGCCAGCAGACGAACCACCCCAAGCAAAATACACAGATATATCCACAGGAGTATTTAAGGCACCGGAGTTGTGCTTTGGTATCTCGAATTATAGCTTTGCCGTAGATATATGGTCCCTAGGGGTACTTTTGACCATTCTTTACTCCAATCTGGGGTCTTCGTGCTTAAACGACGAGGGCTCTAGCAACGATTTGATCTTGATACACTCGCAATTTGCGAACTTTGGCACACCCCTGATATCAGACTCTAACGATAGAAGGCTTTACTGGCCTGAAGTTGATACTCTGGAAAGCCATTTTTCCAAGTTCGAATTCAAACATCAGCTGCGAAAACCTGTGGAGCAACTCATCCCAAGATGTAGAAGTGCTATTGTACGGAATCTTTTCGATTCCATGATGGTATATGAATCTGGATTGAGATCAACCGCACGAGATATTGTAGAAAGAAGGAGTGAGTATGACCGGTCAAATTAAGCAAGGTTAACGACAAAAGCCGTGCTACGCGCTCCCGCTTATAGTAATGCTAACGAAGGGTTATAGAAAGCGCTAAAAAAAAAAAAAAAAGAAAGTGATTGAGAACTCATCCCCACATTTCTTTCTGCAGGCACTTAGTATATATAAAAGTTAAAGTCATCTCTAAATTAGGTTCCCATGTAGGCGACAAGAGAAATTGGTGGGCAGGACCAGCGATAATTTTCTAAGAAAATTTACCAAGATAAGGTAGGAAAATACTAGCCGAACGACATGGCACACACACTTCAACGGAGGATAAACCGGTTCTTAAACTCGGACTCAAGCTCATCACCCGAAAAATATAACGAGAAGTTTATACGCAACGCAGACTACGACAAGCTCGAACAGTGCTACAATGTGTGCAAGTACTATCCGCTTTTGGTGCATAATGACGTTCCTACGCCGTACCTAAAACAGCTATTGGCAGACAAACCCATCTATGCCAAGGCAAATAGACATGTTGCAAAAGAGATCCGGCGTCAGAAGAAACAGTATGAGGAGCAGCAACAGAAAAGTCAAATAGCACACCGCTGGGAAATGGAGCGCGCACAATACGAAGCGCAGCAACGGGCGAACCAGAAACACACCTCGTTTTCGTACAACGATCCAAGTCCGCTTGACTCTCGCCAACCAACTATGGTAGACCATTCAGCCGGCATAGGTTCACGTCTGCGCCGTGGCTCGCTCGCAGCGAAGTTTTTAAGTGTGGTGAAGGGTAGGGACAAGGATGTGTCCGATATAGACGAGTGTGTGGAGAATACCACACACCCGCTTCGTCCATCGCGCTCCTACGATCAAACAAAATCGGCCATGACGTTCTCTAGAAAAAACTTTAGGCCTCTTCATAAGTTCCATTCCAACAGGAGGTCTCCTCCATCGCCTCGGAGTAGACATAATAGCATAGCAATTGGTACGTATCAATTTTTTCATATTTACAGCGAGAGAACGATTCTGCTCTCCGCTTTGTGTTATCTAGGAACTCTCAACTTCGAACTCTCAAATTCTTTCAAAACCATAAGACACACACGTGCAGGGAAGAGATCGCGACGGGGTGTTTTCATTCGTTTACACCGTCGCTAGTTTCAGCCCGGCTCCCCTTCCTGAAGCGTGTTTATCCAGCCTGTGAAAGTGCATTTCGAAAAGTTTCCACTCGCTCTGAGCCGCGCACGACACCATATTATGTTATTCTCCCCAGGTATCAGTGCTGCCAGTGAAGGCTAGCTCGAGCTGGGGACTCGTCGCTTGCGAGAAGCCACAGCAGGTTGCAGGAAGAAAAGGTATTTCATATAGGAGTGGATCACGAGGATAAGCAAAGTTGCTCTTAGTTTTAGGTTGGTTGTGCCTGCTTCAGCTATGCTTGCTTTGGCGACATGTCCTCCCCACAATATGCAGCCTGGATCAAAAGTTTGGTAGCTCTAATAGATTGCAGAGGTGCAGCGTGCTCACGAGGACAAGACCTTCGATTGTTGCTTGTGCTCGCCGCCGCGCTCCGGCGTGCGGTGGGGGGCACTTGCGAAATGTGGTCAGAGAGCAGTACGAGGGCTCCACCTTTCTTAGACAAGACAGGGCAGCTGTGGGGATGCAGGCGTGGAGCCATCGCTAATTGCAGTCCGAAATACCGATGCGAGCCAGTCAAAACGCCGCTACCGAAGCAAATACATCTGGCGTGCGTATACCGGAATGATCCGGGCGTGGCTTGTGGCCAAATCTCCTCAAAACAGACGAACGACAATTTCAGCTGATGCGTGACCTATGATACTTCCTTCAAAACCAATAAAGAGAGGGAATTTGGCCCAGTTGTAGCACAGACAAGCACAACGAAAGCAGATCTACCGCTAGTACGAAAAGCGCTACAGCAACAGACAGTGTCCGGGAGCATAGTTACATCGGTTACCCTTTTTTTACTTTAGCGCAATAGGCTGCAGACTGGATTTGCAATTGGCGTGTAGGTGAACACGCCAAACAGAAAAGCGATAGACAGAACCACCACCGGAACTGGCAGAAGAAACCCGTGGCTGTTTTTTGTGTGGGGGAAAAAGTCAAACCTTCTTTGCGCACATCATTATCTACTTCGACCTGCTCGTCAGCCGCTAGATCAGTATCTAGAGGACGACTGTGGTGACAAGCATTCAATATCGACCCCGAAGCCTAAACCACAACAGGCGGGATACGACACAGCTATTTGTTGGTACAAGTAGGGGCTCGGCAGCTATCAAGAGTGGTAACGTTCCCTAAAGTTAATAGAAGATTGGCGGCTTCCGCGAAACGTTGGATAGAAAGCAGAACTGGCACATTTTGTGTCGACCATCGACTTCCTCATCCAGCATAAGTTGGGCAAAGCTCTAGAAGCCATACTTGAACAGTTGTTGTGCTTGGTCCTTGCGACAGACACCAGGTGATTAGGTCTTTGTTTACTTTTTTTTTCGCTGGAAATAAGTAAGGCGCTGCACAGACCCGCGCTTGGCTGGGAAACACCTATTCCTTTTTCTAGTGATTACAGACGCCGAGGCATATATTTCACGCTTCAGTATACACAATTAGATCTATTCCCTCCTTTGATAAGATTATTACTTGAACGTTTTAGGTTTTTGCGCTTTTTTTGACGAACTATTTGGCGTGCCTTAGATAACACTAACCCATATTCTTTTTTAGAAGATTACTAACATGTCAAAAATAGAGGTGATTACCGACAGTGTCAATAATGGCCACACTGGAGAAATTGAGACTATTCAATATACTCAGTCGCTGATGGTTGGACATGGGTCGTTTGGAGTGGTATTTCAGACCCAGCTACTCCCTTCCAATGAGATAGCTGCAATAAAACGTGTATTACAGGACAAGAGATTCAAGAACAGAGAATTACAGATAATGAAACTCGTTCATCACCGTAATATTGTTGATTTAAAATACTACTTTTATACAAATAATGAGAAAAGTGAGTTATACTTGAATTTGATTCTTGAGTATGTTCCAGAGACTCTATACAAAGCGTGTCATTATTATGTTTCAAAAAGGCTCTCAATGCCTCTGTTAGAAGTAAAATTGTACACGTACCAAATGCTTCGTGCTCTTAATTACATACACTCTCAGGGTATTTGCCATCGTGATATAAAGCCACAAAACTTACTAATCAATCCTGAAACAGGGGAGTTAAAATTGTGCGACTTTGGATCCGCAAAGATATTGAACCCTAATGAGCCTAACGTGTCTTACATTTGTTCTCGTTATTATAGGGCACCAGAGTTGATCTTTGGAGCAACTAACTATACAACTAAAATCGATGTTTGGTCTGCAGGATGTGTCATGGCAGAATTGATTCTCGGGCAACCCCTTTTTCCCGGAGAACTGGGTATCGATCAGCTTGTTGAAATTATAAAGATTTTGGGCACCCCTAGTAAGGAACAAATAAAGTGCATGAACCCTAATTACATGGAACATAAATTTCCTCAGATAAAGCCAATTCCTTTGCAGAAGATTTTCAAGAAGATGACCTTTGATTGCATCAATTTCCTTAGCAGAACTTTGCAATATTCTCCTCTAGATAGAGTTTCTTGCATCGAAGCTCTTGCAGACCCATACTTTGATGAACTCAGAGATGAAGCTACCAAATTGCCTAACTACAGAAAGCTATTTTCCAAGCAGTTCCATCAAAGTTCATCAGCAGTCCTGGGCCATTCAAATAATGCGAACTACCAGTTATATCATAACCAACCTGACGTCCGCGATTTGCCTGAATTATTTGACTTTGATGACAGGGAATTGTCTGTTGAACCTGGGTTGAACAAACAGTTAATACCAGACTTTGCTTTGACTCGATTGAATTCGAAGTACGGATCGTTAGACCAATTTGTTCCAATGACCGAGGAAGAACTTCGTGTTAAGTTGGATTAAACTTTTTCTTAACGTCAAAGCCAGCTGTGAGTACAGTGATAAAAAACAATCCAGCTGTGATTTGGGATCACCCTTAAAGAAGGTAGATAATACGCTTATTGTATAAGGCGTTGCTTTTATAATTGATATGGAACCTGAGCAGTCGAAAGGGTTGTGTAAAGTAATTGAGAAAAAATTGCCTCGAGCTGTTAAAATCAGTTACGACTAGGGAGAACCCTGTGTTAGACGCTCAAGCTGGCTTATGACAAGAAGGCTACGTAATGTCTCTGTGACGGCTTTATTTGCTAAATATGATATCATCATATTGCTCATAGAAAGAAGCTATCTAAATGAATGAAGAAAATTTCGTAAATAAATTGAAATATTCTTCTATCATCAGGTTTGCCTCGAAGTTCAAATCTAACAAGCATCGTAAATTCACTTGAAATGGTTCCTTCGTAAAAACGAGTCATGAGTTTGCACGATGATACGAAATTCGGATAGGCCCTTTTAACTAGTATACCAAAAGTTGAGATTATAGGTATATATATTTATAGATGAGTTAATGCAAAGTTCAAAAAGTACTATACCAAAACCATTGCTCCCGTGCCTTGTTGAACTATAACCTAGGTTTCTTGAGTTTTTTGATTTCCTCTTTCTCAGTGGAACTACCAATGCCTGGTTTAGCCTCAGGGACCTTCCTGTGTTTTCTAAAGCTGAAAATTCGAGAGAAAGGTATTACAAAGTACTTAGCAAACGTTGGCATGAAAAACAAACTGAAGCCGATCCTCAATGGGAATAAACTTTTCACGATTGCGTACGAATAAGCACCCTCCAAAATGAACTTTGCCTTATCCTCTAGAGTAAAAGTAGAAAAATCAAAGCTTTTCAACGAGCTATCTATTATCTTGGTTCCCTTCTCTATTGCCCACGAAGGTAAATCCAAGGGTATCCCGTAATTATAGTTGTGAATGATATACCAGATACCTACTAATGGAATCACGGCTGACAACTCATGTAATATCACAAATGCAGTGACATGCGACACAGGGGCATTAATGAAATTTCTTGTGTAAGATCGTAAGAACTTAGGTACTCTTTTCAAGATTGGATGTGACTGGAAAGCTCTCTGTTCTTCTTCGGTAAGTGCCAGCTTTTTGCCAAAATACCTATTAGCAGTTACAGATGATTTTAAGGGCATGAAAAGCCTACTATCAGCCCTAGAAGGTGCACAACACCTGAGTAAGCTTCTACCGCTTAACCCTAACATATTAACTTGTAGTATAATTTTCGTGTCTTCAAATGTGGTGTGCTACCATATAAGTGATGCTCAATCGTATCTAAAGCAGAAGTTGGACAGGCTAAACTGTAAAAGATAGACAGACCAAATCTGCAAAATTATTGAAACTTCGTACCGGATTCGTATAAAAAGTGTCGCCAAAATCTTTATGTTGGTTTTAGCATTTGTCAAGTTATTGGAAGCACACCAGTATCAAAAGTAAACTCATTAATAATGTCGGTATATATAGTATCGTCTTCTCGTACACCTATCGGTTCTTTCCAGGGCCAGCTTTCATCTTTGTCTTATTCTGACTTGGGATCACACGCTGTCAAGTCAGCTTTGTCCAAGGTACCACAGATTAAGCCAGAGGATGTTGAAGAAATATATTTTGGAGGCGTTTTACAGGCAAACGTTGGACAGGCACCAGCCAGACAGGTTGCCTTGAAGGCCGGCTTGCCAGACTCAATTGTTGCTACTACTATTAACAAGGTCTGCGCGTCAGGTTTGAAGGCTATCATCTTGGGCGCTCAAACGATTTTAACTGGTACCGCGGATGTCGTCGTCGCAGGTGGGGCCGAGTCTATGTCTAATACTCCTTACTACGTTCCATCCGCAAGAGCAGGTGCAAGGTTTGGAGATAGCACCTTGGTGGATGGTGTCCAAAAAGATGGTTTGTTGGACGTGTACAGTCAACAGTTGATGGGCGTTGCAGCAGAGAAGTGCGCCAAAGACCACGATTTCTCTCGTGACGCACAAGACGAATTCGCCGTTAACTCCTACAAGAAAGCTATTGCTGCTCAGGATTCTGGAAAATTCGACCAGGAGATTACTCCTGTGACGATCCCAGGAAGAAGAGGTAAGCCTGATGTCGTTGTTTCCAAAGATGAGGAAGTCAAAAACTTCAACGAGGACAAATTGAGGTCTGCTAGAACAGTCTTTCAAAAGGAGAACGGTTCCGTCACAGCCCCAAATGCTTCTCCATTAAACGATGGTGGTGCAGCGCTCGTTTTGGTATCTGAGAAAAAATTGAAAGAGTTGGGCTTGAAACCTATCGCTAAAATCAGCGGTTGGGGTGAGGCTGCCAGAGCGCCTTTGGACTTTACCATCGCTCCTTCCTTGGCCATTCCCAAGGCTTTGAAACATGCCAATATCTCAATGGATAAGGTAGACTTTTTCGAATTGAATGAGGCGTTCTCTGTTGTCGGATTGGCTAACGCTAAGATTTGCAGCATCCCAGCTTCCAAATTGAATGTTTATGGTGGTGCCGTGGCCATCGGTCACCCATTGGGCTGCTCTGGTGCAAGAATTGTTGTAACCTTGTTATCTGTTTTATCACAAGAAGGTGGTAACATCGGTGTTGCTGGAATTTGTAATGGCGGTGGTGGCGCATCCGCGATCGTCATCGAGAAGATTGAGCATGATGCTAAATTGTAGAAAGTAAACTCGATATAGTTTTCTAATACACAGGTGCGAACATCCAAGCGTGAAGTATTAAGGTTAAAGGCTCTTTGCTTATGGAAGCAAGGAAAGACCCAGAGTTTGTTTGGGATGAGCCCTCCGTCGGGAATGTTAGCTATCAGCTTATATTTCCCGAAAATACTACGGTTTTTGTGATATTTAGCTTGAAAGATGATATTAGTTTTATTAGTGATGAGCTCAACAACCTCTTAAAACCGTTCTTGGAATTTTACCCCTGGAGTAATTTGCCACCTTCATTCCTGACTTACAAGAAAGATGATATTCCTTACATATATGGAGAGCTAACATACGATTTGAATGTTAACGATGAATGGGTCATAACTACGTTGTTGTGGTATTTCCTGAAGAAACTTAATGATATATACATCCATGTCTTTGACTCATCAGACTTTGAGTTTCTCTTGGTCGAGGCAGCTGAGCTATGCCCGGAATGGATTGAACCATCTAATGCATTCAATAGAATCTGGATAAATAGTGGCACGATATTGCTTATAAACCCAGATAAGAACTCTGATGCGCTTAAGCTCGATGAAGCATTATCTAACTTGTTTGATGCAAACTTTCAGAGGTGCAGAGCTATAAGTGAGTTTTATATAAGCAAGTTTGATGGTATACTTGGTAAGTACTATCTTGATCTTGTCTATGAGGTGGACGTATTATTATCTGATCACGCCTTTACTCTCATTTGCCATTATCCGTGGTTGATTTCAAAGTCTATCTCCGAATTCTCCAGAACAGGTATAATAAACCTGAAAAATCTAAAGCAGAAATGGAGAGGAACCACCTTCAAGCAAAGGACGGTTGCTCTTCCCTTGTTGGCTTATAAGCAGATTGAATTAAAGCAAAAAAAAATGTTAGAGGTGGGCACACAGATTGATTTTACATCTTTAGTTTCATTGAGCATCGAAGAAGGTATAAACTCTATAGAAAGCTCAGAAGACTGGAATAACTTTTACAAAGGTAGGGCTAAGGATATTTCAAGAAACGCTATAGTGCAAAATCTTATTCACCAAGGAGTCATACCAAGTAATGTAGACATGGATATTAGTATCTTATCACAGAGTAACCCTGATGCTGAACAAGGAAACAGCAGCCACGATGTGGAGGCTATAGATCGTTTGAAAAAATTCTTCGAAGACAATGAGGCAGGAATCGATGGTGCCGAAAATGATAAGGCTCAGAAGAGTTATGGTCTCCCTAGTGACGTTGATGAAGATGATTTTTTTGAGTTCTTTTTAAAAGAAGCGTTAAAACTTTCTGATGATGAGATACAGGGATTTAGGAGTACAGCTACAAAAGAGCGACCGAAGCAGAAACGAAGAATCCGTACTCTTAAGGAGTATAATGACGATAGTGATTATGAAACCGATACATCTACTGAGTATACAAATACTGCTATAGAAAATGATGATAAAGAAGACCCATTATTGAACGGGTCAGAAGAAGAAGGGGATGCAATTAGTATGGATGATCTCGCAAACTTGAAAGAGTTATTAAACACCTTCAAGATGGAAGAAGGTCCTGGTAATGTTTTACTTAGTCAAATCATGGAAAAAAACACTAAATGGGGCGAACCAGAGACTAAATAGAATTTCTTTTGTACATAATAATGCAATTTTTTCACTCATGCTTTAAGGATTTTCTAGCACTAGGGAATGCTAATATTTCGCTCATTGAGCTTCTTGACAGTCCAGATCCAAGTCCTAGCTGCATAGTCCATATTTCTGGCGACATACGATGGCGGACATTCTGACCCGTCAAGGACATAGTACTTTCCATTGTCTTTTTCAATGTTGTAATTCGGGTCTAGACAGCACTTAATGCTCGTGTATGCTCCCCGTTCATTGGAAACACCGAAGAAGTAACCAAAGATTTGAAACATACACCAGAACATTATTCCAAATATCGGAAGCCTTGTCCAATAAGAGAATAAGTTGGTGTTCATCACGAACCCTGGATGTACAGACATGCATAGGATCCTTGGATTTCTCAATGCTAGCATTTTCATGAAGTGAATTCCACATGTTTTCGCCATACCATACCTGAGCCAGGTGAACAATATGTTTGGGAAATAGTTAAAAGTCGAATCTAGACTGAAATAGCTGAACATGAAATGGTGTCCAACTGAACTCAAGTATACCACTCTGGGGGGTTCTCCCGGAAATAAATCGGCCGCTTTCTCTAAAAGCGGCACTAGCTTCGTCGTGAGCAAAAACGGTGAGATGTAGTTCGTCTGCATCTGTATCTCGAAACCATCCGGAGTCAAGGAATAAGGTAACGCCATGATTCCGGCATTATTGATAAGGATATTCAAATAAGGCTCCTTAGCAAATAAATTTTCAGCCGCATTTTGCACGGAAGACAAGCTGAAGAGGTCAATCTCTAGGAAGTGCAAAGAACCCAAGTACCGCTCTTCCCGTATCTCTTCTCGGCTGTAATTCAGAACTATTTTCGCTGCTTTTTCCTTCAACTCGTCGATAGACTTGTTCACCCGAGCCCTGCTTCTACCCGCAACATAGATAGTATACCCGTGAAGGTATAGATGTAGAACCGTGTACCATCCTATTCCGCTGTTACCACCTGTAATAAGAGCTACCCTTCTATCTTTTGATGGATTGATATATGGAAATGTATTCGGATCTATTATCGCCATCTTTGAAGTAGTTAAAACGTTATTGTTCTTGTCCTGCAAATTATTCAAATGCGATTAGGTTTCACCTTCAGAGACCACCAAATAACCAATATCGTCGGCTAACTCCATCCTAGATATTGAGGACAATCTGTTGCTCGTGAGCAATGGATGTAGAGAGTCGAAAAGTGAATGTAGCAATTGCTGCACTTGAGTTACATGCATGTATATATCTAAATATTATCGTAAATAAATTACATGAAATCCATAGGTCATCTCCCCTTCGGATCCTCAGATACTAATACGGTCAAGGACCGAGTGGAACACCTCTTTAGCAGACACATTTGCAGTGTTTATTGAAATGGCATTACCGCCATTGTCGAGCAATTCATCGTCTTTAGGTATTTCCATTAAATCGTACTGCGACTTCACCATTTCCGATTTCATAAAGTGGCCACTCCTATTGGTAACCCTTTGAACCAATTCCTGGTAGGAAGTGTATAGGAATATAAATCTAAGTTGGAGAGGGCCATCGTGGGCCGCTTGAGCGCAATCGGAGATGTAGTCACGGTAGGATCTTTTTAATACAGAGCAAGAAACAATAGCCATACCGGACGCATCATCAGCGTGGGCGACCATGTCCAGTGACTTAACGGCTAACGTCTTGAGCCAGTCCCATCTATCTTCATCTGATAGCGGTATGCCATTCGACATTTTCTCAATGTTCAGTTTCGGATGATACAAATCTCCTTCAATGAAGCCGCATCGGTAATGATCAGCCAATTTCTGAGCTATTGTCGTCTTTCCTGTACCAGCCGGACCTCCTACTACTATAATGGTGTTTGTTCGTCTCATTTCATACTGTGGTCCTTGAAAGAATGGAGAAATAATTGTATCTCGTATAATATGGAGAATAACTCCATAGCGCGACTTCCCAGTCCGATAATTTTTTATTAGTCCACTATAATACATAGTCTATTTACAATTTATTGAGATCTTGGCCGCAGCTCACGTCTGGATCTGTTCTTCAGGTTTGTAGCGAAAAAGGGTTTCCTAGAAGTTTTCGTCAATCTACGAAGATTCAACAACTCCTCGCTTATACGCTTTTCTATTAATGTCTTCATTTCGGTTGCACTTTCTTTGTCGACAAAAAGAGTGGGCCATCTTTGACTAAGCCATAAAAACATGAGAATTATCTTGTGATTTTCTTCTAAATACTGCAAACATTGTACTGTTTCGTCAACAGTTGCCGTGAATTTAGGCCTGCTTCTTAGTATGGTTGTGTGCAAAAACTTAAAGTCGAAGATATTCTTTGTTCTCCGTTCAGTAATGTTTTCAAAAAAACTAAATGTCGTCTTCACCACCAACGGAGAGGCAACACTTATGTTAATGGGCGCCAAACTTAATCTAAGTTGGTCGTCTATAGTTGTGCGTTTGTGCAAATCATTGCGAAGGAAAAGCTTGAGGATCTCGTATCTGGCATCGAGAGAGGTGAGAAAATAGTTATCCATCACCAAATTATCATTTTCTTTCTCGAAAGAATTTAATATGGAATAGAAGGATGTATGTTTAGGGAACTTACTCATGTAGTATGTCCAAACCTTGTTTGTGGGCCAAACACACGCCTTCTTCAAATCGCTTATTGGCTTGTTCATCACCTTCTTCAAATAATCAAGGTCTTTTTTATAAATAGCTGTCACAAATCCTTCCAGCTCTCCTTCTATCTGACTGTATCTTCCAGCTCTTCCAGCAATCTGTTTCACTTCAGAGATCGTCAAAGGAATAGTCTCTGAGCCATTAAACTTCTTGGTCGCAAAAAATACAATTCGCTTAATCTTTAAGTTTAAACCCATTCCGACAGCATCAGATGCAACCAAGACATCATAGTCTCCAGAATTGAAGCTGTAGGCCTCCTTGGATCTAATTTCAGGTGGCAAGGCGCCATAGATGACACCTACTTTCAAGTTAGTCGTCTTTTCAATCTCGCACTTAAGTTCTAAAATTTTCCTCTTCGAGAATGCAATTACACAATCTCCTTTCATTAGATTTCCTAGACTATTGATAGGCTTATTCATCAACAGAAGTTTACCTAGCCTTTTATATCTGTGTATTTCAATTTCATCACCAGTCATTTCAGCTAGTTTAGTGATCAAAGATACTGCACTCTCTTCACCACACATATGTATTTCTCGTGCCTGGACACCTAGAACAGCGTTAGTCCAGGCTTCTCCTCTTCTTGTATCAGCTATCATCTGAATTTCATCTATAATGCAAATGTCCATTTTTTTATGCAAAGGAATCATTTCAATGGTTCCTGATGATATTTCGCTTACTTTACCAAATTCATCCAATGAAGGTACAACTTCCTCTCCAGTAATCAAGTTACATTTTATTCCCTGGGCATTAAATCGCTCGTATATCTCTCTCGCGAGTAATCTTAGAGGGCCAGCATAATATCCTGATTTTGCTTTTGCCAATTTTTGTAACGAATTGTAAGTTTTGCCACTATTAGTTGGCCCTACGTGCATTATGAGTTTTCTTTTCATTCTTCTTGCTTCAGGAAACCACTCGGCAGGATTTGACAAGTCTATGAGCGATTCTTCTTGTTTAAAACTAGCCAACGAGTTCGCCACAAATTCTTTGTACAAGAGTCTGGTGAGGACATGAACCATCATGTCCTGACGGTCCTTGAGACCGAAAAAGCTGTAAAACAGCTCTGGAACCCTACCCAACTGAATCAGATGTACAAGTTGAGGTGCATTAACGATCATGGGATTTATAAAATCGACAGCGTCAATATCTTCCAATGATCTCGACCCATTGCTATCCACGGTAAATGTCTCTAAATGCTGCATAAGCTTGGTATTAAACCGTTCGAGTAACATGTCGACTTCCTCATCGCGTACATGATTCAAATCGGAAAAAGGCCTTTGTACTTCTTTCGCCTTGACTCTGGCGTGAACTGTTTCCAAAGGTACTTTTATCGCGTCCTTTAGCTGACGCAAATCAGAACTCTTCTCTATGCCAAATTTGAAGTTCTTTTTATCTTCAGAAGCACCACCTTTTACGTTTTTTGTACCTCTATCAAAATCATTACCTGAACTCAAACGAAAAAAGCTTGTGGAGAGTAGCCGGCGACATAGGCTTGTGGTATGTTTTAGTTGATCATATCGACATCTCCCAGTAGCTATCCGACAAAATATAGGTATCATGCCAGAAAAAATTTATGCTTGGTGTCTATCAAAAATATCACGAAACAATTTGTAGTGCGACGATGCATCAATGCTACTAACAACCTGGCGAAACTAAACGAATTTTACAACTATTTCTTCACTAAAGGCACAAAACATCACTGCTGTAGGCTATCTCACGAGTTATTTTACTACGAGTAAATTTTGATTGATAAATAACTGATAGCCCACATAAGCAAAACGTCATAGTGGTAGGGAAGGACAAGGTATCCAAGGTTGGTTAATGAATGTAACTCGAGCTGGCGACCACAACACTAAAGCAGCGCTTGCAGCAAAATACAATGAATTTTATACGAAAGTCACGTCACCTGAAGTGAAGATAGTCGGAAATTATAGAATCATCAGCAAAATTGGAGAAGGGTCATTTAGTAAGGCTTACTTAGCAAAACATGTATTGTTAAACATTAAGGTAGTATTGAAATGTGGCATGGTAGATGATCCTTGTATAGTAAGAGAGATATTCTATCACAAGCAGTTAAAGCACAGGAACATTGCCATGTTGTATGAAGTCATTCGTACCGAAAAGCATTTATGGATCGCTCTAGAGTACTGTCAAGGCGACGAGCTCTATTACCACATATACGAAAGGAGACTATCGTACAATGAAAACAGAAAACTTTTTTATCAAATTGCATCCGGTATTGCGTACGTACACTCGCAGAACCTAGCTCATCGTGATCTAAAGCTAGAGAATATATTGTTACAGAACAAAGCGAAAACAGTTGTGAAGCTAACAGATTTCGGCTTTGTTAGAGAGTTTAACCCTAGAAATCGGAAATTTCTATCGACCATATGCGGCACGACTGTTTATATGGCGCCTGAGATATTGAAGGGAGAGGCATATTCGGGATTTGCGATCGATATTTGGTCCCTAGGGGTTATATTGTATACAATGCTCTACGGGGAAATGCCATTCGATGAAGGCGACGATCTTAGAACAAAGGCAAAGATCCTTGACAGAGATCCTGAGTTCTACGATACAGTGCCATCTGATGCTATCTCCTTGGTTAAAGCTATGCTATCCAAAACACCAAAGGATCGCCCCTCCATAGAAGAGGTTCTTTCGTCCCCTTTCTTATCAGATCTTAAAATCAAAAACCAGAGGAGGAATGAATATAAGCGTCTTAATAGAGACTCGGCGTTCTCTTTGAACGACTACTATGATAACTTAGATGTGGCGCCCTTCACTTCTAAAACAGAAAAGAAATTACTAAAACGGTTCAGAAAATTGAACATTAATACAAGAGATCTCGAGTACGATGTTTTGAATAACAACAAAACCTCGTTGTCCGCGTTATTTGAGCTTTCCCTTACAATGGAATATTCTAAGAAGAAGAGAAAGTACGTTCTGGAAAAGAAAAACTACCGTTATGCGAAGAAATCGTTGAAAAACTCCGGAAGAAGGGTGCGAAGCGTATTACTCAGTGACCTGAGTTCTATACAGCCGCTCGAAAAAATCATGTCAAGTTTAAGTATAAATTCTAATAAAGACCCGAAGCAAGATTCCTTGAAGACAAATCCAGAGAAGAGCATGGATCAAACAAGAATTGGTGATGACGAGGAACAGAATCGAGTCTATTTGGAGGCAGGAAGTAAATCATTATCATCAGGAAAGACGGAAAGTGTCAACCAGAACGGCAGAAATTTACTGCAGCAGAACCTTAGTTTGACGCTTTCCAATCATAACAGCTTGGAAAATTCAAAAAAGAAAAATAAAATATTGGATAGATTCCAATTCTGGAAAAGACCTAAAGAAATTGGGTCTGCGATGATCATTGATCTTAATAGTAAACATAAAGAGTCTCTAGAGACGAAAAATTCAAGAAGCGAGAGCGATCATACTTCGAGTCAACAGCATAAGGCCACAGGCCCTTCCGAACCACACTCTGCAGTTCCAAGCATTTCCCTTAAAAGCAACAATGGCAATAAATCAGGAACTTCACCAGAATCGAAAATGGATATCAAGGTTGAATGTCCTGATCCTGTACCAGTCAAGGTGCCTAAAGCTCGGCCTTCGTCCTTAGTATCACAGGTAAGTCAAGTCAGTCACTTGAGTCAATTTTCACAGATGTTATCAGACTCTGATGCCTTTTTAGAAACTGATGACATGGACGACGATTTCTATGATGAAGCAAATTCAGTTGACATACCTGCTCAAGATCTAAAAAGAAATCTGGCCGGCGCCCCCCCTCTGCTTTCAAAGAAGATTCAGGCAATACGACCAGCGAACAGAAGGACGCTTTCGTCCGACATGTCTATTGCTTCCATGTCAACGACCAACACGGTCTCATCCTCGCATCGAAAATCGAGTTACAACAAAGTCTCTATGTCGCAGCTATCAACTACGTCTTCAGAAGAGAGCTCACCAAGTCAGAATACTTATAGCAGCGGCTCGCACGCAGTTTCTCCTGTTGCAGGGAAACCTGAGATTTCTTCTGGCCGCTCGAGTCTGATAGACGGGGCTATCTCGCAAAACATGAACACAGTTATGCCTGGCATTACTTCGAATCCTTCTTTAGATTCGACTACGAACGTAAGGCATTATATGCCAATTGCTCGATCGAACTCCCCTCCATTCGCCAACAAGTTCAGCTCTTTAAAGGTAAGAACCCAGAAATTCAAATCAAAGTTTCCTACTAGCATGAATTCCATACCGCTAAAGAGTTCTTATGGCCCAGGTGATCCTACATCCGACGAAAACCAGTACCGCAATAAGCCAATTATGCACAATAGGTCAAGCTCCCAGGGGCCTAGCATGCAACAAGCAAAGTTCGTCATAAACGAAGAGGACGAAGTTTAAAAGTATGTAAAATAAAGTATATAATTTCACTATACGATAGACTCCACCTAATGAAAAATTTATGTGCGAAGGAGTGAAATCAATTTGAAAAATTTTTTGTAATAATTTCCACGTCCATATCAAACAGAAAAGCCGGCGCTAGATCATCAAGATGACATCTGTTATAGTGGTGGACAGTGAATTCAAAGATTGTATCAATGAGTACGGTCAAACAATTGATTCAGCCAATGAAAAGAAGATTTTTGGTGAAGAGTTGAACAAGTTCTTTGATGAAAAGACTAACGAAGTTCAAGATAAAGAAGGGCTTAAGAAGCTTATCTATACATCAGCAACTGCTTCAGTATTGTCCAAGTTATCAGACAAGGAGTTTGAGTCCACTTTCAACTTACTTATATACATATTGTCGGAGTTAGAAGGATCTTTACTTCTGTTGTTCAATGAAAAGTCGACTCTCGTTGAAAGTTTAGTTCAATGTATACCTACGGAAGAGCCTTCTTTGAGAGATAGGAAATGTATCAAGGCTACTACTATCTTGTCAGTCTTGAACACTATCTTCAATTTTCTTCCGGAGACCTCAAAGGAAAGGGTTTTTATTTTATCAACAATTTTGAAAGTGGTAGAACAATCTTACACAAGCTTCGAATTAATTCAAAATTCAGTTGGTAATCAATTGGTGCGCTGGTTAGAAACTGCAGGTGCATCAGTGGAAATCATCAAACAACTTTTCTGGAGATTTATTAGCTTGGATGACCAGCAGAGAAGAGAAACTCTTGACTTGATTAAAAGCTTCACAGCCAAGTACTCCTTGACATTGGAAGAGTTGCAACAGTTGATAAAATTCTCGTTGCTTTCCAACACAGTAGACATTTCATTCTTGGTTAATAACAATGTTGCCAAAGCGCTCCAAAGCTTTTCCAATGACGACTATGTCCAGTTGTTCCAAAAGTACATCAAGGGAGAGTTAGCCACCAGCGTTCCTTCTGAATTGAAGCATTCTCAGGAATTCATTTACCAAAAGTCGAGAATAGTGGCCTTAGCCCAATTCTTTGTGGCTAACGAAGGCAAGGGTATTTTCAAATATAGCGATATTCCATCATCGTTAGTGTCCAGTTCTGCTGACTTCGAGTTGCTATTAATAAATTCAATCAAATCGGGTGTGATCGAGGGAAGATTAAATCAAGTTGAAGAAGTCTTTGCTTTGAGCAGAGTTAATAGATTCATTTTGGCTGGAGACGATGAGAGCATCAATAAAAACTGGGCCAGTGTCAGACAATCTTTGACAGAATGGAAAGGTGCATTGGAAAATATAGAAGAGATCGTTAATGCCACGAGAGAGAACATCGTTAACAGCAATAGTGATTGAACAAATATATAATAAGTCTATACAAGGAGTTTTATTCCATGAAGCTCAACTTCAAATTAATGATTTATATTGCTTGTATGCGTAAACGTATTTAGCATTGTTACACTACTATTCCACAGGTGAACTTGCTCAGGAAAGCTTCACAGCTGTTTCCCATCTAACACCACTAATACACCACCAACAAGATGTAGAGAGCCACATACAAAAGCATCAACTTTCGAACCATCATTAGTCAAACTTTTAATGAATTTAACTCCAGTTTCAATATCAGGAAATATATGCTTTCTAGTAGAGCTGCCCCTTTCTTTGTCCATAACGCACCATGATTCAGCGAGTGATTTCTGGACTGTCATCTTATCAACAGCTTCCAGCGAGCTATTCAAAGAGACCAAATCGGGGTCATAGCTACCATCTGACCAAGTAATGTTAGTGCAGAAAACAACATGATCAAAGCTGATTCCACCGTCAACTATCGATTTATATAAGTCTTGAAGTAGAGAGTTTGCATTTTCTCGATTCTGCTGATTGAAAAGCAAAACTCTCACATCTCTTCCTATTTGGCGTCTTCTTTTCACGGTATCTCTGAACCAAATAGAGGCACTTTTTACTGACTCTACAGTGTGAGCACCATCAATGTACCAAGTGATATGTTTGAAATTTTCTGCGTTTTCTATAATTTGACATCTTCCATCCCATTTCGCATCTCGTAATCCAATCAAGAACTTTGGAGGTAGCTTAGTACTACCACTAAACCTAGGAAGATCAGATGAAGGGACACCGAGTTTGCTCAAGTGCTCGGACGAAATCTTAACAGCCAAAGCTGCATTTTGTCTCTGGAAATCACCAGCCAAGCCAAGTTGAATATCTTTTGGTAAAATATCAGTGTCAACTATTTCAAGGCTGGAAGCACCAAGCTCGAGGGCTCTAGAATTTATCACTTCAATGGATTGAGGATATGCCGGCTGTTCGCTCACGTATGCGGGACATCCTCTTTTAAAGATACCAGTCTTATTCCAGGCTATCGATTCAATGGTGTCCCCAAGCATAAAAGTATGGTCAATCCCCAAGCTCGATATAGCTGTAACGGTAGGTTTTTCTATAATATTTGTCGAATCATAGGTACCTCCTACACCCACTTCATAGATCGCAGTATCAACACCTTCGGCCATAAACACATGGAAAGACATAATAGTCAAGTACTTAAAGTACATGGGTTTTACTTCTGCGGAAGGCTGCAAGTAAGGAAACTCTGATGGTGACGAGCTGGTGCTGGATAGTTTGTCCCATACCTCAAAAAAGTATTTCGTAAATAGCGACTCGTCAATCGGTTCACCGTTTATACGAATTCTCTCCCTAACATGCTTCAAATGTGGCGATGTGAAGAGCCCTATCTTGCGAATAGGTCCCCCATTCTTAACCAGATACTGTCTGAGAATGGAGTCGGTGAAAGAACACACCGAGCCTTTACCCTTCGTACCAGTTACATGAATAACGTTGAGCTGGTTAAGATCGGCTGGACTGTACCCCAATCGTCTCGTAAACTCAAGTACCGAATTGATAGATTCTTCGTTACGTGACAACGAGTTACCAATACGCTTTCGAGACTCAACTGATGCAAAATTGGACTGAAGACTGTTCAATGCATGAATGGCATCTTTGTATGTTCTTGCAATTTTCATGCTGCTGTGTTCTTCCCTAGTGCGCTTTCCACACTTCTCCGACGGGGTTGATTCTTGATTTTGGCTCATAGATGGTTCAATACCACAGGCTTGCGGCTGTGCCTGGCTTCTAATTTGAGTGGTGGCTTCTATTTGGAAGTCCCTACCACTTCCATGGATAATACAAATTTGACATCCTTGATGAGAACCTATATACAGTATGAGTGGTCAAGTTATCATCAGTTTACAAGAAGGGACCAGTACAAAGGAAGGCTGGAATAACCGTGGTAGTGATGTAGCACTATGTAGGATGGCTCAAAATGGGCATAATTAGAGTAGGTGTGGAATTGGCCCATTGCAGGTAGGCTTCCTTGCTTCCTCCTTACGAAATGGAAATTTATCATAACGTGGTCGTGTATATGCAAAATGGACAAGGATGAGTCAACTTTAATTATTTCTCATCGGGTACGTGATCGGACTGGCAATACAAGTGTATTGGATCTTGAAACATTGCGCTAAAGTCATCATCAGCTGAATACCGTCTGTGTATTAGTTTCACCCAAGGAAATAATTCACGCTGACTTTGAGTATACACACGTAATAGATCTATCAACTGAAACTACACTTCTGTTATTTAAGGATACTTTTTATTTTTGATTTTTGACTATTGAAGGTACAAGATGAATTTTAAGGCCTAACTGAACGAACCGATTCAGGAAGTCTGGGATTCTACTGCGCAAGAAGTTTTTGGTAGGATATCAGATTAAAACGATACAGAAATATCTAGTGAGCGTATCAGTGTGAAGCAGTTTCCTCATCAATCTATTGGAAAATAGAATTTCTACGATTGATTGGAAACATAGCAGACATGTTGGTGACTATTGACGACGGTTTATTTCCTTCGAAGATGGCGGTGTGGTCCAAGACGACCAATAAACAACTTTCAGGAAATGACGAATTGAGCAACATGCGTTTGGACATGGGTGGCATGTCTGACGACAAGACGACGCCTTGCGCGGGCAATGAGGATGACATCCCATTGCTTGTGTCTGATCATGGTGAAATTTCTGACGACGAAGAAGCGAATTCGAGTGAGGAGGAGAGCGCTGAGGGAAATGGTCGCGAGACCAGTACCACTGAGGAGTGCAATGTTGCGCCGACTGAGACTGAAAATAACGAGGCTGGCTCAAGAGATGGCGTTCCAGAGCTTAACGCGGAGCAATTTAATAAGGAACGCCGCCAGGTAATGACGATCATAGTAAAATATATCTCAGCGAAGATATTGAACTCATTTCCACCGGAGGAGCCAGTCAGCGCTGGTGGTGAGCTTCCTTTGGATGTTTTCCTTCAGAACTTGACGACGAGGCTTAGATTGTCATTGCCAATGTTCATGAAGGGCGTGATCTATTTGTTTCGCTACATGGACATTATCTACTTGTTGCGCTACTTGAACCAGTCCAACAATTATGGTACATACAACGACATGGGCTTCTCCTTGCGTAAGTTGATTGTCGGATGCTTCAAATTGGCGTTGTCCGGACGCCGCGAGAACAGAGACTGGCAGACTCTCACCGGCGTGCCAACAGACGAAATACACCAAGTGGTCAAAATCATAGTCACGCGAATGAATGGCAGGCTAGCCATAAAAAATATAGAGTTGGTTAAGCTCAGACTGGAAATCTTTCGTTACGTGAAAATGGTGACGAAAACGGTATGACAGTCTACGTACCCACAGGGCATCGGCTTTTTTTCTCGCCTATGTGACTGTCTTGATTTTACTTATATTTTGCTTCTTGTTCTCTTATTTGTATGGGCATATAGTGTACTCTTTTAGCTATGGTAGCTAATCTTATTATACGGTTGATTAGTATGGTTAGTATAACTATCCTCCGCATCTCCACTTAGTTCCGAGCCGCATCGCATCCAGGTCACGTGTAAATCACATACATCCATTGTGCTGACCACGACGAGAATCAAGCATCATCAACTCTGACTCATTTCAGATAAGGGCTCAGATTAGTCACAGGAAAAATTTTCACAGTAAAAGTTAAATATTTAATCGTTGAAATATTTGAAAAGTTTCAATACAGTTAAGCCGCAAAAAAGGATTAGCGAGATTGTTGGTAAATACAAATAAACCATAATTATGACACAGCAGGTTAACCCATACGGACCCCACCCTTCAGACTTCTTATCTAATGTCCGCAGTTTTGAGGTGATCGAATCTACCTTGAGAGAAGGAGAGCAATTTGCCAATGCATTTTTCACGACTGAAAAGAAGATAGAGATAGCTAAAGCTTTGGATGATTTTGGTGTCGATTACATTGAGTTAACCTCTCCAATGGCTTCCGAACAAAGCAGAAAGGACTGTGAAGCTATTTGTAAACTTGGATTGAAAGCCAAGATATTGACCCACATTAGATGCCACATGGACGACGCTAGAGTCGCAGTGGAGACCGGTGTCGATGGTGTTGATGTTGTCATTGGTACTTCTCAGTTTTTGAGACAGTACTCACATGGTAAGGACATGAACTACATTGCTAAGTCCGCCGTTGAAGTGATTGAGTTCGTCAAATCCAAGGGCATTGAGATCAGATTTTCGTCTGAGGATTCTTTCAGATCTGATATTGTCGACTTGCTCAACATTTACAAAACTGTTGACAAGATCGGAGTCAACAGAGTAGGTATTGCTGACACCGTTGGTTGTGCCAACCCAAGACAAGTTTACGAGTTGGTCAAAACTTTGAAGTCTGTTGTTTCCTGTGACATCGAGTGTCACTTCCACAATGACACCGGTTGTGCTATTGCCAATGCCTACAGTGCCTTAGAGGCTGGCGCAAAGCTCATAGATGTCTCAGTCTTGGGTATAGGTGAGAGAAATGGTATCACCCCCTTAGGTGCTTTGATGGCGAGGATGATTACTGCCGACAGAGAGTATGTTTTGTCGAAATACAAGTTGCATAAATTGAGAGAGTTAGAGAACTTGGTCGCCGACGCCGTCCAGGTGAACATCCCATTCAATAACCCAATCACTGGTTTCTGTGCCTTCACCCACAAGGCAGGTATCCATGCAAAGGCCATTTTAGCAAACCCATCCACTTACGAGATTTTGAATCCAGAAGATTTCGGTTTGACCCGTTACATCCATTTTGCTAATAGGTTGACTGGATGGAACGCTATCAAGTCCAGAGTCGACCAATTGAACTTGCGTTTGACGGACGATCAATGTAAGGAGATCACCGCCAAGATCAAGTTGTTGGGTGATGTTAGACAGTTGAACATTGACGATGTCGACTCTATAATTAAAAACTACCACACTGAGTTGAACACTCCAACTTTGAAGCCTGTTGAAGGTAATGATGAAGTGAATGAACCTGTTCCAAAAAAACAGAAGCCTGAGTAAGCATCTACACTTAGCATGTACTTTCTGTGGAAGGTAATATATATTCCGATGAACTCTGAAAAGTAAATACACAAGATTTATGCAATGGTTTCTGACTTTAAAATTCAAAATTTAGTTCTTATTCGTCATGCTACTTCCAATAAAAAATTTATTTGTAATCGATACCCGTAGTTTTTATGTGCTGTCAATTAATCATAGTTTATCAAAGCCAGCTTTGATAGTCGTGTGTAGTTTGTTCTCGCCGTCTCGGGTTTTGATGCCTATAATTGAATTTTTCTACTGAAAGGTGAAGAATATTACCAAGAAATCATGGCAAAGAAAGGAGGGGAGAACTCTAAGAAGGCGGCAGGAAACGCCAGAAAGGCTGAAAGCGCTAACAAAAAGAAACAGGCCGAATTACAAGCTGCCGAGGCAGCTGAAGCACTGAAATGGGAGGAGGGGTCCAAGCAAGATAAGAAGGCAAATGAAAAATTCAAAAAAGAAGAGGCTGCCAGAAAGAAGGCCGAGAGAGAGTTGTTATTAAAGGCAGAAGAGGAATCGATTCCTGCTAAGCCCTCGTCTAAAAATAGAGGATCAGCCAAGGTTGCCGCCAAAAGAGCTGGCAAGATCGATGACTTCTTAGATTTCAACTCCGCCAAACCCTCATTGAGTGCGTCCGGAATAGACAATGCGTTGGAGGCGTTGTCTTTGACGTCCAAGGATGGCGGTGTCCAGGCAAAGGACATCGACAGGCACCCTGAGAGACGTATTAAGGCCGCATACGCCGCCTATGAAGAGCGCAGAATCCCCGAAATCAAGCAGGAGCAGCCAGGTCTCAGATTGCAGCAGATCAAAAACCTCATCCACAAGGAGTTCCAGAAGTCCCCAGAGAATCCTATGAATCAGGACACAAACGTTAAGTACAATGCGACCAGGGATGAAGTCTCTAATCTCAAAAAGGATATCAGGGAGAAGAGAGAAAAGAAATTTACGTAAAATCACGCTTTCTTCTGGTTACCAAGCTCACCAATTGAAAAGCGAATATGTAAATATATACTGAATACCAGTCTTAGCTGTCAACAATTTATTTAATACATTCTCATTGTTCTTGGCTAGATTAGCTGCTTTCTCCTTTCCAGAGGATCCTATAAAAAGTACTGAGAAATATTACACAAAAACGGATGCTAAAAATTCGATGCCAGGCTGCGATAATATAAATAGTGGATCGTTCCAGCGAACTCAAAAAAACAAAGCGGTCAGACCCGATTGTTCTCAAAATATAAGGACGAGCAAAGGGAACATAAATAGAATTGTAAACGCGGGGATTATTCATCACGGTCCTTTTCGACAAAAACGAACGCATTCAACAAAAATTTTACCGAATTAACATACAAACGGGTCTATGACGTTGGCAGCGATAACAGTGAGACAGACTTAACAGGTTGAAAAGCAGATATTGAATAAGAAAAATGTCTCGATTAGATAGACTCGTGGTATTGCTAGATACGGGCTCGACTCAATTCATCAGAAACACTGCTGCAGACCAGCTTTCGGATCTAGCGAAGGGTCACCCCGAAGAGACCATCAATCTATTAGGAAGAATATACCCATTTTTGAAGTCGACGAGATGGGAGACCAGAATTGCGGCTGCGCGTGCATTTGGTGGTATAGTAAACCACTCTGATGTCTGGGACCCAAACTCAGAGGATGTCATCAAGAAGGAGGAAGCCTTCGAGCACCAAAAAGACGCCGCGGTAAAGCAAGAAGATGATAACCGACTAAAGCTTGAACAGGATCAGGAGTTGGAAAAAATATGCGAGGGCTTCACCAATTTGCTCACGTTCGAGACGTTGGATATTCAAGAGGTGCTCAAGAGCAACAAGAAGTTACTCGCTTGCGATTCTGAGGAGGTAGGATTTCTGACCGGTGATGACCAGACAGTAGACAATGAATCTTTTATTTTCAAATTAAAGAAGCATAAGAGCAGTATAGTTCCTGATAACAATGTCAACATCAAGACGGAGACTACCGTGAAGAAGGAAAAGAAGGATATGCATGAAGAGACCACTGATTCATCAACAATATCTTGCAATACTTCGGAGACTGCACCAGCACAATCGCAACCCCAGCAGCTGATTTCAAATGCTAGGTTAAAAGCGATGCAAAAACGAAAGGCAAAGGTTAATGCAAAGTATAACGCAAATAAAATACAACCGGTTGACTTATCACAAAGCTCAATTTCTAGAAAGCTTGCTAAGAACGGCGACAACTCCCCGATAGGTGTTAAAGATGAACGAGATCAATTCGATATCATTTCCCAACTGGAAAGCGATAGGCTCGTCGTGGAAAACAGGCCATCTGAGTTGTCTCCCTTGCTTGCACAACAAGCTCGTGTAGCCGGCTTGGTATGGCAATTTCAAGGAGTATATGAATTACTTATTGACAATTTGTTTGATGATAGATGGGAAATTAGACATGGAGCGGCCCTAGGTTTAAGAGAATTGATAAAAAAGCATGGAAAAGGAGCTGGAAGGGTAATGAATAAATCAAGAGAGGAAAACGATAGGAACAACAGCGCAACTTTGGAAGATCTCGCTGTACGTCTTTGTACGCTTTTTGCGCTAGACAGATTTGGTGATTATGTTTCAGATACGGTTGTAGCACCTGTTCGAGAATCAGGTGCGCAAACCTTGGCGGCATTATTGATACATCTTGATAAAGTGGTAGTCTTGAAGACATTCAATTGCTTAAAAGACCTAGTGTTACAGAATCAACATGGATCTTCTACCAACAAAAGCTGGGAAGCAAAGCATGGGGGTATGTTGGGATTGAGGTATTTCGTCAGCGTAAGAACTGATGTTTTGTTGTCAACGCCAGATGTACTTGATAGGGTTGTCGACATGGTCCTTCATGGTTTACAAGAAATTGATGATGATGTACAATCAGTAGCAGCTTTGACATTAGCCCCTATAGCATCAGAGTTTGTCAAAACCAAACAGAATCTCATACATACACTTTTGAGCGTTATCTGGGACAGTTTGACAAATTTAAGAGATGATTTGTCTGCCTCTATAGGATCCGTTATGGATTTATTGTCGAAGTTGTGTACTCACAAGGAGGTTATCGATATCATGCAAAGGGATGCAGAAGAAGATAACTCTAATTCGTTTGAAAACTTGGTACCTAGACTATACCCATTCTTGAGACATTCTATCACAAATGTAAGAAAAGCTGTTTTACGAACAATCCTTGAATTTTTGTCCATCAAGAGCGATTCTACAAAGAAATGGATTGATGCTAAAATTGTAAGGCTTATCTTCCAAAACTTATTGGTGGAACAAAATAAAGACGTCTTAGCTTTATCTTCCACGGTGTATGATAAAATAATAGAGGAAGTTGAAAATAACAGCTTTGTGGTCAATATGGAATCTGTGTTTGGCTCTAATTACCAGTCTTTGCTTACCTTGCTCATGACTCCAATAGGTATAGCGAGAAATAACTACCATATGAATACGAACTTGATAATAAGGCCTTCTGGACAAATACTAGGCACATTAGATCTGAGAAAAGAATTTTCTCCTTCTCATGGCGATGAGAGTAACCTGGATTTCTTCGAATCAGGCGACGGAAATGAGAAGAGAGGAAGAAAGCGTAAATATTCTACTGATCGTAAGTCGCAAAATCAAATTCCTGTTCCCTGTGACCTCAAGATAAATATTGATGCACCAATGTACAAAGGTGAAGTGTTGTTAGTTGGATATGATGTTTTTATTAATGCTAAGTGTGCAGCTGCTGCTGCGTATGGAAAATCGTTGGCTAGTATAAAGGACGAAGCTTTGTTGAAGAATGTTTTCCATCTGCTTGTGTCATATCTCAATTCGCCTCACAGTACCCCAAGGCTCTTCGCTGCATTAGTTATCAAAGAATATGCCGATGCACTTACGACAAGAGGAATTGAGCCACCGAAAATGGCAAAAGATGCCTTTTTTAATATATTGATGGACACGTTGTCTTCATCAGATTCTTTGCCTTTTTTCCGGGAATTGGTGCCTACTTTGAAGTCTGTTAGGACTGCCTGCTTGCAATTATTCGAAATCTTCATAAATCAAGGAAAAGTTTCGCACAGCAAAATTCCTCAACTTCCCGTGGTGATACAGGGCGAATCTGAAGCAGGTCCAGGTGCGTTTGGCATCGAATATGCTGAGAAAGTAGTCAAGGACTCCTATCCGAAATTGATGAAATGCCTTTCTCCAAGCTCTAGAATAACAGCGACCCAAGCTCTTGAAGACGCAAAGCATCGTATCAATGTTGCTGTGAGTGAAACTCAACTAGCTTACACATCTCGACTGACTAGCGTTCTTTCGACATATGCTTCTGCGGTTCTCGCTTTATCTGGAATACTGAAAAAGCTCAATCCTATCATACGTTCATTGATGGATAGCGTTAAGCAGGAAAACACCCCAAAACTTCAAGAAAATTCTGCCATCGCAGTAGCTCACCTTATTCGTAAGCTAAATGAAGCGAATAAGAAAACTGTTGCTGATAAAATTGTGAAGAATTTATGTGCTTTCCTCTGTGTTGATACTTCAGAGGTTCCTGAATTTGGTCATAATATAAAATTTAAAACGAATATCCTTTCCTTAAGAAAAGATGAAGCCAAAGCTGACCCGGTTGACTCTGTTGCTCACGAGAAGGCTGTTGCCGAAGCAAGAATAAAAAGACATGGTGCAATTTTATCTTTAAAATACTTACTTGATATTTATAAAGAGAGACTTTTCGAAGAAGTTCCTAAGCTAAGTGAAATAATCTTCGAGCCATTAAATACTCTTGAAATGGTTTCTAGTGAAGCGATAAGCCAGGATATTTCAAAAGGACAAAGTATAATAGATGCGCTTGGTGTCTTAAGAGCCATACTTCCAATGTTGGATCCTTCTTTGTACAATATTGTCACTGACAAACTTCCGCTCTTGTTACCAGGAATTAAGTCAGATTATTCCGTTTTCCGTTATTCTACTTCGAAATGTCTCGCCACTATAAGTTCTGTTTGCCCCACAAAAGCATTCACTTTCCTTGTGAAGTCTATTTTACCGATGCTTAATAATGCTGGCGAGGTGAAAGAGCGTCAAGGGGCTATCGAATGTGTCTATCATCTATCATCTACAATGGCAGCCGATATTTTGCCTTACATTGTTTTTTTAATTGTTCCAATTTTAGGTAGAATGAGTGACGCTGATAGCGATGTAAGGATATTGGCCACTACCACTTTTGCTGCGATAATCAAATTAGTTCCTTTGGAGGCCGGTATACCTGATCCGCATGATATGCCTGAAGAACTTCTTGTTGGTAGAGATAGAGAAAGGGAATTCATTCAACAAATGATGGATCCTAGTAAAGCAAAGCCTTTCGAATTACCTGTCAGTATAAAAGCGACTTTAAGAAAATATCAACAAGATGGAGTTAATTGGTTAGCGTTTTTGAACAAATATCATTTGCATGGTATTCTTTGTGATGATATGGGGTTAGGAAAAACATTACAGACTATCTGTATAATTGCATCAGATCATTACATGAGGGAGGAAAAACATAAAGAGACTAAGTCGGAAGACTCTAGAAGAATTCCTTCCTTGATTGTATGCCCCCCATCGTTAACTGGACATTGGGAACAGGAGTTCAATCAGTACGCACCATTTTTAACGGTTTCCGTTTATGCTGGATCTCCTTCTCTTAGATTTTCACTTAGACCAGAAGTTTCAAGAAGTGATATTGTTGTTACGTCATATGATGTGTGCCGTAATGATATAGATTTCTTGGAAGAGTTTAATTTCAACTATTGCGTATTGGACGAAGGACATATAATCAAAAACTCTTCCTCAAAGCTAACAAAGTCTGTGAAAAGATTAAGGTCCGAACATAGGCTAGTACTATCAGGGACACCAATTCAGAATAATGTGTTGGAATTGTGGTCTTTGTTTGATTTCTTGATGCCTGGTTTCCTTGGAACTGAAAAGTTGTTTAATGAAAAGTTTGCTAAGCCTATTGCGGCTAGTCGAAGCAGTAAGACATCTTCAAAAGAACAGGAAGCAGGTGCCTTGGCTTTGGAATCATTGCATAAGCAAGTGTTGCCTTTCATGCTACGTAGACTTAAGGAAGACGTTTTATCAGATCTTCCTCCTAAAATTATTCAAGACTACTATTGTGAATTAAGTGACTTACAGAAGCAGCTTTACAAAGATTTTGCTGAGAAGCAAAAGCTGGTAATCACAGAAGATATTCAGAATATAGCGGAGCCTGAAGAGAAGGGAAGTAAGACTCATGTATTCCAAGCTTTGCAATATATGAGAAAACTATGCAATCATCCAGCTTTAGTTCTTCTGTCAGATCACCCAAAATTTAAAGACATATCAAGTTTCTTGAAAGGTCGTAATTCTGACTTGAGAAATATCGAACATTCGCCAAAATTGCTTTCTCTCAGGTCTTTACTTTTGGAATGTGGAATTGGATCGGATGATAGCGAGTATCTTGCGCAAAGCAAAATGAAGCACAAACAACAAGTCATATCTTCTGAAGGCGTTATTTCGGAACACAGAGCCTTAATATTTTGTCAATTGAAGGACATGTTAGATATTGTCGAGAACGATTTGTTGAAAAAGCATATGCCTTCTGTCACTTACACCCGTCTAGACGGAAGTACTGATCCACGTGAAAGGCAGTCCATCGTGAGGAAGTTCAACGAAGATCCTTCAATCGATGTGCTTCTTTTGACTACTAAGGTCGGAGGTTTAGGATTAAACCTCACAGGTGCAGATACCGTGATATTCGTAGAGCATGATTGGAATCCCATGAATGATCTTCAGGCGATGGATAGAGCTCATAGAATTGGACAAAAAAAAGTTGTCAATGTATACAGATTGATCACAAAGAATACTTTAGAAGAGAAGATTATGGGCTTACAGAAATTCAAAATGAACATTGCATCAACTATAGTTAATCAGCAGAACTCCGGTTTGGCATCTATGGATACAAAGCAACTTCTAGATCTTTTCAACGTCCAAGACACAGACTCGGGGTCAATTGAGCCCGAAGCCAACGATAATGAACACTCTGTTCCCGAGGACGTGGCAGGTGGCCTTACTGGTAAGGCTGCTGGAGCTGTAGGTGAGCTCGCTGAATTATGGGATGAGTCTCAGTATGAAGAGGAGTATAATCTCGATAATTTTATAAAAACCCTTAAATAACGCCAATCACTGTATTATAGTTATATCATCAAAAACTTTATAATAGATAAATGCTTATACTTTTGTGTAACAGTTTTTCTTTTTTAATTCAAAGCGATGCAAATTTGCACAAAATTTACCCATAAAGTTTGAAGGCATTACTGTAAAGCCAGAGTGATACTTAAGCATGAATTTGTAGTATCATGAACGAGGCTGAGGATAAAGAGAAACATAAGCTTTTACAGCGGGAAACATTGGAGACCTTGGAGCGAGAAGCCAAATCGTCGTACAATTATTTGGCCTCTGATGAGAAATCATCTACTTTGAGGGACGGAGAATTGTTGCGATATGAAACAGCGACGAAGGCTACACAACCACCTGTGACAAAGATCTGGGTGCATTTTGTCGCGGGTGGTATCGGTGGTATGGCTGGTGCTGTCGTGACATGTCCGCTTGATGTGATAAAGACAAGGTTACAATCAGATGCATATCATGCCATTTACAATAAAACTCCAAAATCGTCAAATCCGTTTATTCAGCTCGCCCAGCATTTCAATGAGACTTGCTCTGTTTTGGGCAGATTGTACAAAACTGAGGGAACCAGGGCATTATTCAAAGGTTTGGGCCCAAATTTGGTTGGCGTGATACCCGCCAGGTCCATAAATTTTTTCACATATGGAGCCACGAAAGACATACTCTCCAGGAAATTGAATGATGGTAAAGAGGATACTCTCATTCATCTCTTATCGGGAATAAATGCAGGTTTTGTGACCTCTACGGCCACAAATCCCATCTGGTTAATCAAGACTCGGTTGCAATTAGATAAGACTAAAGGTAAACATTACAAGAATTCATGGGACTGTTTCAAGCACATTGTAAAATATGAAGGTTATAGGAGCTTGTACAGAGGTTTGAGCGCTTCCTATCTAGGAGGCGCTGAATCGACATTGCAGTGGGTGTTGTATGAGCAAATGAAACTGTTTATCAATAGAAGATCTATTGAGTCTCATAGCATACACACAAAGACCACAAAGGATCACATTTTAGAATGGAGCGCTAGGTCGGGTGCTGCGGGTGCTGCAAAGTTTATTGCATCCTTAATAACATACCCACATGAAGTCGTGAGAACTCGTTTGAGACAGGCACCATTGGAGAGCACTGGTAAGCCAAAGTACACAGGACTCATCCAATGTTTCAGGCTTGTTTTGAAGGAAGAAGGATTTGTGAGTATGTATGGTGGTCTCACGCCTCATTTGCTTCGTACTGTTCCTAACTCTATTATAATGTTCGGAACATGGGAGATCGTAGTCAGGTTGTTGTCGAAATAATCTTGTATATATCGCTTCATTTTGTATATAGACATGAGTTGTAATATAGATTAAAGTGCAAAAATGAGTATATCTTAGTGTAATCTAGCCCTTTTAAGTTCTCTTTCACGCAATGCAATCACTTCTTCTGGCGCTAGATTGCTGCTTTGGTTGGAAGGATCGTCATCAGTGGCTGATTCGTGATCAGATCCATCGGGGTCATCATATGGATGTCCACTTTCTTGCACTTCATCTCTCGAATTCGAATTGTCATATGCACCCGCAACACCTGAACTATTGTCTTCTTTTCTCCTTTCCGTGTTGAATATTTCTTTGTAAAATTTAGGAGGCGGGCCTTCAGGTAGTGGTGGTTTTATTTTTTCTATTATAGGATCACAGTTAACTTTTGTATGCATCGACCTTTTAAGTGGTTTAGTCAAATTGGGAAGTGGCTTCAAAAGCATTATACTTGAGCCTGAGTTCGGCACCTTTCCCAATGGGTTTAGTTCTGGGTTGAAATATATTGACTTTGAGCCCCATAATTTCTTATCAGCCTTCTCCCTTTCTCGTCTTTTCTCTTCTTCTTTCTTCAAAATCTCATCGATTTTCTCTACTTGTATACCATTCTTTTTCATAAACTCTATGTCATTCTTTAGATCCTTTAAATACTTATTGTCCTTTTCATCTCGATCTTGCTTGCTGTCTAGTCTATTAATCCTTTTTATCAATATCGAAACATCGATTTTGGTTAATTTTTGAACCCTATTTTGATGCTTTTGTCTTTTCTGGATTTTAGCCTGTTGCTTTCTTTCTTTTGCTTTTAGCTCATTAGCCAAGCTATAGTTACCCCTTATCATTGTAGCATAGGTATTTTTGTTAGTGAAAAATAGTAACTATTTCGAGCTCATTATCGTTTAAGTAGCATTTTCGAGAAATTAAGTTATAGTCAAACTCTAATACATAAGGTAAGTAAATAATGAATAATAATAATAAAGCTAACAACGGTATTAGCAAGGCAGATACAAGTCAAATACCTGTAGATTATTTGGAAGAAATAAGAAACAGGCTTAATCAAGTTCATCTTTCATTACGAAGACTTGCTGATCAGATTAGTCATAACAGACAGATAAATAAATCTAAAATACCAAACTATAGCCATATTCAAAACCAACTACAAGTGTTGCTTACTCAATTGCATTCTATATCTAATAATCTAGATAATAATGGGAATATACTAAAAAACACAAATGTTTATCCTCTTCCTAATTTTTCTACTTCTCAGCATGAAGGTTTACTTACAACTCTTTTGAGAAAAAAACCATTACCAGAAGTCGAACGATGGATCCAGGAGGCTATTGATCTAGGGAAAAGCGATTGTTACAGCATAGAAAAGGAGGATGAGCTAACTCGCTGGATAATGGCCAAGATCGAAGAATTGAGAGAAGAGTTCCAGTTTTACGGGTTTGAATCGATTGAGGAATTAAATCACCTCCAATCCGAAGAAGGTCAAAAAGAACAGGAAGAGAAAAAAATAGAAGAACAAAAGATGAAACAGGAAGAACTTCGAATAACAGACGGTGGTAAACAGGGGTTACACCCTAATACAGTATTGAAATTCATGTACAGAGGTATTTTGACTTAATCTTTATATTAGACATATATCATATTCAATGATCATTCACTAAGCTACTCCTCGCCATGGAAATAGGAATCGTAAAAGTACAATATAGAGAATACAAAGAAGGCTATGGCGCCTCCTAATGTAACGTTTCTCATGGAAATTCTAGAAGCCAAGAGCTTACCACCCATGCAAGCAGCGGCTGTACATACGCAGTGCCCCACGATAGCTCCCAAGATAACAAACCAGTAGTCAGAGCCGGCGGCCATTGCGATGGTTGCTATTTGGGATCTGTCGCCCCACTCACCCAAAAATGTCATGATGAACACCTGAATCCATATGGGGGACAAAATGAAAGAAGCCAAGTCTTTAATCTGAACGCAAAATTCCACGGCCCACGATAAGGATTTTTGCTCTTCGTGCTTCTGTTGACCACCCCCCTCTATATCCTCCAATTTATGGTTGATGTCGCTCGAAGCTATCTCTTCTTCTACTTCGGCAAGTTCCTCCTCCACACCCACCTCCTTTGACATGCTAAGACCCTCCTTCAAGAGCTTTATTCCGAAGATGAAAAACAAGACAGATGCCAAAAATTGAGTGAGTCTTTGCGAAATCAATGAGGGTAATGCGTGTCCAACAATTCCTGACAATACCGTCATCAAAACCAACGAAGAAAACGCCGCGGAGAATACAACAACCCTTGAGTTTTTCATTGCCATTAACGCAGCTATCAAAAACGTCTTGTCTCCTATCTCTGACACGACAATCATCGACGCCGAAAGCAAAAACGACTCGTAGCCGGAAACCTCTTGCATTTCGTCCTCCTTTCTAGATCCCAGGCTCAAAATATTTATCTCGTCTAATTCTGTCTTCTGGTTATCTCCCACTAGCGCCTTGTTGCCATAATTGTCTATAACTTGTTTCCCTTCTATCCCGCTATCAACTGTCCTTTGGGCTATGTCTACTGTATCTTCAGTCCACCTACACTCAACCAACGTGCCGTAACTTAATGCAGCACTCAATAAGAAGAGAAATTGACCAAGCTTCATATTAAGTATCAATCTCTTCTCTAATGGCCTCCTCTATCCGTGCCGTTGAAATTATGCCATCAGATTGCTGAAAAAAATCTTGGAGAGCATAATTACACAATAGGCCTTATATAGTAAGCAAAAATGTCACAAAAATATTTGGCGGTTGAAAACGCCAAAGATACGGAGGATTCGCCGGCCTATTCTTAACCGCAGTAGATACGGATGAGATTAGTAGGTGAAAAATATTATTAAACATCAAAATATGAATTTAATGATACTACCTGTATGACTATATAAGAGGTATTTCCATTAATGGATTTTAAATAAGTGTACAAAATATGAATTCTGTAGGAATGCACAACACAGTGATTGACCATGATTTATTCTAGGAAGATTCACTCAGTGGTGAGCAGAGGGTAATGGGTTGTCGACGACACGGCCGTCCTGCACTTTACCACCTTTGACCCAACCACCGTAGTGGACAGAAGAGTTTTCGTTCTCTTTGTAGGCTTTGATACGTTCCTCCATGACTGGTCTGAAAGACTTGATTAAACCCTGAACGGGCCAGGCTGAGGCATCTCCCAAACCACAGATGGTGTGACCTTCAATCTCCTTGGTCAACTCGAAGATCATGTCGATTTCCTTTTCAGAGGCCTGGCCCTTAACGAATCTGGCCATCATTTTCTCGAGCCAGGCAGTACCCTCACGGCAAGGCGTGCACTGTCCACAAGATTCGTGCTTGTAGAAAGCAGAGAATCTCAGAATAGCTTGGATAATATCAGTCTGTTTGTTCATGACAATGACCGCGGCAGTACCCAAACCAGAACCCACGTCTCTCAAGGCATCATAGTCCATCAATACATTGTCACAGACTGCCTTGGGCATGATAGGAACAGAACAGCCTCCTGGAATCACACCCAAAAGGTTGTCCCAGCCTCCCTTGACACCACCACAGTGTTTCTCTAACAATTCCTTCAATGGAATCGACATCTCCTCCTCGACGGTGCATGGCTCATTCACATGGCCAGATACACAGAACAACTTAGTCCCGGCATTTCTCTCACGTCCAAAAGATGCGAACCACTCACCACCTCGTCTCATAATGGTAGGGCATACTGCAACAGTCTCGACATTGGTAACCGTAGATGGTCTACCAAACAAACCAACACCAGCTGGGAATGGAGGCTTCAATCTTGGTTTACCGGCCTTGCCTTCTATGGACTCAATCAAAGCAGTTTCCTCCCCACATATGTAGGCGCCCATACCACGGTGTATGTAAACGTCGAAATCGTAGCCAGAGCCACAAGCGTTCTTTCCGATGAGCCCGGCTCTGTATGCCTCATTGATGGCACCCTGCAAAATTACGGCCTCATTGTAGAACTCTCCTCTTATATAGATGTATGCGGCGGTGGCATTCATGGCACGACCGACAACCAAGCATCCCTCTACCAACTTGTGGGGATCTTTTCTAATAATCTCTCTATCCTTACATGTGCCAGGTTCTCCCTCATCAGCATTGATGACCAAGTATCTAGGACCCACATTTTTCTCCCATCCAGGAGGGTTCATGAAGGAGTATTTGAGTCCGGTTGGAAACCCAGCTCCTCCACGGCCTCTCAATCCGGATTTCTTGAGTTCATCAATAATCCACTTGTCACCCTTTTGTACAATCTCCTTGGTCTTGTACCAATCTCCCATCTTTTGAGCCGACTTTAAGTCATGTCCATACTTCCCATAGACGTTTTGGAATATACGGTCCTGATCCTTCAAACCACCATGAATACGATTAGGGTTGGCGGCAGAGTCTGCAATCGTCGCCAACCCCCTCTTCATGCATCTACCCTGATTCTTTAAGCTTTGAAGCATATTACCTGTCTATCAAGTATATACTCAGCACTAAACAACTGGTAAACGGGCGCTATATGCTTTGCTATATTTTTTTCCTCGCTGCCTTTAACTCTTGTAATTCATTTTGCAAGCCTGTCATTGGGCAAATTATTTAGTAATTTCGCACTACCTTCTCCAGCTTTTCAGACACAGCTAGACATCAAGGCCAAGCAGCTTCACTAGCACTATATGGAGCAGGGATAATAAATATGTTGCTAGATTCGTATACTTCCTCCCTTTCATTGTCTGCCTGGCTTTTTTTTCTCTTTTTTTTCATTCGCTAGTTTGTCATATTGACTGTGGACTTGTATTTGAACCCTGTATTCGAACAAAGTGCCAAAGTGGTAAATATATATAAGTTTGTAAGTAGAGTTAACATCTTTACCACAACACTGATTTGTCTGCATGTTTCTCGCTATGTTTGGTCTTTTGGCTTCATTATGGGTCATTCTCAGCGTAGTCGGACGTAGTAAGTCATTTCTCTCAAAGACAAGCACGGCTCTCCCGACCATCATACTACCATCGTGTGCTTTGCATGTTTATTCATACTTGCCGTGTGGTTCTCATGAAAAAGCAATCAGTGAATTTTGTATTTTGAACTTAATGTTGATAGTTGAGTGGCTGCGAAATTAGTACCAATGCAACATTCGCTTTATAGATTCTGTTAAGTTCTATTATGGTTGATTTGATGGTGATCGCTCAAAATACATGGCCGGTTATTTGGTAATCAACAAAGAGTCGAGCTAATTGTATTTTTTATAGCATTGGTTGTATATTTCCTCAAATATGACAATTTGCGTGAAAAATCGTAGTTTACGCATGACTTTCATGTCAAAGACATATAATTTACAAATAGTCATTTAGACAGTTACAATCATGCTTTGTAATCTCTGTTATTTTTCAAAGCCCGCTTCTTCCTAGATCAGTAGAGAAACCTATTATTTGGTGTACCATAGTAGTCCCCAGAAAGGATTCTAAGAGTATTTAGAAAGGCATCAAGCTTACTTCGCTAGCATCAAAGTATTTCATACGAGGGACATACTACTTGGTCAATCGACAGAAATACTGGAGTGATACACCGTAGCTCGGAAAACTGCTGAGCGGTGTTCTTCGACCTATACCTACCTAGCCACCTCTTATTCGCCAATGCGAGCACCTTGATATAATAGCTACATCAAAAGCGAAAGATCAGAGAAAGTCCACTCCCTGGTTCTATCATTAAAGAGAAGAGATACTGTCAAAACAAATTTATCGGTCATTCTTCTTTGCTTCAAGCAGCATTTTTGAGACCTATGGTTGAATGGTCTTTAGGTTGAGTCGTCGCAGGAGTGCGATATATAATGCGAAAAGGTGATGGGATCAGTACAGGTCTCGAGTGAGCCTACTCCTACGAATAGAGACAAATGCTAAGTTTAACGGATAGACTCTTGCCATTAGCAATATGCTTAATAGCTATTTTCATATATTGCGAGAAGAACTTGTTGTTGTTTCGTGATATAGATCATGTTTTTCGGCAGGAGGATCTCAAGAGATTATTTGGTAATGGTCTACACGGTCCTTACGACAATGAAATCAAACAGCTTCATAAAAAGGCAAAGTCACAGTACAAGCAACCAAGGTCACAAAAGTTAGCATCTAACTCATACTTGGCCCCTTACTTGCCCGTCAAAGATCGGTCTCAGATAGGCAAAGAGAACGCTACCATGGTAATGCTCGTACGAAATTCTGATTTGGATGCAGCGTTAGAGTCCATAAGATCTCTAGAAGACAGATTCAACAGATACTTTCGCTACCCGTGGGTTTTCCTAAATGATGTTCCCTTTACTGAGGAGTTCAAGGAACAGACATCTCTAATGGCTAGCGGGCAAACGTATTACGAGCTTATCCCAACAGAGGACTGGGACAGGCCAGCATTTATAGACGAAAAAAAGTACAGAAAAAACCTCAAAGAGTCCGAAGAAAAGAATATCATCTATGGCGCATCCGAGTCCTATAGAAATATGTGCCATTTCAACTCGGGTTACTTTTATAGACAAAAGAGGCTTTTAAACTACGAATGGTACTTTCGAGTTGAGCCTGAGGTACGTTACATGTGTGACTTCCAATATGATCCATTCACAGTCTTGCGAGAAAACAATAAAATCTATGGATTTGTGATCACTATCCAGGAATACGACAATACTATACCCTCTCTCTGGTCTACTATTGAAAAGTTTATGAAAACCTATCCCGAGCTCGTACACCCTAACAACTCCTTGAAGTTCATCACCACGAACGAGACAAGCTTGACCAATGGCTTTGAAATGGCAAAATCTTCATCCAAGTATAACCTCTGCCATTTCTGGTCTAATTTCGAAATTGGAAACCTAAACTTTTTCAGAAGCGAGGCCTACCTGAAATACTTCGAGTATCTTGATGAAACCGGCGGGTTCTACTATGAGAGATGGGGTGACGCACCAGTTCACTCAATTGCATTAAACATCCTTGCGGATAAGAATTCCATCCACCACTTTGAGGATATTGGGTACTACCATCCCCCCTACTTGACTTGTCCCACATCTATCGATATAATTGCGTCAAAGAGATGCGTGTGCAAAGCATATGGTGTCTTTAATGAGGTCATCGATGAGCCTGTAGACCTCTTGCCTCAAAGTTGTTTGACTCGCTGGTGGAGATACGGTGCTGGCAAAACGTTTTTATCTGATACTCCTTACTTCAGGAACCATTAGGTTTGTAGTTTAATGTATGTATGGCTAACGTAAACATAATCCTGTATACAAAACATGACATTTTTATGGATGAGCATCGAGGTTAAATTTTTCGACTAGGGAGAAAGGACAGAGTTGGCGATTTAACTATGGGTAAGAAACAAGGGAGGCTGAAGGTACAGTCTTCGATGGATGAAGAGCAAAAAGACATTGTGAAAAATGCAGCTGTTCCCAAGGATAAGCTAAAGAGTGAGAAAGGACTGAAGAAGCATGCAAAGGGTCATGAGGCATCCTCTCAGTCTATAGAGAGCACATACGAAAGCTCTACGTTATCCAAGAAAGAGAGAAGAAAACTCAAAAAGCAGCAGGAAAAGGCTAGGAAACTTGCGAATGACTCAGAGGAAGAAAGCCAGACCTCACAAGAAGAAGAAGATGCCGATGATGATGAGCAAGAAGAGCAAGCTGGTGCGACCTTGGACTTAGAAAGATTAGAGGCCAGTGATGTCGACTTGTCCGAAGAAAACCCTTCAGAAGAGAGCTCTTCAGAGGAAAATTCTGGGTCTGAAGATGATAAAGAAGAGGATGAAGAAAAAGAACAAGAAGAAGCAGAGGAGGACGTTCCATTATCAGACGTGGATATTGACTCGGACGCCGATATAGTGCCACACACAAAGTTGACAGTCAACAACACGGCTGCTTTGAGGGATTCTTTAGCAAGGATTCAGTTGCCTTGGAGTAAGCATTCTTTCCAAGAGCATCAGGCTGTTACTAGCGCACAAAATACAGATGAAGGTATTAAGGATATTTACGATGATACAGAAAGAGAATTAGCATTTTACAAGCAGGCGTTAGACGCAGTGAAGCAAGGCAAAAAGTCACTTTTGAAACTCAAGGTTCCATTTTCCAGACCACTTGATTACTTTGCAGAGATGGTCAAGAGTGACGAACATATGGACCAGTTGAAGAATAAATTGTTGCAAGAAGCAGCAGACAAGAAGGCCTCCGAGGAAGCCAAGAGACAAAGACTGCTTAAGAAGTTCGGTAAGCAAGTACAAGTGAATGTCTTGCAAGAGAGAGCCAAACAAAAGAGAGAAGCATTGGAAAAGATCAAGTCCTTGAAACGCAAGAGAGGTAACAATGAGCTATCCAACGATGACGACTTCCAGATTGCCTTGGAAGAGGCTACTAAGGAGGAACTGTCTGATAGAAAACGCAAAAAGCCCAACTCAAAGAGACTCGCGAAAAATGCCAAGTTTGGATACGGTGGTAAAAAGAGAGGTCAAAGAGCGAACGATGCTAACTCCTCCGCTGATGTATCCGGTTTTTCTGTTAGAAAAATGAAAAACAAATCTAGGCCAGGTAAGAGTAAACGTTCTAGAAGACATTGATAATTCCACTTTGTATTTTATAGAAACAGACTACATGTATGTATTTAGTTTAGTAAAATAGCCCTATAGCTTGATCCCGTGACGTCTCGTATAAAAAAAGAGTAAGCTTCGCTTGAGATGTGTTTAACTGAGTACATTCTTTTGGAGTCTATCACATAGTATACATAAATCAACATTATGAGTCCTTCAGCATCAAAAGAGAAGTTTATTAACCAATTCAAAGAGTTGGTAGATGAATTAGTTGAAATCTTGGCTCTGTACAAGATGCCTCAGGAAGCAATTGACTGGTTTGTAAAGAACTTGAACTACAACACGCCAGGAGGTAAATTGAACAGAGGATTGTCGGTAATTGATACTTACTGTATCTTGAAAGGTACCTCTTCTGATTCTCTCTCTGATGAGGAGTATAAGAAAGTGGCAATTTTGGGTTGGTCTATCGAGTTACTTCAGGCTTACTTCTTGGTCGCGGATGATATCATGGACAAATCCAAGACAAGAAGAGGCCAAAAGTGTTGGTATTTGGTTGATGGTGTTGGAGATATTGCGATCAATGACTCTTTCATGCTTGAGGCTGCGATATACGCGTTGTTAAGGAAGCATTTCAGAGGCGAGAGCTACTATGTCGATTTGCTAGATTTGTTCCACGAAGTTACGTTTCAGACAGAGTTGGGACAGTTACTTGACTTGGTAACTGCAGATGAGGAGCATGTGGATTTAAGCAAGTTCTCTTTGGAAAAACACTCGTTTATTGTGAGATTCAAAACTGCCTACTATTCGTTTTATTTGCCTGTCGCGTTGGCAATGTACATGAGCGGCGTCAGTAATGACGCTGACTTGAAGCAAGTCAAAGAAATCTTGATTCCTCTTGGTGAATACTTCCAGATTCAAGACGATTACTTGGACTGCTTTGGTACTCCCGAGCAGATTGGTAAAATCGGTACTGATATCAAGGATAACAAGTGTTCATGGATTATCAACCAGGCCTTGATTCACGCGAACGAAGAGCAACGCAAAGAGTTGGACATCAACTACGGGAGAAAGGATGACAAGGCAGAACAGAGATGCAAGGAAATTTTCAACGAGTTGAAGATTCTGCAAATTTACAAAGAGTACGAGGAAGAAGCTGTTGGCAAAATTAGAGAGCAAATAGAAAAGGTAGATGAATCAAGGGGGTTGAAGAAAGATGTTTTGACCTCCTTTTTACAAAAAGTGTATAAGCGTTCTAAATAATTTCATACACTAGTTTAAATCTCTCAATATTTGAATCGTTGTATTGACAACCTATGTAAGGGAGCATACCTATGAATGCACTAGTTCTATTTATTATCAGTTTAAATAAACACAATGTCCTAGACGTTAACTCTAGCCAACTCTTCTCTACCAGCCTTGGTGTACAAGTATTCATTGTACTTCTCAGCCTTGTTCCAGATGGCACCAACGATGAAAAATGGGACAACGACGAAGAACGCTTGGTTCTTAACTCTTCTGAAAGTGTTGAAAACAGAGTTGTACAAAGCTCCTTTCATAGGCTTTGTAGCATATGGAGAAACAGTATAAGTCGTAATGTACTTCTGTTTAGGGGATCCGATGTGACCCCACCATCCCATATAAGTCTTTGGTTCTACTCCACCCATGATTTCTCTTTTTACTGAATGTTAGAATATGTTCTAATGATTTAGAATATAAAATTAGCGTAAGTCTCATTTTGATTGAAACCCATTGGCTGGATTTTCCTCAGACTCATATTTACGCAAAGAATGCGATTTAAAGTGAGATTTTAGCGTAAAACGTATACCGCACTTTTCAGGTGATATAGCTGTTCAAGACAACAGACATAATCCGTTCGGAGATCGATGTACCCTATGGCACGCTATGAGCTCTACGTAGTAAAATACTGATTTCCAGTTGGTCTAATATTTGTAAATGATCAACTTCGGAGTTTATTAAATGTACACAAAATACGATATATCACTGAACCCATTAAACAGAACTTATTTTAGTGCCATTCATCCTAAGATGGTTTTTTGACGGAGCAATCTACCTCTCTGTCTGGAGGTCAATCTCTGCTTCTTGGCAGTGGCTGGTTTCTCAACAGCTTCATCCTCTTCGGTCAAAATGAGCTCAATGTGGGATGGAGAAGATTGGTAAGCATTGATTCTACCGTGAGCTCTGTAAGTTCTTCTTCTTTGCTTTGGAGCCTGGTTAACTTGGATGTGAGAGATCTTCAACTTGGAGACATCCAAGCCCTTAGCCTCAGCATTGGCCTGCGCGTTTCTCAACAAGTCCTTGATGAAGTTAACAGACTTGACTGGCCATCTAGCCTTGGTGACACCAAACTCTTTACCTTGACTGGTACGGCCAATGGATCCATTGTAACGGCGGAATGGAATGGCTCTCTTGTGGTCCAAGACTTGGTCTAAGTATTGCTTAGCCTTCTCTAAGTTCCAACCATTGATGGCTTGAGCCGTCTCGTGGGTGTTCTTGAAAGAGACTCTCAAGTATGAGCCACGAGCAGAAGCAGACTTAGCTGGGTTAACTGAATGAGCACCGTAACGAACCATTTTAATCCTCTTAACACTTGCTCTAGTTCAAAGCTATCTATTCACAATGCTTAAGACTGAAAACTTTTAGTTTTTTACCTCGCTGAACCGCACTGCGACTGCACTGGCGCGAAAAATTTCACACAGTACAGTCGTACATATACCGATATACATCACATGATCATGACTACTGAGGGCACAAGCCCTAAAAGATGGACACTCCTACGGTAGGATAGCCTGGTTCCATTCACCACGTCACGGCGATGGATCACCTGCGGGCAGTACATACCGTCCAGATGGAAGATAGTGGGGTTTAAAACTCCTGCTACATTTGCCAGTTTCCAGCGGACACTCCACACAACTATTTACTCAGAAGGGTCTGCTCTGTCACGTAGGGAGTAGAGACCGCAGATGCCGACCCAGTTTGATCTGTGTAGAATTGGCTCCCTGTGCGACGCAATCCATCATCTCTGAAGGAGAACGACCAAGAGCACTACCGAGCAGCTTTGCCGAAATTTTCAAAGAAATCTACAAGGAGCTTATCGGTACAACAGATTCAGTTTTGTCTCGTCTCGCCATACAAGCTCTCCAGCGGCAGGAAGCGGCGTCCTGTTGCTATTTGTCCTTCTTGTGTCCGTTGCTGCGTGCTATTATTTTTTGTCTGCGACCAGTGGCCCGCTTAGCCATACTCGCAGTCCGGCATTCCAGGAATACCGCCAGCCCATTTTTGCTGGGCATGACTTGAAAGCTTCCAGCTGACAGCACAACAGCCCGTGATCCTCGAAGGGCCGAAGCTCATCATAGCCATTGGCTTCTCACTATTTACCATAGCCGCCCAGGTTTTCTCGAGCACGCTTGGCTCTCTAATTAAGACAAAAACTACAAGAGTACGCCCCCTTATCTGGAAACGAACCCGTATCGTCATCTTTCTGCCTATAAGGCTCCACTCACACAAAACTATGGCCTATATCTCCTGTAGCGTAGGCGTTAACTGCACAATTGCTTTTTTTTTTTTTTGGGCTCCACTATCATTTCCTAATCGATCCCGGTAGATGAAGTAAATACGAGTAAATGCAAGGAAAAAAAAGGAAAAGTGTTTACGTTATTTAGTGGGGCATCGCTGCCGATCTACTTCACTTAGACAGAGATACAACTTGTAATGTTAGGCTCAGTCAAGCTTGAGAGACATAGGCTAGTACTAGCTCTGTAGAATTGGTACAAGCGCACACACTAGAAAGTATGCCATGGCGCACGACAGACGAATTTTATCGTGAGAAAAACATGGCAGATTTATACCTGGAAGATAAACAACGGCACACCAACAAGCATATATCGTCGAGATAATTGTCTCAAAGCAAAGTCAGAGATTATTTGTTGCCTGAAGTTTAAAGGGCAGTAGGATATTCGATAGATTGATAGCCGTTTAACGGAAAAGTGGAGGTTGTCAAAGAAACAGTTAGCGCGTCAGATTAATTGCTTATTGAACAAACTGTTAAAGAAAAGAGACGAGGCCCGCGGAATAGACAAGGTAGCTTGCACAGTGACAAAAGAGCATAAGGATAGAGTTGCAGACAGGCTGCTGAAGAGATTCAGTAACAGATTAGATAGCAGGCTCCATTTAAATGTTATAAGAAGATGGGAGACGAAATAGCACAAGCAGACAACGAACAGTATTTGAAAAATGGAGTCGGGGACAACGAGACCGCGTTGAGTGAGGACAGTCCCCAGGAAGAGGACCAGGTGATGGGAGATGACTATTTGGATGCAAAAGAAGAGAGCGATGATGAAGAGTCGGGGCAGTCTGGCGATAGGTCTGTTGCCGAGGAAACTAAGGGTACCGCCCTGCCCTCGTTGAAGGAGGAAGACTATTATGTGCAGATTTCAGGGGAGGTCGACCCAGGCAAGGGTGATGAAGGTGCCGATAAAGACATAGAGCTGGAAGCAGGGATAGATTTAGCCTTGGCTTCAGCCAAATCAGAAGCCACCCCTTCTGATGAGCTTCACCAGTCGGGAGACGACGCCTCTGGAAACGCCGATGAGAAAGAATCAGAATCCAAGAGCAAAGATGGATCTGTTGAAGCTGATGCGGAAGATAAAACCACCCCCAGGATAGAAGATGAGAATTCTCGCGGAGAAGATATAAAGAGGACTAGCGACTCTAACGCTGAGATAGACCCAGGGTCTGCAGTAGAAAGAGAGGAGTCGACAGATCCTGCGAGATTCATTTATCTGGAGACAAGCGAGAGCCTCCATTCCGTGGTTGAGAAACCCAACATCGCCAAACAGACGCATGCAATCATAATTCCATCGTACTCCATGTGGTTCAATATGAAGAGAATACACCCAATCGAAAAGAAGTCTCTCCCAGAGTTCTTCACGTCTCAACATCCATCAAAATCTCCCAAAATTTACATGGGCTATCGTAACTTCATGATAAATTCTTATCGTTTGAACCCAAATGAGTATCTCACATTAACATCATGCAGACGGAATCTTGTAGGAGATGCAAGTACCTTAATGCGTGTCCATAGGTTCTTGAATAAGTGGGGCTTAATTAATTATCAGGTACACCCTAACTTCAAACCAGGATATGCCATGGAGAAATTACCTTCTGGAACTCCAAATTCCCTTCCTTATACTGGAAATTTTCATGTTACGTACGATACACCTAGAGGGTTGTTTCCTTTCGACACTTATAAGCTTAATCCAAACCGTATCAATCCTAACAAACTCAAGGAATTAATGGGTGTTGATAATACTACTTCTATGAAAGCTGAAGGACAACAAGGAAGCAAGGAACTGGTTCTCGTGAACGACATTGCTAATGAGAATACGGGAGATAAGGGTTTAGGCGCCAAGGCTGGCGAAGCTCAATCACAAGAGGATGAACCACCAAAAAAGAAACAGAAAACTGGAACCAACTGGACTAATAAGGATTTGGGTAAATTGATATTGGGGGTTGAGAAATTCCACAATGACTGGTACATGATTGCCGATTTTGTTGGCAATAAGTCGCCCCAGGAATGTATCATCAAATTCTTGCAAATACCAATTGAGGACGACTTTATTAATATAGACAAGAATGAACTTGGTTTATTACGTTATGCCTCGAATTTCCCAATAAGCCCCGTAGAGAATCCTGTGATTAGCAATTTAGCATTTTTAACACAAATTGTGGATGTGGAAGTAGCAAAGGCTGCCAGCAAGAGAGCCAGCAAAGTTATTGACTCGAAGCTTCTTGCTAAGGTGAACGAGGTCTATGGAGAAGCTGCCGACAGCAAGAAGGATGCATATGCTGAGGAAGCATCAAAAGAGAAAAAGGACGAGAAAGCAGGCGAATCTGCCGCGAAACCCCAAAATAAGGAGTCTAATGATGAAGAAAACTCCAAAGATGAGGAGAAGAAAGATATAAAAGAAGGCTCTTCTGAGTTCACCGATAGTAATGGCTCGCAGCATGCGAATGGTCTTGTAGATATCAAAGACATCGATTTGCAAAAGGAGTTCCCTACTGCAGGAAAGCCAAATGAGGCAATCAAGGATGCTGCAACAAACTCCTTTGGTATTATTGGCGCTAGAAGTCATTTATTCGCAAACTACGAGGAAAGAGAATTGAGCAGGTTGACTAATACTCTCGTAAACAAGCAACTATCCAAGCTAGACCTTAAGCTAAGTAAGATTGACGAACTCGAAAAGATCTACGACAGGGAAAGACGCAATTTGGCAAGACAGAATGAGGAGATTTTTGTAGACCGTTTGGCCCTAAGCAAATCCACAACGACGATTCATGCAAAATTGCTGGATGCCATTTCTTTGTTGCAGCAAAGTTTGGGCGAACTGAAACTGCCTCAAGTGGAGGAAGCTTCAAAGCTTTTGGAGGAAGCCCAGAAGATGCTCTACAAACCAGCAAGGCTGTTCTTATCACCTGAGTCCGACTCTTCAAAAGACTCCGAAGACCCTAAAGATAACGAAAAGGAAGGAAAATCAGATAATGGTAACTTTACTCCCGTGGGAAACGACAACGTCAAGCCACTCTCTTTAGATGCTCCACAGTCATTCAAAATATGGGTACCATAGCTTATATATATACACTGTCTTCAATTCATAATTACATAGACGTATTAATTTTAAGTTTAACATTACTCGATAGCGCGCTGGTTTTAATTTGCCCTCCACAAGTTGGATTAGAAAAGAATTATCGACCGCGGTATATACTATGAGAAGCTGTCCAAAAAGCTCATCATGGTAAGTATATTCTATGAAGATGACGGAGGTATAGGAAATGACTTAGAAGAAGTTGAAGAAGATGTGGGCGTTAATGAGGAATTAATTTCATCAGGGGAGGACGATATTTATAATGAGGACGAAGGACAAGAAGATTTAACATGGGAGGAACCGAATACTAAAACAGATATTCACAGTGTCATAGATACTATAAGTGAAGATGAAATCGATAACTTAGAAGAAGAATTAAACGAATACGGAGAGAAAGAGATAGACACACGCATAGACGAAGCAGAACAAGCAGAAGCTAGGGAAAATAACCAAGATGTAAACGAACAACAGGAAAAAGAAGATAATGCCAACGTAATACTGAGTGGAATAGAACGGGAAACCTATTTCCTTGATTCAGAAGACGAGCCTGAAGAGGGAGATAACAATTTGGCGGCATCAGCTGAACCTCATGTTGCAGATGAAAATGATATCAAGACCCAGAGCAAGAATGCTCTTAATCCCGATACAAGAATATCAAGTAATACAACAGAGTACGAAACTAAGGAGATCGTGGTGATATCGAGTAGTGAAGATGAATTCGGTGAACTACCACAGAAGTCCGAAAGCGACAAAGAACATGTTTCTGTCAACGACGATAATGAAATCGACTTTCCGATTATTGTTAAAATAGCTGATACAGACTTCTTGCTAGTACCATTTAGGAGTCTGGACGACACAATAGATGTATCTCACTTAGTCCCATTGTATGATGACCAAAATGCTCTCAATTCATCTCTAGAAAGCTTTTTTGTGAGTATGAGGAACCACGAGGATCTCAACGAGATATGTTCCTTTGACGAATCTCAGGAACTAGTTCTCAATGTCCCCGAGTTGGGTAACTTAACTATAACTGAGGACAACATCTATAGTCGAGAAATCTCAGTAAACGATTTTGTGGACAGGTTTCATGACTTCAAACTTAATTCGAAACTTCATGATCTGGAACTAATATTTCAGGCATTGTCTTTCAAACTAAGCTTTCAAACGAGATTTATTTCTGAATTCAATAACTTATCTAAACTTTTACGTGAAGATTGTGGATTCAAACGTCTTCTTGAGGAGAGGAAGATTATAAAAGGTAAGAGCCGAACTTCAAGGGAAGCAAGAAGTCAAGATTTTGATGAGGATGTAGGCGTACATAAAAAGGCAAAAATAGGTCTATAGTTTAAGTATATTGGAAATAAACGGCTAGTGTCAAACTCAAAACCGATCAAATTAATGAGTTCGCTACTAACTTATCATAAAGCTCAGGGTCTATGTATTTTCTCAAAATGGGTTCACCACTCAACCCTTTTCTCCTTCTCGTTTTCAACACAAAGTCTCTGGCCAAGGACTCTGTAGGTACAGGCTGTAAAGGAGGAAGGAAGCAATTTTGATCGAGTGGGTCACCTGGAACTATTTTCCATTTTTCAAAATCAAGAAAACACATAGCTTGGCCCTGGGTTTGAGCTCTTAAATCCGATTCGAAACCAACTGATTCTATAACGGGTATGTATCCCTTTAATGCATATAATGGAGTAGCTGGAATAGGATACTCTTCTATTAGTTTTCCTCTGCGCTTACGGAGAAGCCCATCAACCGCGCGTATGGCTTTGAAGGTAGTGGTGATAAAGACGGAATAAATAGGTTCCATCAAACGAGGAGATGCAGTTAAAAGAGCTGAGTAGCACGCTTTCCTAGTCATTGGTATGATTTGAGTTCCATTTCTTTTGATTTCAGAACCACTCACTACCGCATCTAGAATCTTGAATTTTGTATTCCTTATAGGCTCGTCACAGAGGGGACCTTCGTTAACGGACCATTTGAATCCCAAATTTATTGAGTCCTTTATAGCAAATAGGGCTGTCTTATCTGTCTCACCTTCTATCGTATCGTCCATTAATATGTCTGGTGTATTTAGATCATCGGGTCCAAAACACCACACCGATTTCGAGGCTAATATATCCCAGCCGAAATCTATACTTAATGCATTGGAAGTGACTTCGGGGGGATTGGATAACGAAATAACACCTTTTTCGATCGCATAGCTTAAGTTTTGATCTCCAACAGGCTCAGCAGTTATCGATATCGCATTTTCTCTGGACTGCGACCTACTAGTTATCTTAATGGCAGACATATCAGCACAAGTCTCGCTGAATTTTGTGCTTGGATCACTTACTTTTATTTCTAAATCATCAGCAAAAAAAAACCGAATATCATGCAACAAGCAGTCCATGTATACCTCTCCAGGAGCAAGTATTACATGCTCTCCACTATCCTCCACTTTTATAGAGCATGCTAAATATGACTTACTCACTTGTCGAAGACTTTCAATAAGCTTAGGTAACTCAGAAGGATTAGAAGGTTCGACTGCGACTTTGAATACAGACTTTATTTCAAAATTTGGACGTGGGAATGACCACAATAAATCAGTGTCGTTTGCGTTACAGATAGTAGCAGTTTTATTGATAATGCTGTCCACCCCAGAAATGAGAACTAAAGAACCCAGAGGTGCATTTTTAATCGGAATTTTGTATCTCCCTCCTGGTAAAAATATTGCCTCAACGACTTCAAGTTTGTAGTCATCCTGGTCTTCATCAAAATTTTCACCTAGAACTTTTACCCTATCACCGACTTGAAGAGATCCATGGTAGATTCTCACGAGAGACAAGAAGCCTCTTCCATTACTATTTTCAACTAGTTTTAGAACTTGGGCCATCGGAACGCCCTTGTAGTTACTTTGAGGCAAATTATCTTTCTCATATTTCTTTTTAAAAGACGAGTCGGGGGGAGGTATACATTTTACTACCAGGTCAACAAACCCAAGTGCATTTGGAAATATTGCTTTAAAAATGTATCGCAATAATATCTGTGGATCCTTCTTGTAGACGGATTTATCAAGATTTACTTTAAAATTTGACCATAGTAAAGAAGGCAACCTCTTATCCGACAGATCAGCCGTAATGGTATATGAAAAAAGCTTATAGATTGGATTTAAAATAAATGCGACAAACGTTCTTTGAAAATTTCCATCATTTGAGCTTCTGGTAAATGAGTTATTATGAGGATTGTAGTAGAAATCACCCCATAACCTTTCTATGTATGCTTGGTCTCCCTTGTCAAACCCGTATAGAGTAGCAAAAGAATAAAGGGTGAAACATAGATTGAAATTTGCAGAGGAAAACATAACATTACCATGGATAGGATTATATTCTTTGTCAAACCTATAGGAGGTAACGTACTCGTTAGACTTAATGAACGAATTCAAATCATCTATAATATTTTGCATTTTGTGATAGGCATCTGCAGGTGGTAGTTTGAGTTCCATTATAAGCCTGTCTATCTTGTTAAGACATACCACAAACGGGGCATTTAACCGCAATAAAGTAGAAATTATGATATGATCACGGTATGTCACACCTTCGACAACATCAATGATAACCACAGCACCGTCAGTTCCCACCAATGAAGCAACTACTTCATCATTGAAATTAATGTGCCCAGGAGTGTCCACGAAATTGAAAACATATGACTTGTCCCTACTATCTGATAATAGAAGTGCTAATGGTGACGATTTTATGGTGATTCCTCGTTGTATCTCTAATTTATGATTATCCAAATACCTGAGCGGCTTGAAGTTGTTCAGAACATTGCCAGAAGTTTTAATATTAGGGTGAGTTTGAAAAACGAACATATCGACAAAGGTAGACTTACCGGAATGTAAATTTCCAACAAGACTTATATTACGAACCCTTTCAGGCATCGAATTCATAATCGAAAGCATGTAATCTCTGGAATAATTCACCTCAGGTATTCCCCTCGACGGAGAGGTACTGTCTTGATCGCCTTCAAAGTTTGAATATTCGACTTTCATTTTAGTTTCAGTCAATGGTTTAATGACAGGTTCGTCCTCCATGGAAACATCATCGGAAGCAACAATAGTCTCCACGCCTTTCCCATAAATGGTCTGTAGCAGAAGTTTTTTGTGCAGATCATCATCAACATCTTCGATGGTATGTTCTTTACCTGTATCAGCATGAAGGACAAGATTGGTATTCGCTTCATCTTCCCTCATCTCATCTTCGACTCCAGATTCATTGTTCTCCTCATCCAAATGCGCCACCTGGGATGCGTTCAGAGTTTCAGACTCAAACAGTTCAGCGTCTTGGTCCCCGATAGGATTACCAAATTCATCATACAAGTCATCATCCATAGTACTAAACTTTGCCTACTATTCAATAAAACTATTGAAAACAAATACATACAATATTCTTGAAGTCCTGTATATTATGAAACTATATGGCGACATGAAAGAATCTACTTGTAAGGTTCTTCGATAGGTCCTACGAAGTCTATGATAAGGTCTGATATTTCCTAAGCTCTGTGAGCAAGGTTTGTAATTGTACATCTGATACTTTATTGGCTAAGCTGGGTATCAAGGATTTAGCTTCTTCAGCTTCCTCGCATTCAAGCGTTCCTAGCTGAGCCAATTCGAAAGGGTGTAGGGGGTGGGATACCGAGTTGCTAAAGTCATTTAAAAGCTTTTCGACGGCTTCAGTCGACGACGAGTTTTTGAATCTCGAGAAATTAGATAAGTAGTTCAAGGTCTTGTGCAATATCTCGTTCGAGTTTGGACCGGCCAAGTTCATATTGGAAATTTCGTCTTCATTTTCATCTTCCTCGTCTTCTTCCGTGCCGTATTTTCTATCTTTCTGGGTTTTATGGCGTCTTTCCTTTAATGCTGCACGAATCAACAATCGAGCCTCCGATAAATTTAATGCTATCAATTGCTCTTTTTCGCCTGAGTTTGTGATTTGAGTTAGTTGAAATTCGGGCCCAAGCTGTAAGAAGGCAGCATTTTCCTCGTCATCTATGTTCTGGTTGTTGACTTTTCTTCTCCGTACTCCTAATGCACTTCTGCTGACGTTCATTCTGGCTCAACTACTTTGGAAGATGCTCGTTTAAGAAAAGAAAGTATGAGGAAATCTATCAATCCTAATATTCAAAGTAAGCCCTGAAGTTTGATTATATTGACAAGTCGCCTACTAAGTGATATAATAGAAGCCAAAACTCTTGACAGTTCACCTTCTGACGTATGAAATAAAATAATTAAGTTATTAAAGGAGAAGAATTTAAATATGGTGTCCACACGATTATGATTTTTATACCCCTAGAACGAGATAGTATTATGTCTATATCTCGTTTATTCACCGTAAAGTATGCAAAGAAGAATATATATAGGAAGTTACTAGATATAAGTATCATCGACGTCAGCAAGAAATGGGTGCTTCAACCCTTCTTGTGGAGTGAGTCTTTCCAACGGATTCAAATTAAGAACCTTGGTGAGAAAGTCCACCAACAAAAGCCTTTCCTGACACTCTTTTTCAATCATCGAATTGGTCATCTTCTTTGAGGGGAGCTTGTAGTTCATGATAATGTCTTTTAGCAACCGGTGTTTGAAATAATTTTTGTTGGGCAGTTCTTTCTTTGAGCCGCTTTCCTTTGTTTTTGTAGAAGCAATATACTCGTCAAAAGTTTTAATGCGGTAGGTAGGCTTCGATTGGTCCTCTTGCAGTGGGATCTTGGCAAAAAAATTCAAGGAATTTCGTCCTACTTCAATCATATGCCTGGGTGGTGTTCCTAGCATGTCTACTATTTTCCAGAGTTGATTGTATTCAGAAGTGCCAGGAAACATGGGTATTCCGAGGAAGAGCTCGCCAACTATGCATCCAAGTGACCACATGTCGATACATTCTGTGTACGGAAGACCCAAGATGACTTCTGGTGACCGGTAAAACCTTGACTGAATGTACGAGTACATGGTTTGTCGGGCAAAGCAGGCAGACCCAAAGTCAATGACTTTGATATTCGGCTTGTCTGGTGTATATAGAAGAATATTTTCTGGTTTTAGATCGCAGTGTATCACTTGGAAGCCTTTCAATTCTGACAAAGCAGCCAATAGTTGCTTAGTAAATATTTTGACCAACTTGATATTCAAACCCTGGAACTGGTTTTGTTTAATTAGCTCATACAAGTTTGAAGCAAGAAGTTCAAACACTAAGCATAGATGTTCTTTGTGCATAAAGGTGTCTATGAGCCGTATGAAATGCTTCCCGTTGCTGTTCGTGTTTAAAAACTCGAGAAGTTTTACTTCTGTAAGTGATTGGTTCATATAGGCAGGCTTTGATTTGATGACCTTGACAGCACAAAGAGATTGGTTTGCCAAGTTCTGACACTTAACGACTTGGCCAAAAGTTCCTGAACCCAATAGATCCAACACAATATATCGTCTCCCCTCTTCTGTTCCCAATATATCGTTGACATATAGAATATAGTCACTATCCTCATTATCATAGCCATTATTATACCTTGGCTCGGAAGGCTTAGTTAAGACACGCTTGGGGTTACTAGATTTTTGGTACTGGAATTTTTTTGGCTGGCAAATTCCGTAAGACTCAGTGATATAAATTGATAATGCATTAGTTGGGGAAATATGAATAGAATTGACTGAGCATCTTCTATACTTAGGTTGATTATGAAGCTTTGGATTTAAGTCTAGCTTACTGTAGACCTTTCGCACACGCGGAGCTGGCCTCCTTGTTGATGTCTGAGTCATGTTATTCACTGCCTGCTGGTACTGCTGATATTGTATTATTGATGGTGACCGACCCACAGCAGTGGATGGGATACTGTAGCCAGCCTGAGATCCTGCTAAAACTGACGGAAGGTTTGCGGCAGCAGCCGAGGCCCGTCTGTCTGGACCTCCGCCAAAAGGTATGCTCTTTTGGTACTGGGGGTTGAAGGTGACACCGGGAACCTGCGGCGCGTACATCTCGTAGTTATTCGTGGTGTAATAAGATCCATCTGCCAATGCAGACATTCTCCGATCAAGGTTGGCTGGGACAACCTCCTGTTGAGTATAGTAATGCAGAAAAGGGTTGTCAGCCCTAGTAGGTGGCTGTATTAATGGCACGCCTTGCGACTGCTGCTGATCCTCATATTCATACGTTATCGGGAGTTGATTGTTGAAAGACATTCGCTTATTCTGCTGCTGAAGCAAGGGTACCGTTTGGTTCTTTGTTGGAGATTGAGTCATATTAGGACTAATGGTCAACCCGTTTGAAGTTGTAGCTGGATACCATGGATTTCGGAACTCAAAAAACGGTCCCTGTTGCTGTTGAAGCCGCTGCTGTTCAGCGGATCCCATATTATTGTCGTATGCTTGTGTCCTCTCATTGTTCACACCATGAGCAGGGGGTACATTCCACATCCCACCCAATGAATTATGCCTGTTGTAGTTATACTGCGACGCCATCAGAGCTAATGAAGAAGTATGGCTTATCACTAGACTTAGATTTTATTATTCTTCCCTACCGTACAACTTATCAATGTCTTATAGTGCCATTGCACTCCTCAGAGTTATTGGGAAACTCATTTCGGTCGTAACTTTGACTTCCGAGGGCGACCAATTTCATGAAGATCTTTCTCCGTCGGCGAAGAATCACCACTACGAGGGCCATACGACTGGGCTCGGGATACTTATATCAGTAACGGCTATTGCAAGTCTCGTTTCTATTACTGTTGCTATACAGCCTATGAAGAAGGAAAATGAAATTATCAATAGAGATTACTATCAACTATGTACAAAAGGCATGACAGCATGAAAATAAATCATTAGTGCCACCACTCTGGCCCGCAGGGTCAGTAATACACATTCAGGCAGCCAAAGGAGTACCCTCTTCAGGGTATATAGGGGCGACTGTGGGCTGGGCCATCATTCTTTGCATCATCATTCCAACACCCTCAAACACACCTAACAAGCACGCACATGCTATAGCCGAGTTTCTGGTGTGCTTCCAGCCACCTCTGATGGCCAAAGCTCCACCCGTGAAGAATCCGGCGATAACGGCATTCCATGCATCCTCTCTCTTTCTGACGGCTTTGACACCACAGTCAAATGTAGAAAACAAACCTCCCCATACACCAAAATTGCCCCCGACAACTGGTGCTCTGTTCTTCAATGCAGAGAGTGCTCCATATCCTCTTTCTCCGTAAGGCGAGTTACGGAATCCCTTTATTCCATGCCAGACGCATCCACCAATTACTCCCATGGCAAATGCCCCTCCAAAGTCATTTAAAATCACAATGGGGCATGGGTCTCTAGTATGATCAGCAGACATAATGTCAGATTTTTATGTTCTATTCTAAGCTTTTTGGCTTAATTTTTGATTGTCGTTGAAACTTCGTAATAAAAAATTTTCAGAACACTTTTTTCTACGCATCAATACACTATGCGAATATAAGTTTCACTGTACAAAAGTGAAGTGACTCAGTATGTGACACTTTGATCGGCACCTTGGGAAACAAGAAAATAGAAACATGTTTCAATTCGTCAGTATTGTACTGAATGGCTAGGGCAAAGGTGGTAGGCGATACCTTCTTGTTTTTGCAAGTAGTTTGCATGGAGATGGTTCAAGGTCTTGTTGTCATCTCCAGCAAGTGTTGAAGATTACCAAATTGCGCCATGAGGAGCTTGTGATGGAAATAAGAGTGTCTATTTTTTAATAGCTTATCTGATAGATCCATATGAGAGCCTCTGGTTATCAGTTTATCTGTCACTTTTTACTGAATTCATTTTACTTTATTTTCTATGTACATAGACACTTCATCTTTATACACACGTCAAGCAAACTCTATAATCGTAACGCTTGACCAAGGATATGGTTTAATAAGGCATTTTGTTGGCGCTTATGCTATTTTCGCTGACGTCAAATAATGTTTCCCCCTCGTTGAGTTCCTCTTCGTTATTTTCTTCTGCATCGGCTTCATGTGTGTCATCGTCACCTACTGCAAAATCGGAGGCGCTCGCCACTCCTCCAAGCCCTGAAGCTTCAAGATTGTGTAACTCGAAGTAGTCTGTATCTATCTTTGGACCTTCGAAATTGCCAGAGCCCCAAGTTACGTATCCCAAAGCTGCGAATCCAATAAACCCACATATTACAGCGGCCGCATAATTCATGGAAATCCAGGTCAAGTGTTTTATGACTGGGGGAAAACAGAGTATGACCGACAGAAGTACGACCCAGCCAATTGATAAACCGTTTACGAGCCATCCAAATTTACGTAACCGAAACGCCGCACCCTTGATTTTCTGTCGCTTGTTCAACATCAAGCAAAAGATGGGTATACCGTTTGCAAGCCCTAGAGATATCACTGAAGAACCAATAAACGCATTGAAGGCCGAGGTTGACAATAAAGATAATAAGGAAAGAATGGCGCAAGCACCCATCGACAAGAAGAGTGCATTTTTAGGAATTGTAGACTCCTCCACTGAATCAACCTCAACCCAATACTCCTTCAATGGTAGTCCTCCGTCCCTTGCGAATGCATAAGTTGTTCTTGATGAGGTGGTTAATGATGCAATCGCTTGGAAGAGGACAGTGCCTACTAAAAGAAGCACTAGTAGGAATGATACAACATAGGACTCGGTAGCAAATTTGAAGATGAGATCGATTGGCATGATCTCAGGTGTTTGGTCTAATAATAAGGTCAACTCGGGTAATATGACAAGTACCGGAATAATGAATATCAAGCCCGTAAAACTTGCGAGCAATATGGCATAAAGGGCGCCTTTCGGCATATTTTTCTCGGGCTTTTTTACTTCATCTGTCATCGAGAAGAGCATTCCGTATCCCGATAGAGTAAAACATGGGCTTTGCAATCCTATGAAAAAGGCAATTGGATCTGGATATCCTGATCGACTGTTGTCAAAGGCAGTTAAAATCTGCTTAGCTGTGTTAGTCTTTTTGGCAAAGAATATCAACAAAATGTCAACAATTACTACCGTGCCAATAGACCAATAAATACATATTCTATTGATAAGTTCCAAGTACTTTGCCAACTTGAAATTCACTAACCCACAAAACGTCAATATGATGAAGTAGACTCCCAAAACTAAGAAAGCATCTTCCTTGTAGTAAGAATCAGAGAGGCCGAATATGGACAAGATAAAACGTGATCCCGCAAACATGATACTCACTGAGTATGTCCAGTTTCCTATGATAAGAAACCACCCAGTGAACCAGGAACTAAGAAGAGAATAGTTCTCTGAGCTTAGAATTGCGCTAAAATGATATACTCCTCCCGCAGTCGGGTACTTCGAGATGATCTCACTCAAACTCAAGACAACAAGCACGGAGAAAAAAGCTGCTACCAACCAACCATAGAGAATAGTAGCATTGGCACCATCTATAAGCGAAATCCAGATGGTAGATGATATACCGAACACTACGCCCATGATCCCAAATCCAAGTCCGATCACCGATGATACCGTCAACTTTCTCTCTAAATCTTGCTTGTACTTGAAGTGCTCAACACGTTCTATTTCAGCATCCTCCTCCAGCAAGAGTGAGTTCAATATCCTAGCTGGCGCCAAGTTGCTAACATTAAGATGATTCCTTAGTGCAGAGTATGGGGCCTCGGGCATTTCTGGTAGGAAACTCGACAAGTAACGTGTCGAACCCTGTAAAGGGTATCCACGTCCCCCCATTGTATATCTAGTTTAAGTATATCACCTGGAAGTTATGCAATAGCAAATCCCGGAACCTCCCCGTACTACCAACTTCCTGTGCTATGCTTTGCATGAACTACGCTTTCTGGGATGGATTTTGGTAGTATGCAGGATAATGTATCCCCCATGATGTTGCAGCTACACGAAGTCAGCAGTTAGACTTGACCGAGATGAAGGCCAATATAGTTATGTTACTAAAGGTTTATTGTACGCTATGCAGTTGAATATAAACTTTTGATTAGATTTTATTGTGCTAGTCTGAGTCCAGGTCGCCGGTTGTGTCGGTGGGAGGCTTTTCGGCCTTGTATAGAGGTAAGCTGATGCTGTCGCTGGTCTTGAGATGAACGCTTTCTATGTTCTTCAAGGACCTGAGCATTCCACCAACTGGAAGATACTTCTGACTCGTCAAATAATTCACGGCGTCGTTGATATTCGTCAACAAGTCGCTGGTGCTCCAATTGGTGTAACCGACTTTGAGCACCACGCAGGTCCCATTATGTGGAGCCACAAAAGATGCATTTCGCACTATAGCTTTCATCTGGCTCTTCACATATTTGGGGTCGCATCTGTCATCTTTGAGTTTGGTCGATTTCTTGCCACGGGTAAGCACTGCGTCTTGTTCGGGAAGAGCCATCTGGACCATGTACGGAATCTTTTTATTTTTGTGGAAAAACTGGAATCCCAAAACCTCAGGGAGAAACTTATGTATCCTATTGTCGGCAACAACGATATCGTAGTCCCTGAAAATTTTTCTGAGCTTTCTTCCGTCCTTGGCCTGACTTTTCAATCTCTTGAATGAAATTATATCACTAAAGACGTCCTCTGTAGGTGATCCCTTTGCTGTAAGCTTTTCTCTGTAAGGAATCGAAGGATCCTTGGTCACTAAAAGAACTGACTTGTTCTCCAAAGAGTCGACTTTCTTCGTAAGCGGAATTATACGAGGAACATACTCTTTGCTCTTTGTGAATTTGATTTTTGAATTTATCACCACATAGACAGCTTCGACCTTCTTCCCCTTCAAGCTCCTACTATGGTTTGACAACGACCTGAGTGACCTTTCACCAGTTTTGAGAGCCTCCTCTCCCAATAAGAAGCTATTTTGTGTCACCATTTGACAGATTAGTTATATTAGTGATCATCGGCTCTAGCCAGAGATGAGTTCGCGATAATTTATATATCAAAGATGCTGGGAGTAAATTAAAGGAGGATCATAATCAACCACAGCGATGTATTTCTGGAAGTACTTCAACGCAACCTTGCTTGTTGCTAACAAGATAGAAGAGATGGGCAACAAACTTTCACAAAATATCTATTCTCAAGTTAAACCTGATGACTCGCTGATAGAGTTAGAAAGCGACTTTTTGTATGACTACCATAATAATGAAGATTATGCAGAAGACACCAGGCCAGTAGTTATATGGCATGGGCTTGGTGACAGTTACAACTCAAGCTTTATTGAAAATATGGAGTCTATGCTAAAGAGCATGTACCCTGGGATGTACGTTCATAAAATTAGACTAGATGATGATCCTTCGGTGGATAAGAGAAAGTCGTTTTTCGGAAATGCTACTGAACAAGTTGAGATAGTTTGCGAGAAATTGGCCAAGATACCTGAGCTACAGAAGGGTTTTGATGCAATAGGGTTTTCTCAGGGAGGCTTGTTTCTCAGATCGCTCGTCCAAACGTGTGCAACACTTAAAGTCGGCAAACTCATCACTTTCGGGTCACCGCATATGGGGATTAGGGATTTCCCTATCTGTGAAGAAGGCGACTGGTTTTGCAAGAGAAAGAATGCAATCCTTAAGGGACAAATATGGAATGAGCATGTACAGAGTACAGTTGTTCCCGCTCAGTACTTTCGTGATCCTGCCCAGTACGATAAGTATTTAAAATACTCACACTTTCTCGGATTTATGAATAATGAACACGATGGAGAAAACAACATATCTTATGGACAGAGGATGAATAGCTTAGAAAGGCTTGTTTTGGTCATGTTTAACGAAGATAAGACCCTTGTACCTAAGGAAAGTGCTTTCTTTTACGACTCAGATGCAGAAGGAAAGCTTCTCAAATTCAACGAAACAAGGTTATACAAAAATGACTTGATCGGCTTGAAGAAATTATCAGATGATGGAAGAATCGATTTCTTCAACATCGACGAAGACCATATGAGGATACCGCAGAACTTCTTTCTTGATATCGCTCAAAAATACTTAGGTGCCAAAATTTAGACATTCATTATTTGTCTTATCTACATATATGTCATAGATTCTGTAATTTATTTCTTATGATTTTTATGCCTCAATAATATGATAACGATAGCTTACTGCATTGTTCAGTTTGTAATAGTTACAAAGTTCATTTAAGGTTTACCATACCAAGTACAATGGGTGCAATAAAATATTCGCAATTTTTTGTAAAAAGGGTTTATTCTATTAGATAATATCTCCATTGCTAACCAACAATAGAAAATGTCATCATTAGAGGAGTCATTACGTGAAAGGAAGGCAAGGTTATTGTCTTTAAGACAGAAAGTCATCAAAAATACACCACAGGAGAAACTGTCCGATGGGTCAAAAGCATCTAGGCCAAACCTGGTCGATCGAGAAGAAATAAATCGAATCTCTGATGAATCAGCACTGGAAACCAAAGACGCAGAAAAGATTCACAGCAACAAGGACCATTCATCTGTGGATTCTGAGCCCACTACATATGAGGGAGAGGATTTGGATGTATCCAAACACGAAGAATCGAAATTTCACTCATTGGATGACTCACCTACATTCGAAACACAGCCAGAACAGAACACAAAACATGACCTGTTGTACAATCACGACTTGAAAAAAGATCTACAGCCATATTATGCCTTGGCGGAAAGAAAGACTCGACTTGCGATCAATAAGCTTCTTCAGAAGAAATACGAAACATACGCTAATGAGTAGATACTAATATTTAATTCTTAAAACATCACAAATGCTTGCATAATGGGGAATAGTATTACTAATGATGACTAGGTATGTCGCTAGAGTTTATAGAAATAGCACTGGAAAAGGCAACCACAGCTTCATGCTTTCTAACACCTCTTCCAATCTTCGTGTATAGACCAATATTGACATAGTTCTACAGGAACTGCATATACTACTAAAAAAGGCAGTCAAGAAACGACCAATCAGAGCGAATTTCTAAGTTGTCCGTCCTGGAATAAACTCGAATTAAACTTAGAGGTTTTATTCATTAACTTTACGTTTCTAAGATAACACCAGTCATGTCTTTGATGAACAGAATTGCATTGAGAGGAGTCTCTCGCTCTGCAGTTGCTGTTGGACTTCGTCCAGCTCCGTATGTTTGAATTTTCGGTAGTCGTTGGAGAATGCTATATCGGTGCCGCTGTTACGGAAGAACCGTGAACAGCAAAGGCTTCAATAAATTTTTACAATCTAATTGATTAGACACCACCTTCTCTAGTTGACGGGTACCGCAATGGATAGAAGAAGAGAGGCAACAGTGAGTTGCCATGGTGTGAAAAGTATTCTAGCATCTCCACACATTTTTCATTTTCATTTTCATTCCCCGGGTAAATGTTCAAGTACTAACCACTATATAGAATTGGATTGCGTTACATGTCCACTCCAACTGAGCCAAAGCAAAAGGCTAACTCAATTATTGATGCTTTGCCAGGTAATAACCTCATTTCAAAGACTGGTATTTTGGCTACCTCCACCGCTGCTGGTATCTACGGTATCTCTAACGAGTTGATCATCATACACGATGAAACCATCTTGGTAGGCTGCTTTGCTGCATTCACCTTTTTGGCTGCCAAGTTTGTCGCTCCTCTTTACACTGAATGGGCTAATGGTGAGATCAAAAAAGTTAACGATTTATTGAATGAATCACGTAACAAGCATATTAGTGCAGTGAAGGAAAGAATTGATTCCGTTTCTCAATTGAAGGATGTTGTTAATACCACTAAGCAATTGTTTGCTGTTTCTAAGGAAACTGCTCAACTTGAGGCTGAGTCTTTTGAATTGAAGCAGAAGTTGGCCGTTGCTCAGGAGGCTAAGTCCACCTTAGACTCATGGGTCAGATTTGAGCAACAGCAAAGACAATTGGAGCAAGAACAATTGATCAAGTCTGTCTTGGATAAGGTTAACAAGGAAATTGAGAATCCTAAATTCCAAGAGAGAGTCTTGTCAGAGGCTGTTACTCAAGTTGAGAACTTATTGGCTAAAGCCTAAGCCTGTAATGTTTATTTAACGTATATACGTACAGTATTAGACTTCATATCAAATTATCATTTTAAATCAAGTTCATGTAGCTTGGAAACCTTGCACTATTTGACTAGAAGGTTTCCAGAAATGGATGGAGTTATCATCTGCGACACTGGCAGTTAGCCAGTCGTCATGTTGGGACCAATCGAAGTCATTCACACCTAACATATGACCAGCGTGGACAAATAATTCGGGACTGTCGTTTTCTGATCCTAGATCGTAAAACTTCACCATCTTGTCGTTTGAAGAAGAACCTAGTATATTATGATATGTATTGTGCCATTTCAACAGGGTGATAGAGCCTTCATGACCCTTGATCTCTGTCAATGGCTCGAGACCCTCCAAACTAGACGATCGGATATCCCATACCTTTATGATCCCATTGTCATCACCTGTCGCTACACCCGTGGTGCGACCAGGATTTATGCTAATACTGTCTATCGCTGATTGTGAAATCTGAAACGACAAAACTGCAGCCTGATCATCGGGCGTTCTTAAGTCAAAGTACCTCAACCTACCAGATTCATCTCCGATGCAAAAGACAGAATGATGCATTGGTACCCATTGCAAGTCATTTATACCCTTTCCATCATTATTGTAATACCTATTTTCTCGTACTGTCAGAACATCTTTTGATGTTAATCTGCTTTTAATATCATAAAAATTGATGTTTCCATCCATGTCAGCAGCTACAATTGTACCTTCCTTGACTTGATTCCATTCATGGGCATATATATCGCCATAATATGGGTGCTCTTCATTCACCAACTTAAGCTGAGGCTTATTAACATCAGAGTCATCCTGCGATATCAAGTTGCTTCTGAAGTTGGAATGTTTGGTCCTATCATACACTACTAGGTCTCCTATGCTGTTCGAGCTCGAAATGATATCGGGGTTCTGTGGTACATATCTGGCTTTGTTAACGTCTCCTAGGTGTGTTATCTTTTGCAATTCCGTCACTTTCTTCTTTGGTATTTTATTAAGCATCAATTCTTCCTTCTCAGAATTGTACTCTATCAGATCTAAGTTCAAATTTCGATTTAAGTTTTTGTAGTAGGGGAGCCGTAAAATGGAGAGGTGGTCAACACCTTGTCCTAGGGTAAAAGTTCCTATCAATATACGCTGTACCGCTATCGAAGAATATACCTTATTGCTCGTCTCTTTATCATCCTCAACCTCCTCGCGTGGCGTTTTATCCGATACATTTTCAAGATCGGGGAAGAACTGAACTGTTAGACTGGGCCACAAGAGTGAATGTGTAGTGACATAATCGTATAGAAATGGGGTATTCTTCTTCCATATTCTATATTTTTGTTGCGTTTCTTCATCGATATCGTTTTCTTCAAATCCCTCTATGTCATTAGTATCTTTGTGCTTTGATATGTCATCAAAGGGCTCACCTTCTATAATACCATTATTCATCTCCACGTCGTTTATCGCTGTCAATTCACTACACTATCCAAATATTTGAATATAAGTACTAGTCGCGTTTTTCCAGTTTTTTTCGAACCAGGTCCATCACAATATAGTCAGAAATGGTTGGGAATATAGAACTTAATGAGTCCAAGCTAGGATCCCAGCAATAGTAAGTATCATTATTTTTTTAGACTTAAAATTAAGCTAGATTTTTTTCTGTTGTATCAGACCTAATAGTTAAAGATTATTGAGGTGTATGTAAGAAGTACTAACATAGACAGTTGGGATGATTTTTATAAGAAGGAGATAGAAAATTTCTATACGAACTCCGAAGACACAGGAGAATGCTGGTTCGATGATTCGAATGCCGAAACTAAGATTATAGAATACCTTTCGAACTATTTCGAAGAGCGAAAAGCAGCAGGTGCTGTCAATATATTGGATGTTGGAACGGGAAACGGACATCTACTTTTCCAATTACATGAAGAGCTAAGCGAGTTAGACGTGAGTGAGAAGGTTCAGTTCGTTGGAATAGACTACTCGCCGCACTCTGTATTATTTGCTAAAGAGATTGCGAATAAGAAGTACTCTGATGTAGGATTCAAGTTTGAACAGGTTGACCTCCTACAGAAGGAATGCGCTTTTATTCAGAGAAATCAGGGCTCATTTCATATAGTGCTTGATAAGGGAACACTAGATGCCATAGCACTTAACCAAAGACCAATAGCTGAGTTCGGGGGAAAAATAGGCATGGAGATATACGCCTCTCAAGTGTCCCGTATGATGGCTCAAGGGTCAATACTATTAATAACATCCTGTAACTTCACAGAAAGCGAACTTATAGACGTCATAACAGAAAGTGGCACTAATGATTTTTCAGTTTGCGACAGAATAGAGTACCCCAAGATACAATTTGGGGGCGTCGAAGGCTCGACAGTCTGCAGCATAGCATTCATGAAAAAATAAAGACAGTTAATTTACGTGTATTAATTCTATTAGTTCTCGTTTTAATCATAAGATAAACTCTTGGATAAACTAATCTTTTATCTGATCCTGTAGTTCTCGTACTTTAGTGAATAGCTCGTCCCGGAGGGCTTCAGAAGAAAACTTCAATAAATTCTGAACAGGCTTACCTTGTTCATTCAAAGATGCAAATCTAAGGTACTTACCAGGAGTTAGGCTCGTTTCCAATCCTTTTAACAACTTCGTTTCTGGGGATATCTTTACATTAAGAATAACACGCAACAAGCCCTGCGATCTCATTACCAATCTGACTTGCTTCGGGTCCTGCAAGGACTGGTTCAAATGTAATGGGCCCAACCCTCTTTCTTTCCAGCCTTCTTTCACATTGGATAAGTCAAGATCAAACATCTTGACGGTGGCAGTGAAATGTGACTTCTCATCCTCCTCACCTGTACGTAATTCAGTCACAGGTGCCAAATTGACCTGTTTGTATTGCTCAGGTACTGCAGATGACCTGGAGTCGCTTTCATCATTTTCTTGTACCTCTTCCGAGTTGAATTTTTCAGAATCACCTCCGTCAAGGAATGACTTCTTTTTCAAAGCGTTACTGAAAGCACCGCTAAATTTCGAATTAGCGCCAAATGTAGAACCAAATGATGCCGTAGAATTTGAGGCATTGCTCCCTGACTTTTCTGCGCTCTCCAGGGATGCTCCAAAAATACTATCTTTCAGACCTAATGAATTGTTTGAGAAATTCTTCCCAAAGGTCGTAGTGACACCAAAGACGGGCTTGGGTGATACTTCCGCAGTCTTAGAGTCAGGAGGGGTTTTCGCTGGGTTGCTGTTCGATGCAAGTGAGTTCAAAGGTGTCGCGAAGCGGAGGGAGCTACTACCGAGCAAAGGCTTCTTCGTATCGCTAGAACCAGTTTCATCCTGGCCTCCTTCGGTAGATTCTGTTGGGACTTCCTTCTGCTCTTTTTCAACCTTATCAAAAGGGTTAATCGACTTTCTCTGCAACTTAGGAGCTGTAGCCCTCCTCAGAGCCGCATCTTGTACCGCCAGAGAAGAATCATTACAGCTCTCTTTCACCAATTTCTTTATCTCCAAGAGTTCGTTCTCTAATCGCTCAAACTTATCTTCAAATGCTTTTGTTAATTCTTTCTTGATGGATTCCTTCAAATAGTCGAGGTCCTCGTCTGCAGACTCTGGCGATTGTTGTCTCAACTTTTTCGTCAGTTCATGTTCTTCTTCCAACTTTCTTTTGTTAGGGTTTTCTTCGCCCATACTGGATGATTGATACAGTGTTTCCCGTAGTTAAATACAATATAAAAATCAATGGATAACGCTATTTCTAGTTGCTTGAAGCTGTAAATATATATAAACTGTAAAATGTAAAACGATAAACTGTAAAAAAGGAAACTTGTATTTACACGAGTAAGGTAAATTAAAAGAATGCATAAGTATCGTGCGATGATGATATAGGGATCATCGCTCCCTAATACTCCTTATGGAGCGTATTTTCGTAGAGGACTTATTCTGGTACTGGTCACCACTGCCCAGTGAGTCCAAATATTTTGCATACTTATCACGAACAGATGGAACGGGTGGCTGCTCACTGCGATAAGATGGACTCGATGTTGCTGCCTTGGGTTCAATTGAATTCCTAGCAGGGGGATAGCGACTAGTTGCCCTATATCCCAGCAGCAGCTGGGAGCTCGAGCTGTACGCTGGACCCGAAGTGAATCCTAATCGGCGGCCCGACGCTGCAGCGGACGCATTATTTGAGTGGTAAGGATTAGGCTTGGTGTAGTGGCGGCCGCCAAGGCCGCCACCCAACCGTCGGGGCTTCCAGTTGCGCACCAAACGGCCACGTTCGATATCAACTAAGATGGTTCTCGTAAGGCTTTTGCCAGGAACAGGAATTTTTAGCCCTGTAGGCGCTAACTCTTTGACACAGTTCTTAGCGTCACTCTCTCGTTCAAATGCAACAAAGCCGTACCCTCGTGACCGACCATCTCTGTCTCTGATAATACGGATCGAGTCGATCACGCCGTACTTGCTGATGTGCTTCGATATGTCTAGCTCTGTAAGCAGATAGTCTAGCCGCGCGAGGAATACCGTCTTGTAAGGATCCTTCATTAACTCTTGTTCCTGTTTCTTGAGAAGCTCGACATCGTTCCACTCTCTCAACTGTCGGTCGTGAGATTCTTGTATCTGCTTTCGTCTCTCTTCCCTTCGGCGTTTCTGCTGCTGCTGTTGCGTCTCTGACAGACCTTTAGCGGCCTGATTTTGCAATTCTGAGCAATGCTGCTTGTACGCATCTCGCCATGAGCTTAAACCTGTTATGTGGCATGTCTTGCGGTCTTCGGGCGGGTGGTCTAGCGGCGGTTTGTAGACATGCGGGGGCCTTAGCGCAAATAGCTTTTGGATATTGGCGGGATACTTCTCTGTTTCGTACGCCTACTGCTGTTAGTACCTATCTGTGTTTATGTCTTCTATACTGTGCTAAACTTACCATCATGTGCTCCAATCGCTGTATATGCTGCTGGAGATAATCATATAGCTCTTCGCGTCGCTGCTTGAGACTCAATTTTGTGATACCCTCTTTCAATGGTTTTGTGTAACACCGGTTTTGTGTAACTTGTATCATCTAACGCTGCCATCGCAACACCGGTCCAAGGCGGCGAAGACTCCCTGGAACCACTGTAGAGCCATCAGCTACGAGAATAACCACAATGGAGCTGGATGAGAGGACTACATCGCCAGATGATGAAAGTATCGGCGAAGTAGAAAAACACAACTTGAACGTCGACATCACAACTCTCCCGATCTACACTCGGTCGCAGCTAGCACAGTTCAACGGTACCGACCGCCTCCAGATGTACGTGGCAATCAGGGGATACATCTACGATGTGAGCTCCAACGCCAAAAACTACGGGCCGGGAAAGAGCTACCACCGATTAGTCGGTAAGGACGTCACCCGTCTCTTCGGCCTCAATACACTTCTGTTATCAAGCGCCCGCTCCCAGGGCGACTCTCGTACCTGGTACACGGGCGACTTTACCGCCAAAGAGAACGCCGCCGTTGACAGCTGGGTCCTGTTTTTCCGCAAGCGCTACCCCATAGTGGGGCTTGTTGTCGACCACGACAGCGTCTAAATATCCTTGCAACTGTACATGATCTAGCCATTCTCAACATCTACATCGACAATATCAACCGTATCAATAATATCATGATTCCACTATCAGCGACATCATCGACCTCGTCGATATCGTCATTCCCTCAATTTATAGCATCCATAGCATCTACGGCCAGTCTATTCTACGGCTTCCTTTATTTCTTCCGAACCATTCCCGAGCGTTCCTTAATAAACTACTACGGTATTTTACGCCCTACTGCGCATGTAGTTGGTTTGCACTCTTAGGCAATCAGCCGTAAACCACAAAAGTGCCCCAGTCCGATTGGCTTTAATATAAGTAACGCTATATTCAACCAGCTGTATTTATGATGCTTTAATGCCATATGGCGGTCTGCCATAGGATATGCGTCTATGGTCTAGATGTGTGGAAGGATGTACCTGAGTTCCACGACTAATAGTAGTAAAAAAGATCTTTTCGCAAGAAGGAAATTTTCACTAAATAGGCAAATTTAGCATCGACTTATTAACGTTTTTTAGTTGTTTATTCTGGCATCAATAGAGACTTTACAGAAACCACAGAAAAGCAGGTTTGGAGGAAAAAGACAATCGTAAGGGTAATCAATAGATGCAAACAAGATGGAAGCGGGTATTGGTAGTGGGTCATCCAGCCAGGGAAGGCTCAGGCAGCAACTCTTGAGCTCTGAAAATGACATAAGTAACTTGAATGATGGAGCGTTGGCTGGGCCAGGAATTGGTAGCATGGGTGGCACGGGAGGACTTGGACCATATCCTAATGGGTTTGCTAGCAGTATAGAGCCGATGGGTCCAGCGGTCATGGCCAACAATAGCGGCTCGCGCAAAGCGTCGATGACGTCCCAGTCTATGATGTCTATGAACCGGCTCTTTCGTCGTAACAAGGGCGGAGCTAATGGATTCGATGACGAACAAGGGGTAGACATCCAAGACTTGACCTATGGAAGTAATGTATCTTTCGACGATATATCCCACATTCGAGATCGGGGACCGTATGCGATCAACTCCACAAAGACTTTGGACACCACACCATTCATCCCCACGGTGGGAATGGGGGGTGGACCTCCAACGGCTAGGTCAATGAACAATATTCAATATAGAAAACATATGAACCATCAGAAGAAAATCGCGTTAGCGCAGGGAGCAAGGGCCATGTCTTTGGCAGGGGGTAATCCTATGGAAGAGAATGATGGTGGCAGAGCAATGTCGTTGAATGTACTAGGCGGGGGTTACGGAAGCCAGCCTCCTCGCGCGATGTCTTTAAATACTAACAATATGCTAGCAGGTGGGCCCAGGACGATGTCACTCAACACAAGAGGCCCTGTTTCCCCATATAATATGCATCCCGGCGTTGGACCCCGCACAGCATCAATGCGAGGCAACGGCTACGGCTTACCTATGGGGGGACCACCTCATCCCATGTACCATCAAGGAGGATCACATCCGATGGGTCCTCCAGGTGCACCAGGACACGGGCCAAACTTTTACCAGCAACCATCTCCAGGCAGCGGCCATTTCACAAATAACTCGCAGAACCATATACAACATCCTACAGGTGCTATGTATAATAACGTACAAATGGGCCTGTCTGGCAGTTTACCATCACCAAATGGTCTTCATCTCAACACCCAGCAAAAACCACACTTTGCAAAGAAGAATACACTTTCACCAAAAGATATTTCATTGAGCCCAGGAGGATACAGGAATGTTCAGCTGCCTCTGAAATCTAGTGATTCACTTTCTAATGTGGTGGAGGAAGATGAGGATGCAGAATTGAATGCAGATAAGGACTTAGACGCCATCAGCGAGAACGAGGAAGACGTCATCTACAAGGTTGGTAAAAATGAGTCAGAGGCTGCGCTGCTTTCTAGGAAGTCTACATTGAAGAAATCAAACTCTTTAAAACTAAGAAAGATAAATCTTTTCGATAACTCTAAAGAAAAAGAGAGCGAGAAAGAAGATGAAGAGGAGTATTCAGGAAAACCTTTGCCCAAGTTGGCATCTGCAAGATCATTAACCATGAACACAGCATTTGATAACTTTAGACAGTCATCAAGGACATCAGATGGTAACTACATAGAACCAAATGGCAAGAGCTCAGACTCTATTGTTGCTAGTGGTAGCAAAGATACCGAGGACGAGTCTCCTTCTACATTCAAGAGCACCTCATCCAAGGATAACTTAGAGACATCAACTCCAGGAACCGAAGAGACATGCCCTAATCAGCCCCATTCTCAAAGCGAAAGAGCTGATAGCTATTTCGAATGCCGAGATACTTCAAACTCAAGAAATGATGATACTGTTACAGCACTCAAGAGAAGAACAGTTGACAATATGGAAAACTTGAAAAATATACGCGGTGGTAACACAAGTGACCTTCTAGACTCTTCATTCGGTGATGATGAGCTGGTCCCTTCTGCACTGTATAAGAAGGATAGAAAACAGAAAAGTCTCTCTTTGGGAAGCAAGTCTAAAAACATTTTTAGACGGTTTTCTCGGTCGTCGAAGAAAGGCGCTGATGACGAAGACTCGATCAACGATGATTCCAAAGACAACAATGCCTTTTTCCGTCTGGGAGTAAGTGATAATAGTAGCTCAGTTTCCAATATTACGAAGAATACCAAAAACCTCACATTGAACAGGGAGGACTTCGGAATTATAAACAGCAACAAGGACTTGCTTGATGAATTGCAAACCGTTACCGTCGAGCTTGCTTCATCAATAAAACGAGACCTTGAGCTGCGTAACAAAAATAAGAGTGTTGGGCTTCATAAGCATAGTAATGAAGAATCAATGGAAAACGAAATTCTTCAAAAGCTGAAAATTATCGGTGAACTACAAGAAAAATTGAACAAAGAGCGTGCTTTGAGGTTTGGTGTTGAGGAGTACATATTACTGACCGAATCTGGAAACGGCTCCCATGTGCTTAAGCTAAATTATGAGAAAACAGAACTTTACAACCAGTTATTGGTCAAGAATGATACTATTAACCAGTTGCAAGAGAAACTTGATGAGATACAAAATGACCGGGGTACAAACGAAGATGAGAGCTTGTTGTATAAATATAATGAGATTTTGAAAGAGAATGCTCATCTTAAATTTGAGATAATTCCTGAACTCAAAAAACAGCTTCAGCATGGAAATATTAAAGTATCAAGCCCAAGTCGGCTGTTAAAATTGGTCAGCGACACGGATGACGATCCTTACAGAGACGATATGAACACATCACAAGATGATGTTGAAATAAATACCTTGAAGAGACAAAGGGATGAGTTGCGAGAGACTGTCAGCCAATTGACCTCCAGCTACAACTATGAAATAAAGATGGCCCAAGATAAAATTAAAGCACTTGAATCCAAATTACGGACTTCAAACTCAATAAGCGATAAGATCACGAAAAGATTAGACTCTCACTCAAACCTGCCAAGCAAAGCAGGATCCCTTGAATCACTTACAGGCAAGAACAGTGGGTTACAGGGATTCAACATAGTCACGCAAAATAGAATAGCCTTCAATAGGTCGGACAACTAGTCAACCATCTACTATAATATAAATATTATATATATTAAATAATAAATGGGATTGAGTGGGATAGGCGTAGCGATTTCTATAAATTCTATGAGTCAAAAGACGATAGGTAGATACCTATAGCTTTGCCTATTAAAGAGCCCTGGTTGTTCAAAATGCCGGTGTTATAGATACACTTTTCATGAAAATTGGTACTAATGGAACCAGCCTCGTGGATCTTGTTCAAGATGTCTACGCACTCTGAAGAGGAGAACTCCGGGTGTCCTTGGAAAGTCAATATCTTTAAAGGACCGGAGTCAGTTACCAAGCCTTGAATCGAGCATTTGTTGGTGGAGCCAATCGACTTGATCGTCGTCTTTCTCTTCTCAGCCACATCAGGGGGCGGCAAGTTGAACACAATGTCCTGGTGCATCTGCACCAAGTTGACGTGCTCGACGAAACACCCATTTTCATCGTTAAGTGTCTTTGTGAATGGAGAATTCTCGATGTTTAAAATGTCATTGTTGAGACTGATGGTGCTGGTGCCGCACTCCCATCCAATTTCAGGGGCATTGCGGCCCACCTTGCAGCCTAAATTCTTTGCTATGATCTGATGTCCAAAACATATACCGACAATAGGGAATCTATCTCTCGCAAAGAGAAACGCCTTGAGAAACCGATCGAGCCGTTCGATCCATTGCACTCCTTCAGCAAAAGCGTCACTGCGAGAGCCGCTCAACACTACGCCCACCACGCTCCCATTGCTGATTCCCTCTTCCAATGACACATAAACTTCGCGGAGCTCATCCTCATACGTCCCGGACCCACTGAACGCAACCTGATACTTTCGACAGGGATATTTGCACGTTCCAGCCTTCTTAAGCATATCTATCACATTGTCCCCAAAGTCTCCATACTTCTCAGTGATGCCCGGGAAAGGGGTGTCGCACGTAAGCACGGCGACATGTTTGGACTCGTTCTCCATTGCCAAGCGTCTCTGCCTTCTTGTGAGCTGTAACTATGCCCTTAGTTCAGAATGTATCCTATCGTTTCCTATAGTTCGCCTACTAGTTAACAACAAGAAAACCTTCCCAGCTTTCGCTTCGTTGGCCCACAAACTTTGGGTCGTGCACAAAGGCGTAAAACGAAAAAAAATCGCTACCACGAAGAAATAATAACTCCAAAAGAGGCCCTTGATATAGTTGAATATAGGCACGCGGGACCAGAAGACAATTCTCTAGTGTCAGACAACTAGCTTTTTACAAGACGGATCCAACATGAACGGTGTGACCGATATGAATATCCAGAATGATGGAGACTCCAGCAATGAGATGCAGCACGGCAGCGGGCCCAGCGTCAAGGGCAGCAACGCAGTCAACAATGCACAGAATAGCCACACGATATCGAACCTCTCTGCCGGGCTTAAGTCAGTGACGCTCTCCGAGCAGGAACAAAGCCAAATAAATATGAACGCCATACAACAGGAGCTACGGAACGAGGGCTCTACACAGCAGCAGTCGAGAATCAGTCAATTTTTCCAAAACCAGCCTACGGAGGGCTACACTCTCTTCTCACATCGCTCTGCACCCAATGGTTTCAAGGTAGCAATTATTTTGTCCGAGCTTGGGTTGCCTTTTAACACTATATTTCTTGATTTCAACAAGGGAGAGCAGCGTGCTCCTGAATTTGTGTCCATAAACCCGAACGCTAGAGTTCCAGCCCTCATCGACCACGCGAACGACAACGCCTCAATTTGGGAATCTGGTGCTATAATATTATATCTTCTTAATAAGCATTTGAAAGAAAACGGTGACTGTCCATTGTGGTCTAACAATATCGTGGAGCAAGCGCAAATAAACTCATGGCTCTTCTTCCAGACATCAGGTCATGCTCCAATGATAGGACAGGCTCTCCACTTCAGATACTTTCACTCATGTCCAGTACCCAGTGCAGTTGAAAGATATACAGATGAGGTAAGAAGGGTCTACGGGGTGTTAGAAATGGCTTTGGCTGAGAGGAGAGAAGCTTTGATCATGGAGTTAGATGTTGAAAATGCGGCTTCTTATAGTGCCGGTACAACGCCCTTGTCGCAGTCGAGGTACTTTGACTACCCGGTGTGGCTCGTGGGCGATCGCGCAACAGTGGCCGATCTTTCGTTTGTCCCATGGAATAACGTTGTTGATAGAATAGGAATAAATCTCAAGGTCGAGTTCCCAGAGGTATACAAGTGGACCAAGTATATGATGAGAAGACCTTCGGTAATCAGAGCTCTTAGGGGTGACTGATTGTTCCATGGTTTAAAAAATATCACCATAACATAGTATATCAAGGTGGCGTAGTTAGAGAACCAAAGCAGAGCTTTGTGTTGAACGCACGGTTACTGGTTGATGTTTCTCTGCCCTTATCTCTTAACTCGTACGAATGAATGCCATGAAAAAAAGAAGAATACGGAAGGCTAAAAGCAGACAGCGGACTAATTTATGTTGGAATTTCTTCAACGATATATATATGTACGGATACGGGTGTATTTTTATGGATTAATGTCTTGTAGTTACGTCTTCTATTTGATAGATTTTAAATAAAAAAAATTCAGAGATAACAAAAGTATCATTCGAAGTGGTTATTCGGCTATACCTACAAGGCATATTTTGTTTTTATATATTGATGAGCCTCAGAACAAAAATCTGAGCTACTTTACCAGATAATAACCAGGCAGAAATTACATATCAACATTATCCGAGCTCTAATCATGATTTCCGACATATGTAAAGTTGTTGATAAGGCCACACCGCCCTTCTGCATCCTCATGATTAAACTGTAGTTTAGTAGGCTTCTAATGTTGGAAAAGATTTCTCTGGATACAATTTATTGTAGTCAACCAAAAGTCATGGGTAATGACTATTAAAACGTACACGACGATAAACAGTAAAGCTTACAACTCTGAGATGTCAAAAGGCAAGACCTACCTGGTATTGAAGCCCACTGTAAGGCTAGAATTAACGTGAAAAAAGCTTTAACGGACGAAGAATAATAAAACTTTTAAAGTGGAACTGCCTTCTAGAACCGAATTAAGAGTATCATGGAACACTTATTAACAAATACCAGCGGCTATTGATCAAGAAATGATGCTGTATAGTTTTTCTGATTATAATCCCAGTAAAATGTAACTTCGGAAGGAACGTCTGGATTACCACAGTATTGAGCGTAGTTGTGGTTTTCAATGCGGGAATGTACATACTTCTCGTAGTCAGACAACTCACAGGAGAAGCCAGGACCCGAATTACAGTTATCGAGTGGTATGACGGCATCGTTAACAATGAAACGAACATAACTCTTGTCATCACACTTATATTTCTCAATCACTATTCTGGCACCCTGAGGCACGATATTGGTATGGTAGTACCCATGTGGGAAGGGAATATGGTCGACTGGCATACTTGAATCGTCTCTGTTAAACTTCACGCTGTAAAAAATCTCTAAGTCAGTATCGTGGCTGAAGGAGAGCCACACTTTGTTGCTGTTATTAGCGTCTTTCAAGAGAGCCAAAGACGCATTCCAAAGAGGAGCAGCAACCGTCAGGGTCATGTTATTACCAGGGCCATCCGTATAATAGGACTTAAGGTCACTACCATAGGAGTATTTTACAAATTCTTCGTTAGTGAACAAGTCGCAAAAAGGTGACAGACCTCTGACATTCAACTCATAAGAACAAAAGGCAAAAAGCTTACTAATGTCATCTGTTGTCAAGTTCAACTTTGGATTTGTTTTTTGCCAACGCTTCAAGGCACCTTTCAAGTAGTCGTCGCTGTACTTGCTGTAGATGTCTTTATTTTGCTTCTCATCAAAATTCTTGCAGCCATAGCGAGGAGTTAACGAGTTGGCGCCCATAAATGATTCTTCTTCAAGGATAACGTACTTGACGCTGTTACTGTCGTACTCATCCCCCAAGAAACCACGGGCAAAGTACCGCGATGTCTCGGCAACACGACCTGAGTTCGAAGTGAATACAGGCAACACTTGTTTTTCCAGGAAGAGCGAGTTGTACTTAGCGCGGAACTTGGCACCATGGCGCAAGGCATTGTCAGTACCACTATAGAGACCCTGGGAATTCTTAGGAGTAGTTTCTTTTTCATAGTTCAGGGTGTCTTGTACAAAGTATGTGTACTCATTGTAGAATGCCCATTCACCCTTAAAGGTGCCCTTGAGCAGATTTAGCTTAGCCAAGATCCCGTCAAACTGTTTGCCGTCGCCCTTAGTTGGATAGCGCTCGCCGTGTCTTGACAAAAGTTGTACCTGCTCCACAGTACACTGATCTGGAATGTCGGTCAGGATCCCGAATCCCGGATTCTGGATGTAGGGGCCTGCGCCTGCTAAGTAACGAGCGATATTGAACTGCTCCATGCTTGACTGCTGTGGGGTAGCCAATTGTTCAAACACACTCTGGCCAGCGAGAGTCAACCCACCGTTAATTAATTTGGAAATTGCCACCATGGCTTATAGACCACTAGTGAAGTTTTGCGGGCAACGAATGAACTTTGAAGTCTCGTATCAACTCAATTGCAGCACTAAATCAAGATTAGTGCAATCGAAAATTATACACACACTTACGTTGTGATGCTCTCTTTTTCACAGATTGGTCAGAAGCTGCTTAGAAACTCTACTTTGCTTCTCTATACCCCCAGTTTGCAACAAAGTAGGACATATACCTCCCTATAAATAATCATTCCAGAGAGGTTCTCCCCCAACGTGGTTGCCAATCGCTACAGGTTTGGCGAGGACACGCTCCAATATGACACAAACTCTTCATTTACCTCAGTACCCCGGTATACACTGGCAATCGAACGACGACGCTAGGAATACTACTGACTAGCACCACTTTAGCCACCTCGGATATATGTCACAAATAATACAATGTTAGTTAACCATCTCTCTGCTGTATGGGTGCTATGATGCATTTTCAACGTAAAAGGTAAGTTAGATTATGAAGTGAGAGTATCGGGTGAGAAACTTGGCCACGTGCGGGCCGCTTGATTTAATGATATATACAGCGCATGTGGATGCAAGAACTCCTATACGGCGTTTGATCTGTCGGCAAGAGCAGCCGCTATATGAGTGATTTCCACTGTAAAAATAGTGACGCACCTGGGGAGCTTCTTGTAGTGCTCCGGGTAGCTGCAAAAAACCCATACCAATAGCGCGGAGTCTACTTGCGCTTAGCCCCTAATACAGGACGTGTCTTAGCCGTAGTGATGGCAGAAACGACGTCAGCAGGCTTAAGTGCAGCAAGAAATTCGTGCTCTATTGTCCAGTCAAGCTCAGGATCAGCGTTAGTAGGGTCTGTTTTGCGCAGAAGGAGTGCATGAATAACCTCAGAGACACATTTGCCTTTCTTCATGTTTCCGGGCTGAACTTTGACTTTATACTTGAGCTTTGAAAGTGCCAGCCAGGGGGCAAACACGGGCACGACGTGACAGAGCTTGTCTGTAGAGGTAGGTGTCCCGATAAAAGAATCGAGGATGGCCAATGGGTCGACCACAGCGGACTCATTGTCGTTGATCTCCGACATCACGTAGTTCCGATACTCGGCCAATTCCTGTCTAGAGCGGCGAGAAACAGGCTTCTGCTGGCGAGGAGCGCCGTTACGACTCTGACCAGTATTTTGAGTACCTTCCGCACGCTTCTTTTTGTTTTCTTGTACCTGCTTCCAAGTACCCAAGGCCTCCATGCGAATTCGACGGTCCTCCTCGTCTTGATCTGCATACTTCGCAGCTTTTTGCGACTTCTTTTTTTTGCCTCTGACCTTGGGGCCCTTCTGGGTCGATTTCTCCTCCACATGTAATTTACGGAGTGTCTCAGCGATCGGGTCAAACACATCGTCGGCATCTTCTGAAAATTTTCCTTTTGACTTGGAAACAGACATTTTTGAGCCTTGTTCATGAGGCTCCGCGCCGTTCTCAGGATCTGGGGGTGTATCTTGCTCAGTAGCACCACGAGAATTGCCTTCATTATTGCCGTTACTGCGATTATCTTCTATAATTTGTTCTTCGTCACTTGCATTTTCCTTGATATTGCCAGAAGAGGCTTCTATAGCTGCCAACTCTTCAAGATTGACGAGATCTGCCTTCTTGTTGTCCGAGACGATTTCCAAACCGAATTCCGCTTGTCTTTCAAGGCGGGAATTACGGTATCTCTGCGTCGTTGCATCATCACCAAGAAAGTAAAATGCTAATCCCATAACAAGCTGAGATGGAGGTAAATACTGCTTTTCTCCCTTGTAATTGAAGTTACCAAAAGACACCAAAGACCCATCGAAGTCTTTCTTGGAAACCTCATAGCCCCTGAGATACCACGCAGATGTAGTGATCTTATTATCCCAGGCTTTAGAGGCAGACATTGAGAATATACCCGCTTGTGTTAATGTTGAAGGAGAAACTTCTTTACCTTGGTAAGGGTTCTTTACAAAAACCTTTAACGATCCTTCAATATCGGATGAGACGAAGTAATCGTTGTCATTGAAATGTCTATAGTATATCATATCTGTTTGTGTGGCATCGTTACCGGCTAAACAGAGATAGCCTTCATTGGAAACAAACCAATAAAATTTTTCAAACCAGAATTTTGGGCGTATCTGCTTAAGAGTATCAGACTCCTTCTTCAAGTTACTAGACAAGTCACGGTTAATCTTTTTCTCAGCATTGCGCAAGGCGATCTCAGTATTTTTCGCTACCTTGGCCTGTTTTGTTTCAGCATTCTTTTTGTTATCAAAGTATACTCTAGAATTGGCAAACAGCGAGAGCGATAAATCTATAGAAACCTCTAACAAAGGAACGCTGGCATGTTTCTTTTTATTTTTAGCGGCCCGATTCTCCTTTTGCTTACGGCGTGATTCCTCTTCAAGTTCTGAGTCGTAATCCAGATCATCACTATCAAAGTCCGATGATTCCATGTCAGAGTTTGAATCAGATTCAGCATCGGAATTGGTATTGCTATTAACGGTATCTGAATAAGCTTCCATATCATTAGGATCAGTAAGCAAAACATTGATCTTGTTCTCGACCAAGTTCAAAGGCAACTTGATCATTTGAGCTAATTTATTGCCTCTAGTTTGCTCTAATCGGATCAATTTTTCAATATTTTCCCAGTCCATCTGCTGTCTAACGAGCCGCAAAACAGATTCCTTACATTCCTCTATAACATCTGCATGGTAAATGATTGCCTCACCCTTCTTGATGTTCAAGTTTTTCTGGTCTAAAAGTGACTGTATTTGTTTGTCTCTCTCGTTTCGGGCTTTCTCTAATCTCTTGCGAGCTTGCTCCTTTTGCTGTTCTATTCTCAATGCATACCTTGAAGACTCAATCGTAGAGTAATACGTGTCAAGGGTTTTGTTATAACCTTCGACCTCCATGAAATGATACTTGTCTTCATTTTCTTTATGCGGTTTATAAGGATGAAATTCATCCATGATATATTCAAGATCTTTAGAATTATGATCTTCAGGATTGTACAACTTATTTTTAACCATTACAATGTAACCTTTAACCCTCCCTGTACTCTCGACAATTTCTAAATAGTCATCTTGTGCTTGCTGGAGAGCTCTGACGATATCATCCAATCCTTGTGTATTATCAATGAAATCAAAGCAGCTGGAAGAAGGGTTAATTCCTCGTTTCACCATGCTTCTCAAAATAAGGTCTCCTGATAAGTGACTGGCATTGACGAACAAAAGCTTGTGAATTGAATACACCTTTTTCTTTTTCTTAGAAGCATCAGTCACATCATCAAGTTTGGTCTTCTGCTGAGCAATCCATTCGGATACGAGTCTCGAAGAGAATGAAATTCTAGGTATTTGAACTTCTCTGTTAAACAAACTCTTGTCGAACATAGAATAGGTTTCATTGACAGCATACTTCTCATTACCCCCCTTCTCTTGAACAGTTCTCTGTAATGACAAAATCTTCATTTTGTCATCCAACAAAATGATATTTCCAGCACTGAAAAACTCAAGTGCTAGGTAAAAGGCACCGTCGCTGAACTCAAGAACCAAGATTCGGTCATTGGCAATTTGCTTAACACCCGTAAGACGCCTACTTTTCAAATGTTTCCTCAATTTAGTGACAAAGCTTGACGGAAAAGCCTCTGTAGCCCTCTCATACTCCGTCAAGTGAATCCGATTCCCTGTCTCAAGCGCCAATAGCTTCTTTGAATCAGCAACTGAAAATTTCAAGATATACTGTTTGTTCGACTTGGCCGTACCATAAATATTCTGCAACCTATAACTCACTATCTCTTCCTGCAACTCCTTGCAGAGTATTTGGAGATCTAATCCAGTTACTCTTTGCTTCATATAGTAAGTAGTATGTATGTAGATTCTTAGATATTCACAGCTATAAGATTCAAGAAACCTCAATGCTGAGGGCAAGCTAAAATGACACAAAATCGTATCCTTATGTCGCTCTTGTCGCTTATCACGAATATACTGACCTATATTAAAGCGATACTGCTAGAAGTGCTTATGAATAGCGATGTCAACATGAAAAAAGATATTCACGATAAGTTAAAGCCTATATATGACGCGGTTATAAAACAGAACAAGAAGATAACATTTTTTCAAGGTGCTGGTATATCAACATCGGCTGGAATACCCGATTTTAGAAGTCCTAAGACTGGACTTTACTCTAATTTATCGAAGTTAAATCTTCCATATCCCGAGGCGGTGTTTGATATAGATTATTTCAAAGAGAACCCTAAAGCATTCTACACATTGGCTGACGAGTTGTTTCCGGGAAATTTTATGCCCACCAAATATCACTACTTGTTGAGGTTGTTGCAAGATAAGGGAAAGCTTCACCGAGTCTACACCCAAAACATAGATACTTTAGAACGGATAGCAGGAATTAAAGACGAGTATATAGTAGAAGCACATGGATCATTTGCTTCAAGTCATTGTATCGACTGTAATTATGAAATGAGTACATCGAAGCTCAGGGAGTTAATGAAAGATAAAGACAACAACGAGGGTATCCCCATCTGCCCCAAATGCAAGGGATATGTGAAACTGGACATAGTGTTCTTTGGAGAAGGGCTACCGGAAAAGTTTTTCAGTCAGTGGGAGGAGGACGCAGATAATGTTTCTGTTGCAATAGTGGCAGGGACATCGTTGACAGTATATCCTTTCGCTTCCTTGCCCTCTGAGGTGAGTACTAAATGTATCAGGTTACTCTTGAATAAAGAAGTTGTGGGTGACTTTCGTTACCAAGATAGGAAATCAGACATTTTGTTGTTGACTGATTGCGACGAAGGTGCAGAACATATCGCCGATGCGTTTGGATGGAGAGAGGAACTTGAGAACCTTATTGCGTCAGAAAGAACCAAATTTACTAAAGTAAATGAAGAAAAGGCAGACGCTGCTGAAAATGCAAGGAATGTCGCAACTCTAGTGGAAGAGGCTGAAAGGGATACTCTAAGTAAATCTCCAACTCTTAGTAAGGAAGAGGATAATGATGCTACCAATAACGAAAAAGACAAAGAAGAATCATCTGCGAAATTGGAAGATGCTATATCTAGACTTGAAATTTGATGTGTTTCTCACGAGAGTTACGTTTACTATCGAAACACTAAACGATCATTTTTTTTTGAGTAGGTAATAGAAGAATCGCATATTTTCCAACTTCATGCTGTATTTTATTTGCTTTTGGTCAATTCTGTACCAACAGCTTTCACTCAGTTTCACTATCTCCCATGTGCCATTATTTTTCCCAGGCTCTCCGCATAGTATCGTGTTGATTAAGAACTGCACTGGGAACTTCTTCTTTCCTATGGTGATATGAGAATACGAACCTGCGCTCTCTGCAATCAATAGATAGCAACCACTCCGACATTTGTCATTCAAGTTTTTTAAGAATTTTACCGTCTCTGTTCTTTTTTCAGCGAAAAGCTCATTGGTGGTGAACATCAATGTTATAAAATCGTAGGTAGAATATTCAGGTGTTGGACGCTCGATGGACAATATGTCACCACAAAGGAAGTTGTAATTAAGCTTACTGCTGTCATAAATCCAATGGTTCTTAATATAATCTCCTATTTTACTAACTAGGTTCCCCCAGTCGGCAATATCCACTATGTCAATGAAAACCAGGGATTCTGACTTAGGATAATACTCCTTTAGACGACAAAAAACTGACGCCAAACCCACTAATTCAGATGCAGCTCCTCCACCTATACAAAGAATCTTTGTCTTAGCCTCTGGATCTTGGAATCTCTCTGTTAATGGCTCAAGCGATCCAAAAAGCGATGAGTATGATAAAGCTCGCATAGGCGTCCATCTCGTCACATAAGCGAATCTCTTGGTGTCATCGTCAAAAGCATTCAAGTAGTCTCTATTGTACAAAAACCCTTTCACCAGCTGGATGTTTTCCTGTAAATCTTCTGAAGCCAACGTATCTTGTAGTTCTTCCTCGAAAAGTCGAATGATGAGATCCGGTTCTATCGAGTGTTCAGTAGTGAATGGTATGCTATCACTAGTTGGCGTGTCTTTAGACATATCTAAGATCGTTATTAGCTTTGATCAATATCCTTAAGTGCCCTCGTTGGCCAAATGACTAACCTCTTAGCCGATTCTTTCACACCAGCTAGTTCTTTAGTATTGTACTAGTCAAATAGAATGTGATGCGGGTAAGCGCATCAGAATCATCTCTTTTTTCCATAAAAGTTGCGACTATAAATAGCCGCAATTTCCCTCTTGACGCTTTTTTTTTCATTCAATACAATCAACCTGTGTTGTGGCAAGGACTCATTGGATATTTGGATCAAGCTTCTAAGCTATTTGAATATTGATGTAGTCTAATCCGCAGCAGTTCGGCGCTCGTGAAGCAAGTTTAATGTTGTGGTGACTATTGGTTTTGCTTTGCCAGCTTCGGTTGGCTCCAGTGAGATTGCCTGAAATCCATGGCTGCTGTTGGTCCTTCTTCGGAGGTTGAGCGATAGTATGTCAGGACTAGATTTCATCTGGATAGCAGAACTGACGTCGTCATACGTGGCCCTGCGGCTATGGAACAGAGAGCTCCGTCGACGGGTTGTAGAATAATCAGGTGGGCTTTGAGCTCTTAGTGGAGCTGGTATCTACTGTCTCTGCTGATTGCAGCTCGGCCATCATCGCCTGAGGCAACATATTCCTGAACTCTGCGAACGGCCATTTGGCTAATGGGCGCCTTGAGTTACAACCATGTTGCATACATTTTCCTGTAAGCCAAATACCCTACAAAGCGTGTTGCTTACATTAAGCTCTTCGTAGACACTTCTATATGTGATTGTCACAGACAGCTTGGCCGATTGCCAGATGCTTCATGGAGGCCGCAATAATTGACATTTCACGTTATTCACGTGACAATATAGGCTGCTTACTCGGTTGAATCAAAATAAGCTTTACACTATATCATACCCCATTTCTGCTAATGCTATCGGTGATCTGGTAGTGTTGGTTTTGAACAGGATCAGGTACTGCAAAGTAAAGTATCATGTATAGCAACAGCAATAAATCTACTGATGATTCATTAACTTCTCGCAACTCAGTGTATGCTCCAGCAGCAGCACCTAGAGAGCGGTCCGCAACGAAAGGAAGCTTTGCCTCTAAAACAAGCATTGTGGAGTTACCAAGCCTTCCCACTATAAATAATAGCTCCCACGAACAGGTTGTGGCACCTGAAGTACTGTTTGATGAAGAACCTTTTACTAACAGCGAGCTGGAGACCAGGTATATAGAATTTGATTTTGCTTCTGAGAGGGATGGACGCAACACGAAAGACCATCGTCAAGAACCCTTGGAGAAAGTAATAGTACCTCACAGAACCCTGGATGCTGATATAAATGCTCTTCGTGAACGGGAGAGCACAAAAGTTACAGTCGATGCATCACTTGACGGCAAATCAGGAACTCTGGAGGATGATTTCTTCAATATGAAAGTGTCTGACTGGAAGGATATGAAAACTATAGCTGAACAGGACTACTATAATGATAAAGGAGTGCTTGAGTTCCAAGAGACCGATATATACAATATGAATGGCTCTGATTTCTGGAATAGAGCCTATACGAAGATAGATACAGAAGAACAGATGGAGAAATACGCCGGATTTGATAGAGAAACAGACTTTCTTTTCAGGTCGTCACATCGAAAGAGTAATGCAACGGAATCCTTCATTAATAATGATAATTCTAGTGATTTGATTGCTGACGTTTCAGATTATGAAGATGATACTCTTGATGCCGAAGAAGCATTACAATCTATTACAGCCATGCTTGGGGAAGCAGAGAAATTTGCATACGTGGGAACCGTAAAGGTTTTAACTTTGGAGATGGCTACAGAGTTAGCATTCATTAATAACTTTTCTTCCAAGAAAGTCGCTAAACTGTTGAGTAATGCACAACGTAACTTTGCTAATTGGACAATGTTTATACTTTCCAAACTCTATGATCACTTGCAGCTTACCAAGCAAGAGCAGAATATGATTGAAAACCTAGGAAGTCATGGAATAAGCCCATCCGATATAGCTTTTGGGCTAAATGAAGACCTGACTAAGCCTGGCTCATCACAATCAGATAGTAAAGAAAACGAAGACAAGAGAACAAGGACCAAATGGGCAGTGATATGTGACTTAACTATAGTTCTTCTCAGCGAAGGCTACTATGATAGCCGGTCTCGTACTTTGCTTATGAAATTTGCAAAATTATTAAACTTGCAGCAATTGGCTATAATACAATTCGAGAGAAGATTGATTGAAAGCTTGGAAATTGATACCAACAAAAAGTCTATAGAAAACAAGGAAGAATTGATGAACGATAGAGAGCTAATTGAAAAATACATCAAGAAAAACAAGAAAGCGAGAATGGCTTATATAGGTTTAGCGACAGTGGGAGGATCATTGGCCATAGGTCTCTCTGCAGGGTTATTAGCACCCGTGATCGGCGCTGGATTAGCTGCTGGTCTAACGACTGTTGGTATTGGTGGCACAGCTGGATTTCTAGGAGGAGTAGGAGGTGGCGCTATAATAACTACTACCGGTGTTGTAGCTGGTGCTAAAATCGGATCTAAGGCTGGCTCAAGAAGAACAGGCGAAATTCAAACATTTGAGTTCAAACCTTTGCATAACAGAAAAAGAACAAATTTAATTTTGACTGTGAGTGGATGGATGAATGGTAAAGCTGATGATGTTCGTTTACCTTTCTCCACAATAGATCCAGTAATGGGTGACATATTTTCTTTGTTGTGGGAGCCAGAAATGTTGCAATCCATGGGACAGACCATCAATATTCTCGCTAGCGAGGCGCTTTCAACCTCTATACAACAGATTTTGGGTGCTACTATTCTTTCGGCATTGATGTCAGCCATACAACTACCCGTAGCATTGACTAAACTTTCATATCTTCTTGACAATCCTTGGAACGTGTCATTGGATAGGGCATGGAAAGCAGGGTATTTGTTAGCAGACGCTTTGATTGCAGGTAATTTGGGAGTAAGACCTATTACATTAGTAGGCTTCTCATTGGGCGCTCGTTTAGTTTACTCTTGCCTAATAGAACTTGCGAGAAGAGGAGGATATGGCTTACTAGAGAATGTTATTCTCCTAGGAAGTCCCATTGCGATCAAAAAAGACCAGATGGCTCTTGCGAGATCAGTTGTCAGCGGAAGATTTGTGAATGGCTATTCAAAGAAGGACTGGGTCTTAGGTTATTTATTCAGAGCCACAAGTGGTGGATTGCTGACTGTTGCTGGCTTATCCGAATTTCCTATGAAAGGCATCGAAAATATAGATTGTACACATATAGTTGATGGACACATGTCTTACCGTAAAGCAATACCAAAGATTTTGAAAATCCTCGACTGGGAGATTTTGAGTGAAGAGTTTACTGAAATTGAAGAACCTGATCCAGAACAGTCAGAGAAGCAAAGAAAGCTCATTGACGAATTAGACGAGGCCCGAGCCAAAATGAAAAACGAAAGCGAAAATGGTAATAAAAAGAAAACCTGGAAGGATTTTCTAAAGCCTAAGGAAAAGAGCTGGTGGAATTTTGCTGGTAGCCCATCTACGTATAGCGCTTCTGGTTCATCTCTGCGACAAGAATCAGCCGATGCCGATAGAGACTCAGATGCCGAAAAGATACCACATGCACCGGAACCTATTTTTGATCTTAATGCTTTGATGAGTGAAGTCCATGAAATAGAAAAGTACAAGGATGCCAGTCAGCAACAACTTAATGAATTAAAAAACGATACATCTACTAACGAACCAAAGTTAATGCTAAACGAAGATACCGAAAAAGTACATTGACCTACGTTCCTATGATTACTGTTAAATAAATTTACAGCGTAAATCGTGTCATATATATTTTTTCAGCGATTTATTTTAGTTCAATGAGTAAAGCCATAGACTAGACATTTTGTAAACGGGTAACCTATACTTTAATAAAGACGAGAATGCCAACCATTCCTGTTGATAAAGAAGACCTCTTCGACTTGATAGGTAAAAAGTATACCACTGAAGAATTTGAGGACTTGTGTTTTGACTTTGGTATTGAATTAGATGAAGATACCACAGATGAGTGCAAGCCAGGGGAAAGACCTCAACTTAAGATAGAGGTTCCCGCTAACAGATATGATATGTTGTGTATTGAGGGTATAGCACAGGCTTTAAATGAATTTTTGGGCAGGAAGGAACCACCTTTGTACAAGTTGAATCCCTCTAAGCCCAGTCTTTCTCTCACAATTCATGAATCCACACAAAGAATCCGTCCTTATGCAGCGGCGGCTATCTTGAGAGATGTCACTTTTGATGAGAGAAGCTACGACTCGTTTATTTCCTTACAAGACAAGCTCCACGCCAACTTGTGCCGTAATAGAACTTTAGTAGCTATGGGAACTCATGATCTCGACAAGATAAAAGGTCCGTTTACTTACGAGGCCTTGAAACCATCCGATATTAAGTTCAAGCCATTGAATCAGACAAAAGTCATGGACGGCAATGAATTGATGGAATTTTACGAAAAGGACAAGAATTTAGGTAAATACTTGCACATAATCAGGGATTCGCCGGTTTATCCTGTAATTTTAGATTCTGAACGCAATGTGTGTTCCCTCCCTCCGATCATCAACTCAGATTTTTCAAAGATATCAGTGGATACGAAAAATGTCTTTATTGAGGTTACCGGTACCGATAGAACCAAGACAGATATCGTACTTAACCAAATGGTTGCTATGTTTTCTAGATATTGTAAGAATGAGTTCGAGATTGAGCCTTTGCAAGTGAAGTCGGAGCATAATAATGAAAGTAGAGTAGTACCAAATGTTACGCCCAAAAGAGCGCAAGCCGAGGCTTCATACATTAACTCCTGTCTTGCTTTGAAGTTGGATAGAAAGGAGATTTGTGGCTTATTAAAGAAGATGTCCTTAGACGCTGCACCATCCGCGGATGATGATAACTTGCTTGATGTTAAGATTCCTATAACAAGACCCGACATTTTGCACCAGTGTGATATCATGGAAGATGCCGCTATTGCTTACGGTTATAACAACATCACAAAAACTAAGCCAAAGAGTGAATCACTTGTTGCCGAAGCATTACCAGTAAATAAGATTGGAAACATTTTGAGATTGGCATCAGCGCAGGCCGGATACTTGGAAGTTTTGCCCTTGACTTTGTGCTCTCACGATGAGAATTTCAGATTCTTGAGAACGAAGGACGATGGTACAAAGGCTGTTGTGTTGGAGAACCCTAAGACTATCGAGTACCAAGTTGTAAGGACTACCTTGTTGCCCGGTATTTTGAAGACCGTGAAAGAGAACCGTAAGCACTCCTTACCAATCAAGGTATTCGAATGTGGTGATATTGTGTTGAAAAATCCTAATGTAGAAAGGAGAGCAGTAAACCAGCGTAACTGGTGTGCTGTCTATGCAGGTAAAACATCCGGCTTCGAGTACGTTCAAGGTTTGTTAGGCAAAATCATGCAGACAATGAGAACACCTTGGCTAGAAAAACCTCAAGAGGACCCAAGAAGAGGTTACTGGATAGAAGAAGACAAAGAGAATCCTACTTTCTTCACAGGCAGAGGTGCTAAAGTCTTCTTCAGGCACTCTCCTAATGGAAAACCTGTCCAGATTGGTTCTCTAGGTGTTTTGCACCCAGAAGTTTTAGAACATTTCCAAATCCCCTACGCTGCTTCTTCTGTTGAAATAAATGCCGAGGTGTTTTTATAGGCATATATGTACATATAGTGTATCTTTTGACGTCCCATTGCCTATGTAGATATGGGCTCTGATTGAATTTAGTATTATGTGCACAACCGAATTTTCATAAAACATTCTTAAGATAATTGCCATGCTGTATTATCATTAAAACCCTTTTCACGAGTTTTAAGAAAGTCGGCATAAATCATAATTCAAACTGCTTCAAGAGGTGGTTGGCAATAAGGTTAATCCAGAAAGTATATTACTAACAAAATGAGCGGAAGAGCACCTTCGAGATCATATGATATGATTATGAAATTATTACTAGTTGGTGACTCGGGAGTAGGTAAATCATGTTTACTCTTGAGATTTGTGGAGGACAAGTTTAATCCTTCTTTCATCACCACAATAGGAATCGACTTCAAGATTAGAACTATTGAAAGCAAAGGAAAAAAAATCAAGTTACAGGTCTGGGATACTGCCGGACAAGAGAGATTTAGAACCATCACTACGGCTTATTATAGAGGTGCTATGGGTATTGTTTTGATCTACGATGTGACAGACTCGAGAACATTTGAGAATGTCGAAAATTGGTTCCACACAGTTACCCAGCATGCTAATGAAGATGCTCAAATCTTCTTGGTTGGTAACAAATGCGATGATGAGGAAAACAGGCAAGTCTCTAAGGAAGACGGGCAGGCGTTGGCTTCCAAATTGAACATTCCATTTTTGGAAGCTAGTGCCAAAAGCAACGAGAACGTGGACTCTATCTTTTACGAGCTTGCTAGTATCATTCAAGAAAAGCATGTCAACACTGAGACCAACACTGCTTCAAGTGGCGTTGACGTCTCTCAAGGTGGTGCCTCGTCTTTCAAGAGTAACTGCTGTTAATATGTCACTATACTCTCTGTTTTGTTATCACTTTGGAAATAATTCTTTTTAAACTACCCTTGTATTTGTATTTTTGATATATGAATATTTTATGAAATACTTGAATATCGTGGCCATATACATTCTTGCTCAACACAAGTAGGAGTTTGAATAGTAAACTTAAAATAAATATCCTATTTATATCTCTTCTCTTACATGCATCGAGAATTGCCAAAGAATAAAGTATTAAACTACACATCGAACTGAGCGGCGTAGAATAATTATGCCATAGAACAAGTGAGAGAATCTAACTTTTAGAACTGTTCGTCATGCCAGGTTATCGTCAAACCCAGGTCTGTTGATGGTGAAAGGGAATGATTTCACCATCAAAATTTGTTGAATTATTTAAATCTTCTTACCAAAGTAGACCCACTGGTCAGGCAATGGCTCCTCCTCAAGTGGTTCCCAACATTTCAAATGAGCCATCTCATTTGCCAAGTTTAGCTCGTCATGGGCTTGGACGATGATTTCTTCAATCAAACCACCACCGATTTTATTCTCAATGTTTTCTATGATCTCTTCCTGTTGAACAATATTCAATCTGTTCTTGGTCAACGCCTCCACGGACAGTCTGTACACGGATTCCTTAGGGAACTTATTATTCAAAACTTTCAATGTGTGGTTGTACAAGCTGATTAACGCTGGTCTTGGGTTTGGGTGCTGGTAAAGACCAGCGATACCGGTGGGATTTCCTGAAGCGGCCTTCACCAAGACCTCTTCAGCCTGTCTTAACACTCTGGTAAATCTCATAGCCGTCTATAGCTTTTCACTTGTTACGCTGTGTAAGGTGTAATAGAGCACTTCTGTAATGTCTTTTCTTTGGTTGGCCAACTAAAATCCCAAGAAAAAAGATTACGTAATTTATTATATAAGTATTATCACGTCTATTCTGTGAGCTTGCCTTGACACCACTGATTGATATAGATTCTTACATTCGCTATATAGGGCTGTAAATGTTCAAGATAGTAGGCTGTATTGATGTGCTATATGCCTGTGATTGATTTAAAATCCTCCATCGAACCCACCATCGTCAAAACCGCCACCATCATAACCACCGTCGTAGCCATCTTGGTATCCATCTGCGTATGCCTCCTGCTCCTGATGATCGATTGCTTCGTTGAGCATATAGCCACCTAACAAACCACCTGCAAGACCCATACCCATACCTCCCATACCTCCTAAACCACCGAATCTACTTGGTCTCTGGGTGGTCTGCTGAGCGTAAGGCATTTGGCCATATGGGGCTCCACCATAGGGGGGTCCCCCATAAGGAGCTCCACCATATGGTGCCTGACCGTATGGCATGGCACCACCGTATCCACCTGCCATTCCCGGATTCATACTTCCGTATGGCTGTTGAGGAGTATACTGTTGTGCTGGGGGAACCTGCAGCTGGCCGTATCCTTGTCCATATCCCTGAGGAGCAGCACGGCCAGCATGGTGACTGCCGGCACTTTTCTGAGGCTTCTGGGCGCTTGAGCTCGCAGTCTTCGTGGGATCGTGAGGGCTATATGCTGGTGGTGGCACATCTTCACTCTCTTTATCATCATCAAACTTCGTCCCTTCCGGCGCCTCCCATTGCGATTTTTTGGTCTTCAAGTTAACATAGTACCAAGTCTTATACCTATCGTCAAACTTGGCAAGCCATCCTTCGGGGACACTTGGCGGTTTGTTTGGGTCTGAGTATGACATTAGAGATGTCGGGGCTGCTTAATGTATGAGTATCCTTGATATCTTTATATTCGAAACCATATACAGGATGTGTGATGCTAAGATTTCACGTGATTTTTATCTATACTATGGTCATATAACTAATCATGGGTACACTCTGCTCCACTGGAAGCAGATACTTCAGGGAAAACCGCATTGATTATAGAGTCAAGCAACGATAGTATAAGGTGTTCGTTAACGTAACTATTTTGCAATATCGCAAATATCTTGGTATAAGCAAAATGGGTATTAGATGATCCAAATACCTTCGAGCAAGTATCATTCATGAAAACTTCTAAAATAGCTTTCGCTTCATGTCTCGTAGCAGATTTTTGATAGGATGAGCGCTGATCCAGTGACCGAAAACTTCCGTTGGGAAATATTGCATTCTTGGCAGATATGAGAAGGGCCTCGAGACCTTGATCTTTATTAATGTAGCTATCTAGAGTCTCGCGTATTTTCCTCTCTATTGTTGTTCCAAATATCTGCTGAAGAATTACAAGCAAAGCTCTTCCTCTGAGCCAGCTTTTGGAAGAATTTAGACGAAATACGCTTATTAAAAGATCACATATGGGCTTTACAAAGACAACCTTAGACTCATTTTGTTGAATCTCTGCTTCGTCATACAGACGAAGCTCACTCTGCATGGCCTGGAAGTTTTCCAGTTGCAGTGTGTCATGTATCTGCCTGGGGCAAGCTGAGTTATCTGGGACGTTACTAAGCCGGTTAGAAATACCATTATAAAGTTTACTGGCAACGATTTCGATACTATTTTTTTTGCTCTTATTATAGCTGGAATACTCTGCAAATGTTTGATTCTTACGAATACTAAAGTTTTCCGAGGATAAGAATGATCTGAATGCTTTATTAGAGCATACTTCTGGAATTTTGATAAGCTCTTGTAGATACTCTTCCAATGCCACTTTCCTTTGCTCCAATATTAACTTCTGTTGGAAGCTCAAAACCAGAACCACTCGCTTAGGAAATCTAATATTGCTTACCACTGGGTATTGAGATTTCAAGTATTCGTGCAATTTGAAAAACTGACTGAACCTTCTTGCTACTATCCAACCCGCAGTAACGACATGAGGTGTTTGATTAGAGAGCTTTTGCACCTCAACAATATACAAATAGAACTCCTTACCATTCTCGTTCCCACTTATATATGACTGTATTCTCACTCGTGACTTTCCATATAAACTATTTTCATTCTCTTGAACCATGTATTGCTGCTTTTGTAGTTCTAATAAATTTATTTCTCTCTCTAAGCTCAACTCTGACTTCCTCAATACTTTGAGTTGCCCTAAATTGTTTGTAAGCTCTGCTTTTCTTATCAAGGGTCCCAAGATGTTTCGTTGCTCTAATAATTTGTCAATCTCAAGGCTAATTCTATCAATCTCCTCCGTGAGTTTCAAGTCACCAGGACCAGCTAAGAATAACTGCAGATCCAGAGTAGACAAATCAAGCGTGCTTTGATTGTAAGACTCATTCTCTAGATTAATAGATTCTCCATCTGTGCCTGAGTCATCCGATGTATCATCAAAAAGCTTATACGTTCTATGAGCGTTATCAGCGTAGTTTTTATCATCACCAAAAAGACTTGAGCTATCACGAAATAAGTTTTTTCGGTTGTCATAGCTTTCTTCAGAACTTGAAATTCCGACTTTCTCGTCTTTTTGTTGGCTTCCATCAGGCGACTCATTCGTATTCATGATTTCAGAGAACGCGTCTTCAACAGCCTTTATGACATCTGGACTAAGCTCATCAAGTTCACCATCCTGATAAGGGTGGCATAACTCAATGTTTTTCTCAGAAATATTGTCATCCAATGTTGAGGAATTTTTTTCTATTTGTACACTATCATTCATCAAAATCCTTGAATAATTATCCGACTCCAAAAAGTATGGGAAGTCTTTTGTGCTCATTTCATTGTATATGTGTGCCTGTATTTTGAAAATACATTTCCGAGCATTTAGGTAAAGATCATACCGCTTATTTTCATCACTCTCGTAAACGTACTGTTTAATAGTTTCAAGCTCTGACAGATCGAATACTAGATCCAAATCGTGGAGGTTATTTTGGTAAATCTTCTTGATATCTTGTAGGTTGAAAAAATCTAAGGATAACAGTAAATTAGACTCACCATCTTCCTCAAGAAGTGAATCCTCCAATGGTGCCATTATGGAATTGATCTGCTGCCATGCTATTAACAACCTCAGTCTTTTTCTGTAAATCATAAACTCATAAAAATAGCCAAACAACTCAGAGTTATTAAGAATGTCAATGAGTTTGATTTCTTTTCCTAATGCTAAATAATTTGTGTTAATTCGTTTCATTAACGTGGTTATTGTTTCACTAGTAGTTTCCTTTAGTATATTAAGTCTTTTAGACATAAACTTTTTCGAGGCCTGATCATCCAGGTTTTGTCTATTTACACTTAAGAGTCTATTCAATACTTCCTGATAGAATATTTTCAATCCGTTCAATGATTTATGAGCCTTAATCAACTGCAACTGGTCTTGAATATATTTATCCGATTTTTTTGGGTCAAGGAATTTATTGATGTCAATTATACTAGTTTGTTTGCTTCTCATGGATCTAGCTGTCTCTGAAACTGGTAGTCTCATAGAATTCTTGTATTTAAGTTGTTGAGTATGCTTTTCCAATGCAGCTCTTAATCTCTTTACCTGCTGCCTGTGACGTAAGCTTTCACCAAGGAGGTTATCAATTAATAAGTTAAATGAATCACTACTGCCAAGAACTTTAACCAAGTTCGATAAAATAGTACACGCTAGAATTTCTCTAACAAGCGAAGTACTGATTTCATTCGAGTACTCTCCTTTAGATAAAAGCAAAGGAATTATTTCATTTATGCGCTTTCGCAAATACTTCTTTTCGTTTATGTCATCTGTTTCACTTCGAGTTATTGTTACACCTGGGTGGATTTTTCCTTTATCATATTGGCGAGCTACTGCGATCTTATATTCAACCGAGTCGATGGGCAACTTGTCAAAGTTGCGTAGCCTAACCGTCTCTTCGGCTTTGATAAAGTGATTAAAATGGTCATTCAACATAGGTATTATCACTGATACCAATAATTGGGGAACATCTATATTTCGTAGTCGTTTTGATACATTTTCGATCACATATCGTAATTCACTCCTTATACTCTCCTGAAATTCTCCGCTAGTGGACAATTTTTGAAACCAACTGTCTATAAATTCATTGATGATAAGGTTTATAAAGTCTTCAACGATTGGCAAGATATGTTCATTCTCCGATAATGAGTTGGCCCGCTCTACCGATTTTTTTTCACTATAGTGTGCTGATGGCGGCACCTGAAGGTGATGAATGAAGTTAAATTTTCTCGTCCTGTTATTCTTGGAGCCTGCTTCATCGTTAGATGTAGGAATGGCTTTAATTGAAATGAATAGACATAGGCAAATGCTGGTGCCCATGCCGAGCACATAGAACGTCAAATAAGCATACACATATTTCAGTACCCAGCCAATGGAGATAAATAGTGCAAGTAATTTAAGCCACACGCTGTAATCGTTATTTCTTTGGCCAATTAGTGACTTCGTCATACGTCCATGCCAATATACTGCTCTTAACCCTAAGTGAACATATACTCTATTGATATGCGCATTTTAATTTGTATCACAAAGTGAGATCTATAAACATAGCGTACAAGAAAGAGCTTTAACAGCTCGTATTAACCGTAATGTGCAAGAAACCTTAAGTCTATGAAAGATGGTACTAAAGACAATTATCCATTTATGAGCAAAGAGTAGCATATTTCTCTCACGATATGGTACAAGGAAAGGAGTTCATGATTTGGATTTTTTTGAAGTCTTCTCTGAATTTCCACTTCTTTTTCGTTTTCTCGTTACAATATCAGATTCAAGATCATCGACCTTTTTACGTCTCTTCTTATCTGTCTTCGCTTTCTTCGGTTTGGAAGATTCCTCTTCTTTACTTTTTTTCTTCAGTTTCTCCTTTTCTTTCTTCTCTTTCTTTTCCTTCTTCTTTTTGATTTTGAGCTTACTACTTTTGCTTTCTTCTTTATCAGCAGCTAATGATGGCTCTGGTTCAACTTTTGAATTATCCGTCTCTACGTCTGTATGATCATTTGCCTTCTGCAAATTCAGATAAATTTTTCCAACAGTGCCCTCTAGCCCCTTTCCTTTTACAAACATCCTATACAAAGGAGATGCTCGTTTTCTTAGATCCCTTTCAGCAAGCACTTGGTTTGTCTTAATGCTTATTTCACTGTTTGGACCCTGGTTTACTTCTAAATTTTTTAACTGCCCATCGAATAGCTTTTCCCACCAATTATCAGAATCGTTAGAATCATGGCCAAGGCCTTTCGAATCCTTTTTATGTTTCACCAATATAGGCTTTTTAAGACCTCCATTCTGCAACGCCTCACCTTCAACCCATCCATACGACTTAAGATAAACCCTAGCATTCATGATTTTGAAGGATGGTGATAAGCTTCAGGATCTGATTTGCTAAGAAAAGTCGCGATGAGTACATAATATGGAAGCTCGATAAAGGAACTTGAATACACCCTTCAGCTCCACGCTTTATAATATGAGCCAAGATACATCAGAACTTATAGAGCAAAGAAGCGAACAAATAAGGAATTATCCCTATAACGAGAGAAATTACAATGAGATAATAGCATATTTGAGGCTGAAGGACCCTATTCCATACATACAAATTCATGAAATCAGAACCACAAAACTTTTGAACTTTTCTCCAGACATACATGAAATATCCGAGTGGCTTGAAGACCTACTTAAAGTAGATGTTGAGGACTTGAGATTTAACTTAATATGTAATTATTACGAGCATATTGTTAAAATTTACCCAACGGTCTACTACTGGGGAAGATATATAGAGTTTGTTCTTGATAATTATTATAAACATAAGGACTTTGTTGACGAGTCAATTACTAAGGAACTATTCCTAAGATCACTAAACGATACTGTTCATGATTTCAAGAACAGTTCCGTGATTTGGAGTATGTTATTGAAATTTTTCGAGAATATATATAAAAATACTCATCTGGAACACGATTTGATAAGTTTAGATAAATTGCATTTAAAAAGATTATCATATCCCCATAATGGTTTAGAGGACTCATTTTCAGAGTACTCGGGATTCATATCGAGCCATTTTCAAGAAAATTACGAAGAGAAGATGGTGTTCGCCAACAAGATATATACCCAGTCAATGAAAGCCGCAAGATACTATGATGATTTTGAACTAAAGCTTGCAAAATCCAATGACGCTCAGGTATGGATCAGCTACATGCATGAAGTTCATAAGTTTGCACACGGAGATTACACCAAGGTTTCATCAATTTTTTACCGCTTTTTAGTTCATCAGCAAACATCAGCAGAGCAGGATGACAACGTAATTTACGTATGGCTATCATTCATATACATCATTTACGAGTCAAAAGGGGAGTATAATCAAATATTAGAAGAAACTCTTTCAAAGTTTATAAAGACATATCCTCAGTCACCCATATGCTATGCAGAATTTATCAGGAACTGTGAACTTTTCGAAGATCCGCTTGGTAAATATTCGTCTACATTAAAGCGGGTGGAAGCTTCAAATGTTATGGAAAATAGCTCTTATGATGACTGGAAGGTGCTAGCGAGTGCCATACTATCCTTTGAATTTTCTAATTCAGGAAAGTGGGAAGAGGGTATGTCAGTTCTTCAGTTGCATTTAAAACAGTACGTTGAGTTTGCGATAAATCAAAACTTTGACGTTAACCACACAATTGAGCGCTTGGCCATATCAATTTACGAAAAGTTGGATGAAATAGATTCTGCTTATGAAGTTGTTAAAAGACTTGTTCAGAAATTCGATTCTCAGACTGACATATGGCGCCTTGCATTCGAATTTTCCAAGAGGAATGAATTCCCCTATGAAGTTATATCCAGTCTTTTAGAGGATGCTGCAAGTAGTGTCACGAAAATGGACAGACCCGAGGAGATTTTACAGGAATGGCTAATCTATGAGCAACTTAATGGTGATTTGGATACTTATAAAAATGCATTAGTGAAGACGAATAACGTATTGAGGGAGATCAATTCCAGAAGAATGGATCAGAGTCAGCTTGTTGAACATGATAGCAGAAAGCTAAAACGCAAGTTAAGCCAACTGTCTGTTGAAGAGACAGAGAACAAGAGAGATCGTAAAGAAAAACCCCGTAGGAGAAGAGAAGAATGCTCTGTCAAACTTTTGCATTTACCAGCTGACATTACTGAGGGAAAGGTGAGAGATTTCTTGAAAGATTGTGGTACTCCCAAGGAAGTTAAGATTTTCGAGAATGGTGATGACTACAACGCTATTGTCGAATTTTCATCTGAGCAAGAAGTCTTTTCGAGCATGACGAAGAATTTTAAGAAAATCGACGGTAGGGAGATCGAGGTCACTCGGATCCTTCAAAACACATTATGGGTCTGTAACTTTCCTCCCTCTATGTCCCATGAAAGCCTCAAGTCAATGTTTGAGAGTAAGGGGCGTGTAATCAATGTCAGGTTTCCGTCCGTTGTGTCCAACAAGAAAAGAAGATTTTGCTATGTAGAATTTTCATCACCAGAGGAAGCAAATTATGCTAAGCTCGAACTAGATCAGAAGCTATTGAAAGACGAACAGTCGGGCAAATATTTTACTTTAACGGTAGACATATCGATTCCCAATGCGTCCAGAAGAAATGAGGAACCCGACCAAAAAAGAGAGATATACATTCTGAATTTAGATTTCAAAAAAGTTTCAGAGAATACATTAAGTGGCGTTTTTTTCCCGCTTTGGCGATATCGACTCCATAACGCTACCCATTAGTGAAGAGCAAAAAGCGCAAGGGAACCTCAATAGAGGATACGCATTTGTCGTATTTCACTCGCAGCATGCAGCCAAAAACGCTTTGCAGCTAAACGGTGCTACAGTCGAGGGAAGGAAGATGCTGGTCACACCTTCGAAACGAGACCAAACTACATCCAACCCCACAAAGACCACTTTCAATATCAACAATTATGACAATTTACGATCAATTTCAGTTTTCAACGTCAGCGACACGATAAATTCGGACCAAATTGCAAATCACTTCAACAAAATCATTGGATCTGTCTCTAAAGTCGAAACTTTCCCTGAACATAAGGCTGCTATAGTAGAATTCCAGTCTCCTATTCACGCAGGAAAAGTCGTTTTATCCCTGGACGCTGCCACTCTCGATGGAAAATCATTGGAATTTGGACTGAGGAACGATATATTAAAACTTCTATATGGGACTAAGAATAAAGAGAAAAAGAATACATTGATGGTACCAACTCAACTAAGAATTAAAAAATAGACTATTCTTTATGAAATGTTCCTTCATTTCTCAACTATGCGTAATCCGACTTAATAAAAAAAGTATTATAGCACGACGTAAAATTTTCGCTGTAAACTTTTTTCGCCCTGTTTAAAGACGTAGGATCGAACTGGAGATAGCAGAAGAACATGAGTTCTACTATTAAGTTAGAAAACACGGCACGTAGAGATGTCCTTATTGACATAGAAAAGAAGTACCAAAAGGTGTGGGCGGATGAGAAAATCTTTGAGGTCGATGCGCCAACTTTAGATGAAGAGCCAGATGTTGAGGACTTGGATGAATTGCATAAGAAGCATCCAAAATTCTTTGGATGTATGGCATACCCATATGCTAATGGTGTCTTACATGCTGGCCATGCTTTCAGTATTTCCAAAGTCGAGTTTGCAGCTGGTTTCGAACGTATGAGAGGTAAAAAGGTGTTGTTCCCACAAGGATTCCACTGTACCGGTATGCCTATCAAGGCTTCTGCTGATAAGATCAAGCGTGAGGTCGAGGAGTTTGGTAAGGACTTTTCGAATGTTCCTGCTCGCGAGGAGACCGCGGAAGAGACTCCTTCTGAACCAAAGAAGAGGGAGGACTTGTCCAAATTCACTTCCAAGAAATCCAAGGCCACCGCTAAGCAAGGAAGAGGAGTTTATCAACATGAGATTATGATTTCCTCCGGTATACCAAAGGAGGAAATTCATAAATTTGCTGATCCTCTTTACTGGCTCGAGTATTTCCCAGCACTTGTTCAAAAACACCTTGTGTCATTTGGAGGAAGAATTGACTGGAGACGTTCATTCATCACCACAGACGTTAACCCTTACTACGATGCGTTTGTCAAGTGGCACATAAATAGATTGAAGCAATTAAACAAGATCAAGTTTGGTGAGAGATACACAATTTACTCAGAGAAAGATGGACAAGCTTGTTTAGATCACGATAGACTGTCAGGAGAAAACGTTAACCCTCAGGAGTACACCGGAATCAAAATCAAAGTTTTGGAGTTCACCTCCGAAGCTATTCAGTTGTTCAAAGAAAACAACTTCGATGTGCAGAATAAGAATATTTACTTGGTTGCAGCGACATTGAGACCAGAAACCATGTACGGTCAAACATGTTGTTTCGTATCTCCAAAGATAAATTACGGAGTCTTCGATGCCGGTAACGGTGCGTACTTTATCTGTACTGAGCGTGCATTCAAGAATATGTCCTTCCAAAAGATCACACCTAAAAGGGGATACTACAAGCCAGAGACAACCATCATCGGTAAGGCTTTAGTTGGTTCAAGAATCAGTGCTCCTCTCTCAATATACAAGGAAGTCCACGTTCTTCCTATGGAAACTGTATTGGAAAATAAGGGTACGGGTGTCGTTACTTGTGTTCCATCGGACTCTCCAGATGATTTTGCTACTACAAGAGATTTGTACAACAAGCCTGAGTACTATGGTATCAAGCAAGAGTGGGTTAATAACGACATCTTGCCACTTATCAAGACTGAGAAATACGGTGACAAGTGTGCCGAGTACCTTGTTAATGATTTGAAGATTCAATCGCCCAAAGATACTGTTCAATTAGCAAAAGCTAAGGAACTCGCATACAAGGAAGGTTACTACAACGGTACTATAATTGTTGGTAAGTACAAGGGGGAGAAGGTTCCTGATGTTAAGCCTAAGATCAAGGCTGATTTGATTACTTCCGGTGACGCCTTTGTCTACTATGAGCCTGAAGGACAAGTCATATCCAGATCTGGTGATGTATGCATAGTTTCTCTTGAGGATCAATGGTATATCGATTATGGTGAAGACTCATGGAAGAGTTTGGCTTTGGAAGGCTTGGCTAACATGAACACTTTTAACAAGGAAACAAGACACGCTTTTGAGGGTGTCTTGGACTGGTTAAAGAATTGGGCTGTTACCAGATATTTTGGTCTTGGTACTAAATTACCATGGGATGAAAGTCTATTAGTTGAATCCTTATCTGACTCCACGGTTTACATGGCTTACTACACTATCTGTCACTTCTTGCATAGTGATTTCTATGGTAGGGTCCCGGGTAAGTTCAAAATCGACCCTTCGTCTATGACCGAAGATGTGTTTGACTACGTCTTTGGTATTCGTGATGAAGTTAAGAGTGATATCCCACTTGAGAACCTTAATGCTATGAGACGAGAATTTGAGTATTTCTATCCTTTGGATGTTAGATACTCAGGAAAGGATTTGGTTGCAAACCATTTGACCTTTTTCTTGTACACTCACGTTGCCATCTTTCCTAAGAAGTTCTGGCCAAAGGGAGTTAGAGTTAACGGTCACTTAATGTTGAACAACGCCAAAATGTCAAAGTCTACTGGTAACTTCTTGACTTTGGAACAGTTGGTTGAGAAGTTTGGTGCTGACGCCTCCAGAATTGCTTTGGCAGATGCTGGTGATACCGTGGAAGACGCCAACTTCGACGAGTCTAATGCCAACTCGGCGATTTTGAGATTGACAACATTGAAGGAATGGTGTGAGGAAATGGTTCAGCAACAGGACAAGTTGAGAACTGGACCATTAGACTCTTTCTTCGACAAGGCATTCAACAACGAAATGGACGACTTGATGGAAAAGACATACGAGCAATATAATCTTACCAATTACAGAGCTGCTCTTAAATATGGTTTGTTCGATTACCAGACTGTCAGAGATTACTACCGTGACTCTGTATCTTCCAACATTGGTATGCACAAAGACTTGGTATTCAAGTACATCGAGACTCAGGCCTTGCTCTTGGCTCCAATTGCTCCTCACTTTTGCGAATACTTGTACCGTGATGTTCTTGGCAAACCCGGCTCTGTCCAGTGTGCTACTTTCCCTAGGCCAGCTGCGCCAGCGTCTAAGTCTATTACTGACGCCGTAACTTATGTCAAGGACTTGTCGAGGTCTATCCGTGAGGCCGAGGCCAATGTTTTGAAGAAGAAGAAAGGTAAGCCTTCCGAAATTGACGTCTCCAAGCCTGTCAGGTTAACCTTGTTCGTCTCCAAGACGTTCCCTGAATGGCAAGACCGCTACATCGAGCTTGTCAGAGAGCTTTTTGAGCAGCAGTCGCTCAATGACAACAAGCTAATCAAAGAGAAGGTGGGCTCCGACTTGAAGCGTGCCATGCCTTTCATTTCTGTCTTGAAGCAGAGATTGGCTACAGAGAGCCCTGCAACCGTTTTCGACAGAAAGTTGACATTTGACGAAACCTCTACCCTCATTTCTGTCGCAAAGAATATCGAGAAAGCTCCAGCTTCCGTCAACGTAGCTGAGTTAGAGATAATATCCTTCAACAATGGCTCGAAAGAGGGGACAAACGTTTTGACAGGCGAAAAGGTTCCTATCACTATCACTGGTAAGATAATCGATGCCACCGTCCCAGGAGAACCAGGCATCTTGTTCACAAACATCTAATTGCGCTCTTATAACCCATTACCACCATTTTTCGTTGCAGTTTACTAGTCTTTTTCATCCTACCTAGGCCTTGTACATACTTGTCTTCTTGACTGAAGTAGTGTTATCCTTCATATAATTTATATAATTTTTCACTTGTGTTTTTTTCTCCTGTATAGGATCTCAAACTGTCAGAAGGACCGTAACAAAAGGTTAGTCAGTTGAGTTACAAGGTTTAATAGACAAATAGTAAATTAAAGCAAAAATATAGAAAGTATTAGTTTTCCTTCAGGATATCAGAGTTGTAAAGTTCAAGAAACGGCGTGAGGTACAGCAAGGTAAAAAAGGATAGAATACCTTGGTCTTATTGCGCTAGGAAAATTGTATAAACAAAAACTACAGGTAGTATAAAAACAGATCGGGATTAGCATCAAGTAATAAGAGTATATGAAGCGCAATAATGAGCTCCAATAATATACCTCCGGCGTTTCCTTTGGAAAAGGCGTCGCCGATGTTTGATTGTAAATTGGTGAATCCAAATGGAAAGTTGTCAGATGTCTGGCTCAACAAGGAGTACCAACGTTTGGGCGCGAGAGGGTCGGAAACTAGAACCAAGGAGAGTCGCAAGCGAATAAGACACGGAGATAGCGGCAGCAATAGCGAGGATGTGTATGAGGGCGATAGTATGGCGTCTTATGATGATATGGTGATTTCAGACACTGAATGCAATAGCCAGGTGTCTGCTCAGAGCACCATCTTGTCAACGCTCTCTTCATTCCGAGAAAACGGTATGGTTCACCCGCCGAAAAGGCGTCTCATGAGTGTCTTGTCGTCCTCCAACATGCTCACCCCGACTGTGGGTGATCCCAATAGTAGCAGAGAGACCATTCTGCAAATCCTGTCGGTGCAAGATCACGTAGGAGGAAATAGTAAAGTGCCTGGTGCCATAAATTCACCTACTAATACCCCTATTTCTGACGTTGAGGAACAGTCGCAACAGTTGCCTCTTCCCTCGCCTAGTGCGTCGCCAGTGCAGCTGACGGCCGACAAACTCCCCTCTTTCGATCCTGTCGAGAATTTACTTTCTAACACACCTACAACTCAGGCTGATTTGATCGACTTGATCATGAGAATGTCGACATTTCTTACCGAAAGAAATCAAAATCATTTGATATTTAGATTGTTGCAGAATCTCAATAGGTCATCGTTAAGCTCCATTTGTGGCATCATAGAAATGGGACTCAGAAGAGACTTAATTAGCAACTTACCATTGGAGATATCATACTATATCTTGTCGCTCTTGGACTATAAGACCCTTTGTTCCATTCCTCTCGTTTGTTCGCATTGGTACAAAGCAGTGAACAACAATAACTTATGGATTGAGCTATTGAAAAAAGATAAATTGGTGACTTCTGATGAAGAAATTGATCATGAATTTAAAAATAAAGACCGTTTACTAGAGGAATGGGGCCTGTCGACTGATCAGGAAAACCTCAATGTGGCTCAAGTTCTATACAAAAAACGTCGAACTATACTTAGAAGATGGATGGACCCAAGCTTCGAGCCAAAAAGGATTAGTGTTCCTGTTCCAGGACAAGGCAATATTGTGGTCACTTGTCTTCAACATGATGAAGACAAAATCATCACAGGCGTAGATGATAGATTGATAAATATCTACAGCACTAAAACTGGGAACTTGCTTAAAGTTCTCAAGGGCCACGAAGGTGGTGTGTGGGCACTAAAGTACATTGGAAATACTCTCGTTAGTGGCTCTACTGATAAGTCTGTCCGCGTTTGGAATATTAAAACAGGTAAATGTACACATGTATTCAGAGGACACACTTCTACCGTAAGATGCCTAGACATCATACTTCCCGTGAAAATAGGTAAGAATGATAATGGTGATGATATTGTATTCCCAGAAGTCCCGCTTTTAGTGACTGGTTCCAGAGATCATAATTTGCATGTTTGGAAGTTGCCACTTGTGAACGAAAAGGAAGATTACGACGGTGAAATGCAAGAACAGCAGACATTTGATTGTAATGATATGGGTAATCCATACTTTGTAACTGCCCTACTAGGGCATACTCAGTCTGTCAGAACCGTTTCAGGATATGGAAACATAATAATATCTGGCTCATACGATACGACTGTTCGCGTTTGGGATCTTCTTGATAATGGTAATTGTAAACATATATTAACTGGGCATAGTGACCGAATTTATTCGACGGCCTTGAATTTTAAAATGAAGAGATGTTATTCAGGCTCCATGGATTCCTTAATCAACATATGGGATATAGAAAGTGGCAAGCTTATTCGGACCTTGGAGGGGCATAGTTCATTGGTAGGTCTTTTGGAACTTTCTGACGATTATTTGGTATCAGCTGCAGCTGACTCTACTTTGCGAGTATGGGATGCAAAATCTGGCAACAGTCAATGTAAGTTAGAAGGTCATACCGGCGCCATAACATGTTTCCAACACGATAGTTTGAAAATTGTCAGCGGGAGTGAAAGGAGACTCAAATTATGGGATATTAGGACCGGTAAGTTTGTCAGAGATTTACTTTCTGATGTGACAAGCGCCATTTGGCAAGTCAGATTTGATGGCAACAGGTGTGTTGTTGCCGTACAAAGACATAGAAATGATAACGATGAAACATTTATTGAAATATTGGATTTCAGTGGAACCCCCAAGAAGCAAAACTAATGACACAGCACGTATTCTTTCACATACTCAGTTTAGACTCATTATTTATTTTGCCAGGTCTGAACTAATGTATTATAATTCATTCTATAATGAAGTAGGTTAACTAGTAATTATTAGCAGGATATATATAATTCTTATATTCATTTTTGATTTTCCATTAAATATATTCTTCTTAGTTTATGAAGTTTTTCTATTGCATCCCCGACTTCCATGGTTTTCCTCTTACTAGGGATAAGCAGAATTGATGTTCCTGTGTTTATCTCTTCCGCTGCGTCGCATTGTGGATTTGAAATAATATCTGCTAAGTACTCGAATGTTCTCATTTGACCATCCATTGCATGAATAATAGAACACCAGGGTTTGTGCTCTTTAGCTAAATCATATTGCTCATTCGAATCAATGCTACTTTCCGATTGATCCAGTCCTTGAAAAGTATATAAAGATTCAGCTTCGTGCTCAGCGCTGAGTTTAGTGGGAGGAAATTCACAAGGACTTAAAATTTTAGATGCAGAAAGACGTATGCCATTATCGGTACAGGAAGAAACACTATTTTTTTGTATTGGACCACCAACTGCGCTGTTAATGATGATTCGCTTATTACATTTGGTACAAGTTAGCAAGAGAATCAACACGTTGCCGAATGACTGTATGTTCAAACACCATCCTAATAAAGCCACGTAGAAGAACTCATTTGGAGTAACTGATAATAAATTTGCCAACTTTTCTTTCTCGTCCCCATAAACTTTATCTAAAAGTAATGTTTTTGATCTTTCTATAAATGTGTTTTCCTCCTTCACTTGGCCTGTAATCAAGGTTAGGTTAGACTTTTCAATAGAGTCTCGAAGCACACTGCCGTTCTCCACGAGGCTACTAAGGTTTCTCAAAAAGCCGTTGATTAACTCTTCTCTAGTTTTCCACAAGTATGGCCTTGAATAGTAAACTTCTTGCAAAGGACATTCAAAGTATATCCACGTACAGTTCTTCTCGTGACCCAGTGATTCTATTTGGTCTAGGTATACCTGTATTAGAGACTGGTTGATTTCCAAATAGTCCTCCATGTCGAAATGGAAAGGCATCACCGAACTAGGAGACAGTGCATCATTAAACTTAAGAAAAAGTTGAGCATTGCAACCAGTGCATATAAGATGATTCTTCACCCAGTACTCAGACGTATTAGACGCACATCTCCACCCATTTCTAGCACATTTTAATTCGTTAAATTCCTCGCTTTCAACACCATACGGAAGATACCAGTTTAGGGCAGTAAAAGTAGATAATCGCTTCATGAGCTGCTCCCTGCTGAAGGGATCGGTGTGAGAGCCTTTTAATTTACTTTTCGTCGGCGTTGACTTGGCACTCTGCTTGAACTTGTGGTAATTATAGTGATTTTTCGACTTGATCGACCTAAAATACTGTACATCTGGATGCTGGCTCAAGATGCTGTGCTCGCTAGACATAGAATTAAAAGACTTATAGGACTCGTGTTTGGGTGATGATATGACATCATAGCAGTCTTTGAGAGCCCGAAGAGTATCACTCCGGTTACTACTCATCTTATCCGTCTCAAATGAATACAGCCTTTGGTGCCAAAAATATGTTGAAGATTATGGTACATACACATTTCATTGATTTTTTCAAGTGTTTCGGTATACGATAGACTTGTTCAACACAACGACATTACAAGAAAAAAAGGCGCCATGAGTAAGAAACCTGTGTTGGAGAATGTTGATGATGATGACATAGATAATATGGATTTAGATATTGCACAGTTTGATCCTTCTTTGAAGACGCCTATTGCGCCATTGAAGGAGAGTGCAAAAGTTACTAGGTCTCAAGACCAAGAGCCACCATTATTTCCTATGTTTCCCAATGACAACAAGGGCGAAGGTGCTCTCGAAAAGGACATACTCGACCCCAACAATATAAGTAACGAAGAAAAGGCACAATTAAAAAGTTTTCAAGTTATATACCCTTGCTACTTCGACAAGAATAGGTCTCACAAAGAGGGAAGAAGGGTTTCTATTTCGAGAGCGGTGGAAAATCCATTAGCCAAGACGATCAGTGATGCATGCCAGCGCTTGAATATGCCTATTGTCCTTGAGTTGGACAAGTCGCATCCCCAGGATTTTGGGAACCCGGGTAGGGTCAGAATTATGATGAAGGACCCTGAGAGAGGCTTTAAGCCCACAGACCCTGGCTACCCCAACAAAAGGTTCCTCTTGAATAGCATTGCGGATTACCTAAAAGCACATCCTACTAGCTTGGAGTCCATCGGGCCAAAGAGTGGCATTCCTGTGCCGAGGGAGTACCAGACCGACTTTGAACCTAGCGAAATCCCCCGTGTCAAGGGCTTCAAGATGAACACAATAGTACCTATACATTCTCAGTTCACTATGAAACATCCTATGACTAAGAGTATATACGAAGCGCTTCCAGAGCAGCCCAAGGCAAAGAATGCCCCCAAGCAAATGAAGAAGAAAATCATGAAAATCAGAGGGTGAAGTTAAATAGTTAGCTACGCTATTAAAAAAATTAATATAATACGCTATTACTGCAACATATTCTTTGTCTATAATCTTCTACAACGCTTGAGGCGAGTACTTTTTCCTGTACTCTTGTATCGATTCAACGTCTTTCTCGTCAAGTCTGCTCTTCAAGTGATGGAGCATGTCGCTCAAGGATACAATAGATATGACGGGTATACTGTACTTCTTCAGTACCATCTGAGTGGCCGACATGTTGGTGTCTGCGGTGGTCTCCTGTCTATCTAACGCAATTATACATCCTACCACTTGGCCCCTGGCCTCGCCAATGATGGAAAAGGCCTCATTAATAGCAGTACCAGCCGTCATAACGTCATCGATTATCAAAACCTTCTTTCCCTCCAAAGCACATCCTACGATAAAGCCACCTTCTCCGTGGTCCTTGGCCTCTTTTCTGTTGAATGAGTACCCAACATCGCCGTATTTTTCAGGAGCCAACTCGGCCAATTTAGCTACTGTGATTGCAGCAAGTGGAATACCCTTGTAAGCTGGTCCGAACAAGATGTCAAATGTGATGCCAGATTCTATAATTGCACTTGCATACGCCTCTGCTAACGATGCGAGCAATTTACCAGTGTTGAAAAACCCCAAGTTGAAAAAATATGGCGATTGACGGCCGGACTTTAAAGTAAAGCTACCAAATTTCAACGCTTGACTTTGCAATGCGTTATCTAAAAACTTTTCTTGATAAGATACCATGATGCAGTGTTTTGAATAGGTGTACTCCCTGGATCGTATTGATTAATTCTATGTAAAGAAAGAAGGAGACGAAAAGGTGATATGAAAAATTATTCTTCCGCGATACTTAATTTCTAAACGCACTGATCTAATTGACAGTTGAACATAAAGACGGTAGGTGCCAGACTTGCAAGTCTACATAGTACTGCAAGGGTTTGGACGTCTTCTGTCGTTAGGTACCATGAGCAATAAAATCGAAAGAAAAAACATTCTTGGTGCCATAGAGGATGAATATAGACATGATTTGGCGATTCACCTATACTCGAGTTTTCTTCTCCATAACGTTAATCCTATGTTTCCACGCCGTAACTGGGCTAGCTGGCCTTTGCCCCTAGGCCATGTTCCAGAGCCTCTGAGTGCTGATAAATACGAGGACAGCGATATTCTAGATACTGTCCAATTCAAGTCACCATACAGTGAGGCTAAAGCAGACACTGACGCGGATTATACGCTGGTGGCAGGTGACTCTAACATAGAACTAGACTGCTCATCAAGTATTGACAGCAGTATAACTGGCTCCAGAGATGTCCTGGCATCTGTGTGCCGCGCAGAAGCTGCTTTGGTGAAGGGTCGCCAAAACCTAATGATCGAGATAATAGCTTTGTTGCAGAGAACTATACGAAAGAAGGTTTCTGCGCGCAGATGTTTACATAGGATGGCTCCGGTGTTGGAACCAAACCCCACGCTTTTGCTTGAAGCTGCCCGAACCATCTGCTCCAGAATAGACGCGACATTCAACAAGCTTGCATCTACTCAAAACAATAGGAGAAACGTCACATACTCTGAAAAGCCAACCGTCAGGCTCCTTTCGTGGCAGGACGTGCTACTTGCAGCGTTAGATTCGTATAACGAACTTCATTATGGGAAAGATGTTGACGGGTGCCTAAAAACGTACAAGAAGTGCGAACGGCTCTTCCTGTTAGTCAATTATAAGTACGAGTACGATGAGGACTCTGAAGACAGCAGTTCCTCGTCTAAAGAATACGTCGACAGTGTATCGGAAAACATCCCAGCAAGTAACTACGAGATACCTAATATCACCGTAGAGAATCATTTAGAAGTGGTTGAAGGCTCGAGCTCGTCCTCTTCCAATAGTCAGAACTTCAAAGAGAGAGTGCTTCACAACATCGAAAAAGAGCGTAGAATGCTGGTCGTTAAAAAACTCTTATTCTACAACAAGGTCCATTCTCGATTACAAGAAAAACACTTATCATATATGAGTCGTAGGGAGGTTCATGGAACTCATCCTAAGGTTAAAAAGTTGCAAAAAAAATTTAAGATTTTTAATCAAGGATTGCAAAACCAGAAAAAAAATGCATTAAAACACGGAGGAATTAGCATAGATAGCGAAGACTACAAAGTGGAATTATGAAGGAAAAGTTGATAAAGGGGTAAACAAAAGAGGGTATTTGACGTAACTCATAATTTATTCATTGTGCAGAACAATCCATATTTAATGTTGAAGTGTATTAGTTTATTAGTTTAATAGATGAGGAGACTTCATTCAACTCGTATATTTTCCCAATGGAATTATAATCTACTCGTTAGTGCAATTCAAAAAGTTAGCGATATATTCATCAGTTTCTTTTCTCGAATGTACTGGTGATTTCTGTATTAAAGATGACATCCCAGAACCTACTTGTAACACCGAAGCCCATTTCGTAATTTTTGTAATGATGTTCAAGGTGGTATGTCTTCAAATCCTGTAAGTATTTGGGAAGCTTAGTATGATGTAAAAGATAATGAGTAACGTCATACATTATGTAACCCAAAGTGCCACCAGCAAATCCTGAGCAAGCCATGTAGAAGGGAAAGATCTTGAAGATCAACCTGTAGAAAGGATAGGCTAACACAACGAATAAAGTTGGTGGTAACACGAGTCTGTATCTGTCCATGGGCAAATAGTGATGAATCCCATGTAATAAGAAATGCAAAGTAAGTGCAGCAGGGTGATCTGGCAAGTAGGCATCCAAGTGGAACAAAAACCTGTGCAAACAATATTCGACGAAAGTCCAAACGCAAAGCCCGAAAACCCAGAGGCTTAGTGCGGTCAACTTGCTCTGGTTAACAAAACCAATATAGAACAAGTACATGTTAGGAGGAAGCCATACCAACGGTACAACCCACCATGGGGTCAACGAGATTGGCTCTAAGAAGTTACCAAACAAGGGTGCTGAACCCTTGCCGTAGTGGCGTGGTCTGTGGACCTGATCCAAATAAAACTCCTTGCTAAAATTGCCGAACATGACCTGAGGCAATAATGGCCTAGTTAAGTCCAAGAAGCGATGTTTCCGCACATCTTCGTCAAAGTCCGTCTGGATAGACAATTTATCTAATGCAGGAACCTTATCGTGGAACTCGTATATATCGACCGGCTCATCATTAGCCAACCTCACTTCAACTGGCGTGTTGTTTCTGTTGTTCAACAAGCCTCTTTCTTCGCTCTCAGTGGCCAAATAGCCCACCAACATCTCATCATCCATCATCTCGTAAGCGCTTTCCGAGTGTTCATGGCTCATGGTATCCGCCATAATCTGTGTTACATCTTGGCCGGCATAAGGCAAAATGATCTCTGCGCCTCCAGGATGTTCTTCGAGGAACCCTGTGACATTATACACCTTTCTCCCGTACAAAGTGACCCAGCAATCCTTCGCGTGATTGTGCTTGGATACTTCGGAACTGGACACTAAGGGTAAGCTTCTCGACATGGTTAACTCACAATCTTACTATAATTTGTGAAAGTAACAGCTAAGATATTCGTGTTTACTTATATGTGAAACAGTCTTAACTTCTATGTCTCGCCCTTGAAAGTGGTGTTATGTTAATATAAACATGAAAATTTGACGGAAATAAAAAAGAAATATGCTCTAAACGAGTTTGTTTGTATACAGGTAACAATATTTTTTTGTATCTAAAGGAAAGTGGCTAGTTATCTATTAATGCAGATTATGTAGAGACTGATGGTGATATATTGCTAGGATCAGCGGCATCTAAGTCTGTCATCTGATTGTCGAAAAGACAATCGTCTTGATCCTCATCCGTTGAGCCTTCATCATCATAATCCATTGTGGACGCGAATGGGGTATTTTTCGTGTCACCATCTTGATCAAACTCTGAAGAATCAGAGTTCAACTGCCTTTCTAAATGCAATGTATGATCGACTAAGTTCAAGTATGCATACATAAAATTGGAGAGGAGGACTTGCTCGCGTAAACATCTCTTGGGGTTCGCCAACTTAAGGTGGGATAGACGGTATATTGCTCTTTCCACGTGAACCGGAAATCTGTAATGCAACATCACCAACGTAGATTGAGAAGGCGGAGGAAGTGGAAATCCAAAGGCTGAGTCTGTGAACTCGATGGGTTGGTTCGCCTTGGAGGTTCTTTTGATCGATTTTCTAATTTTCTCGTGGACATCCTCCGTGGAGGGTACGGCCCGAGACTCGCCAGGGTTGGAAGCGAAAAACTCTTGGGGGCTTTCACGTTGCTCCTGAACATCTTGCTTACTGTCCTGGTCTTGGTCATCTGGTGTGGTAAAGGTATCCTGTTCTTCTGTTTCAAACAATTTACCAATAGGGTCAGGATGAATCGCGGTGCTTTCAATCTCCGATTTACCCTCCTGCGTTGCATTATGTTTATCGACTGATTTCCTGGTTTGCACATCAACAATTCGCGCTGCCTTCTCAATAGCTCTACCGGAAGTGTTTGTCTCGTACAGAGACGTTGTAGTATGAGGTGTGATATCGTGCGAAGAAGCGCCTTCATTCCCGTGAAGTGTTTCTCTACTTCTTTCCCTTTCCTTTGACTTTTCGGTAATTTCCTTTCCTCTATCCTTACCTTTGGTGTTTTGTTTACCCTTTGCCTTTTTCTTCTTGAAAATGCCTTTCTTTATTTTCTCGTGTATATTACGCTTCGCATCGCTGTCAGATTCATAGTCTAGAGTTACACCAGAGCCCTGCACCGGTTCCCTGCTATCCTTATTCAGATCATCGTTATGAGATGAAAACATCGATGACACTGAGCCAGACCTCTTTTTGAAAAATTTCGTTATGACATTTTCCTTGCCTCCGCCTGATGAAACATTATCAGCTGGAGTTTTAGAGCTCAATGGAAGAGATTCATTCAGTTTATTCCTCAAGGTCTCAGGATTGGAAACAGATCTACCAGTGTTCACAGATGAAACTTCGTGTACAGTTGATAGTTCGCTGTTTTCGGTGCTAGACACAGTAGGGATACTGCCGGTACTTGACACTCTGTCTTTGATCCAGGGCCAGGACTTCTTCTTCGATACTTTCTTCGTGGGACTACTAGCAGCCAGTTTTTGAGACTTCTGGTCCATATTTCCGCTGTTTACTACTATCGGTTTCTTTTTTGTTGGAGTCAGGGGAACGGAGCTAGAACTGTACTCTCCTAATGACTCTGAAGAGCTGATGTCTTTCCCGGCTAATTCCAATTCATCAATCAAAGAGCTCTGGTCTACCTCGTTAGGATCTAACTCATCTAAACTTGATACTACGAATTCGTTTTTCTTCTTTTCAGTTTCTACTTCTGAATCATGAACTTTTTTGTTTTCTTCGTCATTTCGAAACACCTCATTGTTATTTAGATGCGATTCCGGCAAATATTTACCGACTGTTTCTTCCTCCAAAACAGGCTCTTCTAAGTCAGCTTCCTCGGCGGAACCTAATATTGTCGTCTTTTCTATATTCAATACATCTTCATAACTGATATTTTGGGTTGTATCAAAACTTATATCAGGAGAATCGTGTTTTTCGATCTTCTGATCATTTTTGGCTTTAGCATCTAATGGTCCATCAATTTTTGTCAAACGTTCCTTAAATTCATTGATTTCAGTTCGTAACAAATCTAGGTTATGATTGATCTTAGTAGACCTGTCCTCTGATTGTTGCAATTTCCCACCAATAGTAAAAGAATCCTTTGCATCATGAGGACGGTAATGTTTTCCATGACGCATATTAGAATGATGCAGACTGCTGCTGACCACATTGGAGTAAGGGTGTCTTCTATGTTGCATTTGAGAAATATCATGAGAGTCCTTTCTCTGATGAGAAGAGCGACTACTGCTCAGAGGTCTAGGTGGTACTGGTTTATTGGGAATAGATGAACTTGGTTTTCTCATATCCTTGTTGCTCCTTCCTGGCATAACTTGAGCGTGAGTCTGTTTCTCATGAAAATCACGACTTCTTGCGCTCTTTTCATCCATACTAGGCATGCTTACTGTCCTAATCTTACCAATGTTCCGGTTCATCTTGTGTTGCTTCATGCTGTTTAGTGACATATGAGAAGAAGACGTAGGGTAGGGCGAATCATTGTTCGCACTATTGTCTGAGTATGATGAGGTTCGAATATTGCCATAACCGCTTCTTGAAAGTTTATCGTGCTTATCATTCTTTTTATTTTCATGTCTATGTTGATAGTTATTACGGTGTCCTGAAAGATGCATTTGGTTGGGTATCTCAGTCGCATCGGAATGATACAATGAGTTTCTCAATTCGGCCAATTTACCAGCCTTGTGGCTCTGTAAATTTGACCCAGTTGATAATGATGCTTGTGGTCTTTTATGTTCCAATCTTCTACTTCTCTTGAGTGATACTGGATAATTTTTGTTATGGGTATCTGGATCATGAGTATTATGTGCGCTTCCTTGCGCTTGCGCCTTCTTACTTGTGGTTAAATGTTTTCTAGACGTGGGAGAAGGGGGTTCACTTGACAGTTCAGATTGGGTATCGCTGTCAGAAAGGTTGTATATCCTTGATGAGGATGTGGGCGATGTTAATTCATCGATGGCCTGCTTCTCCACATCTGTGTAACCTAATGCAGTCGACGACAATGTACGGGCAATTGTTACCGCGTCGCCAGCATCCATGCCTGCAAGCTTAGACAAACGTTGTAGCTCTGATGTTAAATCACGCAAGGACGGATTACTCTTTCTGTGGAGGGCTTTAATCTCTTCAACCAGAAGAGTATCCTTCGAGATTGGAGTCTGAGGACTAGACTTCTGTCCACTTTCCTGAGTCTGATCATGATCATTCGAATATGAAGATGACAATGACGATTTTCTAGATAACGACTTACTCTTCATTTTCTTCTCCATTATTTCCTCCACCTTGTTTCGAATGTGAAGCTTGAATTGCTCTGGATCAACCTCGGGATGTAGGTTTGCAGGCACCCATATCAACGACTCTGTGTCTAATGGCGCGTCTGTCTCGTCTAGCGTCTCATTATCCAGCGCTACGCTGACCAAGTCATCTCTGAATTTATCCGGGGAGTTCCGCTGTGGCGACCGGAGCGATGATGATGGCGACGTAGGCGACCCTCTGCGGGGAGAAGTTGGGCTTGGACTCCTGTTTTGCTGATCTCCCAGCTGCTGGAAGTGGAATTGGTATTCCATGTCCTCCATGGGCAAGTCTGGGTCGTACAGCATCATGTGTCCGATCGAAAGGCGCTTCAACGCCGCTACAACTTTCTTCTCTTGCTCAATGTCCTTGGCGGCGCTTTCATAATTGTTATCCATACTGTCTCCTATGTCACTCATATCTACTCCTGCGGTAATAAAGAAAATCTGTTATGTCGTTATTAAGCGTTTACCATCAACCTAGCTGCAGAAATCAATCTTTAATGTGCTGACTGTAACACTCTTTGTCAACACAATTTATTGTTATCAGTGCTGAAACCCTACCGTGTGCTCCACTCCTTGTATTCTTACAATGCAAAATATGAAATGAAAATGCCAATTGAACACAAATACTGTCCCACCTTAATCTTTCTTTGGTATTTGCGGGCCGTTGCTAGCTACCTTATTCTTTCTCCTGCTATGTTGATTATATGAGTTACAAACTTTTACCGCTACTTACACGCTAAATATTACACAAAATTGAATAATTCGATTCGTGTCGTTTTTACTCCATTAAATTTCTATATTTACCTTTGGAGTTGGGGAGACTACAAATGGGTAAAGAAAAAATATATCCCGTAAGCGACGAGTACATAGTATATGAACACCACGGGCAGGTTAGCAGATACTTTGATGGGTGGAAAGCCCATCAAGTTGCACACGGAATGAACGAAGACGCAGCACCAAAGATTATGGTGGGACATTAAATATAGGTGGACAGAGAGCATACCAAAGATCCAGGTATAGGCTAGCTGGAATAATGCAATGGAAATGCATTCACCTAAGCTGGCATGTTTCTGAGTGTAGAGGCCATAGGCGTGGTGGACGTGGGCAATGCCGAAGAGCAAGGGAAGCCAGAAGACCATGGCACTATAGAAGCTAGGGTCGAGGGGATACCAGAGACTCATGGCGATGGCCCTGAAAACAAGCTCCTCTGTGAAAGGACCATAGATGTGGTCGCGGAATCCGTGTAGCAGGAGAAAGCTCTGGTGAAATGCCTGCCAGACGCTGTGCGCCGCAGGGCGCATAGCGCCCAGGCCCCAGATCTCGTGGACCCACAAGAAGATGGGTCCACTGTAGAGCATAACCACAAGTCGAATGCCAGCTGCTATGCTTGCAATGTCGTTCCAGAGCGAGTCAGCTAGCGTGAGACCAGGCAAGAGTCCGAGCACCGATATCGCTTCATAAACACCCTGCACTTCTCCACTCTTGATGAGATACACCACATCCAATACCGTCAACACGGCACAGAGCCATGTGACTCGCCATAGTCGCTGTTTTACTACCGTCGCATGGTCTCGGTCTTTATCCTGGAGGTTCGCCGGAATCCAGAACCGGAGTGCCCCCACATACGACGCTGAAACTGCAACAGAAAGCACTGTTGCCAAAGTCACGGTATGCATCTTATTACACTACTCTGGTCTGCTCCTATCTGCTTCTTAGACCTATAATGCTGCCGATCCCCAATAGCACTTCTTTTGTTGTTAGCAGACCCCTGGTAATTTTTCAGATTGTATGCAGTTCCATAATGTAGGCCAATCCTGCCGTCTGATTTATGTCTGACTCATTATCGCGTAGACGTAATTATCACCATGGCCCTGGTGAAAAATATCGAGGAAATTTCGATAGGTAGAGGGTTTCTGGCGTATTCAAGTATTATTTGAGGAAATAATCGCAGGAATATAGCTTATAGTGAAGGAAACCGTATCATAAGTTGACTGGAGTAAAAGAGACGCTTGTGACTAGTAGTAGAATAAAAGATGAGCTTACAACGAGCTGGGATGAGGAGTCTCCACACCACCCGGAGGATGCATAGAGGACAGAACTTGACGGAGAAAATAGTTCAGAGGTATGCTGTGGGCCTTAGCGGTGGAAAGAAGGTATTCAGTGGAGACTATGTGAGTATCAAGCCAGCGCACTGCATGTCTCATGATAATTCGTGGCCTGTAGCTACGAAGTTTATGGGTCTTGGGGCTACGAAGGTAAAAGACAGAAAGCAGATTGTTTGTACCTTAGACCATGATGTACAGAACAAGACAGAGAAGAACTTGGAGAAATATGCCAACATTGAACGTTTTGCCAAGGAACAAGGTATTGACTTCTACCCTGCCGGTAGAGGTATTGGACACCAGATCATGATAGAAGAGGGTTACGCTTTCCCCTTGAATTTGTCTGTAGCATCTGATTCCCACTCAAATACCTACGGTGGTGTGGGCTCTTTGGGAACACCTATCGTGCGTACTGATGCTGCTGCGATCTGGGCCACTGGTCAGACATGGTGGCAAATCCCACCTGTGGCTCGTGTTGAGTTACGTGGTAAATTGCCTAAAGGTGTTACAGGTAAGGACATTATCGTTACCTTGTGCGGAACGTTCAACAACGACGAAGTGTTAAATCATGCCATCGAGTTCACAGGTGATGGGATTCAGCATTTGCCAATCGACTACAGATTGACTATAGCTAATATGACTACAGAATGGGGCGCCTTGTCTGGTTTATTCCCCGTCGATGACGTATTAATTGACTTTTATAAGGACCGTCTCTCCAAATTGCCTCAGCCACACCCTAGAATCAATGATGAGACTGTCAAGGGTCTTGCTGAGAATAGAATAGAAGCTGACAAAGACGCATTTTACAGCAAACACATTGTCGTCGATCTTGGCTCTTTGAGCCCTTATGTTTCTGGCCCTAACTCTGTGAAAGTTTCCAGTGCATTAAGTGACCTTGCCAAGAAGGATATTAAGATCAATAAAGCATACCTCGTCTCCTGTACTAACTCTAGATTGAGCGACATCAAAGCAGCTGCCGACGTCATCAGGGGTCACAAGGTAGCTGATGGTGTTGAATTTTATGTCGCAGCTGCTTCGTCTAATGTACAGAAGGATGCAGAGCACATAGGTGCTTGGCAAGATATTATGGATGCAGGCGCCAAGCCCTTGCCTGCTGGTTGTGGTCCATGTATTGGTTTAGGTACTGGTTTACTTAAGGAAGGTGAAGTTGGTATTTCAGCAACCAACAGAAACTTCAAAGGTAGAATGGGCTCTAAGGATGCGCTCGCTTACCTTGCCTCGCCGGAAGTAGTCGCTGCTTCTGCTGTTCTCGGAAGGATTGGAGCACCTGAGGAGCTCAATGGTTCTGCCGTATATGAGAAATCTGAAATCATGAAATCTTTGGAAATTCCTGCGTCACCTGCAGGAGAATCTGGTGAGACTGAAGGCTCCGTTGATGTTTTGGATGGCTTCCCAACCTCCATCCAAGGTGAATTGATATTGTGTAATGCTGACAACATTAACACTGATGGTATCTATCCTGGAAAGTACACATATCAGGATGATGTTCCTCGCTCCAAGATGGCTGAAGTTTGTATGGAAAACTACGATGCTGATTTTGGCAAGAAAACCAAGGCTAGCGATATCATCGTTTCCGGTTACAATTTTGGAACTGGTTCCTCCAGAGAGCAAGCAGCTACTGCAATTCTTGCTAGAGGCATGAAATTAGTAGTTGCTGGCTCTTTTGGTAACATTTTCTCGAGAAACTCTATTAATAATGCATTGCTCACATTGGAGATCCCTGCTTTGATCGATAAGTTGAGAGAGCTATATGCCGGTGTCGACGAGCCAACCATCAGAACCGGCTGGTTTTTAAAGTGGGATGTAACAAAGGCCCATGTAACTGTCTCAGATGCTGAGGGAAACGTTCTTTTATCTCAAAAAGTTGGTGAGCTCGGTACCAACCTTCAAGACATCATAGTCAAGGGTGGCTTAGAAGGATGGGTTAAGGCTCAATTATCCTCTTAGATCACGAGGGGCAACTGATGGTATTTATGTACATATTTATAGACCAAATTAAATATTCATTTCCAGTTCTTCGTAAAAAGTTAATTGTGTTACGCACTGTAATCTATTATAAATCTTCCGGAAAAGGCGCTCCATGGTTTGAGTTGGCATCAGCTGGAAAACCTTATTTGAGCGGCAATATACTATATGTGGGCTCACTGCCGCTATGTCATGTGAGAAAGACTGCTGCTCTTTACGAAAATGTGTGGTTTTCCCAACAAATGACATTCAGCCCGCACCCAAAAGCACGACAGGTATCGTGATCACCTGTACTAAGTACTTCGGTGACATTTTCACCAACTAAATAAAACTTATCTTGTGAAAGCAATCATGATGCTACGGAATAAAGGTACCATAGGCTATCTCAAAGTGATCGAGCTGAGTGGTCTAAGACGAGTAACTGGCCATTTTTCACGGAGATCGTTATCTACTGGAAATCCGAAGTTAGCTAGCCACAGTAAGTCCGGTAATGTTGGATTATACTTTGGAGGGGGATTTATTTTTGGACTAGGAATAGCTTTAGGAGCCTATTCGAAGTCTATGAGAAATGATAAGGTCTCAGTATCATCTGAAGGTGGCTCGTTGAAAGAATCTCTCGATAGTTCAGTGTCTTCGCTCGAACTGGTTGCGCCACCCACTTATGCCGGGCCTGAAGAATTCAACCAAGCCCTTGAGCAAATTCGCAAAGTATTAGGGCCAGACAGAGTAAGTACGGACAAGGACAATATTAAATCAGTTAGCGACAGTTTCTTTTCGACACACCATCCTCCAGAACCCGAGACTCAACATCCTCTGGTGGTTGTATCTCCTTCCTCTACGGAAGAGGTGTCACTGATCATGAAAATTGCTCATAAGTATAAGGTACCTGTTATTGCAAGCTCTGGCTTGACATCCCTCGAGGGGCATACGATGCACACGCGTGGTCCTTACAGTATCTCATTGTCTTTTGCTGATATGGACAAAATCATTGCTATCCACCCGGAAGACTTGGATGCTGTAGTGCAACCCGGTGTCGATTGGCAAGGCTTAGATGGAGAATTGCTCTCCAATGACGCTACGAAGCACCTCATGTTTGGTCCTGACCCTGGTATTGGGGCCAGAATAGGAGGAATGATAGGTACTAGTTGTTCAGGCACCAATGCCTACAGATATGGAACGATGAAAGAGAACATCGTCAATGTAACGGTGGTGCTTGCTGATGGTACGATTATCAAAACAAGACAAAGACCACGCAAATCAAGCGCAGGTTATGATTTAACTCGCTTGTTCGTTGGAGCGGAGGGCACTTTAGGCATTGTGACAGAAGCTACAATCAAGTTGCACGTTCGACCAAAATACGAGAGTGTTTGTATAGTGTCCTTCCCCACAATAGCTGATGCTGCTTCCGCAGCGCTGCATATTATTAAAGATGGGCTCCAGTTGAATGCAATGGAGCTTCTCAATGCGACAACTGTTTCATTTGTCAATAGATTCGGTGGTGTCACCGATAAGGACGGAAATCACAAGCAGTTTGATGAAAAACCAACTTTGTTGTTCAAAGCCGGTGGAACATCCAGGAAAGGTATCCAAGAACAGTTGGATCTCATTAAGAGAATCGCAGCCGAACATGGCAATTTGAACATCGAGCAATCAAATAATGAAGAAGAAAACGGAGTTTTGTGGTCTGCGCGTAGAAATGGGTTGTGGTCCACTTACGACTACGGACGCGAAGTCCTTGATGACCCAAACGATGTCCAAATATGGACGACCGACATTGCCGTCCCCATTTCTCACCTTACCGATGTGATAGCGGAAACCGATAAAGACTTATCTTCACTGGGCTTTCTCGACCGCTATGCCCTCATGGGCCATATTGGTGATGGAAACTGCCACTTTCTTATTGTCTACAACTCAAAGGATTACGCCAAGGTTCAGACTGCTGTCGATAGAATGGTCTATCGTGCCCTCAAGTTCGAAGGAACTTGCACCGGTGAGCATGGTGTTGGTGTAGGAAAAAGGAAATACTTAGACACCGAAATAGGCCCCAATGCTGTGGCCCTTATGAGGAAAATAAAGCTCCTGTTGGATCCTAGAAGGATCTTAAATCCTGATAAGGTCTTCAGAATAGACCTAACTGATGACTTGGATCAAAAATTAAGTCATAGTCTCATAAAGGAAACAGGAAAGCATTGTTGCTAAATTCAATTGGTTTAAGCTTGAGTTTTTCAGTTCTTGCGCAACCTTTGTAAATAAGATGCTCTTCTAACACTTCATAGATAAACTTTTCCAAGTACATAGGCTATCTATCTAAGAAGAAGTAGAATCCAATATATGAATAGTCGGATTAACCTTGTTTTTTGGTGCGAAGGCTCAGAATCTTTATTATCATTTAAATTTATCCTTCAAGTTGACGATTGGAGCGTGAAATACAAAATGGTGTGGCCGGATAGCTATCCGGAGTTGCTGGTGCCTTGCAAGTTCGATGGAAAGCTTTTAAAAGTTATAAATATTGAGCATACGTCCCTCATTGCTGTTCTTACTAGCACATCTATAATAATTTACGACCAAATCAGTCTACTTCCTGTTACACACCACAAGCGTAGTGATGATTCGTTGTTAAACCAAGGACATAACGTGGATATTAAAACTAAGCATATCAGTATTGATACGGCGTCTTTACAACAGGTGGGTGTTGCTAATTTGTTTGTTCTGACAGATGAGGACTGTCTTATCATATACCAAATGAGCATAGCTTCCTCCAGGCCTCTCTACGAACTATACCACGAAGAAACAGACGACACAATACAAAGCGGTATGCCCCTAGCTGCTACGGCGCAAAAGTTTTCTATGATTAGTTTCTTGAAAAATGCGGCCACAGCCATCATCAACGGAAATGAAATCTTACCAAACTTGGAAGATATAGAACACCAGAACAATTTGCTCATTGACGACAAAATAGACAGTACTAAGATACCTTCCGTTAAGCTTGCCATATACAAAATTTTGAAGGTGGGAATCGGATTATCTGAATATTGGCTAAAATCAAACTCCCACACTTTGTTAATTTTCAGTTATAGCCACTCTGACGTTCAGAAGAGTATCTTTCAAGAAACTTCAGATATATCGAATCGGCTGTCAGAGACAATTGAAGAATCAGAGAGCTTCTTCCAGCTTGTGAACTTGAAAACTTTCAAAACTTATGTCATACAGTTATCTAAGGTAGAAAGCTACAATTCCAAATCCAAGTTCACATATGTCAATTATAACACCTATGGCAATTACTTCCTTGGTATCAATGAGCTTAACGAGCTTTGGTACTTATCGATCAGAACAGAACATGGCGAACCAACTCTAGATTGTCTCAAACTTCATCAATTTGATCGAGTACTAAAACTAAAAGACCTCAAATTTGTTGCCGATTCAAATCTAGTCTCCTTCTTGTTTGAAGATCTGCTAAGGCTTGGAAAGGTGTATGTGGGCCAATCAACTATATCCTTTATCGAAGAAGTGCGCCATGACTTTAGAAATGGCGATATTACAATTCAATGGTCCCCAGATGGATCTTTCTTTATCATTATAGATATTCCTAGCGGGTATTGGGTAATATTTTCAAAGTTTGGGAACAAGATGTTTGACTCTTTAGAAAAGTTCCAGGAAACATGTAATAGCCAAAATGTCGACGATCATTTATTAGATTTCCTTCGTGTTTCCAGCGTCCTCATCTTACCCAATTCACTTCGTCTACTATTAGTGAACCATAATGAAAACATGATTTATTCCCTACCTTTACTTCACTCTTTATCTGATAACCATATCATCGATGGGGACAATGGCCTTCTCTTCTTAACAGAAAACTACATCCATATGTACAGCTGCCATATTATAGGCAAATATGAGAAGTTCAAGTTCCCCTTGACAACAAAATTCAAAAACATTGTTAAAAGGTTTGAATGGACGCCGGATTCTGAATATACACCCAAGACTAAGAATAGTGTATTACATGTCTCACAAAATAAATACTCTCAGCTATCAATATCCTATGCTAATACTTTGGCTATTTCAACACCATATACAAATGGTCTAGGAATCAACCATATTTTATGGTTTAATTTTCGCAACTATCTAGTTGACCCTTACAATATAATTTTTCACTTCTGGATGGACGATTATTTGATTATATTAAATAGAACAGAAGATATAGAAGGTGCAATAAGCGATGAAGTTATCGTGCTAGATACGCTGATGTCTAAATTCGGTGCTAGTGGCGTTGATTACAAATTTGACAATGATAAGGAACTTTGGCGGCACGGATTTAAATCAAAGTTTGTTGCATATGAAGTTATAACCGATGAAACCAAATCCTATTTGAAAGAAAATGCTATTGGTGGTTGCTTTCTTGTTATACTCACTGAAGGCTATGACATTATTATTTTACGGCTACTACTTTACGCAACAGGTCTGCTCGTCAAGCAAAAAGTTGCACGAGCCGATCCTCACCTCGCCGAGGGCGAGGAATATGACAGAGCACAATACAGCAGATTGTTCTTGACAGTAAGTCGGAAGATACATTTAAACGTTATCCGCGACAGATTCTTGACGAAAAATGTCATCCAAATATTTATGATTCAAAATCGACACTTCTTGTTGTTATTTGACAATGGAGATTTATATCTCTTGAAAAACTTATCGGTAACTCAAAATAAACAAAATGAGCCAGTATCGTTGTTGAAGCAATCATCACATATGTATGATTTTATTAAGATATGTGAAGGAATAGAATCATTCCAAGTGCAACACATTTCGCTTGATGTTGAGAAAGTAGCATATTTATGCTTGTTGGGAGGAAATAAAATCCTCGTCTATTCGATGTATGAAATGATAGATTTCGCTTTCAATGACCCAGGAGAGACGCTGGACGGGCTAGATGAAGAGTTTTACCAAAATGCAAAACCTGTCACTATAGAAGCCACTGACTTTCTGCCTCTTTTTATCAAATCCTTCAATAGGGAGACCTCAGAGAATACACTAGATCTTATAGGTATAGAAAACACGATATTCAGGAAAAGCGGTCATATTATCTTGGTCAACAAAGTGAAGAGAAAATTAATGCTCAATGACTTCATCGAACATGACTTAATTAACAAGCAGGAAGTGAGTACCATACTCCGCAAATATAAGTATTTTTCCAATTTCTACTATTGTTTGGAAATGCTTGTCTCAGCCTATGTCACGCTGAATGAGACTGAAATGCTCAGCAAACTTTTTCAGCTAGTGAATGATCTGGGCAGGCCTAACATGGTGTATGTAAACAGTTTACGAAAGATCGAAGCCGAATACTGGGTTCAGTTTTTCCGAACGTTAGACGTCACACCCACGGATTTCATGGATAGACTAATTGAGTTAAATGATGTCGAATTATGTTATAATTTCCTCATAGTCTATCTCAACTACAAAAAGCAAAATGATGATCCTACACCACCAGTGTCTCTTGATTCTCACGATACTGCGATTATCCTTAAAATTATAAAAATGTTGGACCAGTCACGAAAATACGAATGGTGTTTCGAGCTTTGTCGCTTCATCAAGCTTTTGGAACCCTCCGGTTCGTTCCTAAAACAAGTTAGATCAAGTTTACAGTAGTTACTTCAGACTACGAACACAAAAATGTATTATAGTGTGCAGTACGCCATTTCAACCAACCAAAAATTGTTTTTTCCAAGCTTATTCAATTAGTTATTTTGTATAGTTACATTAGAAAAGAATTAAGACATGACGTTAGCAACTGAATTTGCTGAGACCACTCGTCGTTCTGCCACTAATGCAGATATGAGAAGAAGGGTTTTGCATTTATATCGTAAATATATGAGATATTCCAAAGAATTTTGCGATATTTATGAGTTGGATATGCCGGTGTCCAACGTTAAGACTAAGATCAGACAAGAGTTTGAAAGGCATAGATTCGTGCAAGACTTAGGTGTTAACAATGTTCTTTTGATGAAGGGACAAATGGAATTTCAAGAGTTGATCAACTTCTGGAAACAACAATGCCATGTCATGAGATACTTTGAAGACCAAGGTAATTTTGGAATTGCTGACAGAAACAACTTTGTTCAAAACTTCTTGAGAGGTAACTAATACATCTAAATACATTTACTTCGATGAAGTATCGTGCAGAACTACGAAAGACCCCAACTGAATAAATTCGAGACGAATAAAATGAAGATGCACAAGCCCTTTTTATATACAAACATGATTTCTGACGATAGCATTACAATAAAGCTATGATCTAAAGTAATACAAGACTGTAGCCCAAAACATTACATAAATAACACTAAATAAGAGTTAGACAAGAAGAAAACTAGCCTTGCTAAAGATAGGCAGGGTATAAAAAGCTCTCAAAAAAGACAGTAAAAAATAGAAAAATTATTAAATTGAAGAAATTAGATCTTTTCCTTTCGCTTATTCTACTATACCTTCCTCCATAGCAGCTTCATCACCGTAATCCAACTCCTCCTCTTCATCTATACCTGCATCCTGATATTGTTGGTATTCGCTAACTAAATCATTCATATTCGACTCTGCTTCGGTGAATTCCATTTCATCCATGCCTTCTGAAGTATACCAATGCAAGAATGCCTTTCTTCTGAACATCGCGCTGAATTGGTCTCCAACTCTCTTGAATAATTCCTGAATGGAAGTGGAGTTGCCTATAAAAGTGGCAGACATGTCCAAATCTTTAGGTGCCACAGAGCAAATTGCAGTTTGCACATTGTTAGGGATCCATTCGACGAAATAAGAAGAGTTCCTAGTTTGAACTTTGTGCATTTCATCGTCCACTTCCTTCACAGAAACATTCCCTCTGAAGAAGGCAGCGACGGTCAAATAACGACCATTTCTAGGATCAGAAGCAGCCATCATGTTCTTTGAATCAAACATCTGTTGAGTCAATTCTGGAACTGTCAATGACCTAAAAGATTTTGATCCAATAGAAGTCAAAGGAGCGTAGCCCACCATGAAGAAGTGCAAACGTGGGAATGGGACCAAGTTGACTGCCAATTTTCTCAAATCGGAGTTCAACTGACCAGGATAACGTAGAGAAGTAGTAACACCAGACATCACAGAAGACACCAAGTTGTTCAATTCGTCGTATGATGGTTGGTTCAACTTCAAAGTTCTTTGGCAGATGTTGTACAATGCCTCATTATCAATACAAAATGTCTCGTCTGCATTTTCAACTAACTGATGAACCGATAAGGTTGCATTATAAGGCTCAATAACAGTGTCGGACACTTTTGGTGAAGGAACCACAGAGAAAGTTGCCATCATTCTATCTGGGAACTCTTCTCTGATCTTAGAGATTAACAAAGTACCCATACCAGATCCAGTACCACCACCAAGGGAGTGTGTAATCTGGAAACCTTGCAAGGAGTCACACCCCTCGGCTTCTCTTCTAATGACGTCCATGACAGAGTCTACCAATTCTGCACCTTCCGTGTAGTGACCTTTTGCCCACACATTACCGGCACTGCTCTGGCCAAAAATATAGTTGTCTGGGCGAAAAAGGCTACCGATTTTTGATGAACGGACACCGTCAATGGTGCCTGGTTCTAAATCAACTAAAACTGCACGAGGCACATATTTTCCGGAGCTGGCTTCATTGAAATACACATTGAGCTTGGATTTTTGGATATCATCAACACCATGGTAATTTCCCTGAGAGTCCAATCCATGCTCTCCACATATAGTTTCCCAGAAAGCTGCACCCTAAAAAATGTTAGTAAAAAACTCAATCCGGCAATCTTACAACCGTCTCTTGGCATCTATGTTACACTTAGTAAGCCCACGTCACCAATCCTATACCATACCTGCTCGGGCTATCATTTTCCCGCGCCCACCAAAAGGTCTCTAGGCCTCGCTGGCGCTATCGCTAGCTAAGTTTATTTTCAGATAAAGACAACCCAGTTATAGTGCGATATGACTCTGTCGCCCTCTAAGAAATCCCACTCAAGTGTAACTGCACCAACTCCTTACTATACTTACAATTTGGTTACCACATTGACCAGTAGACAAATGAATCTGCTCGACGTTAGTATAACTGCCTTCCTTGTCGCGTGCCGCCCGTGGCGTCTGATGCCAACTTCTCCAGCGGCGTTATGGTATACTTACAATTTCTCTCATTCTGCTAGTTTACTAGTTACGTGCCGATCTAATTCTTCGCCTATTATTACTAGTAGAAATCGATACCTGAATCTAGTGCTTGAAAGAATCCCTTTTTTGATGTATATAAAACGTTTGTTTTGAATCGTTTTGATGTGGTTTGTGTATTGTGTTTGCCACGACTATTTGCTTATTCGCCTAATTTGGAAAATATCAAACACACTGATACACCCGAGATGCCATCGGTTGCAAAATGCCTCCCTCGTCTACTTATACTAGGTTGCATAACAGCTATCTTTTCCTGACTACAGTGTACACTTGTATATCCAGTTTTCTGAGCTCGAAATGTAGCCTCAGCTTTTTTTTTTGAAGAATGTTTCTACGACATTTACTTTCTAAAAGACGAGAATCGTAAAAAATTGCGAAAGAATCAACTTTCCTTTTTACCATGGAACCGGCTGAAATACAGAAGTGGGACAAAAAGACAACGTACTCAATTGTAGCATATAAGGGCCGATAAAAAACGAGCTGGAAATATGAAGCAGACGGTCAGGCTTCTTGGACGCAAAAGCGGCTCTAAGAGCCTCTTTTGGACTTAAGACGCACAAAACTATGGAGAACAGATACTGCTCGCAGCGATGTCAACACCAACGCCTGACTAAAGGCACCAAACAGATACGACGAAGCTTATGTAGTAGCATCGTTGCTTCTTACAAGTCTTACGCAGGCTTCAGAGGAAGAAACAAGAAACATCGCCAGTCAAGAACGGGACTGCATATAGACGATGGCTTCAAGAGAGCGTGTACTCTTGCTGTCCAGAAGATATAGCACAGGAGAGCTTAGTTTAGGACGTTGTTGGGAAGAACCGTGAGGCACTTGCGATAGATAGTTGATAAGTTGAGAAATATAGATGTTAAGCATCCAGAACAGGACTTTTGAATTTCAGCAGTGTGTTTCGTCGTTCGACAAGCTCAACAGAAAAAACACTAAGAGGCAAACAAATGAGGGACAGGGAACAAAGAAGAGCCAGTTCAGCCAGCAGGCGAGCATCATAGCTAAAGATATAGCACACACAACAGAGCTTCTCAGTAAGCTAACGTTATTAGCAAAAAGAAAGCCTCTTTTCGATGATCGGCCCGTGGAGATAGGGGAACTTACGTACGTTATAAAACAGGACATATTCAAGATCGAAGAAAACATCAAAAGGCTACAGAAATATGTGAGTGGCGAATCTAGCATCCAGATAGACTCTCAAGTAAGCCAGTACTCGAAAAACGTGTTGACATTGCTCAACTCTAAGATGAAAAATATTAGCGGTGAGTTCAAAAGCGTGTTGGAGACGAGGCAGAAGAACGAACTTTTGAATAAAAACAGAACAGAACAGTTTTTGTCTGCAGCGACAAGTAATAGAAATGCTGCCAATAGATCTCCTTTGACAGCGCCTCCAGAAAACTCGTCGAATCTATCGAATTTGGGAGAAAACCCCTATTTGCTCCAGACGCAGCCTCATGCATCAAATCCAAACAACCCCGACTTGGACCCCGATGTGTCAGTGCCCTACCCAAATGACAGCGAGTTCTTGTCTATACCAGATCAAACGAGACAGCTTCTTCTCATGGAGGAGCAAGGTAACCAATATTTGCAGGATAGAAGTTCCGCTGTGGAAACAATAGAGGCTACCATCAACGAGGTAGGTAATCTTTTCCAGCAGTTGGCCACAATGGTAAGTGAACAGGGAGAAGTCATACAGAGGATAGACCAGAATGTAGAAGACATTGATCTCAACATTTCTGGTGCACAAAGAGAGTTGCTCAAATACTACGCTCATATATCAAATAACAGATGGTTATTTTTGAAGATTTTTGGCGTCTTAATTGTTTTCTTCTTGATATGGGTCTTAGTGAGTTAGTTGGCCAACCAGGGCCCCGATAGAGTGGACTTTGTTCTGCCGTATTATCTGGCTGTAGAAAATAGAGCAGTAATGATATATTAAGTAGTGCGACGATCAATTTATGTATTCAAATGATAATGAGGTCAGACATCGAAGGCGGGTTATTTAATTTGTAGGCGCTAAGTGTGTGGTGTTATAGAGAAGACTAGTAAGCACGGCAGAACCTACAGCACTTATCTAATAACAGGTTAATAACTACAGTTTAATTCTGGGACAGCCACACCATTTTGGTATCAGGATTATCTCAGCTAGCAACCCCTGGAAAGTTACGGATTGAGCTTTGGTTCATTAATTTACGTCCATCTTTTCGATAGCAAAATAAGTATACGCAGTGTCACTTGTGAGTAGTAAGGCAAAAGAACCGGTGCAATATGTGGGGCTACTTTTTCGGTGGTAACAAGCAACAGAAAAAAGAGTTGCCCAGGAAGGCTATCGTGGAATTGCGGGAGCATATACAAATGCTTAACAAGAAGCGTAGCTACTTGGAACAACAGATATCGGAGCAAGATGTGCTTGCCAGGAAGTACATTTCTACGAACAGAACTTTGGCGAAAAATGCGTTAAAGAGAAAGAAGGGCTATGAGACAAACATGATGAAAATAGAGAACCAAATAGATACCCTTGAATCGGAACTTTCTACGATCGAAGGCGCTAATCTCAATTTGGAGACTATGAGAGCTATGAAGCAAGGTGCACAAGCTATGAAACACATACATGGTGAGTATGACGTGGACAAGGTCGAGAATACGATGGACGATATCAGAGAACAGGTTGAGCTCGCAGATGAGATCTCAGAAGCTATCTCCAGACCTATAGGCACAGAGTTGGTGGATGAAGATGAACTTGACGAAGAATTGGCCGAGTTACAGCAAGAAGAAAAGGCGCTGCGCCAGACCGAGAGCAGCCAGAAAGAGAAGTTGTCCGCCAGACCAGAGTCACAGAACTTGCCTAGCTTCCCCTCGGTCAACAAGGAAAAGCCCCAGGCTGCTATAGAAGATGACGAAGATGAAGAGGCATTAAAGGCTCTTCAGGCGGAAATGGGGTTATAGGGCCTGCTCTGCCTACCGCACACTATACGGGGTCCATGATCCATTGTGCTTGCAGGAAGTTTGCCGAACTCTTCCCCCTGGATTACATTGTTTCTCTTACTACGAAAGCACTTGCTACGAGTTCGTTGGTACGAAGCATTCAGGCGAGTTCCTGAGACAATTCGCTTCCATTGTAGATGCTTCCTTTATATATTAATATCATTCATGATTTAACGTCATATATTCTAATACGATTATATTTCTCTTAAGCAACTGTATATACCTTATGAATGTGTTTCCGTTAATATAATATCGTTCGACCCTTCTGTTGGTGTCTATTGGAGTTGTTACTATCGGCGATTTCATGGCACCTTTTTTTTTTTTTTTTTTTTTTTTCAAGTCTTCTGCCAAATTTATACACTGTAGAGCATCTTCACATTAACGTTAGTTTTTGAAAAGAAGTTGAATTAAATCTAATGATGTATGCAAGGAAGATAGGAAAGAAGAATGCAATATCGGATTTAGTTCAAAGATATGGCAGACCTAATGGAAAGCTATGGCAGGCCCGTGGAAGCACAACATTGGTAAGAACTAATGGAGCGGGCGAACAGTTTCCCATCTATAGTACATTTTTAGATGAGTTAAAAAATAGAAAAGATTTTCAGAACAGGGGACCATTATATAACAAGTCATTCAGCGAAATAGACCATGATAGTTTAGCGGGCATTAGTAAAGAAGAAAAGCAGGATGTGTCTTGGTCATCGCAGTACGATCCAGTATCAAGGTCGCCTTTTGCAAAAGATGTGGCACACTTGCAATCGCTTCTAGATGCACTTTTAGCAGGTAAGAATTTCGAGAGAGCTGATAAAATCCTCAGAGCTATTTATCCTCTCTTGAGTTCGTCGGATGACTTCATTTTCTCGCTCAATAGGTATCTAGAAGCGTGGGCTCAAGAGTCGGAGACTAACTTGACAGGCTTGGAAACTTATCTTTTCAACATACAAAAAAGTTACAAGAACATTGTTCCTAATGATAGGACGTACGCTATACTCATAGGCAAAGGAATTAATGAAGAGAAATCTTACATGCAATACATCTTACGATTAAAGAACAACACTGGATTGATACGCAAGATTTTCACCCACGTTGATGTAATAGGTGTAGATGGCCTAATGGAAATATTCAAAGAAAAATCGCTCACTGAAGCACATATTCCAAAGGATTTTATTCCTTTATTCAGACAAGTCAGAGATACTGGATCCAAAGTTGGATCTACTGATGATTTAGTAGAAAATCCCCATCCACAACACGCACCTGATTATTTCAAGAATGATAACCTGAGTGCTCCTATCATAGAGAAGGACGCTGAGCCACTCAGGGCTGTTGACTCGTTTGGTTTGAAGGTGATCAGACATACTCTTTTGGGTTTGAAGACATCAGCATCTTCATCTTCGACTTTTCAAGATTTCATAGATAAACTAGACAACGAGGCCAACAAGCATATTCTACATAACACTTCTGATGAGGAGAAAGCTGACTTTTTCTCTTTATACAATAGTTTGAGAACCGAAGAGGAAAAAGCCAAATTTAACGAAGCATTGGACATTTTCAACGAGGGCCGCCAAAGACAATTAGAGCTAAGAGGTGTTGATGGTGCTAAGGAGAAATGGAAACACGAATTCGAAGAGTTACATAAAAGAGGTGGTTTGAATGTTCATAAAAGTTTGAATGTACAACTTTTCAAATGGTATATGGACCTACTTCCCTATATTGAAAGTGAAGTTGAACAGTGTCACAAAGTTCTCCTGGGAGAATTGACATTGAAAAACTGCAAACCCGAAGAAAAACAGGCTTTGAAGGATAGAATGTATTATGCGCCATACCTAATACTAGTCCCTCCTAAAAAAATGTGCGTGATCACAATATTAGAGTTACTTAAATTAAACTCTACTGGTGGTATCATAGATGGTATGAGAACTGCCAGAGCAGTGATTTCTGTGGGAAGAGCGTTGGAATTAGAATACAAGTCTCAGCGCTTGATGCAAGCTGAAGGAAAATATTTATCAAAAAAATTGAAGACCACCAATCAATGGAAAAGATTTTTGAGACAGCGTAAGGATTATAACAAAGAGGATCCTATTGCAAATAATGAATGGGATTATCCAATATATGCTAAAGTGGGTTCAGTTTTGGCATCTTTATTAATTCATGTGGCTAAAGTTCCGGTTAAGGGAACCGACCCTACAACTGGAAAGACTGTGAGAGGAATGCAACCAGCATTTCATCATACATACCAATTTTTTCAAGGTCAAAAATTAGGTGTTTTGAAAGTACACAAATCGTTAGTACGACAACTAGCAGGTAATGAACTTGGAAACTCAGTTCAGCCACAACTTTTACCAATGCTTGTTCCACCTAGACCTTGGAGAAGTTACAATGATGGGGGCTATCTTTTTTCCCAAAATAATATAGTTAGAATCAAAGATTCCGCTGAAACAACTGCTTATCTTAAAGCAGCTTCTGAAATGAACAATTTAGATCCCATATATGACGGTTTAAATGTTCTAGGAAACACTGCATGGACAGTCAATAGAAAGGTATTCGATGTGATCTCAAAGGTGTGGAATACAGGTAAGGAGTATTTAGATATTCCCCCAATCATCGAAGAACCGGATTTACCATCACCATTACCATTTAATGCAGAGCCACACGAAAAAGCGGAATATCAAAGAAGAGTTAGGAAAGCTGTAAATGATGCTGCTTCTGCCAGATCTCAAAGATGTGATACTAATTACAAGTTGGAAATTGCCAGAGGATTTATTGGTGAAAAGCTTTTTTTTCCTCACAATGTTGATTTCAGAGGTAGGGCATACCCAATATCTCCTCATTTCAATCACTTAGGAAATGATATGACTAGATCATTGTTCTTGTTCTGGGATGGAAAGAAGTTAGGAGAGCAAGGTTTGAGATGGCTAAAGATTCATTTGGCAAATGTTTACGGAGTTGATAAAGCTCCCTTGGATGAACGTGTTAAGTTCGTAGAAGACAACTTGGAGAATATTTTTGATTCTGCCAAGAATCCACTTGATGGAAAGAAATGGTGGGAGAAAGGTGACAAACCATGGCAAGTGCTTAGTGTATGTTTTGAACTCTTTGAAGCTTATAAGCTAGATGATCCAACAAAATATGTCTCGCACATACCTGTTCACCAGGATGGTACTTGTAATGGATTACAGCATTATGCTGCACTCGGTGGTGATATCGAGGGAGCTCGACAAGTTAACTTACTTCCAGCTGATCGCCCTCAGGATGTTTATAAATTTGTGGCTGGATTAGTTCAGAAAAGAGTAGATGCTGAAGCTGAAAAAGGAAACAAATATGCGCTTTTCTTGAAGGATAAGATAACGCGTAAGGTTGTCAAGCAGACAGTAATGACAAATGTTTATGGTGTTACCTTTGTAGGTGCTGTTTTACAAATTCAAAAGCAGATAGACCACCATTTTGGCAAGGATGATTCGGATAAGATTGAAGAATACTCCAGATATTTGACAAACCACGTTTTTGATTCCATGAGAGAGTTATTCCAAGGTGCTCATTTGATTCAGGACTGGCTTGGTGAGTCAGCTAGACGTATCAGTAAGTCTGTTCGTATTGATTATGAAGAAAAGGCTTCTATAAATTCAAACAAACCAAGACACTTGTCGTCTGTGATATGGACCACCCCCCTTGGGTTGCCTTGCGTTCAACCTTATAGGGTGACAAAGAAACAGATAATATCAACTAATTTACAAGACATTGTCATATCAGATCCATTTGGCGCAAGCCAGGTTGACGCTAGAAAGCAACAGGCTGCATTTCCTCCTAATTTCGTGCATTCTTTAGATGCAACACATATGTTGATGACAGCATCTGCATGTGGAAAGGACGGTTTGAGTTTTGCTTCAGTCCATGACTCGTACTGGACACATGCTAGCGATGTTCCCAAGATGAATGCTCATATCAGAGAACAATTTGTGAGGTTACATGAAGAAAATCTTATTGTTAAAATTAGAGATGAATTTGAAAAGCGTTACAAAGGTTTCTTACAAGTGATAAATATTCCTGGAGACCATGAAGTAGCTAAGTTGATAAAAGAAGTGAGAAGAAAAATCGTCAAAGATCTTGGACGAGCATTGACAGTCGCCGATGAGATCTACTTGGAGAAGAAAAGACAACAGTTGCTCGAATCAGATAATCCTCAGGCACAAGAATTGGGCAGAAAAATGAAAACCACAGTAAGTGTAACAGAAGGTATAGATATAAACAAACTTGCTGTTAATGCCTCTTCAAAGAAGGCCATGCAAGTCTTGGCTCCCTTGAGGTTCCCAGAAATACCCGAAAAGGGTGAATTAGATGTCAAGATTGTCAAAGAATCACCATACTTCTTTTCATGAATAATGACTTTATTATCACAATTTTAAATTATGACTTCAGCTGCACTACATACTTTGAAAAATAATCTTGTATATACATATCATTGTTCCATAGTTGATTTACTACTTAGTGAATTACATTCAAATTTCAAAGTTTACTCTCTACACATCCTATATAATTTTCCCTTGCTGTTCAAGATTCTCTATCAAAGGAAGAAGGGGTTCTAGTTCCTGCCGGTTGATAAGGTTAAATTCCTTCGTAAAACTTATGAAATGTGCGAAAAAGGAGTTCCAATGAGCTTCTAACGACAAGTGTACTATTTTGTCAAACTGATTGTGGTATAGAAAAGCAAATATTCTGAACATTTGTCGGACGATATTCTTGCAATCTTTAAGAAAATAAGGAGGAAATGCACCACCATTCTTTGTAGGGAACACCGATTGATCATTAAGCTTCCCTGTTATCCAGGTGAGGACATAATCTATATATTGGCACGCAGGTAACGTTATTTGTTGACCATTGGAATCAATCCACATGTAATTTGTAGTGGGCCCAGCATTCATGCTAGGATACTGCTCTGGAGTAACATATTCGGCGAATATACCATAGAATTGGTTGAGGTTGTTGAACATTTCGAATATGTTGAGCGCCAACCATTCGCCGTAGTCAACGTATTTTGGAAGCTGAACGATTGTCTTGAATGATCCCTTAACCAATGCTGTCTTTACGAAAGGCTCACACAAGAACAAAGGCAAATTACCATATTCTTGTGAGCCAGATGCAAAAGTTCTCAGGCGCCGTTTAGCCAATCCCTGGCGGTATTGGCCGGTATGAGCACCAACATTGCGTCCTCGGGTAGGCGATTGTTGATTGACAAACTGTATTTGTGGGTTCTTTGGTTTGGCTTGCGCTGATCTGGTGGGTGATCCATTTCTTCTAAGAGGCGACCCAGATCCATTTGAATGTGTATAGAAAGGGCTTGAAGGATCTATATCTTTCTTATTTTTTTTCGAACTCCTTCCAAACCCTCTGATTGTATTGAAAAAAGACATACTCAAAGGTCAAATCTATCAAATAACTGGTACCGAAAACGTATTTGGAATAATGGAAAAGAAACAAAAAATACCTGCAGTAAACCTATAGCAAAGCTATGAAACCTCTAGAACTTAAATCCTAACGTTGATATACAACAAAAAAAATACACAATAGTCTTGATTTGATATATTTTTATTGTTCTTTATAACAGGTATCTACAATCTGGTAATAGTCACGTGATATAAAAATGAAAATGATACATAAAGCGAGTTGTCTAGGAAGTATAAAGGCTGCTTGTCATGACAGTGTCGTATAAAGAAAACGATGTATAATGCTCTAGTTCCATGGAGGGCACGTGAGAAAGGGTTACTCAAATGTACCCAAAGATTGTCCCATCTTAACTTTTTGGCCCACCAGAATATCGAATTTGAAATTATCTGGGGCTTCAAACACTAATACAACAGTAGAGCCTAACTTGAAACCGCCTACTTCCTGGCCCTTCGCAAGAGGGTATCCACCGAGAAGTCTACTTGCTTTTGAGTAAGTTGCTTCGTAGACAGTATTCTTCTTAAGCCGTTTGCGTTCTGCTTTCAACCAAGCAGAAGAAGACGAAGAAACGGTTTCCACATCTGATTCTGGAGTATAGTCGTAGTTGCTTTTGCTCGCTGACAGCTCAGCGAACGCTGGTTTCAGATAAATCTCGTGCTCGTATATGTCGTTTGTTTTCAAATACTTGTCAAAGTTCACAACGATACTTCCGACGTTGGTAGCACCTACAGGAACCATCGAGAAGAAGCCGTGCTTCCAATAACCCAAAAGAGCAACACGTTCATTGAGCACAAAGAGCCCTTGAAGAGTCTTTTGGAAAAATGGAGCTACAGAAAAGAGCTCTCCAATAAAGTGACGACGAAGAGTAGCGACCCAATTCACAGGCGAGTGGAAACGATGGTAGTCCCCTGGAGCCAAGTATATTACGGCAAAGTAAAGATGCTTACGGTTTGTAGATTCCAGCGAGCTGAGTGGTGGACCCACTACTTTCTGGGCCACGGAGAGCTCTTGCGACAATGACGATTTTGCACCGGACGCAGTCCCATCTCCCTTGTCTTTGTACTTAATATCATTCAAATGGTATGTACCTTCGCTCTCACCACCCAAAATATCATCAAGGGAGTAGGAAATGCCATTTATTTTCGCAAACTCTTCATCTCTCTTGAGTAACGCTTCTTCGTCTTTGTGCCCGTCGTCAAAGTCAAGTAGGTGACATGGCGCTGCGAGTCTTTCCGTTTTCAAACCAAGCAAGGCATCTATGGAATAAGTCATGCCCTTGACCTGTTCTATTTCTCCGTCGTGGATGACGCCAAACTTAAGAACCTTTCCGTCTGAAGGAGACACCACCTCAGAATCAGAAATAGGTCTCACTCCCGGCTTAAGTCTACGATAGAAGAACTCGGAAAGATTACTGTATTTCGTCAAATCTGGCTCTTCCATCTCATCTAAGTTGACTCCAAATATGCGAGAATAGAGCTTGTAGGATGGCGCACGAAGCCACACAGGCAAATTTATGGAATTAACCTGCCCCCACATACGTGATAATGTCTTCAAAGGTAAAGAAGAATATGCTACCTGCCATGATTGTGGTTTCACACCTCTTTCATACTCCTCTAGAGACTCGCCTTTTTCATATTTGATCTTGGCGGCAACACCACCTAAAATGATAGTAAGTGAGGTCAATGTCCACCACTTGATGAACTTACGTCTCTGTCTACGCTTGAGCCTGGCCTCTGTGGAGAAAAATTTCCTGTGAATATTCACAGTCTTGTTTCTCAATTTCTGATTCGCAGTTGAGATCAGTCTCTTCGATATTTTGATGCTAGGCAACCTCAAAGTCAGTCGGCTGGTGCCGCTCCTCGCAGACCTTAACGAATAGTATAACATGCTCCGTTTTGGCCTGGGGATTCGGGGTATGGTAGGAAACTTGTAAGAACCGTATCTTCTTTTCTGCTGGCTCGATTGGCCTTGAACACGCAAAGCGCCCGCAAGCTCTGCCGCCCGAGATGCTCTAGTTAAAGGATGAGAAATATTCATCACCTGTGGCCCATACTTATAAAGAGCCTGGGTATAAGTTACCCTTGGCTTCAGAACCACTGACAAACTAATTTTGGTTTGCAATGCCATTGCAATATTCTATGTATCTTTTTTACCCTTGTTTTAAACCTACAGCTTCTCTTATCAATACCAACGAATCATCAACGGTCTTTTCCTTTCCGCTTAGGCTATCGTCCTGATAGTCCCTTTGCCGACAACAAAATCTGTTTTAAAATAGGAAAATTACTGGAGTGCACACGAGTAGAACTTTCTCGTGAATGTCACAAAAGGAATCTAGCATTCTATGTCATAACTATTATACTATATTATTACTTATTACGATGTAGTTAGGCTCCACACAGTATGCTTTAAGTTTTCGACAAAGTTGAGAGATAAAACATGCAAATCATTTTCTAAAAGACGATCAGTGTATGCAAATAACAACTTCAAGTTACGCAACTGGTCGACTGTTTGTGGATTGTTAGCCATCAACTCAAGGTCTATTTTGGTATCGATGATGTTGAAAATCGAGAGACCATTCAGGGAGAGGTCTTTGTACATATCATCATTATCACTTGTTTCGTAGAGGAATATTCGCTTCTCAAACTCGGAGATTCCATTGAAAATATCCCAGCGTAATAGTGTAGCTACATCTTTGTCAACCGATACCTCACTATTTTCGATCTGTAATGACTTGTTTTCATTCTTGAGCAAAGAAGCTACGGTTGTCTTGAGAAGACTGTAGTTGCGTCTTTTGTAGACGAATATCGTAAGTGATTTCTTGAAGATCTCAAGGTATTCCGAGTTCAACTGGAAGTCCATAAAGACGTTGAAGTGGTTTTGAGAATTTGTCGAGATCATCGAAACGTCCTCGAGATTAGGTAAGAGACAAGGAGAAAGAGCGTCAAATGTATTCCCATCTCTTAACTTGACCGTTATCGGGATCTTGCAAGGTTTGCAGGAGTCTACATCCCTCACGACTAGACACCTATTTTCAACAGACAAGGCCCAGAAATGACGAAGGGCTTGCAAATGAATCTCGTAATCGCTATCGCCACTTGGTAGGACAGGGTACAAAGAAGTGACAAGACACGCAATTGCAAAGTTAGAGTTTCCAATTGCATATTGCCCACCACCTAGAAATAGAAAGCCGAGTGCCATGTTGATTGCCATGTAATTCCCATAGCGCATGATATTACTTGTATCACTTTGTAAAATCCTGAGTCTTCTAAAAGTGTCTAAATCACCGCTTCCCGCCATGACCACTGCTGCGCTCAACGCAACCAAGTCTTGAATGTCATTCATACTCCTTCTGCTTATCTTCTGATCGTAGTTTCTTGCTGGTTTCTTCAAAGTCTTAATGAATAAGTCAAGATAATATAATAGTGTATCTCTTGCAGACCTATTGTGGGAAGATGCATACCGAAAGGCAATGGACAAACATAACCCACCCAAAATATTCAAATAAGGAAGCTGGTCACTATCATATATTTCAAATGATTCAAGAGAATATTTCTCACGAAGTATAGCTGGAATCTCCATGTTTACCCAATCAATTGAAGTACCTATATCATCCCACATAATGAGATTACGAGCAACGCACCTTAACAAAAGATGATCAGGACGTACATAATCAAGAAGTTGCTCAGTTGCAGGAACTTGTAATTTCGTAGCAATTGCAACGTGGCGGGTCTTCATGAATATGAAGCCCAAAGCTATAATCGCACCACAGCAAGACTTATCTAATTCATCTGAAGGCTGGGCATCTCGCATTGAGGTTGCCAAGGCTAGTAAGGTATCTGTAAAGTGTGTATCGTTTAAGCCTCGTAAGTCATTTCCTTTACCCAAGTTAACAAATCCAAGTGCTATACCAGCAGCCAACCGATAGCCCTCGTGTATCTGCTCTACATCATTTTGGCTAACAGACCCAGTTATCTGAGATAAAAGAACTTCGCTCATTCGCCTGTGTTGACTTTCGAGATACAAGAGACCAATTCCAATTAAACCAGCTGTTTGAACGATGACAGAAACATTCAAATCATTAGCACCTTGAGGTAAGAGTGCGACAGCATGTACCGATAAAACTTTAGTTAATTTGTTATCCATGGAGCCTCTCAAACTTGCAGCCATACCAATCAATAAACCTACGCTTGTTAAAGGATGCTTAGGACCTAGGTAATTGTAAATATGCCATTCTTCTAACTTCTTCAAATGACCGTTAAAACCTAGGCCTAGTAAGAACCCTGCATGCTGAGAGTTTAGCTCTGGAGGTTTATTGAAAATAATCCAGCTTCCTGATATGCCTTTAGACTCTCGGCTAACTGTTAATCCAGCAGAAACACCATTATGAAAATAACCCCATTCGCATATATAGTCACTTATTGCACCCTTTGCTAGGATGATGTTCGTCATCATAGGCGATATAAGAGTACTGAAATTGAATTTTGGGATGGGAAACTTTTCAGTCAATAGAGGAATTCGACCAGCATAGAATAAAGCGGCCCTACCCATAGGAATCGTTAAAGTTCTTAAGGCCACAAGTGCTGCAAGTTCTCTCTGCTTCGTGAACATATCGTATTCACTAATCTCGCTATCCATTATTAACGTGGCAGTTTGGGTCTTCGTTTGATGTAATAGTGTGGTGATCTCATAGTATCTACGATCATAGTCAAATATCAACTTGGTGACATTGATCCTGTCAGCCTCAGATTGGTCATCCCATGCCATGACAGCCTCATTTTTTTCTAGAATATTTGAAAGAATATGATTCACATCTTTGATCATGGAGTTTGAAGTGATATCAAGCTTACTTGGATTGTTTGATAACTGCGATACCGTTCCATAGTTCAAGAACATACTTAAATCTTTTCTTCCAGCAAGCTCTAGAGCTTCCTTAGTCCATTCAAAGACAGGACTTTCCTGGCATAACAGAATGGCTTCCTTCAAAGGAAGCGAAATGGCTATTGGAAACGTATCTAAGTCATTGGCAGTTATTTTATATTGGCACATCATATCAATCACATCATTTGGGCCAAAATTTGGAGAAACAACGACTTCAAATAGCTTCAAAATAAAATGTGTTCGTGGAGTTATCATCATATCAATAATGTCCCCTTCCTCCACTAATTGGGAAAATGTCAAGTATGGGATAATCGCATTATTGAACAAACTCGTAAGCGATGCAAACAAATCAGGAGGATTTTCAATAATATAAACCAGCAAGAACCTAGTTGTTCTGTCTATCTTATTTAAGCTGACCATATAGTATTTATTCCAGATTTCGGGCCAGCCCATCCACATGGTCAATTGCGACAATAATTCTCCCATTTGCTCTACCTTTGCTTTACTCAAGACATCAAGTTTGAGATCTTCCCTAAGAAGGTGCAACGCAATTACAATGTAAGGAATTAAGTCAACAAAATGATAATCTAGTTTTGCCTGTTTTTGTAAGAATTTTGCCTTGGGTAACAACTTAGTGATATTATTAGCCTGGGTTATTGGTTCCTCATTAAAAGGAAAAATTAAACTCAACAATACAATTATAAAAGCATTCCAATCATCTTTATTTTCATCTAAGGTCAATGCAGAGCACCATAATAAACGTACAGACTCACTAACTTTGGAACCCGAGAGATACTTAAAGCATTGGAGACATTTCTCAACCAATACATTTGAAGGATCGATAGTAAGACTTATAATTCTAGACTCACCAGCAGGCGATAGAATTGAAATTTCATTTTCAGAACTACTCATGAGTTTGGACACAGGAGAACGTGATTCGAGGTTGATGGGAAAAGAATGAATAGTTAAAAACGGGTTTACCAAATACATGGTCTTTTCGTCTTTGAGAACTACCAAAAACCCATCGTGTTTGGTGTGATGAAAAGGAATGCAATGCAAGCATTTTATAGTAAAGCACGTTTCATACTTGGGTGTTTGATTAGATTGTTGCTTGTAAATATATGCATTTGCTTCTCTCGATTTTTTATTTAATACAACGACAGCTTCGTAATCTTCATAACATACTTGACTAATTTCAATACTATGCCAGTCTATCTTTTGTTGGAAAACGTCAATCCTTGTGAGAATCATGTCTTTGCGGAACACTGAATAATCCGTAGATGAGCTGGAAGATTTTGTCTTTACAGAGTCTGGGAAGCCTGTGTCTGAGCCCATTCTAGCAATGGAAGATACGTCAGATAGCAATGTACTTGTTCTTTTCTTTTCCATATTTATAGATAAAGCGCTTCTGTGACTATTCCCTGATAAACTAGTGAAGGTTGAGTATTTTGGATCTAGGTGCATGGATTCATCTTCAAGGATTCTATTAGGGTTTGGGGTCGAGATCATCGACAGTTTCCTTTTCTGCGGACGCTGGAATTCGGGTCCTGATTTCTTAGGAGCTCTAGATGAAGATCGAATATGGTAGAGAATAATGCAACGTTCATGAGAATTGAATGTCACACATATCGATGGCACCTTTTTACCATGTTTTCCCGAAAACGACATCATAGTTTCGTGTGGTGAAAACGCTGAAGTGGATGAAGAAGTTATTATTCTGAATTCACCAATTGGATCTACAAGAGTAAGAAATCTGGCAGCATGAAGCGGCTGGGGATAGGTCTCATCACGGACAAACGAAGTTCCCGCCTGATCTTTCTCAAGAATAACTCCAGACTCAAATGGAAACGCCTTCTTAAGGCTGAATGGGAAGTTCACCTCGTACGAAATTCCGTTTTCATACACAACGTGCGCCGACTTCTCTAGACAAACAACTAGTGCTTCGCTTCCATTATCCCCAGAATTCAAATTACCATTAAAATTAGTATAAAACGCTGCTTTTATATCATCATCGTACTTTAGCTTCTTTAAAATGTTCAATCCCTTAACCACAACTACTTCTCTTTTTCTTATCAATAGTTGGCGATTATAATAGAGCACTACTTTTCCTTCAAAATTTGAAAGCTCTCGCAGCCCAGTATAATCTTCCAAGTCAAAGATAGGTATTCGGAGACTTGGCTGATCGGTCATGGGAGCAGATCCGACCTTGGCTTCCATCCTATCACAAATCACCTCTCTTTACTTTTTGATCACCGCTGATAATTCGTTTTGTGCGAAGGAAAACAAACCAAATCGATGCCTTTATATAATCATTTTGAACAACCTTCGTAATATTTAGTTTAGAACTAAACCTATATACAAACATATTTATATCCAGTAAAAACAAGGAAAAGAACTACTCGATTATTCTGGTGACTAAACCAGTACCAACGGTTCTGCCACCTTCTCTGATGTTGAAACGTTGGTTGACTTCAAGAGGTGTCTTTCTGACTAATTCGATCTCCATCTCTACGTTGTCACCAGGGTTGACCATTTGAGAGTGGTCAGCACCCTCTGGGAACCTCAAAGTACCGGTAACATCGGTGGTTCTGATAAACAATTGAGGCTTGTAGTTCTCGGCGAAGGGAGAGTGACGACCACCCTCTTCCTTGCTCAAGATATATAAGGAGGCCAAAATCTTCTTGTGAGAGCTGACAGTTCCTGGCTTGGCGATAACCATACCACGAGTGACTTCATCTCTCTTGACACCTCTTAACAAGATACCGGCGTTGTCACCAGCCATGGCCTGGTCCAACTCCTTCTTGAACATCTCGATACCAGTGACAGTGGACTTGAATTGCTTGTCAAAGTTACCAACAACCTCGATCTCCTCACCCTTCTTCAAGGCGCCTCTCTCGACTCTGCCGGTGACAACTGTACCTCTACCAGAGATGGAGAAAACGTCTTCAACTGGCATTAAGAATGGCTGTTCCAAGTCACGCTGAGGGGTTGGAATGTGCTCATCGACGGCATCCAACAACTTCAAGATGGCTTCCTCGCCGATATCTGGTCTCTTCTCTTCTAAAGCGCACAAAGCAGAACCCATAATGACAGGAGTGTTGTCGCCGTCGAAACCGTACTTGCTCAACAATTCCCTCATTTCCATTTCAACCAACTCCAACATCTCAGGGTCATCAATGGTGTCAACCTTGTTGACGAAAACAACTAAGTTCTGAACACCAACCTGTCTAGCCAACAACAAATGCTCCCTGGTCTGAGGCATTTGACCGTCGGAAGCAGCAACAACAATAATAGCACCATCCATCTGGGCGGCACCAGTAATCATATTTTTGATGTAATCGGCGTGACCTGGACAGTCGACGTGAGCATAGTGTCTCTTGTCGGTCGAATATTCAACGTGGGCAGTAGAAATAGTAATACCTCTGGCTCTCTCTTCTGGGGCCTTATCAATAGCGCTGTAGTCCAAAAAGGAAGCACCTCCCTTCTTGGCCAAGACCTGGGTAATGGCTGCTGTTAAAGTAGTCTTACCGTGATCAACATGTCCAATGGTACCAATGTTGACGTGTGGCTTGGAACGATCAAAAGCGGCATAGCTTCTAGCCAAGCTTGGACGTGCCTTAGAGACAATCGCCCTACTTAAACGGGCAGCGCTAGCAAATTGTTTAAACATAGTTTGTAATCCGTGCTGAAACAAAGTCCTAGTGTTCAAATGAAAAATTCAAGAAAAAATGGGAAGGAATAGGATTTGCCAAAAATTTTCGGCTTACTTAAGCGTAGCACGTGATGCGTTATGTCTCACTTCTCGCTGCTGCAGACACCATTTCAACTATGAGCAGCCAAAGGATGCTATTAAGTTCTGAGCTCAGGAATAAGAGCATTTTATATTGCGAGACAGCGGTAGGAGGATTTTTAGGATGACTTTTTGATTTCGAGCTCAAAGGGTCAATGGAACTGAAGAAGTATATATGCCAAGGAAAGAGTAAATACCTCGCAAGAAATCTCCAGTGCAGACGGAATACCCTGGGTCGAAACTACTGACGATATTACTGCATTTAAAGAAACAGAACGCACTTTCATCGCCATTTTATTTATCGATGTATGTAATTTATACGAAGCAGAATAACGTTTTTCTTTTTATTGACAACATGTCTTGACTAACTTCGAAAATTGTTATGCACATCTGCATCTTCACCCGAGTGTGGCTCTGTATCAGTGTGATCATCTACATTCGAAGAATTAAGGTTCTCGTTGATCCGGCGGTCGATTTCCCTCCTTTCCAAAAGCTGAGCTTCAACCCCGTCACTTTTGAAGTGCTCATAATAGACACACAATGACAAAAGTATTCCTTGTAATATGAATGCAACAAAGTAAGATATCCATGAACTCCAATGTGATCCTTTTGACAAAAACAACGTAAGCGTGAAAAGAGCTCCACCAGGCGTTTGTACGCACATCATACCGATTGATAAAGTTCCAGGATGCTTGAGTTTATATGTTGTATATATCTGGGGAATGTACTTCATCATGGTTAGTGTTGTTGAGAGTAAGCCGTTAACATTGGCGATAATCATCATGGGTGCTTCATACGCATTGGCTAACCCGAGCAAAATTTCAAGAATTGAAACAACAACATGCCCCGCAACAAACTTACCCACCAACACGATTCTTTTGTACTCAGTTTTGTCCTGCTTTATGGAATTTCTTGTATAGTAAATAACAAACACTAGTATGAGAATAGCACACACGCTTTGAGTACTAATCTGTACCAAATTAATTTGGGAGCTAATACAATTGAATAAGCTTAGCTCTCCATGTAAGCAACACTGTCTTGCTCCTGAGCTAACAAGTATAATATTAGTCAAAGTGAATAACGATGAACATGACCCAAGAAGTAAAAACTGGGTGGATAAACCTTCTGACGTCCTCTTTATTCTGATACGATGATACTGAGGAAGATAACTGATTACGATACCCAAGGTGATCAAGACCAGAAGGATAAAGCTGAATCTCGAGGCGCCATCATATCTAGCACATGTATCGTCATGCAGCCGCCCTTCTACCATTATAGTTTTCATATCCTTCTCTTATAAATAGACTCCATTTGTAAGTCACTCAATATGAGGAGCTGATGGTTCGTGCACATTGCTCCATCCTGACATACTGATAAAGAGCTGATACGAATTAAAACTGGCATTAAAAAAAGAATCCTTGACCCACAAGAATCCTCTAGCATCTACTGCAAGCGGGAAGCAGCTAGACTCTGAAGGCTATTATCACATTGTGTCGTGAACATATTGTTATTTCATGTTATAGCGTGTTGACGTATAGCTTTATGGATAACTTCACAATAATTCTACAAGAAAAGCTCGCATTGCCTTCTGGTATCTATCATGGACCACATGAGACGTTATAATCGGAAGTGTTGTGCTGCTGGAGGCATACATCAATTTTTTTTTGTAGTTCATTTTAGCACGAGGTGTCTTGCTTTGTTACCCATAGATCCCCATTAGCTCCCAGAATGAAATGCACCGCCAAGGGGCTCTAATATACTCTAAAAACGTAGCACATAATCAACATATCTACAATTCAAAGAACTTCCGTTGGCTAATCGGTAATTAGAAGTCATATTCAACTACTGATATGTAAATATAATTAATTTTTCAAACTCATACTAGATCGCGTTTAATGGAGAACCGCTGTAAACACAAATCATACGTACTACAAAGGAAAGTTAATTACTAGGAGAGTAGCCAGAATTGGGCATTCAAGGACAGCATTGTTAGGCTACACTATGAGTAGCAGCTTTTGGGCTATCCAAGCCGCAAAGAATAAAAAAAATGAACTTGTGCCGGGTACTTCTAAATGGGTTGCCAATGAGTTGTATAGCATGAACTCAGATGTCTTGACTCACACCGAAGCATTCTATTACGGCATAAGTAGCAACGTACAAGAACTTAATGAGTTCATGAAAGGAGTGGTGGCTGGACAAGATGATAAATCTTTACTATCGAAGCTCCTAGCCCAAGAAGAGGAAGACGAAAAAGAGGAAGAAGAGAAGGAGATATCAAAGGATCAGAAATCGCTGAAAAGCACTAATGGTACAGCGATGCAGAATAAGATAGAACGGAGCCATGACTACGGCACGGCAACAAAGCTGGATTCAACCCTGGAAGCTGATACAACAAATGGGTATGAAAACATCATGAGTCCGCGTCTGTCTCCCATCATGAACAACACAACTGTCACCACCCAGAAGATGTCCAAGTACACTCCTAAGACACCATCTCCCTTGAAAAGTGATGCTTTGAGTGAAAAGACTAACTCCAACGCAGATTTGTCTTTTATTCCTATCGCTAACACTATAAATCCAAATAAACTTGATAGATCGGAAAACAGACAAACTGATGAAAAACAGGAGACATCGGGAGGGTATGCCTCTACACATGACGATTCTTTTAAAGCTATTAGTACAGCCATAAGAAAGAGTATCGCTGGCAAGTCAGGGCCTAATTTCGCAGCACATTCCCGGCAAACGGATGGCCATGACATGTTTGCTAAAGAGCTTTCAGCTGACGTTAATACTTACAGGAAAGACAGAAATACAACGGAGGATTTGAAAAGTGATGAGCATCATGTAAATGCTTTAAAATCCTCAAGAAAAAGACAAACAAGAACCCCGAAACAGATAGCACGTACACCAAAGAGAACATCAGTATTTGTATCACTACCCTCCAGGGAACCGCTCACAATCAGCTCGTCTTCCTCGAAGTCTGTATCTGGCCTCAGTAGTATGAAAGGAAAGCCTCTGAAGTTATTCGAGAAATTAGATAATGCTTCGAAGCTTGATAATATGCTGTCATCTATGCAACAATCACCTGTTACAATTAAAAGAAGAAAAGTTCCCTTTGAAAATGATGGCAGTAGTAGTATTAGCTCGACTTTTATAAAAGAGAGCATGAAACGTAGGTCATTGGTTAAACCAATTCCTCTTGGCGGAGTTAAAGGAAGAGAATCACAAAACAATTTTGATAAGAGAATGAGCTATGTTCAAAGCAATAAAGACAAAACTCAGAATGAGGAAAAGATACATGCTGTACAGGCTACACATATATATACACATAAGATACCATCTTCGGCTGCCTTTATGAGGATGCCTGACTCTATCCGCAAAGGCGAAGTTCAGAATGATTCTACAACAGAAGAGAACTTTCAAAATTTCAAACCTAATGCTACTGCTGTATCCCAGGGACAATATTCATCGAGTATAAGGAAGAAATCAGAGGATATTTTTCTGGTTAATGATAAAACGAAACACAACGAGGAAAACGGAAGAGGGACGCTTTCTATGCATAGAAGTACAGGATTGCATACTGAACAAAGATCGGCCGTTCACAATGCTTTGAAGAATGATGAGATGTCTTTCACTAGCGGAAATGAAATGGTTAACAGAAGCATAAAGTCTCCTACTTTAAATTCTGCTGATTCAGTACTTCGCCGTGCCAGAAACGTATTCTTGACAAATTCAAAATCAGCAGGATCTCAATACGACACAACTGGTATATCGTCTACAGCAAGTCCGTATAAGTCAGGCTACCATGGCCCACATACAAGAGGAAAGTCGCCTATCCGCCTGCCAACCATAGCAAAACCGAGAAAATTGTCAAGTTACTCTCCAAGAAATTTTGAAAAACCTAAAAGATCTCTTCTGGTTTCACCTGTCAGGCGATCTCTGAAAAGATCTTTAAGGAATTCCAGGTCACCTTCTAGAGTGATAGGGGAGGACACTGGAAGTGGCGAATTCAAGCATCTTCAAGGCAAAGCAGAATCAGATTTAATTTCTCGCTTAATGGCACCCACAAGCTCTAGTGCAGCTAAAAGTGTACGATCTTCAAACCGCATAAAAGAGAATGAAGTCAGTAATACAAGTAAGAATAAGTTTCTCAGCACCACTTTGAACCCTAATAAAAGTAGCATTCCACTCAAGTCTATGGAAAAAACGCCTCAACAATCCCATGCAACAGAAAAAATACCAGATGAAACAAGCAAAGAAACTAAAATTCCATTTAAAATTGAACTGAACAACATTCCTCCTCTCAAAAAGAAATCATTAATGGCAGAAAGAAGTGAAGCTGCAGCTCAAAAACCAAAACAAAAGATAGTTATAGCAATGAATCACAAACTAGATACAAAGGTACCTCAAAATTTGATTCCATTAAAAGGAAATGGAAGGGAGCTCAAGGAAAGAAACACGCCAATAGATCAAGATTACACGAAGGTTTCAATGACAATTTCGGATATTCCTGATCTTCAGATCTCCAATTCTGGGGGTGCAAACGAGCAAGGAAATGCTGAAGGTTATAGAAAAGAACAGAGAGAACCGGTGGCTGAGCATAGAAGTGTAGTCAGTCAAGGCTTGGCGAATAAGACAAGACAAAATGAGAGGAAAACACCTAACATGTCACGTATGTCATATAATAAAACCCCAAAGAGAAAACAGATCAAAGATCTGGAAGCATTAAAAACTCCGTCAGAAAGCCAAAGTCAGCAAGCATCTAACTTATTACCCGACATTCCTACCGACGAGGAAGACCTAAAGTCGCAAAGGGCATTGCAGAGTTGGGCAGAAAGTCCACAGTTACGCAAAATATTATTACAAAATCGTAATATTGATCCTGTTAGCATTTTTGGAGAAGTTCCTCGTCTTGATATTGACGAAATATTCGAATCACAAGCGTCAAGGTCTCGCGGAAAGGCCTCGCCACTCGGACATAACAATCGAAACACATAATGCTGGATGAATATTTTGTCTTTTTACATAGCATCGGTTTTTTATAGAATGATTTAAGTAGTCAATAGGTATGTATTGACTGGTTTTATTACAAGAATGAGCTATATTACATGGTTGAATATTTGACTAACGTCTTTTTGATAAAGCGGTTTCTTTGCTCCAAGTAGAAATCCAAGATTTTACGTCCTCTTCAGGAACAACATATAGCCTTAATCCGTTATCGAAAAGTGGTGCTTTAGGAGAGTCCGACATTAATGCCTTGTTGATGGCGACATTCTTACCGACCTTAATCAAACCGCCTGATTCTGTTTCCATAAAGCAATTTAAGCTTTTAATATTGAAATTCTTATGCTTTGGATCTTCGAACCACTCTTTTGGTCTTTCAAGAAGCATCGACAAAATCTCGAAAGGCGTGGTAAGCTCGCTAATTTCCGCAATAAAGTCAAACTCATCGACGGATGGATAGAGAATCATAGCTGGGAAGATCAACTGTGATTCAAAGTCTTTATCGTCTTCTAAGCGTAACTTAGCATCTTCTAATAACGCAGCTGGCTTCGACAGCTTTATAATTTTAATATGTCTTAACTTTACAGCGTTAGCAAGCAACGTTTGCTTGAGTATCTTCTCTTGTTTCTCCTTTTCCTTCATCTCTTTGGCTTTCGCGATGGCATGAATCTTCTTGTCTACCTCTTCCGCCAACTGCTTTAAAGTGGTGTTACCTTCATCAAGTTTTAATCCATAATTTATTACCTCTCTTGCCTCATCGTACCTCTCAACCAAGTATAAAGCCTTTCCTGACCGGTAGCATGCTTTGACGTTTTTGGAATCAATTTGAAGGGCCTTCTTGCAGTCCTCTATGCATCTTCTGTAGTTCTTTAACTCAAGATTACAAGCAGCCCTATTCAAAATGAGGGAAAGGTTTATTTGATCATCCTTGCAGTCTACTTCCAAGCCTCTGTTATAGTATTCGATTGCATTTTTGTATTGCTTTGATTTGTAACAATCATTTCCCTGGTTCTTGAAATTTCCAGCTATTTCATGAGGTTCTCCTTCGTAAACCAAACTTTTCAAAGCCTCTATATTGGTATTCTCGCCTCCTTTTCCATCAGTATCATCTAGCTTTGTCATAAAAAAAGGTAATCTATTTAACTCTTCTATTACCTCATCACTGCTCTTATCTGCTAGTTCAGAGAGTTGTGGTGGTAACTCAGGTTCTCCCGGTTTAGGAATATATCTCCTTCTGTCCCACTCACTAATAAATTCTTCCGACATGATGGTTCCGTCCTTCGTTAAACTCTCGCTATACTTGACACAGGTTAGACACTTTACTTCACTATTGATATTTAATTTTTCTCGTATTGCGAAGAGTCTATTAAATTTACGAGCAAACAGTAAACTAGCAGGGACATGTCTATACGTATATAAGGCCATCATCCTAGGTAGCCATATATAATCAGCCTATATATTCACTTTTTGAATATTAAGTGGTAAGCAGACTGAAAGTTTTTCACCATTAGGGCACTTTACATTAATTTTGAAATAGTAAAGTCTGGCTAGGTAGCAAAATTGAAAGTCTGGGATTAAACAAAACTCGTTTGAATGAACACGGGAGAAAATGGTTGAGGTTGTGTCAAGTACTATATCAAGCTTCTTCGAGTACTTGACTTGTTCTTCGCTGCTTCCGGAAGAGTTTTCGGTCTTTAAATGTTCCGTTTCCCATGGAACAGATGAGAGCAAATTATGATTTTCTGTACCATCCCTTCTGTTGACCTTGATATTAGAAACCTTGAAGTTGTCATACTTCGCGGTTAAGTTAGACAAACATTTTACGTCTCGAAGGAGATCTCTATCAATATCTAAACTTTCTGCATCGGTTTCCTTTATGATCTTAGATAGCTCATGAGCATATTTTTGGAACGTTTTGATGGTGTGATTGTCGAAATTGTCTGCTGGTTTATTTTTGTTTTGGAAGGCCATTCCATGGTGGAAAACTAACGGAATAGGAAGGTTTTTGGACTTTATGGTCAATGCTACTATCTCCACTGAAACGTTTTTTATATCAGGGGGTGATCCCTTGTTGTTATCAGCAAAGATAAAATATAGATCTATAGGAATTCTGATTTTTGTGGAATCATTGTTCACTTTGGGGCCCTTTAATTTATCGGGTACCATGTACGGTGCAAAATATTCCTTGATTGGAGACGAGAGCGCCAAAAGACCAACTGGTTTACTAGGACCTAATATAGCCTTTCTTTTGTATGGCAAAAAAACTTCGTAAATGTGTTCGTTACTAGGCTGATGGCGAACTTTGGAATAATATGATTGTTGCATTTTAGCCAATTGTACAGCACTTTCAGTAATATGTAATCCGGGGCATCTTATATCTCCGTTATTTTTGTCCAATATTTCCTTGCCACTTTTTATTAGGTTTTCTACTTTATCAACTAAGTTAGTGTGCATCAATTTGGCCTCTTCTATAATCATGGACCTGTTCAATTCAAATAATGGGTTAGTAGTGGGGACAACTCGTATATAGGAGTAATCTTCATTAGCGACTACGTATTCTTCCTTGATTTGATTAAATGCGGCCGAGTTATTTCCAACCAAGTCAGTGTATTCTGAAGATTTGCCAATGAACCTAGCACTGATACAGTAGGAGACTGCGGCATCACTGAATGACATATCATTGGTTACTGAAGCATATTTAACCTCCTTCTTGTTATTGTTCAGGCTATCGTCGTTCTTTGGTGGCATCTCATGTCGATTGTCTTTTCTCAAGTTCCATTTTTGTCGCAACGAGTGAATAAATTCATTCTTAGAAATACCTAGAGTAGGAGGTATTTGCAAATGCTGGACCGAACCATGGACACAAGAGCTCTCGAGAAGTCGCTCCGGTATCTTAAACGTGAAAAACTTTTTGTAAGTTATCAGAGGCTCTAGGATTTTTCGAGGGTTCAACTGGGTAATAATGTGGTCGTATGGATCAACGTGAACCTTAGGAATATGCGGATTATTATTTTCATTAGAAAATCTGTCCAAATACCCATCATTCCACGAGGCGTTGAAGTCAAACATGCTTAAAAATTTGAATACCTTCAGCGGATTGTCGACAGTGGGGTCTTTCGAGTGACCGAGCGAGACCATGCCCTCAAACACGACATTGAACATATCAAATGGAATCAGCTTCGCCGTCCTGTTTGTGATGAGAACAAACCCGTATATGTAGTCGCCTTGCTTATACTCTTTGCTGAGCGGATTTATTATCTTGGGTTCCACTCCAGCCTTGCATATGCCCTCAGTAAGGTAAATGCGTATGTCGAGCTCTCTGGAAATGTCCCTATTGAATGCCGCAAGCCTTTTGAGCTTGTGCGAGTTCGCTACGATCGAATCATCGCTACTGAACTCGTCGGGCAACTCATTTGCGTTGCTGCCCAAATTGTTCAACGTGGGTGTGGTTGCGTTGAAATAGTCTATGGAGCTGGCAGCCGAAAGAGGCGTCATCTCGTACGTCGGTGGGTCCGTCCGCAAGTCTTCATTGGATAATACTGAATTTCTTGCAATTGTCGACTGGTACATGTGGTATGATGGCAAGATATTGAGCAATTCATTTTCATCATTGGTACCTTCGTTTTCACTGCCGATATCTAATCGAGATAGTCTCAAATTGAACCTATTGGCTCCCCTGCTGTCCATACTTCACTTACTATTACGCAATCTTCCCCTTTGTTTTATAGCTTTTATATGAATTATTGTTGCTAAAGTACTTTGAACATATATTTGAGAAATGCTTGAATTTACTAAGGCGTGAAAATATATATTTAAACTAATGCTCAATTGTAACTGGGACGTTTACTGTTGAAATCTCACCTGATGACAAGTGACAAGAAACTTTCAAGTAGTAGAGACGAGCCATGTAACAATTCTGGAAGCTGGGTACTAAAGTCATGTAATCAAAACAATTTGTATAAGATACCTTTTGTCCCTTGAGAGCGCAGTCTTTCAAGTCGATATGGAGGGTGAACTTTTTCGAGAACAAGGAATAGTCAGGATTACAGTCGGGGTCAATTTCCCAACGGATAGCAGAGAGGTCTTGTGGTGAAGGTTCACCAGATTTCGAGGAGATGCGAAGCTTTTGAAAGGATAGGTTAATGTATTTCGTGGCCAAGGTGCCTAGGCAGAGCACATCTTGAAAAAGCTGGTTTTCGATGCGAAACACGTCCGTTCCGACCTTTTTCAAGAGGGCCCTGAGCTCTTGGTAGTAGTTTTGGAAGGGTTCCACGATGATAGAGTCGAAGTTCTGCACGGTTTTCTTACTCTCTACTTCGTGGTCTTCGAAGCACATTTCGTGGTTTATCTCTAGAGGAATAGGGTATTTGTTAGAACGGGACGTGAACACCACGAGCTCGGCCGTAATGTGCTTGATGAGCGGGAACTTGATGTCTTTTTTCGAAGACTTACTGTAGAAAAACGAGAGCTCGAAGGGCACATCGAGTGAGGTGGATGGATCATAAGTGCGCACCTGACGATACTTCGGAGGAGACTGGTAGCTTGCAAAATAGGTCCGTTTGGGCGTGGATAGGGAAATAAAGCCGTATACCTTCGATGGTCCGGCTAGAAACTTCTTTTTCAATGGAGCCAAGTATTGGTAGTAGTCGTCTGCCAGCTCCTTTTTGTTCTTGATGCACTTGCTTATTTCACCGTTCGCTGTTTGGTAAAGCAGTTTGAGCTTTAGGCCAGTCTCATCTGTCGACAGAGTCGGAGTTAGTTCGGGTCTTCTCGACCCTGTAGAACTAGTGTTGGCAATTGCACGGCCGACCTCGAGCTTTGCACGAACAGCGTCCACAAACGCCTTGTAAAATAGCCGAATGTCATTTTCGTTGTAGTGATCGAGCATCATTCGTTGAACATGAGACGTAGGAACAACCCGTATGGGATAAGAGCATTCTCTGGCGAGAATGTATCTGTCTTCTCGAGAAGCATATTTGAAATCTGATGACTTCCCTATAATCTTGACATTGACCCCATACTGAATGGAGGTGTCTAAAAACGAAAAGTCTTTGATCCGAGTATCTTTCGAGCCCATAATAGACTTGGGGAGCTGGATATTGCGTGGCTGGCCTATCGTGGGGGGAATATTTAAATGCAATGGGAATTCATGAGGAGAACAAATGTTGTCTAGCAATTTGTCTGGTATTTTGAAAGAAAAATATCTTTTGTACGTAACGCCTGGCTGGAGGAACCTATTGACGTCTATTGCTAGTGTCGTACCATCGTATGGATCGGTCTCATTGTAACACCAGTCATGCGGGTAGCCGTTATCGGTCGCTAGTCGATCAATGTTAGCATAACTCCAAGATGCAAACAAGTCGGTCATATTGAGAAATTTATGTATTATTCGAGGCGTGCTTGGATCTATTATGCCTCTAGTGCTCTCGAGGACTGTCAAAGTTCCCTCGAAAAGAACGTATATCATGTCAAATCGTATCGGTTCATTACTGGTGTTCCTGATTGTCGCATAGCCGTGTATGTAGTCACCTTGCTTATACTCTGTGCCTGAAGGATCTACGAAAGTCGGCTGCACGCCTTTCTGACACACTTTTTCTGTAATTTTGATGTCGATCTCGAGACTCTGACTCACCGGGTTGTTCAAGAGCGACAAGTTGGGAAGCTTATGTACGTTCGCCAAAATAGTATTTTCCCATGTATCCACGGACTCCTCTTGAATCACTTGGTTACGATACTGTTCCGAAAGAACAAGTTCCTCGTTGCTAATCGTGTTCAGAGGAGTACAATCGGGTGACTGAAGAAGAGATGACTGCGACTTGACAGGAGCAACCTCGTAGTTGGGAGGGTTGTCCGTGAAATTCTCATGTGTAGGTGTCAATGCTTTAGAAATCGTTGATTGAAACATGTGATACGACGGAAGAATGTTGCTAAGCAAGTCGTCGTCATTGCTTCCTTGATCTCCTTCTGTCTTTTGGTATACTGGGCTTTCATCTAGTTCATCCGAAATCCGACCTTCATATCTTGCTTGATTATGCATTTTTTTTATTCTTTTTGATCTGGTTAGACCATAATTGTTTATAGGGTAGAGCAGCCAAATCCCTACACTATTATATCCGGATAAAATACTAGTCTCAGACTGAAAGGTGTAACAAGTTCTTCTGTCAATTTTTTTTTTTTTTTGATTTCTTTTATTCATTGAACGCTTGCATGCCGGAAACAGTGGCACCGGCTTCTTATCGAAGAGAATTATCGACCCTGGAGAATAGTACTTAGAATCGGACTTGATAATAGCCCATAAAATAGTATACATGTGGTAATATTATAAGCATGTCTTCCCAAGAGAAAGTGACAGGGCTTCGTCCCGGAATCAGCGAAGGCTTTGGGTCGAATGGTAGACGCAAAATCGCAAGACTAGATAAGGCATTAGTGATAAAGGTAATACTGTTAATTGTGCTTAGCTGTATTATGATGGCACATTATCCTTCGTTATACAAATATCATGAGAATGGTAGGGTGCGAATCTGGCTGGATCCAGTAGGTGACCCTATAGGGAAACCCTCGCTTGATCCTTCTGAAGATAAGCTTTGTGCTGGTGCTCACGCGATGGTGAGCAGTGATGTTGAAGAATGTTCTAAACTAGGTAGTGACATACTCAAGCAAGGAGGATTTGCTGCAGACGCTGCAGTAACTGTAGCGTTATGCATTGGAAGTGTAAACTCCCACTCATCGGGGCTTGGGGGAGGTGCGTTCTTACTAAGCAGCCTTCATTCAAAGGACGAAGTGCTCAGCATTGACGCCCGTGAACAGGCGCCTATGGGTGCCCATAGAGATATGTTCAACGGAAGGCTATATATGTCTGAACTGGGTGGTTTGGCTTCTGGTGTTCCGGGTGAGTTGAGAGGACTTTATGAGCTCTACACAAGACATGGTTCTGGTACACTCAGCTGGAAGCAGTTGATCGAGCCCGTTATCGAACTAAACTTGAGAGGCTTCAAGTGCAGCGAAGTTCTCTCGAACGCAATCAGCAAACGCTTCCCGCCACTCATAGAGTATGCACCGGAGCTTATGAGCGGGTGGGACTTCATATTCAAGGACGACTGTGCCCCAAGAGCGCACGACACTTTTGAAGATAAACGGCTAGTAAGCACTGGTGATCATATAAAAAGAGTAAAGCTAGCTGAAACCCTTAAAATAATCGCTGATAATGGATCCGCTGAGGTATTTTACGATCCAGAGGGTCCCATTGCGCCATATTTGGCCAGTGCTAGCCAAAAGACCGGAGGGATACTTCAGCCTCATGACTTTTCTCTGTATCATGTCCATGTGGAGCCTGCGATATCTCTTGATCTTTTGTCAACGTCATGTAACTCAACATTTACTGTTTACACATCCGCTGGCTCATCTGCTGGCGTAGCACTACTTGCGGGATTGAACTTTTACGATAACTTGCCTGTCTCTGAAAGTTCCTTGTATGACACTCACAAAATTATAGAGAGCATGAAGTGGATGGCCAGTGCAAGAAGTTTTTTGGGTGATACTTCGCACGAGGAAAGGAGCTCCAATGACACTCGTATGACCCGTTTAATCAAAAGGTACACCTCCAGAGAATGGGCAAGGGAATTGATAGAAAATGGAAGTTTTTTATCAAACCAAACGTTCTCTTGGAAACACTATAAGCCGGGTTTCGAGTTGAAGGACGACCACGGAACGTCACATTTTTCAATTGTTGATAATTTCAACAACTCTGTGGCCGTTACTACTACCGTCAACTTGCTTTTTGGCTCTGCTGTGTGCGATGAAAAGACAGGTATTATCCTCAACGATCAAATGAACGATTTTTCAATCCCAAACACATCTAATGCATTCCATTTGATGCCCTCTATCTATAACTTTATTGAGCCTTACAAGCGTCCCCAATCATCTATGTCCCCTACAATTATCTTGCGCAATACTGGCGATGGCCTGAAAGAGCCGGAACTCGTTATAGGCGCAGCTGGTGGGAGTCGTATCACCACGGCCGTGTTTCATGCGATAGTGAAAATCATATTCGAGTCCCAGAGCCTTCTCAAAGTTATAGCTGCTCCCAGAATTCACCATCAGCTCATTCCAGAGGTGCTCATGGTTGAAGATATTGGCTTCTGGGAGTCTGAGGCAAATAACACTCGCGCATTATGGGATATGGGACACCGTTTTTTTGTTTCTGGGCCCCTCACGGCCATGAATGCCATCCACAGAGCTTACACTGCCCAAGGCACTTATGAGTGGCATGGAGTATCGGACTGGTGGCGTAAGAGGGCGGGCTCCAGCGGCTTTTGAGCACATTCCCGCCAACTAAGCAACACCAAACAGACTATTAGTTGGCATCCAGTTTGCGTATTTATTTATCAATAAAACAGTTTTTATAACCCGCCATTTGCAGCGTAGATTACAGAAAATCAAAGCCTTCTGCTTAATTTCTGCTCCTGGACGCCCTGACCAGACCTTCACAGCGCCCCTTTGCGCCTCTTGAACCTCCATTAGAGCGCCAATACGTAATAGCTATATGCAGGTCACAATCCGGGGTACTTATGGTACGGAGTCGGGCGACGGCGCCGTATTACTGGAGTCTAAGATTCCGTGGTATCTACCTTGAACATCCTCAGGTAACCCAAGCATGCATAACTATCCTGAGCGTGTCATTGCTGGAATAGCTGCAGTATTTCCAAGAATACCGGACCCAGAGCGCACCCATAGGGTTGCGCTCTGGGCTCCTACTTCTAGTGGGGTACGCACACCCGCTTCTTTGTCACTCTCGAAGCTTGGTATGTGGAAAGTCTCGCTCGCACTCCTTGACGACAGAAGCAACTGTGTACCCAAAAAGGCTCTCGCATCGAGCGAGACCGCAAAGTAACTAACTCGCATTAAGAAGAATAATTAAAATGGAAGTAGCTCATCTCACCTAGAAGTCGAAGACTACAGGGTCCGATGCATGCAACGCTTAGCAATCTGGATAAAAACAGCGGAGGTTACCACCCTCTACTCTCGAACTTTATGAGCAAAGAGAAGTGAAGGCTAAAAGTTGCTATACACTATCGTGTCCACAACAGGCGTCATGCTGTCCCAGAAATGCGCCATATAGAGTGCGTGGTTGTTACGAATCGGACTTTACCAGCCCTTCGATCAAGATCCAGTGTATCCAGGAATTCTAGTGTGCATCCGAAACTCCTGTCCAATCAGCACCGGTGCACAGGCAATCATGTCTTTAACCCCAGATTTGTGTATATGCAGTACGTAAGATTTGATGACCCTGCGGTCCTCCCCCCCACGCGGTTTATAAAATGAGGATGTGGACTAGGTACGTCTTTCGATAATCAAACAATATTTTCACTATTCGAAGGACTGACCAGCAAAAAAGAAAAACCATATTGCTTTGCAGGAGAACATAAGAAATAGTGACCTCTAGCTGAGAAATTGAAGATAAGAATCAGGATTTGACCTTTTCAGGGAAAGAATAAGACCCTAGGGAAGAAGAATTAACTTTTGCGCTATTTCCACCACTCTTGCTTTTAGAAGCAACAACAGTGGTTTTTAGTAGATTATAGAAGAATATCAACAACGGTAAAACATAGTGAGCAATAAGATAAAGATCCTAGTAATAAAGAATGGGAGGAATTACGTACTCCGAACAGCACAAGCTTAAAAAGCTACCGATACCTGAGCTCAGGGATACGTGTGAACGGTACCTTGCAGTTTTAAAGCCATTGCAAACGGAAGAAGAGCACGAAAGAACAAAAGCAGCGGTAGCGACATTTTTGAAGTCCGGAACAGGTGAGTACTTGGACAAAGAACTCCGTAAGTATGCGGAGGGACGGAATTCCTACATAGAGCAGTTTTGGTACGACTCTTACTTGAACTACGACTCGCCAGTTGTTTTGAACCTCAACCCATTTTTCTTGCTTGAAGATGATCCGTTCAACAATGAGAGCATGAGTATGAACCCACAGATCAAAAGGGCTGCGCTGCTCACTCTCCTGTCTCTTAAGTTCATCGCAGCAATAAAAAATGAGACACTCGAAGTCGATCGGTTGAAAAATGGACAGCCGCTCTGCATGTATCAGTACCTGAAACTTTTCGGAGCAGCTAGGATACCAACCCCAGATGGATGTGTGATGCAAAGCGATAGCAGCTCAAACCATATCGTTGTCATGAGTAAATCACAGTTCTATTGGTTCGATGTACTTGACAAGAATAACAACATTATACTATCTGAACAGGAGCTTATGATCAACTTGTCTTCAATTGTACAAGACTCCTTGAGCACTCCAGTCAGTGAAGTCGCCAGATCCTCGTTGGGTGTTTTGACCACAGAGAACAGACGAGTATGGGCTAATATTCGTAACAGCGGTACGATCATGAATAATAAAAACAATAGTGAAATTCTATCTATTACCGACTCGGCTCTCTTCATCTTATGCTTAGACGATATCAAACTCGACAATTTGTCTGATTTGGCAAAGAATATGTTGTGCGGCTTAAGCATCTTAGACAAAGGTGTCCAAGTGGGAACTTGCACTAACAGGTGGTATGATAAGCTTCAGATAATTGTAACACAAAATGGGAAAGCAGGTATAAATTTCGAACATACAGGTGTTGATGGTCATACAGTGCTTCGTTTTGTTAGTGATATCTACACTGATTCCATATTATCGTTTGCACGATCCATAAACCAGAACACGCCTGCTCTTTGGTCTGAAGGAAGTCGTGAGATCAAGGTAGGGTCTCCAGATGAGCCAGAAGAGATTCTTGTCACCATTCCTAGAAAATTAGAGTGGGATTTGACTCCTGATCTTTCTTTGGCATTAAGATTTGGTGAAACAAGGTTGTCGGACCTCATCAATCAAAATGAGTTCAAACATTTGGAGTATAAACATTATGGATCCTCTACTATCAAGAAGATGAAGCTAAGTCCTGATGCTTTTGTCCAGATGGCTTTCCAAGCTACATACTACGCCCTTTATGGTAAGGTCGAATGTACGTATGAGCCTGCCATGACAAAGCACTTTTTCCATGGGAGGACTGATGCTATCAGAACTGTGTCTGCAGAATCTAATATGTTTGTTAGAAAGTTCTTCGACCTGTCCTATTCTGATAGCGAAAAGTTAAGGTACCTCTCTGAAGCTTGTTCCAAGCATGCCGCTCAAACTAAGCTTAGTGCTTCCGGTCAGGGAATCGATAGGCACCTTTATGCCTTGTTTTGTATTTGGAAACGATATGTCGATTCGGAGAAACCAGTTTCTGAATCTGACCGGGCTTCCAACACCAAAGTTGACTCTTTCCAAAGATCAAATACCTTGATTGACGATGATTGTCAAACTCAGTCTTCAGAAGAAACCATTGGAAATAACTTTGACGATACCAAGTACAGCCTAGGTGACCTACCTTCAATCTTCGCGGATTCAGGCTGGGATAAATTGAATAACACTGTTTTATCTACATCAAATTGTGGGAACCCTTCCTTGAGATTGTTTGGCTTTGGTCCAGTCTCAGCCAACGGGTTTGGCTTAGGATATATTATCAAGGATGATTCGATATCCATATGCGCTGCATCTAAACATAGGCAGACCGAACGATTCCTTGTTACGTTGGAGCTGTATCTAGATGAAATTTACAGAATGTACAAAACTGTTAACAAGGACCCTCTTCAGGCACCAATAGATACTAAAATCAAAACTTCCAAATCGAAGCCTGCCGTCTCGGAACTCAAGCACATCAAACCAGAAACAAAGCTTAGCACCCTTCTCGGTGGCTACGGATACTTCGATATGGGTGAAGATGATATTAAGTCTAGGGGCCCAAGTCCAGAGCCACCATTTCTCAATAGAAACAATAGTGGGTTTTCAGTACGTGATATTGGGAAAAAGTTACGTCTATCCGAATATTAATCCTTGTTCAACATGATTCACCATCCTAACAAGGTGTCACGCCTCTTTTCACTTTCTTTTGGTTTACCTGTTTATCGAACTTTATATTTATTTATATTTATGCGTTTACGAAGGAAGTTACATATTCATGATTTCATAATGTCTTTGAATCATCATCTATGTAAGTATTTTATGATTCAGAGAAGTACGTGGTATAGCTTTACCAGCGCTGGGTATGGTTAGCGATAGACAATACCTACTAAATTCCAAAGTTGCCCTGATTAATAGCGGCTCTCAAGTCAGATTTACCGGATTTATTCTTCACATTTTTATTAGCACTGGGCATGCTCATAACTGTAAGATCGCTTGTCGTTGACTTACCTGGCTTTGAATTACCATTCTCAGAACCATTTTTTGGTGAAGATTCTGCGGTAACATAAGGTGATGTTGGGCCATGGCCATAACCAGCAGGCGGTTGGTGATAATTGTAAAAATTATGGGGAGATGTTGGAGGAGGTAAAAAATGACCATGTGGTTGAGAGTGTGTGGACGAATGATTGCCTATATGTGGATGTACATGATAGCGCGGCTGAGGAGGGTATGCTTGATAATAACCAGGGTCTTGCCTTAATTGAGATGCCGACGCAGCATGTGTGCCATATACATTAGGCGTGTGAGCATATGGTGCAGTCTGTGCATAGTTGGAATGTGGAGGAGGGGTGCGTGCCCTCCTCGTATCCTGAGGAGGTGCTGACATATTATAGGCATTATATTGCAAATGGGATTGATAAGCTTGCGGCGGCAAAGCCGCCTGGTATGGCATAGCAGCAGGAGACAGCAAGGGGGGTATGTGAGGTTGTGTGGAATGAGAAGCCTTTAAAGGCACGTCGCGGTTAGAAGAACTAACCGCTCCTATGAAAGAATCTGCCAGATAAGGCGGGGCATATCCATTTTGTAAGGCTGCAATAGGCATTGGTGGCTCGTGAGGTTTATATTCATTGTTCGTTGCATGGGGATGCGAATCATAGTGAGGATCAATACGTTCCTGAGTCTCCTGGAGATAATATGTTGGCTTATCACCCATATGTTGAGTGCTGGTCTTTGGATAGAATGAAGATGTATCACGGCCTACTACATGCTGGCCTCCAGCTCTGGGGTATAATGATGAAATATCCCGACTGCTTGCTTGTTGAGGAATACTCTCTGGGTAATATGATGAGGTATCACGCTCACTTATACGCTGAGCTCCAGTAAGCGGATAGTATGATGAAGTGTCACGAGCTAGCACATGTTGGCCACCACCTCTTGGATATAATGATGAAATATCCCGACTACTTGCTTGTTTAGGAATACTACTCTCTGGATAGTATGATGAAGTATCACGATCACTGACATGTGAAATAGCATTCTTTGAATTATTTGAAGGCTCAGGTAGGACAGTGTCTGAGACTGGGTCCATTACAGGGGAACTTTGCGAATATCTCTCTGGTGACTCGTATGCATATTTATCAGGAGACGTACCTCTGCTTCGATCAGGTGATGCTTCCTTGGTTTTACGACGATGTTTCTTCTTCTTGCTCTTCTCTTGTACTGCTGCATCCAGAGGATGTGGAAAAAGCAATTCGGGAGGGAGAACTTGCTCAAGAGATGGATTGTCCTTCAAGAATTGAGAAATCACTTCAGGAGGTGGCGCACCAGGTGGCGGTAATGGCGGCTGATCAGCAACAGCAACCGCCTCTACCACTCTGTCTATCTTTTTGTGCTTCTTCTCGCCTTTAGTCTTTTTCTTATGCTTTGGTGATTTGCGTAAACCTGGAGATGAAGGTTCATACGTTAGAGACGATCTGGAATGGTTCGCTTCAGCTTCAGCTATAGCGGCTGCTGGGTCATAGTTGATTCCATAAAACTGCTCATGATTAACTGCTGATGTGTTAACATTATCGTCTGTGTGCCCTTCTGTCTTTCGCGCATCATCCTTAACGAAAGTATTATTTTCCACAAGTGCATCTGGAATTTCTTGAGCAAGGTAGCCATGAGGTGCCATTGTCGAAGTAGAAGTAGCTGATGTATGAATCTTATTATCATTCACATATCCTATTGGTTTTGTTGGCTTCTCCAGAGCGGACTGGCCGTTGATTTTCGCAGGTACACCTGGAGACTCATGAGAAAGATAGCCATGATGTCTCATGGCCGAAGCATATGGATCACCGTAAGGCTCGCCCTTATAGTTTTTTTCACCGACATCATGAGAGGGTATCGCATGACTGTATGATTCATTTGCTGCAAAATGCCCATAGATGGGTATTTTATGATCATTTTCATGTGCATGTTCATAAGCAGTAGTATTATCGTGAGATGCTGTCTGAAAATTTCTATCGTAATTGGATTCATATGCAGCTTTTTCTGGATGTGAGCTGTGATTTGCTAATTTATCAGGCTTTTCTACGGGTTCGTCTCTAATCACATAATTATCAAATGGTTCACTCGATACCTTCATTTGCTCTTTCGCCAAACGGTCGTAATCTGTTTCATAGTAATCAAATGGTTCCACGAAACCTTTACCATTTTTAGCACCCACTGTATCATCTGTATATATTTCAACCGCATGTTCTTTGGTATATTTATCCTGTGTTTCTCCTATTATCCTCTCTCTAGTACGACTTCCAGGATGTGAATGTTCTGTTCCAGAAGCTTCGTGGGATTCTTTGAGGGTTCTCTCTGGAATATGACTACTCGTTTGTGTATAGCGGTTTCCACTATTTGCAGAATCCTGCTGCAAGGGAAGTGGATGATGCGGAATGATTGAGGCAGCTTTGGATTTTTGTAGATCGTTATCATAAGATGCTGGATCATATGACTGAAACGGCGGTGGAGGTAAACTCTTTTCGTGTTCTCTGGGCCTGGGTTCTTGATGCTTTCGTGTCTTCGGAATCAACGGTCCTTCGTCCAAGGGTGACGGAGGAGGCTTTCTCAAAGAGCCTTTTTTGCGTAATGACTCCCCATGAGTATCATTCAAACTTTTATTGTAAGTATTAACTTCGTCTTCAAAGCTTAGAGGATAAACATGACCATTGATTTTAACCTCTCTTTCTATGCTTGCTTGAAAATCATCATCATCAAAGTCAAACCGAGGTAAGAACTCGCCCGAATGTTGGTCTCCACCATCATAAATGCTGTTATTTTTTGATGGTATCGGTGGCGGTGGAAGTGGTAGAGGTGAATTCTTGCCAGAGTTATTTGCAGGAAGAGACAAAGATATCTTTCTTGATGCACCCGATACATTACGTTTGAATATTCTCAAGTACTCCTCTGAGTCGATTAGTTGTTCTGAGACAACAATCCATTTTTGGAAACCTTTCAAATTCACTTCAATCACAATAGATCTGCCAAAAAGCCTTTTACCTTGTGTTGATTGATCTGAAGCTAAAGATGATAGCCAAGCCCAAATATAATAATCTTGTATCGCTATATTGCTTATGGAAAGTTGTGAATATAAGGGAATGTTAGGATCTGTTTCATGTTCTGGTCTTGCCCAGCCGGGATAAAGACCGAATTTAGAGTCTATGGGTTCTTGGTTCAATCGGTCAAATATTCGTTTAGATTCCTCGGTGAACATTGATACTATATCGCTAGTAGATGGTTTTTTGAAGATATTCTTCAATATTGTGTAATTCTCCATAGAAAGAAAAGCGTCCTTTTTGTCAAATGATATCGTGTGTCTGATTTTGCTTAAAAGTTCATATGTGTCAGACGAACATTTGGTCGATCTTATGACCACACAGGGAATAGTTATCACTGACTTTAAAGAGTCTGTGTTTTTAACTGGTGGGTACGATGTACTGATGAGCAACGATTGCAACGTCTTAGGGAGCTTTAAAGTATCCATGTCATTTTCGGGAAGCATAGCTCTTAGGAAAGATATGAGCAAGTGGAACATTGCGTCGGCGCAGTGCTTCCAGGACTCTATGCCATCCACAAAAGTGTTTTCTTCGTTAAGTGTGGCATCGAAAAATGGCGACGCACCGGGCTTTACGCGGTAGTTAAATGCCCACAAGCTTGCCATCTTTGTTATTTTACGCCCATTCAAGTAGTTGTACTGCGAGTTAGACGATACAGACACCAACAAATCTAGAAAGTCGTACACGATGGAAGCATGGGCCAGAGACGATAGACACTTGGGCATGATACTCAAAAAGGCGTTCTTTGGGTACCCGGCCTCCTTTTCGCGTCTCTTGAACTCGAGGTATACGTCCCAGCCAATAATCTCGTTGTTCGGGAACCGGCTCCATATGTATTTGAGGCCGCAGATTAATGTGAATGCATCGAACTCTTCAAGAAGCCGCTTGACTGGCTCCTCTGGTGTGGTTGGAATGATCTGTCCATCCGGAAATATAGAGCTCAAAAATGCCTCGAGCTTCCTATCGTCTATACGTGACCTGAATGGCAAAAAAATATGCGGTACTTTACTTCCTCTGCTTTTCAATTCTCTTGTTATTAAATGGAGAATCCCCTTCATATTATTCCGCGTAAACTGGTTCGCTCGAACATATTCCCCTTTATCTCGCAGCACATGCTTATCGGGGAGTACTGGAAGGCTTACTCCCTCTGTCTTACCCTTGTGGTCCCTCATACTAACCTTGGCTCATTTATGTTGTTGTTTTCTCGAGTTTATAAAACGAGAAGCATCACCAATCACATGATACAAACATTCGCATTCGGCGCGTTCTTAAAACAAGCAAAAGATCACGAGCATAGGAAAAGTAACGTTCATAGTATAAGACGTATATAAACTAAAGTACAAGCAATAAATAAAAAGGTTCTATCACAGGATTAGCCAGTTTGTACCAAAAGACAGGCCTTGGTCTTGAAGGGAGATATGCTGTTTGATACCAGATGTATCAACTGGTCGATTCTGTGAACGCATGACCTGGCTATTTTGCGACAAGTGGTGGTCAGAAGCTGATCGATTCGAAGTCGCATGTAAATGGTGGTTATCCTGAGCGTAATGCCCCTGTAGGTCAATCATGCTATTCACATTTCGGGGAAAGTTAGCGTTGGCCGGATTGATTTTAGCGGAACCATTCATATTTGCCAAATTGGACATACTGTGAATAACTCGAAGCTCGCCGTTATTTGATGTGCCTGAGCCTCCCATGGGGTTCATTTCGGCCTGGTTTGCTACCGCAGACATGGCTGGCAAGTCCGACAAGCTGTGGTGGCTGGCAATAGGGGGGTTAACGTGGCCCGGTACATTCTGATAGCTCAAGGACGTCGACGTAGGCACTGTTTCCGAAGAAGCATGGGCAGTGGCTGTCCCACTGGAGCTTGTGTCAGTATGGGATGCTAAGTGCATAGGTAAACCAGCTTGCATGTTGTTTTGTCGGGCGGAATGGGCCTGCTGAACCTGGGCCATATTTTGCTGGTGCAGCTGAAGCGTCCCTTGCACCGGTGGCTGGTTCTGTGGGTGAATTTGATGCAGTGGCTGTACTGGATCTCGGTTTGGCATTGTCTGAGGTTGATGCTGAGGCTGGTGTTGGTGTCCTTGAACATGAGCAGGGACAGGGGGCTGTTGTGGTGCAGGCTGAGGTGGTTGCTGGCGGTGCAGTTGCTGTGGGGGCTTCGAAACCTGCTGCTGAGGGTCTGAAGACTGCTGCTGAGCATGGGCCTGTTGCTGGTGTGATGGGTGAGAAGGGTAGTGCGGAGAACGCAGTGGTACATGGGTGTGTATTGTCGCATGGTTAGCTGGCGTTACCTGCGATGGTACCTGATGTCGCTGTGGATGGTGCTGCGAAGAATTATTATGTGAAATACCGTATGGATTTTCATGTATGTTCGCTCCGTTCTCGTTTCCGCTGCCAATCAAAGTCGTAGGAATAGTACTTGGCATAGAGGTCAAGTTACCCAGGTTGCGAACAGACATTTGTAAGCTGTAATCAGACTGATTCAACACGTTGAGCACTTGCTCATAGCCTCCAAGTGAGGATATAAGGACTGGACAGTCCTTATGTCCATGTAAAATATTACGTATAGAATTTAGCAGCTCCCTTAACAGGGTGACCTGGGCAGCAAGCTCTCTGTATCCTGTAGAAAAAAATGCAAGTTCGTCTTCCATCTTTTGCATAAGCTGTTTCTTTCTTTGTCTACACTTGGAAGCAGCCACACGGTTTCTCTCCAAGAAGTTTTTTCTCTTTTCTTCTTCGGAAGGTTCCTTATTTTTCTTAGCATCATCGTTACCCACGTCGGATGGCCGTTCCTCGGACTCCAGTCCTTTTCGAGTACGTGTACCTTCCTCTGATTTTACTTTCTTCAGTCTTCTTGAAGTGTTCAGCGAACGGCTTCTCTTATTTCCTGGAGATACACTAGCGTCTCCTTTTGAGTCACTTGAAATATAACTTCCTTCTGTCAGTTGACTTTTTCTTCTTTCAGCTTTAGCTTCCGAATTCTGAGTAGACTGTTCTGCAAGGTCTGGTTTGAATTGTTGGTCTCTATTTACACTATCGTGAACATCATTATCGTGTGGTTGAGTGTTATGCGTCCCTTCTTGCTTTGGTGGGTTCATACTATGACTCTGTCCTGAAACATAATTCAAGCTTGTCTCTTCTTCGCCATGATTACTTGAAAACACATTCAAGTTACCGTGGGATAAACTATTGTGACTCGTGTGTACACCGTGCTGACTCGTTGGCATTCCTAAAAGAGAAGATAACCCAGGGGTGATGGGACTTGTCAATAATGCACCGGGTGTAGTAAGGCCAGGAAGCAGATTTCCAAAGTTAAATACTCCGCCAGAAGGGTTCAGTATACCGCCTGGAGTCAAGCCAGATCTAAGATTAGACTCGTTCGGAGTGAGACCAGTTTTTCTCAACAGACTGATGAACTGATTTAAATTAGAATTCGTATCGTGACCGGCCGAGGGGGGAGCTGGTGCACCAGTTCCGCTATTTGTATTGCCCATAGTTCCACCTTTTCCTGAGATACCCAAGCTGTTCCACAAGGTTGAGCCAGGTGTACCCAAAGCTCCAGCCATATGGGGACCAGGAGAAATGCTCAACGGAGGTAGTTTCCTGTCTTCTGATGACATTCCTGGTCCCCCGATCTCTGTCAACTTTTCTCTCAGATTAAGACTAGATATGTTTGGTATTCGTAGGTTGTGCTTATTTGTCCCCAGCCCGCGTCCCTGTCGCTGTCCATCCTTTGGTTCATTTTGTATTGGGTTAATTTCACTCCTCTTATCTCGCTCCGTATCAGCAAAAGACCTCTCAAACGGATTAGGCTCTAAATCAAACGATGTTTTCTATTCTTGTTAGTATACTTCCTCTCTTCTCTTTATTCAACGTGATGTAACATAGGCGATACCACGTTTTACAACATCCCTTTGTCTCGAATGTCAAATATAAGAAGATTATATTGCTTCCTTGTCTAACGTGAACTTACCTCACTTGCCATGCTGGAACCGTATCAACTTCCAAGTTTTTACCTATCTAGAGCTTATATCAGACACAAACCTTATGTTACGCTGCCAATACATAAATTACGTAATGTTGGAGTATAGAATCAAATGATTAAAAAAAAAATTAAAAAAACATATTACACAAAAACATGCTATGCAAAATGAGTATATAAATGGTGTACTTCCATCGAACGAATGGTAGTCTCATAAAGAGAATGGTGCTATACACTAGACTATTTGCTCGACATATTTGTTGAACTTTTGCTTCTGCTCTTTCTTGTTATCCTTTGTTATTTCCGGATGTTCCTTAGCGACTTCCTGTGCCTGGACGTCGGCTGGTTTGTCAGCTGGAGCAGCCTTAGGTGGTTTTTGTTTGTTAGGAACGTCGGAGATTTTGGACAAGTCGATTCTGGGGTCCTCCAAGGCCAGGTCCGCGCTTGGTGAAGGTGTCCAGCCAGTTGAGTGCAAGTTACCGAGGTCAAAACGAGGGAATGGATGAGCTTCCGTGTTAAATACGTATTTGTCCAAAGGCACCAAGTTGTTGTCGTCGAAAAGAAGATACAAGTACTTCAAGGTTTCTGCGAACCAGAATGACTCGGTGTTGTCACCTTTTGTAGGTGGTATCCTGGTTACGTCTTCGAGGGTGGTGTAAGAAACGTCAGATCCGTCAGTGACTTTTGTATATCTAAGGAAGTTCTTGAAGATTTCGTAGCCGTACTTCCTGTATTTCTCATCACCTGTGAGCCTGTATAAATAGAACAATGACTCCACCGTCTCAGGTCTTTGGAGGTTGTGTTTGTCGCGCGGCTTGATGTAGAAGTCGTTTGTGTTTCCTTTTTCAGTGTTGAAAACCACGATTTCTGGTGACAAGCCACTAGGAACATCGTGGTACATTTTGTAGCACGCGTAGGTCAATTCTTCGCCGAGCCTGAAATCCTCTTCCTTCTTGGCGGTCCAGTCTTTCAGCTGGCGAGCTTCTTGGAGTGTGCGGCCACCTGTCGCTCCAACGGCTAGAAGCCCACCGTAGAAACAAACCAAATGGTCCATCTTTGGCGACAATTCACCACCTATACCGTTATTGAGCTCTCCAATGAACGTAAGGCCGCTCGGACTCGACTTGCCAACCATGTATTTCTTAACTCCTTCTACGCTTTCGCGATACATGTCCCAGTATACTTTCTCTTGCTGGTTAGTCTGCAAGTACTGCTTCAATAAGTACTCGTAGTATGAATCACCTCTCGATCCTAACCTGATAACGCTTCCCTGGTACTGTCCAGAGTCGGGGTGCACATATATGGGAACTAAGCCCTCCTTGGGCTTAATGCCATAAAGCACTTCCATGACTTTTTCGGCCTTCTCCCAATAAAGGTTTTCTCCTGTCAAGTGAGCCAAGTACTTGAATTCCAATTGAAGTGTAGACACCTCTGCCGTGGACGATGCACCGTTGTCAACGTGGTTTCTGACACCCTGCCCTGTCATCAAGTTGACGGATGAGTAAGGGATCCCCGTCTTGCTTTCAAAGCCGCCAAGCAAAGACAGCGCGAGCTTGGCAGCTTTGTCCAAGTAAAGATCGTCCTTCGAGAGGTGATGTGCCGAGAGAAGACCTCCAAGCATTCTGATTGTGGTCTCAAACACATTGACCTCATAGTCAAAGTTGTAGTCGAGATCATCTCGAATCCACTTTCGTGCTCTCGACACCTCCTCGTCACACCCCATCAACATCATCGTATCCAACGAGTCAACTATCATCCACCCTAGCGGTTTGGGGCCCATATTCTTGCCGGTCTTCGACACAGGGCGGTACACATCCTTGCCCCATGCGTGTTTTTCATAACTATGCCAGCTCTCCAAAAATACATCCTTCACCTCCTGTTGAGCCACTTTCCAGCTACCAGGAGTACCGCTTGATTCCTTGCCGCTCCTAAGAAAAACATAAAATCCATAAAGAAGTATGGCGCCCAAAAGGCCCCTCACTATCATCTCTTTCTTGCTTTTATTCGAATTTGACTGTTTATCCTTATAATAAAGTGGCAATCCCAGCTTCTGACTCTTTACTCTCCAATTGCCTTTGGTGTTACCAAATGTGATTCCCTCCAGGTTGAAGATTCCCGTCATTTAGACTTTCAATACAACCAGAGCTTCACTGAATAAAAGTTTATTTTATCTCGCAGTAAAAAAATCACGTTCTCCATCTTCATCTAATCAACATTTTTAGAAAGTGTATTAATCACAATAATAGCTAATAAGTACTATAATTGGTTTAGTTTCATGATAGATCGGGTTTGGATCAGAAACTTTGGCTATACTTTCAGCAGGGTGAATTATTAACTACAGTGAGTTTCATTTAACGTATATTTCACTAGTGTTGTAAAAAGAAGGATTAAAAAAAGGTTACAATAAAATACAGAAAAAAGTGGATCAGATAGTGTAATAATGAGTTCTATCGAAAACGATTCTCTGACGTCCACGTCGTCGGATAGGATCCTGGGAAAGTCGAAGTCGGGGCGAAGGCAGATTGCGTGTAAGAGTTGCCATGCTCTAAAGGTCAAATGCACGCCAGCGGACGAAAACGATCCTTCTGGACCCTGTATTCGATGCCTAAATTCAAAAAGGCGGTGTGAGATAGATTTGACCCAGACAAGAAAAAGAAGAAAGAAGAGAGAGATTCAGAGCGACTCCGAGACAGCGACACACAAGGACCAAGAGATAGCCAAGCTCCAAGAGCAAGTTAAGATACTCCAGGAGCAGCTTTCGAAACAGCGGGACAGCCACCATGCTATGCATTCGATAAACTCAGCTGCCAGTGTTGGGTCTGACGATAACTCGTATGTGACGTATGTCCTGAAGGATGAGCTTGAAAATGAACTCCATATATTGACCGAGTTAAACTCGGGTCAGGTAACAAAGCTCTCAGAGACGTTGAAAAGAACGGATGAAAAGAAACGACACTTGGCTCAAGCCAACAGCAACGTAGACATTATTAGCGCTGGGCTATTGACTGTGGACGAGGCAAAGGACCGCTTGATGCTCTATCGGACGAAACTTTTCCCTATTCATCGGGTCGTCGAGTTGCCCGCAGACTTGTCGGTCGAGGAGATGAGATCAAAAAAGCCTTATTTATTTCTAGCAGTGATGTCCGTTACGAATGCCATTATCTCTACTAGCTTGTCCACCAAACATAATATAAGTGTGGACAGCGCTTTGCTCATAGATAACTTTACGATGCGAGCTATTACACAAGAAATTTTAGTGGTGGGCTCTAAATCTATCGAATTGATTGGTGCCTTATTGCTCTTATGTTTATGGTATAATTCACCAGAGCTCTTCAAATATCGTCGGTTTCACTTGTTGAATTCTTTAGCGGTGGCTTTGTTACATGATTTAGGTATTGTTGGCAACCCGGCCGAAAACTTAGATGAGCACAATAGCAACTCCCACCACAATCATCGGGGTAACATCATTATTAATAATAGCAATAATGGTAATGATAATAATAGTAATAATGGTCAACATATTAATGGTACAAATAATGATAATGATAATAACGAATTCAGAGCCTCAGATGATACTCTAACGACCCTTGAATGTTCTAGGCTCATAATGTCTTTATACTCAACAACAGTCAGCACATGTCTCATTTTAAGAAGAACAATCTATGTCAAGTGGACTCCTTACGTGGAGGAATGTGCTAAGTATTTGGAAAATCATAGTAATCCTAGTTACAGGGAAATAGCTATCTTTCTGAGACTTAATCATCGGCTAGAAATTATCCACCACTTAATTCATTCTCCAGATTTAGCTGAAAAAAATGCATCTGCTATGTCTTATATTACAGTTGAGCTACAAAGGCATTTGAACTCTATCAAAGAAAGAATCCCTGAGAATGATTCAGTGTTCCAATCTTACTATTACTCTATAGAAGCTTATCTCAATGAACCTATGACATGCAACCTTTTTGGAAAGTCTGAAGATAAAGAGGAAGATCCTGCATTGGATGAGTCTTCTCTTAGATCAATAATAGCGTGCACCGAGGCTTGTTTAAGGTCTATTAAAGAATTCAATAAATTAGAACCTGATACAATCGCTTCTCTTCCATTAACATATGCTTCAAGAATAATTTATACTTCGGGAATGCTTTTAAGGTTGAGGTATTTAATATTATCGCTTGACTCTCCTATTGATAAAGACCTCGTTCCGAAGTCAGTAGTGAAGGAATTAGAGAAGTTGTGTAAATTGATTGAAGAGGCGTCTTTTCACTACCCATTCAGTCATTTCTTGAAGAAAACAAGACTCATACTTCAATTATTCTTCCTGACTTATGCTAGCCAAATCCATGATTTGATCACCAATAATGAAGGCACCCCTGAGAATTTCAAAATGAGTAATTACTCTCGAAAAGAGTTAACAGAGTTAGAGAAATTGACGTGTATGATGAAGAAGGAACAGCGAAAAGGCTTGATCACTACAGAATCGGGTGTTGCCTACCAGACTTTTGTTCCTTGGGATATATTTACATACGCTGCAAATGTCAAGAAAGCCGGGGTAGAAGGTTTTTTGAATAGGCGTCCCAATGCTTCCTTGTACGAACAACCTATGTCAGGTCAGAGGGTTCCAAAATCACTTATGAACAGATTGAGCCAGAATTATGGACTCCCATCACACGAATCATTGCCGGATGTGTTACCATATAAGAGAAGACGTGCCTCGAATACTTTATTAAGGAATCCTCGAACAGGTTTTACAGAGCCGGGGGTGTCCAATGCGTCATCTGTTACACCACACATGCAAACTCCGAATTTTAATAACGACATACACCCTCAGTTTAACACTCAGCAGCAACAAGATGGTAACTTTTACAATGGTAATGTTCCAAATGAAGAAGGAGGTGCTGTATCTTCCGTACCTCAGGGCTCCAACCAACCCGAGAACTACTATTATTGGGCTTTTAATGATGAGTTCTGGTCTGATTTGATCAACTATGACTCTGAGAAATTCAATTTCCTCGATTTTAATTCTAGTGGGGCTTCGAAGGACGAAGTTCTTTTCATGAATTAGCTTGCATTACCTCTATTATTTATTTGTTAAAGTTGCACCTTAAATATATGATATAACAACACGACCGCTTGTAGACACACTTTCCTTGCTTTACTAGACATATGATCAGTAAAAGGTTAATTGAAATTCACTTCCATAACTTTCTCGAGTGGTATACGTAACTAAGTTCTCATAACGTTTGTCTCATCCTTAGGGCAAATCGAAGAAGAAAAATATAACTTACAGCAGTTGATCATGGAGAAGAGAAATGTCATAGAGGCATCTACAGAAGACTCAAAATTCACAGTACTCGATGTAATTAGAATTATAGGAGGTCTTCTTCTACTAAATGCATTTTTATCCTGGTGGTTCACTTCCTCTGGGACCTGGGGATATGATGGGAAATGGCTTGATATTAGATATTTGCAGTTTCAACTTCGGCGTGACTATGTAAACCTAACTCTGGATGAGTTGAAGCTTTACGATGGAAAAAACCCATCTTACCCTATATATTTGGCAATTAATGGTAAGGTTTATGATGTAACTTATGGAAGAGACATTTACGGACCTAATGGGCCATATGAGTTTTTCAGTGGTAGAGATAGTGCTAGAGCATTTGTTACCGGTTGTTTTGATAAAGCTGATGAATTCACACATGACCTAAGAGGATTAGACGAGGAAGAGGCCATGCATGATATAACCTCGTGGCAAAGGTTTTTTGAAAATCATCCACATTACTGGTACGTAGGGACAGTTACACATGAGCCTATAGAAAAGGATGCCCCTTCTCCCTGTGAGCACAAGAAATTTCCTGGTTACCATGTACGAAGTACTTAGCACAATTGTTAAAATGAATTTCTCTAACTAACTCTGTATATATTTGATGATAGAGGTGATATGGTATTTACTGATGATTGGCTTCTGCGGCCCCTAAGGCTTTTCTAAAGATGTCTATCAATTGACGCTTATCTTCAAGTCCGATACTTACACGGATAATGTGCTTATCAACACCCCATTCTTGCACTTCTTCTAGTTCCTTATAGTGAGCAATTATCGCATAAGGGCACGCAAGAGTAAAATTTGTACCTAGCGAAGGACCTTTATAGATCAAACAATTATCGTAAAACGACTCAGCATCCTTAGCATCCTTGAATGTGAACGAAATCAATCCACCATATCCACCATTGGGGCGTTTGATCTCGTCGTAGTATTTCTTCGACTCAGAAAGAGAAGGGTAATAAATATTGGAAATTAAAGGGCTTTGTTTCAATACCTCGATAACCTCTAAAGAATTTTCATTGATCTTAGAAGATCTTTCAACAAAATCTCTGGAGTTCCTTTCCAAATATAACGCATCCTCCGCCCACACATTGTCCTCGTACTCCCTTTCAAAATATGATTTCAAGGAACCGTATAACTTCGATAAAGGATTCAAAACTAGAGATCCACCCATAACATTAGAATCACCTGAGAAAACTTTAGTCAATGAAGATACAACTATATCGGCATATGGCAAGACATGTATGTTTAAGAAGTTGCCAACTGTTTCATCCACTATGACCGCGAAATTATACTTATCCGCCAAAGATCTTATTCTCTTTAAATTGGGAGTTTTCAATAGCGGATTAGAAGGACATTCACAAACAAGTGCCATGATGTCTATACTGCCATTTTCAAGACCATCTTCCATTTGATCTAAAGATTTATCGTCTCCAAATCCCAAAAAATGAACACCGGGTCCAAACTTTTTTAATATATTCAACGTATCAACGTAAGGGAATCCAAAGCAAACACTTTTCTTTGGCTCTGGAAATATATTCAAAAGTGCTTGATGGGAATGAAATATTGCTGTCATTCCTGTTTGGTAGAGGTAAACATCTGTCTCGTTTAAGTACTTTCCTCTTTTTGCCTTATCCATTTCGTCCTCCTGATTTTTTGATTTATCAACTTTACCGCATATTCTTCTCCTCAATGCAATTTTTGCCCTGTCAGCAAACTTGAGGTCCAACACTCTGCCGTATTTTTGTTCGATGAATATATTGAACTCTTTTTCTACTTCTTCATTACCAGAGAGGCTTCCTGATCTAAGCAGTTTAGACAATGAAGGAGATTTTTGCTGAATTTTCTGAGCTTGAATCTCCAGCTTTAGATGGCTACGTTTCCTACTGGAAGAAGAATGGTTGGGATCGAAAAGCTCTCTTAAGCAATATTCCGCCATTCTCGAGCTAATTCCTTCCCCTGTATGCTGCCAGTATGCCTTAGCGAGAGAAAACGCTTCTTCCGAAAAGATTACGACTCCAACCTTACACTGAACAATCGAAGATGTTTCTGTTTCATCGGCCGGTGCAGCGGTATTCAATTGGAGAATACGAATTGATGGTGTTGAGTCACTTTGTTCTTTCATAAACTCACGGCATCTTTTTGCTGCGTTGTATGACGAAAATATCATACACTTTTCTCCCTCCCGGCCGTACTTATTTTCTATTTGTTTGGCTAATTCACGTATCTTTTGATGAATAAAGAATCTAGGATATCCACATTTCATCAGCTTGACAACCCATTCTTGACCTTCCTCGTAACCTATCACGGACTTTAGAGTAGGAAGACTTACGGAGACGGCATGAGGTGTATTTCCTGGTATAGAATCCCCTATTTCTTGTGTTGGTGTCTCAAGATACATTTTGCTCTACTTCTTCTCGTTTATGACTAACTTAAATCATGATCAAGAACCTAGTGCGCAGTAGTACAAAATTTTTCAGGCATGTATGATTTTATATGCAACATGACAAGCAAAAAGCTCTATAAAACCTAGAACCCCGGAGGAAGCTATATCGATGTCCGAAGGTTAGACGTAACTACTTAGGATTGGTGTAACAATTAATAATATTAAGAACGAATGCAATTTATGGCACCTTCTTTGAGTCGAGACATTTCGTTTGAGGAGGCTTTCATGTCTGTGGTAGGGGCTGGTGCTACAGGAGCTGTACCTGGCTTTCTATTATGTTGCATGTGTGATTGTACCAAGTGCCCAGCGGCCAATGCGGAACAAAGGGAAAGCTCTGCGGCAAGAACAATTGAAGCAACGATACGGGCCAACTTTCTTGCGTTCTCGCCAGGATTTGTGGGATGAGGCCCACGAACTCCCAAGAGATCCAACATTGCGCCCTGTGGCTCTAATATGGTACCTCCCCCTATTGTTCCAACTTCAATTGAAGGCATGGAGACAGAAATTTTCAAATCATCGTCTACTTTGTCAATAAGTGTAATACAGTTGGAAGATTCAACATTTTGGGCAGGGTCTTGACCACACGCTAAAAACACAGCCGTTACTAAATTGGCAGCATGAGCATTGAAACCACCAATAGATCCTGCCATGGCAGAGCCAACAAGGTTCTTGCTCACATTGAGCTTGACCAAAGCATCGACATCAGACTTGAGCACTTTCTTGACCACGTCTGCTGGGATACGAGCCTCAGCAACAACTGATTTTCCTCTTCCTTCAATCCAGTTAATAGCAGCAGCTTTTTTATCCGTACAGTAGTTTCCGGAAACCGATATGACTTCCATATCAGTCCAACCCTGTTCCTCAACCATATATTTCAAGCAATGTTCAACTCCCTTTGATATCATATTCATTCCCATAGCATCACCTGTTGTAGTCCTAAAACGAATAAATAATAACCTACCAGCCAATGCAGTTTGAATATTCTGTAAACGGGCGAATCTAGAAGTAGAATTGAAAGCCTTTTTAATGACATTTTGGCCTTCTTCTGAATCGAGCCAAAGTTTGCATGCTCCAGCCCTAGCGAGCGAAGGGAAAGATATACAAGGACCTCTAGTCATACCATCCTGTGTTAAAACAGTTACCACACCACCACCAGCGTTGATTGCCTTGCACCCCCTCATTGCAGAAGCAACTAAACAACCTTCAGTAGTCGCCATTGGAATATGAAATGGCTTTCCATCTATAACCAAAGGACCGGCAACGCCTACAGGCAATGGCAAATATCCTATGACATTTTCGCAACAGGCACCAAATACTCTATCATAATCATATCCTTGATATGGTAATTTGGTAGAATCTAATACTGGAGCGTCGGCTATACGGGCAATTGCCTTTCTGCGCACAATAACTGCTCTCGTCTTATCTCCAAGCTGCTTTTCCAACGCATATAAGGGCAACTTTCCAGCTACAACTAATGATGATACTTCTGAGTCAGTCAAACTTGTGAGGTTACCACTTTTCATCGCTTTTTCACATTCTTCCAAGGGTAGGACAGATGATGGAGCTCTTATTTGTAAATCAACTTCAGTGGAAGAACTCGACTCATCATCGCTTTCGTTGTCTGGGGAATCTGCTTTCTTCAGGGAGTAAATGTGCTTCTTTTCTTTTTTGATATTGTCTTGCACCCTTGTACGGTCACTATCAGCGCTATTAGGTTTATGAACCTCTTTCTCAATAAGCTTCTTTGTGGCAGACGTACCATATCTAGAAGCATTCAATAAGTACGCATTCATTGAAATAGATATAGCAAAACCAAATAACAAACACTTTGAGATTAAATTGTCCTTGATTGCAAGACTTACCTTTTCCAATAAGAACAGAATAAAATCTTCCGCTTCAATTAAAGCACCCAAGGGCATGTACACCACTGGTGGTAATAATGTTACGATGGTTCCCTTTGGACCAATTTTGATATTTTTAGCGGTGGTTTTGGATAACTTCACGGAACTGGCAAGTTTTTGGGCATATTTCTCTGAAGAACTAGATCCATAAAGCCAAGAACTTCCTACCCAGAATATGTGAAACAAGAAAAATCCTGCTATCATGGCAAGCTTAAATGACACGATTGACTTACCTTCAGTAGAGAAGATGCGTCCCAGATCTGGATTCTCATTCACTGCCGACTGAGATGCTACGCTTTTTGCGACAATGGAGTCAACGCCATCTTCTTCTAAGGCTCTCTTCAAGTACTCAGTACGACGTGCTCTGTTGATCTCAACTTTTAAAGCCAAAATTGCAGCGTAGAATGTATATACAAGCATGAGATCAAGAGCCAATATTAAAGAAGAAAGAATACAGAAGTTTCTTAATCCTTCTAAATGAGGAGCATAAATCGAACAAGTCATCAACGCTCCAATGACGGCCACATGGTCTCTAAGTAAACTAACTGAATGAGCAGTTATGGCATTGGACACTATTGTTTTTCCATCTTCATGGCTGGAAGCAGTATTCATAACGTAATTGGCTATAGATACTTTATGTTTGAATCCAATTATTGCAACAAGGAATGGAACACCTTCAGAGATACTTAACAACAGTATTCTGATACCTAATACTTTTGTGGTAATAGCTAAGGCAAAAAGGAATCCAAAAGTGGATGAAGTAATCGTCGAGAACGCTAACCAGAAGTTTGATCCGAGGCGCTTCATGTCGACAAATACTTTGATTAATGTATACCACATGGCAATATAAGCACCAGTTATTAAACCGACATCAAATTTTTCAGCACCTTTTATCAAATTTTGCACTTTGACTAAACTATGTTTAATGTACTCAAAGTAACGGGAAAGTCTATACGAATTTCTGGCCTTCCATGTAACACCTTCATACGTGATTTTACTCAAAGATCGCAAGTCCTCGCTCAACATGTCAGTAGGGGTAATAAGTATTCTTTCGTCGTCATTTGAACTGCTGTATGTGTGTTCAATCGCTGGAATACCGTAGCTGTGTATTCTTCTAAACTTCAAGGGCACAGCATAAACCTGATCAGCCTCTGGAAAGAGCGTTGCGTCATCTATCTGCTTCCACTCGCTGAATTTAGTGTTCCCACCGGGGTGGTAGTAGCTTACCGTCTTCGTACTGCCATAGCTCTCGGGGACATACTCATCAACCAAAGATAAGTACGACACAGAAGCAAGCAAAGCCGTTATTATTATAAAATGGATGGGACGGTGAGCCGCGGTCCTCGATACACGGCTGCTTATTCTGTTAACACACTCTAGCATAGTTGTAGCGTTTTAAAGTCAGAAATAGTTATTACAAATATTGTTACTGGCGTGATTTTGCTCGTTTAGTCAACTTCTAATTTTTCGTTCGTATACAGCAGGTTTCTAAAATTGCTATCCAACTCTCCCACACCCTCTTTGGATATCTGATAGTACTAATGTTTCCTTCTGCAATGAGTGTTCGTATCAAGCCCACTACAACACTTTTTAAAACTTGGCTACTAAAATTGATATACGATGAACGCCCAAAAATTTTACCGTTAGGACGCGCCAACCAGAATTTATAAGAGCAGAATTGCAGCCAAAAAATGTTACCAGAATACACAAATTTATATATTTCGAAATATGAGTTGATAGTATATAATAGGCCACTAGGAAATATAGCGGTATAAATTGATACAACTAAATTATTTGATGGAGACCAATTTGATGTCGAAAGTCAATTCAGAATTGGCAGGAAGGCCTGGCAAAGCCTGGTTACCGTAGCCCATTTTTGGTGGGATGATAACTCTTCTTTCCCCGCCGACAGCCATGCCAGCAACACCCAAGTCGAACCCCTTTATGCATTCGCCCTTGCCCAAAGCAAATACAAAAGGCTTCCCGGAAGTGTTTTTGTCGAAGATCTTTCCGTTCTTCAACTTTCCAATGTATCTGATTCCAACTTTGTTACCCTTCTTGGCAGCCTTGCCTGTACCAATCTTTCTGTCCTCAATCACTACGCCACCTTCTAAAGTCTTGACAGGGTACTTCTTAGAGCCATTTTCAGCCTTGCTTGCGTCATCGGTGCTTTCCTTGTTTTCCTTCTTTTCCTTTTTCTCCTTCTTTTCTTTCTTATCGCTCTTTTCCTTCAAGGCATCGGCGGCTGGCCCAGTGGGGCCTTGCTCGAGTTCCTTCGAAAACTGCACGCTTTTATCCTTCTTGGCCTTCTTCTTCTTGGAGCCAGACTGGTCATCTTTCTCTTCGGAGGCTCTCTTCTTTGCCTCCTTTTCTTCGTCCTCAGCAACCAATTCCTCGATTTTGTTCTCGACGTCTGAAGCCTCTTCCAAATCATCCAAGTCGTAGTCATCACCCTCGACAACTTCATCTTCATCTGGAGTCAAGTTATACTCGTCGTCGTCACTATATTCTTCATCATACTCATCTTCTTCGTCATTTGCAGGGTGCTCAACGTAATTTCCTGTCAAATGTATAGGATAAGATCCAGTAGCAACGAAATAAACTTGTTCGTCTGGAGTGATGGTAATGTCTAGAGTTTGCTGGAACTGAACTTGAGGAGACAAGGTACAGACGACAAATTCAGAAACATCTTCATCGTCCTCGATATCTTCATCTGATGATCCTTCATTTTCATCGGCATTTTCTTCATCAGAATTTTCCTCTTGCTTCTTGCTCTTCTCTTTCTTGGAAGATTTCTTTGGCTTCTCCTCCTCTTCTTCGGATTCTTCTGAATCTAACTCGTCGGATTCCTCGGACTCTGAGTCAGAAATATCATCATCGAAGTCACCATCATCGACAAATGGGTTGGTTCTCTTCAATAACCTCAAAGTTGAAGGCTCTTTCTTATCATCAACTGATTCTGGGTCAACAGCGGCCAAAGTCAACCTAATGGTCACTGGGAATTCATCCTCAATTGCAGGCACTGGGTTGAAAGGCTTAAGAGCCAAATTGTAAGTAGAAAGTGGAACTAAAGAAGACATGCTATTGATACGTAGTTTCTTATAATATAGTGTTCAGTCTACGATGGCCTTTTGAAATTTTTTTTTTTCTTGACGGAAAATTTGAGATGAGGTAGTATCTGTAGGCGGAAAAACGCCTTGCACCGAAGGCTCATCAGTCTCAGCACTGCCTTTAATCACATCCTGTAACACTGGAAATCTCTTGAGACCCCATCTACAATAGTTCACTGAGTTATAAACAATCAAGGATAACGTTATTGTATTTATTAAGTAGACAAAAGTTACACTACTTGGTAGACATGTAACTGAAATGAGCTAAATCAGTATATATTTAAAACTTCAACAAGTGAGGTCTATCACCGTTCTTTAAGGAGAAAGAAGAAGACAAGTATTGCTTTAATAAAGGAGTCTTCTTGATTTCAGACAACAAGGAGGAGTCCACGGCCTTTTGGTCTTGGATTCTCTCAGCCTTGATCTCCTTCTTTGGCAAAGACTGGTCAACGAAGTCGGCCTTCTTGGATCTTGGGAGCTTTTCTCTGGCGAAGTACTCAACGTTGAACTTAGAAACATCAACCTTGTCGATGTTAACTTTGGTAGAAGTAGCAATGACGTAACGAGCATTAACTCTTCTCAATGGAACACCGTTGACTTTGAAAGGACCTGAGACCAACAAAGTGTTGTCTTCCAAGTTCTTCAAGTAGACAACTCTCTTACCTCTGAATCTACCGGCCAACAAAATCAAGACGGTACCTGGAACCAAAGAAGAGCGCAACTTCTGAGGGCGAGCTGTCTTTCTAGTCTGCTTTGGCACAGCTTTCTCGTCGGACTCGTACCACTTTGGTGCCTAAAAATAGTTAGTATAATGCTTCCTAAATGTGCAGTTTCATTTCATAAGTCAAAGTGTCCATCTATCTTGCCTGGTTCTAGCCAATGGCTGAAGTGCCACAAAGTATCCATGTATTCATAAACTGGACAACTGTCCCTTAATTTCCTCGCGGTGTAGCAAAGAAACGGAGAACTGCTTCATGAACACTTTTCCCCATCAACTTAACAAGTCCAGATTTCCGTCTAAGTAGACGGCTCGCTAAAGCAACAAGTACTTGAGCCACCCGCCAGTCCTGAGTGTATAATCAAGATCACCTCATGGCTTTTACATACTCATTTTGTCACAACCCTGTTGGCAGCGCATGTCACTTCGCTTAAAGCTTGACTGTCACCACACTGAGATAAATTTCTTGCTGGAAACCTGGCAGCTTTATAGACCAACATCTCTGACTATATAATACTGGTATCTTCATCTGTACATACTGATTGACTCATTTCAACTAGTTTATTAAAGTTGTTTGAAAACCTTGATTCTTTTTTTTTATCCAAATTTTCAGCTACTCTCTCCCAGCTTTTTCGAGCAAAAAATGAGAAAATGTCACAAACCCGATTTCCGGTCTCAATTCCGACCGCGAAAATCTGTGTGTCTTTGTGTAATTTACGTTTTGTATGTAGGCATTTATTGGCATGTTAGCATGCCAGAGACCTCCGCGAACCGTCCAAAGGGTGTTTGTAACGTGATTGGCACGTGTAAAAACTCTTGTATCATGTGCGACGCACCTGTTTATCATGTGCTTTAGACTTATTTTTGCTTGAGATTTATAATCACAGTCACATTGATCACCTGCTAATCATGTGCACTGCGTCGAATGTGCAACACCTCGTCCTAGCTAGCGTAGAGGTAGATTTGGCTGCAAACGCCAGTACTGACCAACAGCTACACAGTGAGTTGTCTTTGACTGGTATAATATCATAAGAGCTCCGTAGTGAGTACTATAGTGGAGAACAATCTCATTAGTTTCCTACAGAAGTAGTTAATAACAAGAATAGATATAACAATTCTTCGGTACTATAACATTAGTATACAGCGTTGAAAATGCGTAATCAATATAGTAGATGGAGACAGAAGTAATAAAGCAAAAGTAGAAGATGAAAAAAAAATAAACAAAAAATAAGCTGATTTTGTTCATTGGAATTTAGGACTAGAACGCAATGCTTAGCGTCCTAGTCAGCATCTCGAAGGGAATTTGAAAGCCGTGGAAAACACTAACATGTAGTTAGGATCATGTAGCATGCGAAGTTTTGAATAGCGCAGGCGTAAACTCGGCTTCAACACGCTACAGATGCTTATTGGAAAATTTGACGTTTACTACAAGCTTTCCTCCGTCAGCTGTAGCCAAGGCAATGTTCTCAGTGCGGTTGAGCACTTCAGATAATGGAACAGAGGTAACACCGACAGATACATTCTTGCCAAATCTGTGGTTTTCTCTCACGTTGAATACAAGTTCATTGGATGGAGAACCTCTGAATGGCAGTGATTCACCCCAGTGGTGCTCGCCATTAGAATCTTGCTTTGTTGTCCTGGTCTTGAAAATAGTCTTCTCTTTGTTGTGTGCTTTTATGAAGGTCTTGACCTCTAGCGAGGATGCAGAGAAGCCAGATGCAGATACAATTGCAACTCTTCCAGGGTAGACTTCTCCTCCGCCATTAACACTGCTGAGGAAACTTCTGTCGTCGCTATCGTTGTTGTAATAGTGAACTGTACCAACATTTGGTTTTTGAGGCTCGGGCAACGCGTCTAAGTCAACATTTGGAGCGACATTAACATCATGGTGTTTCTCATTCTTGACTTTGATATTGTCTTCTGGACCTGGACCCTCGTTATCTTGGTGTGCAGAAGCACGGAGTTCACTTTCACCATTCTCCCGATTTTCTTCGCTATTCCCTTGCTCTTCCTCTTTGGGTTCTGGTTCTTCTTCAATTTCAGTCGTCCGGTCGGCTTCTGCACCTCCATTCTTCCTACTCTTCCCATTTCTCATCGAACTTGAACCACGATCTGTTCTTGACGTATTACCTGTCTGTCCACTCAACTGAGATCCGATGTCAGAATCATCGGAAGTATATCCTTGTTCGCCTGACGACTTCTTCTTCTTGGATCTTCCGAATCCCTTGATAAACGAAGAGCCCTTCGACAATCCATCACTTGCGAAGCCAACTCCGCTTCCTACCGCATTACCAGCGACACCAACTCCACTTCCCACAGCATTACCGGCAAAGCCTGCAGCACTTCCCACAGCCTTAAGTGGCATGTTGGCAATGGCGCCTAAGTCAACTGGTAACCCGCCCTTACTATTGAGTTTTGGTCTGATATATTCTGGCTTGAATGTAGCTCTCATATTGAGCTCACCTTGGGTATCTAGAGGCACACTAAATTGGGTAGATTTAAATGGTTGTAGAGTTGTCAAATCCAAAACAACACGTCCTAAAAGATCAGGTTTATGAGTTAGATCCCAGTCGAAAACTTCAATCAAAATTACACCTCTTGATCTGGAGAGCATAGGTATTTCAACGGATTCATTCCAAACTGGATCCAACGTTTTTCTCTTCTTATCTGTTTTGTACACTTGTACTCCGTCATAGCTAACCAAAGCAAATGGATCAGATTTACCATTGCTGTCAACAGACTTCAAGTTCTTAGCACTCAAGATATCCAAAGCCAAATAACCTACATCAAGTATGGTATCCAAAGGCGCCAACTTGACTGCTGATGGAATAAACTCTAATTGAACTGTCACGACATTCTTTTCGTTGATTTTCAAAGAAAGTGGACTGTTGTAGGATTTTTTCAATACTTCAATTGTATCAAATATCTTTTCGGCTACGACATCTTTTTCGTCGTTGACTTCAAACTTCTGCGATAACCTCAAAATAAGCTTGGAGTTGGGCAAATCTCTGATGAAAGCTTCTGCTGTAGACGCATAATCAAGCGATTTTCCATCGGATTTGTTAGTGACACCTGAGGGAAAGGCATGATCGTCAAACAACGTATGAACATAAACATCTGATTTGCTAAAAGTACCTTTAGATATATGGGCTCTGATAACACCAGTTCTATACTTGATTACCTTTTCTAATGGCATTTCAATTCGTTCTGGCTCGGGCAAATTGTCCTCGTTAATTTCCACCCATTCGTACTTATTAGGATTCTCTTTGTATAATTTCTCCTCTCTCTTTTGTCTTTCTTCCTCCTCGACTCTTTTATCCTCGAGACTCTTCAAAAATTTGTCTTTGTTGTTGATTTGTGCTAATGTGTAGACAGGCATAGTAGGAACGAATGATACTGAGTAATACAACTTGCCATGCTCTGAACCATTGTACAAAATATCTTGTTCTATGATCTCATTTGCTCCGTCGTAACCCAAAAAAAAGCCTTTATCATTCTTCTTCAAAAAATCTTTAACGCTGATAGCACATGTGCCTAATGACCTATCTTTTCCGTCTTCCTCTTCATCCATGAGTTCCAACAAGATATGTTGATGTTCATTGCTAACAGCCAAGAAGTGACCTGAGTTGAAATTCGGATTCAATGTGTCTGCAATTGTCTTTGTTCTACCTTTGACCTTACCGTTTACACGAACTCTTATGTAAGGGTCAACATTTCCAACCGCCTCAAGGTTTTTAATTCCTGTTGCGGAGCGCAAATGCAACTTAAGACCGCCAACAGGAGCGTCAAAGTTGGTAGCACCTTCATCACCAGTAACACCCAAAGCCTTCCAAGATGCAGTAACCCTGATTTTACTAGGTGGAGCGCCGGGCGATATCGGTTCACACTTGATCCATTCCTGACCTCTTGCACTTTCGAATAAGATATCCTGAAGGTTTGCATCTAATTTAGCAACAAGAATATCATCCGAAGCATCTTTGATATAGATCTGTACTTGAGTTTTTGATTGCTCATTCAACAAGATTTCCAAAGTCAGTTCCCACGAAGGCTCATTTGTTTGTCTAACTTTACGGCAAGTTCTAACTAAATCTCCATTTATGTATATTTCAGCATAAGGGTTGAGCAAACCAGTAACTGAACGTGAAATATCCAAGTCCTTGGCTTCATGCAAGTTCATTTTCAAGATACCAACTTGAGCATCGGAGTTCAGTTCTTTCGTGCCATCCTCAAGCACAATTGGCTCTAATACAGGATGCCATTTTAGGTCATATTCAATGGTGCCCACAACTCTACCACCTTCCATAATTTTCTTTGATGCGCCTGTGATCACATCCTTTTGTAACAAATCCGACAAAGGTATCTCAACATTACCGATAAGCTTATCATCAGCTTCATCTTTCAACAAGTTGTAGACATTGAAAATCAAGTGGTTGGAGTCCAAATTATTCAATAACAAGTTTTTACTCTCCAAAAACACTGGAGCATTAGTATCCTTCTTGACCTTGGTCTTTTCACAAATGTCACCATTGTTGGAAATTTTGATTTCCACGTATGGATGGATTACATCAGCTTTCTCGATCGGTTTCAAGCCTGTACACCTCTTAATGTTGACTGTAAGAGATCCGATAGAGTCATTTGACTGCTGAGCCAAAATTTCTTCGACATCAATGTCTAAAGAATTGGGGGCGTAAAGCATTGGTCTTAAATTAGCATGAATCAATCCATTAACGAAAGAGGATAAACCTGGAATGAAAGACATGATATCAATTCCGAAGGTGTCACCTCCAACAGGTTTTAAGACGTAGTCAATTGCTGGTGGTTCCAAAAATTGGATGGACACCATCTTAACATGAGGGAAGTTCTGAGTCAATTTCAATTTGATGTTCATACGACCCTTGAAACTCATATCCTCCACTAATATTGGCAAAGACTTACTGATGAAAGCTTTACCAACTGTAACACCTAGAGCAACCTTTGGATTAATCTTCTTCTTAATTTCATTTTTAGTCATATCATCGGTATCGTTAGGAGCAAAAGAGAAAGCCCAGTCCATTTCAATATGATCTGGTCCTTTCCTAGTGTAAGATTTAATACTTTCAACCCTTGGAGCCTTTGATCCTAATGTGAACTCATCCAATGACAAAGCCTCAATGCCAAAACCGGGGGCTTGGTCTTTCAACACCTCGTTGGCTTGAAACATGACTTGTTCAGACAAAGCTGGCATGTAGATGACCCAGAATTTGTCCAAGAACGAGTTCAACCACTCCATAGTCTCAAATTCATCCTCCAACTTGTTGCTGGCCTGAGCTCTTGTCATGTCATCACGGATGTCTCTGTTGAATCGACGAAACTCTGTTCTATAGACGGAATTCGTGAAAAGTAAAATAAATCCCAAGGACAAAATACCCCCACCAACACGGGCAATAAGCCAACTGAAGAAGCAAGTACCGATCACCAAGGAACAATTCCAGTACCAGTCTCCCTGAAAGTGGTCCTTGACATACGTGTCGATTTTGTTAGAGAGCTCAAGCAAGGATTTCTTGTCGGTTGTGTCCTCCGAGTGCCAAAAACCAACGTTGGCCCACGAAAAGGTAGCATTGTCTCTTATCTTCTTTTTGCTGGACCCGCTGCTCTTCTCGGGGGCTTTGCTGTGCTCCGTGGGCGCGTCGACTGAAAGGGTCTGCGCCCTGACCTGGCTATTCTCCTTCTCTATGTCCTGCCTCGTCTTACGGGGCTGCTCCACATTCTGAGGAGACTTTTGCTATGGTGTGTTAGTACTGGCGTGTTCTTCACGTACAACAAACTCGACCCCCGGGGTACTTCTTTAACTACTGTGAAAGAAGAACTGCCGCCGACAAAACTACTTCAACTACTTACTTCACCCATTCTGTTTTTTCAAATCTCCCTATCCTCAGTAAGAACACTTGTTAATAAGTTAAGTCTGTCGTTAATTCGAAAGAAAAAGAGACAAAAGTCGACACAATGGCTCTGAAGTGTAGGGAAAAAGGGCCATGCCGGTGAACAAGATTACGATTGCCATTTTCGGAATCACGTGAACAGGGCTATTCATGTACCGCTCCTATCACAGCAATGAAGGGCATACACCAACTGTAGTTGCTGGAGAATTCAGAGAACGCTGACTACAGCCTGTCCCAGACCTATTGGATAGAATAGCGATGTAACTATGAACCATGAAGGCACTTCGTGTTTTCAAAGCCTGTAAATACCATAGCTCACCGGACACGGAGTGATTAAATTGCGAAATCCTATGATTACTACAAAGTACTAGCCAAAAAGACGATGTGTATTCCTAATAACGGAAATGCAAAAATCTGAGATAGGTACAGATGTAAGTATCCAGGGCTAGGCAACTAGTTTATTTTTTTGGGAGCAGAATGTACTTTCAGACCAATTAAGATCGCTGGTACAAGTGTAAGGTTTATGTGTAGAAGATTTGGATTGCTGCAGCTTAGACGCAGGGGGTCGGAAATAGAAAGAATAGCTAGTGGGATATTTCATGGAGAAATCTAAGGTAGACGAGACAGTAGTAAAGAAAACAACATTCTACAGTGAGCCAATGGGCGTAAGAAGTAATCTGTACGGAAGGAGGATGTACGGGGCTTTCAAATGGGCCATAAGCGGAATGGACACCAGGGCAACCAGTATTTTTCACTGCGAGTACATTGTATACAGGATAATATGAGTTAACCCAGACGAAGATGGTCTGCTGTTAGGCCGAGGACTGTCCACACGAAACAAGGGAGACGCTACGAAGTCTATACGGAACGTAGGTTTATTACACTATTATATAGAGCATAGAAAAAAGAACTAGACAGATTCTAAGACAACATCCTTGAAACCGGCGGACACCTTCTTACCCTTCTCCTCGGTAGCACCCTCACCGTGCAAAGACATCAAAGAACCCAAGTCGAATTTAGGCAGCTTCAACAACTTGACCTTTCTGACGTGGACGTTCTGCAAAGGCAAGATAGTTTGAGTGGACTTCTCGATCTCACGGCCGATAACTTCTGGGATCAACTTAGATGTCAATTGAGCCAAGGTGGAGTTAGAGACTTCTCTCTGCATAATCTCGATCATCTTCTTTCTGATTTCCTTCAACTTAGAACTTTGAGCGTATGTAGTTCTTCTGACCTGGTTTGGTTGTCTCTTGGTGAAAGCAATAGCAAAGACTCTCAAAACGTAGTCGTCAGAGGTCTTGACGGTAACATTAGCCTCAACCAAAGATTGCCATTTTCTAACCAAAGATCTCAACTTGTCGGAGGTGAAGTCGATACCATGGAAGTTGGTCAACAAATTCTTACCTTGGACTTCGTCGACTCTCAACTTAACCTTTCTATATGAGTGGTCTTCAGATCCTTGTAAGTCTGCCAAGTTTACTTCAATAATACGTCCCTTCAAACCATCGGCGGCGTTCTTCAAACCGGTGGACTTGTTAATCAAGGTCTTACCGACGTTTCTGTTTTCGAATGTAGATGGGGCCTTGACATCGAACCACTCCTTTCTGGTAAAAGGATCGACAACCTTCTTCTTCAATCCTTTCTTACCCTTGGACAATCTCTTGTTCTTTCCAACAGCCATTTTGCTACTTGTAAGTTATCGCTTCTTTCTAGTGGGTAGTTGATTTTTTTTCCCTAATTTTTCAGTGTCTCCCTCGGCTACCTGCTCGTGAAAAAACATTTTTACAGGTTATATCTTTCGCTTATTTATTACAGGTTAGGTATTGTGACTGTTGCTTGATAAGGGGTGGAGCCCTCAGTTTATGTAATTACACAAAACGCGGAGATCATGTGCCAAAATTAACGTGACTGGTGATTACGGCTCTAGGTAAACAATCAAACATGAAGTGTTACACTATTGAGGAATAAGGAAGAAACGAAACGAGTGACGATGGAGGAAAATAATTCCAACGATGAGCAGAATAACCAGTAAGTGGATCTTTCATAAAGGCGCAGGCGATATGATATGCGAGTCGACTTGTTGAAGAAGGTCTGTGGCATTGACACAAGATACTAACAGACACAGGGTAGCATTAAAAATAGGACTCATCGGAGATTCACAGATAGGCAAAACATCACTCATGGTAAAGTATGTTGAGGGCTCGTTCGATGAAGACTATATCCAAACATTGGGTGTTAACTTCATGGACAAGAAGATCCAGATCAAAAATACGGTGATCACATTCTCAATATGGGACCTTGGAGGACAGAAAGAATTCATAAATATGCTCCCACTCGTGTCTAACGATGCGGTTGCTATACTATTTATGTTTGATCTTACTCGCAAATCAACTTTGAATTCTATTAAGGAATGGTACCGTCAAGTGCGAGGTTTCAATAAGACCGCAATACCATTTTTGGTGGGTACCAAGTACGACCAGTTCATAGACCTTTCACACCAGGATCAGTACGAAATTACCCAACAGGCCAAGAAATATGGCAGTGCCATGAAAGCTCCAGTGATATTCTGTTCTACAAGCCATTCAATTAACGTGCAAAAGATATTTAAGATAATATTATCCAAAGCTTTCGATCTTCGTCTCAACCTAGATGAAATAGTTAACGTCGGAGAACCCATCCTTCTATACAAGTAGAATTCACTTCGCATTCCTCTTCTATATGCATTTAATATTCAATTCACATCGTAATGTCTTAGATCGTACTAATGCCTTGTATATATATTGTGCAGGATCATGTAGATTTAAGCATCTACACGTTTGAACACTGTTGCAGACTATCAAATCCAGACACTTTAAAACTATAAGAGAGAATGGCCCGAAGTCAGAAACACCTTGCTGGGTGGGAGCTATTATTAGGAGAGGAAAATGAAAGTAAAGTTAATCTGACTAAGAAAGAGACTCGTACTCCTACGCGAAGAAGAAGAGGAGATCCATCGACAGCGCCTCAAACTATAACTCTACGAAGAAATGAAGACGAATTAGAGGTTAAAGAAGGATCCATGTTGCTCGTACAGCAAAAAGGTAATGCTCCTGAGGTTGCTCTTGTAACGGAGGTCAAATTTGGTGTAGTAAATTTTATAGATATAGTGGTAGTATGGTTCATCAAAATAGAGGACATCGAATTTGATGATTTGCCAAAGCAGCCTGAATATGCCAAAAAAGAGGAGGTGTGCTCAAATGAGCTTTTTGTTACTGCTTACCTTGACGAAATAAAGCTATCGGAGATTATTGGGTCTGTCAATGTTATATCTGATACCCAATTCAAAGAGGATATTGTTCTAGACGAGTCTAATGCATCAACCACGTTTTTTTGCCGAAGAGGATGTGATTCTGCTGGTGAGATGTTCACAGATAGGTTTGATTTTGCAGCTATCTATCAGCTATTTCAAAAGAATAAGAGTGAGTTCTTTGAGTACATAAGAGAAGGCACCATCCCCTCTGCCTATAACGCTGCAAAATACAAAAGGCTCAAAATGGAGAAGGCAGAAAAGGCAAAAAAGCCCGGTATAAATGATGGAAGAAAGAAAGATCTGGCTGAAGGTATGAGTCCTGAAACATATGGAAGCGATAAGGATAGGAAAAACAATGGATCGTCTCATACAATAAAACAAGAAGATCAAGAGCATGCAACACCCAAATCAAAATCAGTCAGCGCTGATATTCATGGAGAGGGCCTCACAAATGATTCAGATGAAGAGAAAACTCTAAGAAAAAAAAATAAGCATTCTACTCCGTCCAAGGTGCTGCCTAGCAAAAGAGGAAGAAAGAAAGTACATGAAGACAAGGAAGAGGATAATTCCCGTAAATTCATAACATCGATGATTACGCCTCTTAATAAAAGGCTCAAAATAAAGGATTCATCAAAACCGTCTGGTCTTTCTTTATCACCTCGGAAACAAAATAAGCACAACAATCCATTAGGCGTAGATTTCCTGTCACAAGCGTTTAAGGAATTGAAAGCAAAATTACACACATCTACAAAATTGTCATTTCTACCCTGTAGAGAAGATGAATTTACATCAGTCTACTTGAATCTCGAGACCGCCATTCGGGAAGAGATCGGATGCTGTATCTATGTGAGTGGTACACCCGGTGTTGGAAAAACTGCAACGATTAGGGAGGTGATAGAACAGCTTAAAGAATTGTCTCACACTGGCGAATTGAATGAATTTGATTACTTAGAGATTAATGGTTTGAAGTTATTGACACCCACTGTTGCGTATGAAATACTCTGGGAGAAGATCTGTGGTGCCAAGATCAGTCCTTCGAATGCTGCTTTGTTACTTGAGAACTATTTTAGCAAGGAAACGGAAAGAAAACCGCTAGTTGTGCTCATGGATGAGCTAGATCAAATAGTGACGAAAAAGCAAAACGTCATGTATAATTTCTTCAACTGGCCAAGCTATGCACACTCTAAATTGATTGTTATAGCGGTAGCAAACACAATGGATCTACCAGAAAGAGTGTTATCAAACAAAATATCTTCCAGATTAGGTTTGAGACGTATACAGTTTGTCGGGTACACTTTCGAACAGCTTGGAGTGATTATCAGACATAGGTTAGAGATGTTATCACAGCAGAATAAGCGCAAAGTAATCGTAAGTGATGATGCGGTAGGGTTTGCATCCAGAAAGGTTGCAAGTGTAAGTGGAGATGCCAGAAGAGCTTTGAGCATATGCCGCCGGGCGGTCGAAATTGCGGAAGACGAATACTTGAAGAGCCGAGTGCACGAAAGTGGCAAGGAGGAAGACGTCTCGAAGGAATCCTATACGGTCACCATAGCACACATATCCAAGGCCATCAATGAAACGATCAACTCCCCCGTTTCTCAGTACTTGTCAGGGTTATCTTTCGCTTCCAAATTGGTGTTGACGGGAGTCCTTCTACGTATGAAGAGATCGGGGCTCGCTGAGAACTCCCTAGGTGATATAATCGACGAAATGGAAATTTCTCTCACCATGTTGAGCTCGAGTGAAGCCTCGAAAGCACTTAGTGTGTTGGGACCTGATATCAACATCGTTGATATTTTGTATAAAGGAGGGCTATTTGTCCACCACTTGGGCGACTTAGATATACGAATAGCGAGATTCAAAGAAGTCATTAATGAACTCGTGGAAATGGGTATCTTAATACAACAAAATATCAGGGGAGAAAGACATAGACTTATCACCCTAAATGTATCACAAGAGGAAGTTTTATCGGTGTTGCAAAGAGATAAGGAAATACTGGGCATATTGAGGTAGATATGGTATGTTTAGATTGTATTTTAAATAGGCTGTTACTATGCTAGTACATTTATACTATCTATTGCAATGCGCAGAGTACTGAAAAATTATATCATCGCTAACTGAACATATCTTACACTAATTTACACATAATGGCACTGGTAGATCCAGCAGACTACGTGGAGGCCCAAGGTGACAGTAAGAGCTTGAGGTTTGGAGATGAAAAGCAGCAGGCCAAATTTGAACTTGGTGTATGCATGGCTATCTATAAGTGGGAAGAGCTTGAAACTGCTGTAGTTAATTCTTGGGGAGGGCCTATGTCTAGTGAAAAGAGAGATTGGATTTCTGGTATAACCATAGATCTTTTCGAAAGTAAAGTGGTGGATGTTGCCTTGATCGAAGAAACATTGCTCTATGCTATGTTTGATGAGTTTGAAACCCAAGTTGATAATGATTCTGCTTTGTACATTGCTGACTTAATCATTAAGATTTACAGACAGGTGTCCGCTCAGGATTACAAGTTGGTTGATGAATTGTATGAAAAATGGCAAGCCAAGCAAAATAGTAAACAAGTTCATGATGTTGTTAATATCATTCCAGATCCTCAAAACCCAGATTCATCTGATGATGACACCGATAACATGGAAGATGTGCCAGCGTTGACCGAAGGCGTTAAAAACATCAACGTAGCAGAGCCTCAAGGGCCCATTGTAGATGATGATGGGTTTGAGCTTGTGCAAAAGAAGGGAAGGCAAAGAAGAAACTAATCAACTAAGGTCATGTTATAACTATATAAAATCGTATTTTATAGAATTGAAATGGATATAAATTTCTAATTACTTAAAGAATTTCGGGGAGTGACTGTTCTGGATCTATTCATGGTATTCAATGAATGGAGAGACGTGGTGGAAGCTCTCGGTCTATGGCCATAAATACCAGGATCATGGTCCTCTAGAAATGAGCCACTTGACTGTAAAGAACTAAAGCTGCTAACGCTTCCATTACGCATGCCAAAATCGCTTATTTTCCTGGTTAGTATATTAGCCATATCGTTCACACCACTTGGTGTACCTGGTACAGCTTGATTATTATTCTTCCCCATTCTTGAATTTATGATATCTAGTAAAAACCCATTTTGAGAGTTTGTGACCTTGAAAAGCTTAATGTTGGTATCACTCCAGTGATTCACAGTAGTCAAGCTCATATTAACCCACAGAATAGCTTTTGCGAGGTCAACTGGGTCGATATCGCTTCCTCTGTTTTGCTTGTACAGATTCGAAAAGCTAGAGGTAAATTTGGAAAATGAAATAAAAGATGTCTGGAGATTTTTTATCAATCTGCTATTATTCCCTGTGTAGTTTCTAACACTGTCAATCGCGTTATAAACATCGCAGAGTAATAATGACATATACCAACCTAGGGATAAGTGACTCCAATTAAACTTCAAAGGTTCGAAGGGGGTATCGGGAAAAAAATAATAGTTAATATGCTGCTTGTTAGATAAGTATAGGTCTGAAAGTGGTACATTCTCTATGTGCTTTACCACCTGCAAAGTGTCACCAAACTTTAACTTATTGCGCAATTCTAAGTCTCTCACTGAATGTTTCAAATAAGGTAAAATGATTGTCAATATTATACGCAAAGAGCCATTTCCTCCCCACACTCTTTTAAGAGGAGAATCCATGAGATGTTTTTCCTTCGCCCTTTCAGACATCCCCGCAGGGCGCTTTGGTCGTAAAGCCATATCCACATCAAAATCATCCACATTTTCATGAGCGCTTTTGCTTTCAAAGACGTTTGGAGATATAGTGAAGAAGTCTTGAGGTACATTGTGAGGGTTTGCTACGGCTTTTGCGTTAATGTCATTTGTTGACTCATTGAGCGATAAAAGTGATATTCTTTCAGACATATTATCATCGTCATTATCATGATGTTTATATTCTTCGTCGGTTTCAGAAGCCCCGGACTGCCCAATTTGACGTTTCTCTTCAGGAAAAGTATGGATCGTAGTCCATATAGACTGGTAGACTCTTTCATTTTTCATGATTGAATGTAGCAAGTATTTAGAAGGCTTTGGATGCTTAACTATGGCTGTACATATGGCTCTTAATACTAAAGCCAAAAGTTCAGAACCAATTGGCCTCTCTTGCAAGAAATCCCTCGTAGATAGCATCGATATCATTTGAGTTAAACACGAGCATGCGGAATAGGAAAGACCACTACTGACATAGCGGTCAAAATCAGCCTTATTACCGTTATGGATCTCCAGATTCCCTGAAACCAAAGGTATGACATTATAGAGAATTTCAGTCAATGAAGTCAATAACAAGTTTGAAATCTCTATGTTTTTTGACAACCCTAAGCTAATCTGCGAGATAACGAAGGAACCTATCTGAACGATGATAAAGTCTCTAGCTGAATTTGGCATTGGGGTATATTTAAATGAACTGGGCAAAGAATCATAAAATTGTATATCAATGGGTGTCATGAGTCCTGCGGTCAATTCAGGGTCACCGGATATATAGAGTGCAAAGTATGAGGCAATCCGAACGATATTTCTGTAACTATCATAGTTGCAATATGTGTGAATATGGTAGAGAAGGATTATCAATATCTCGCTCGCGTACCTTTTGCTGATTATTCTTTTCACTTTCTTATTGCATTGGCAAAGCTCCCAGAGAAGCATACTCGCTTCCATGGCCCATGGCGATGGATTAGACGCCAGTCTTCCTATTGCAATGCTGAATTTCAGCTCTTCTGCTTCCTTGGAAGAGATCAAAGGACTTTTGAGAATTTTCAATAAATAATGTACCAACACTTTAAGTTCATCTTCCTTATGCATTTTTCCAGCATATGCTCTTGCTATATTGTAGGGCTTCGATGTTGCACTTACGAGCTTCAAATCTACCAAGAACTTCAAGTTTATGGGAGACGGAAGGGGATATGTAATCATTAAGGTAAGGAGTTGCAATGCGTAAGTCACATATAAATATCTCAGCTCAGTCAAAGCAGGTTCACCATATACATACTTGTTTTCGGGCTCATGACTTCTACCTGAGTGATACACTAAGTTGAATATGGAACAGACTAGAGACAACTGACGAGCTTTCGGAGTTACGGTAACCAATGTAGTGAGAAACTTTGACCCAGTGGAAACCAACGATGAGGCAGGTTCATAAAACATCTCAGAACATAGCGTTAGAATCAACTTGAATATTTCCATTCTATTTGAGTCGATAATGTAATTTGGCGGACTATTTCTGGAGCGGCCTTTAACATTCGAATCACTATATTCGCTTGCGGAACCTTGTATTTTAGATTGATTTGAATCTGGTTTCTGTTTAAGTTCAAGAGTATAACTTGGCACAAATACCGCCTGTGTTAGGGCATCAATAATCCTAGCACCTAGGGGCGACGCGTTTACTTGTTCATCCGTATCGACCTCATTTTGAACAAGTTTCTCATCTTCACTCCCTCGATTCAATAATTTATCGGCCATGCTACTCGTGTTCAGAGATAGAGTCCAGAACACGATGTCTGATAACTCATTACTATTGTAGTTTATTGGATCGAAGAGAAAAGGCAAGAATTTTGTCAAAAATCTGATGCAATTTTGCAATTGCCTTACTTTGTCCTCATCCTTATAAAACCCCTTATCACTCAATGTATCGACTATTCTTTCACTTATAATCCTTATAAAGTTGACAAAGTTCACTACGTTCAGTTCCTGAACCAGTCTTATTTCAGACGCACTGAACAACTCATAAATGTCACTCGCCTCTTCTGGTCTTTCAATAAGGGTATTCCAATATTCACTGTCATTTTCGGACAATATTATGCCTTGTCCAAGTTTTAACAAATTATTCTTAAAGACAGCCTTTTCATCTGATTTTTTCATGCTATTACATAAATCCCGAGGACTTGTCTATAGCTAGGCGTGCAACTGACTTCCAATTCAACTTGCTGTCTCAAATATGAATCGTCCTAATTAATGATAAATTTCGTTCTGGGCCACTACACATTTTTCGCTATAAACTTCTGTAAATTTATTATGCTAACCTACAAGTATCTCTGAATACTTATATTATATTTTATGCTTATTTTGATCAAGCCAAATTGTTTTGTATTATTATGGTTATAAGGAATTGCAGTAGGGTTCAATGTCTCGTTATAATGCTTAAAGATTCAGGAGATTTTTTTTTTTTTGATTTCATGTAAGCTTTCTATACTTGGTTGAGGAAAGTGCCTGCTGGTCAGCTTTACGCCTAAGCCCCAGACTCAGGTAAGGTATATCGACGTTCATGGAGGCACCAGGTAACGCCGGATTCTCAAACGATTCGAAACCAGGTATATTTGAATCTAGGTCATCTGCCTCACCGGTGTTTTGGTACAATGGCTCGTAATTCATCTGCAACTGCGCTCCCTTCATACCTTCTAAATCCAAATCGTCGCTTTCATCTGACGCTGAATTTTCGTGCATGTCGGAACACAAGGAAAGGCTGCTGAAAGTGCTGTATATGGAAATATCTTTGATGAAGCGGAAAAGAGGTTTGCGATGAGCATCTCCACTGCTGGGTAGTTGTCGGATAGCAAGCTCCACCGAGGACAGTTGACACTCGGTGCTGTTTGAAGAACACGATATGTACTCGCTCGACAGTATCTGTAGGTATAGACTGTCTTCGTTGGCTTCTTGTTGAATCGCATGCATGTAGAGACATTGATAGGGAATTTGCAAGCCCAAATTACTAGCTTCAATCCACAAGAGAAACCAGGTGTTTAACACGTAGAGCGTTACTCTGCTACTCTCTATGCTTTTGAGTTGCTCGCTAACCCTTACGTTACAGTCGGTTCCTGTTCGTAAGATTTTCACCTGGAAATCCGGTCCTCCTCCAAATAACACGAATTTATCCCCATCGGTAGGCAATGTTTCGTTTGATCTGGCGTAAAACTCTGCCGATGTTAGAGTGTCTTCTATATTCGGCTCTTCGAGAACCACCTTCGGGCGATATGTCATTTCTAGTCCCTACCTTGTTATACTTTTAACTACAGAGGTTCTTCGCTCTTGTTTTCTCGATAATTTATCTAGTAGCGAGCAAAAGGCCCAGCGCTAAATTATAGCTCTATTAATACAAGCATCAAAACACTGAATATTTACTGAAGTGTTATCGTAATACTAAGCGATAGAGTATATCATGTCATAAGTTTTAATGGACTGCTAATAGATGTATAGAGAGAAAGAAAAAAAAAAGTCAATGTGCTACCTACTTGAGTCAACCCTTGAATCAACCGAAATAAGTAATGTTAGCTGAATGTTGAATATAGACTTTACTCAAACAATACTTGCTTAATTTTCACGATTGGGAGAGTCTCCGAATTAATCTTTGGAAAACAGGGTTGCTGTTTTCCGAGCTTTCGAGCTCCCTCTTCAATTTTTCGCTCTTCTCTTTTTCTAATTGTGCAAGTACTTCCTTTGAAGGAGGAAGTGCCTCATTCGCAAGATCCTGTCTTCTTGCTTCTTCGAAGGTGCTTATAGTGTTTTTCAATCCTTCACGTCCATGGAGCAAAGAACCCTTAGGCAAAATACCTCTATTTAGCAGCTTAAGGTGAGCTACATCCTCTGACTCCTCGCGAAGAAGTTGATACATCCTGGAAACACGTCCAATGGCGATAATTTTGTTCCGTAAGTTTTGACGTTTGAATTCGTAGTCGCTTTCCATTTGACTGGAGCTACCACCACCGCTTTTCTTAGTGGAGACGGCAACGGCAGCAGTAACACCGCTATCATTCCTTGCTTCTGTTCTGGTCGATGTAGACTGTGGTTCGCTGGCTAGAGGTGTATCTTCCTCCAATTCTTCTTCCGTGCATATGTTAAGAATGGAGACAAGCATGTCTGTCACTTTTTCACCCACAAATGGTAGAGACCAGGTGAACACATCCATGAAATGTGGAAGCCAGTAGGGATGCGGAGATGCATTGAACTGACGGATATTCATGACATTGCTTTCGTATTTCAACACAGCCGCCTTATTGTTGTATGTGTCTAAATAATTAGGTGCACTAAACATGGTTAACAACGAAGGAAAGCCCATAGTTTTAGTACGTTTGTACATTCTGTAACCGGCATCTTGTGCTTCATGTGCACGTATTATGGAAAGAAGACCAGTTCTTTCTAAGAACTTGCAAGAGGCACGATAAGTAAATGCATAAGAACATCCTCTGACAGTGTTTCTGACGAACAATTGGTCTATCGAGTCATCGTCGTAATCCTCAACAGGATCCGCCCAGAGAAGGTCACATACGAGACCTTTCGTTGGAGGTTCTTTAAATCTGTCAATCTTGAGCAAGTCGTCGAGAGTCTTTAAGTCCGGCGAGAGACCACCGTGCACACAAAAAAACTGTTTGTTCATAATGGCAGCAAGAGGTAACGCGTTGAACGAGCGCAAACACTCCTCGTAGAGCTTCGACAGGTACTTGTGCAAGCACTCGGACTTGAACGTGAAATATTCAGTAAGATGGCGACACTCGTGGTTCCCACGAAGCATCCAGAGCGTATCTGGGTAGTTAAGTTTTAGCGCGTAAAGGTAGAGCAAGCACTCAATCAGAAAAGATCCTCTGTCGACGTAATCTCCCAAAAAAAGGTACGCAGTGTTGGCTGGATCACCTCCCACCTCAAACAACTTCATCAAATCGTAGTACTGCCCATGTATGTCACCACAAACTGTTACAGGCGCAGGAACATCGAGCATATTTGGTTCGCTGGCCAAGAGTTCGGTTGTGTCTCTTATTATGCGCAACGCCTGTTCCTCGTGAAGCCTGCCCTCTTTGCGGAAATGCTCCTTTAAAAACTCGGTATTGGGTAATCCATTAGGCAAGAATAGTTCCTCATCCTTAGGCTTAAATTTTGCTGGTGCTGGTACGCTTTTCACAATCCTATCCTTAGTTGATACTTGCGTCCCATCTTCCATCGTGAAGAGAGAAAAGTCCTGCTTATTTTTCACGTTCTTATCTTCCATAGCTTTGATGGCATTATCCATCTGCCGTGAGTTCTCGGCTGCTACTTGTGTTGGTTCCCCCATTATATCTCTACTCTATCAATTCTACCCTTTGAAATATTGGTAAGGCTGTTATCCGCTTTGCTAATATTAACTTCTCAATATTGATATACAGCCTGTCAAAAAAAAAAAAAAAGTCTAGCCCTATTACTTCAAATAAGATATATGCACACTAGTATGATCTCGGACTCAGACCTAGAGGCTGGCGAAGCAGAGAGACTGGTAGAGTGTACTACATGAGACGCCTAGGACATGGTGTCGTTCAAGGCAAACGAATATACTTGTAAGGCTGGCGAGGCACAGTGAAAAATAATTATGTCCAGGTATAGATACAAGTTCTTAAGACATATTCTAACATACATTAGACATATTCTACAAGAGATTCAGCAAAACATAGCATATAAAGGCAGTTCAATTTACTGCTTCAGATGTTATATTGAGAGAGGTCCTCGGATGCCACGTATACAATTCTAGCAGCGCACTTGAAGCCGTTGAAGGATGTGGCTGCAGCCAAGGTGTAGGCACCCAAGTTGGGGAAATACAACCAATCGCCCACATCAACATCATGGGTAAGCGACGACCGGGGAGAAACGCAGTCGAGACCGTCGCAGGTGGGACCCCAGATGGAACAAGTGTGAGGCGATGATTGGGGATCAGAGCCCTCGGGGCTGTAGGGGAGCAACTTGCCCTTGTGGGAAAGCACAGATGGCTGTGGCTGTTGGTGGTCGAAAAGAATACAGTTCAAGTTCCCGTAAACACCGTCATTGATGTAGATCATGGCCTGTGGCACGTCGTCAGGCAGGCCGGGTGGAGCGTCGCGGCGAGCAATGACGTGAGTGACAAGTGTAAATGCACCAGAAACCATGAAACGGCCGGGCTCAGCAATGAACTGGACACCATGCTCTGAGGCGTACTCTCGAGGGAAGTGCGTCGCGAGCGATTCTCTAACAATGGCAGCCGCCTCGTCGAAACTGTCCGACTGGAAGCCTCCGCCAATATCCAAAATGTTCATACAGCCACGGAAACCGTGCTTCGAGATGCCAACGTCAAAGACCTTTCTTGCATCTCCAATAGCACGCCGAATCGAACTGAAGTCTTCAGCACCAGAACCAATGTGGAAGGCTACGCCTCGCACATTAAGGCCCAACTTAGCAGCCAAAGGTAGCAATTCATTAGTAGCAGTGTCCACAGTGCATCCAAACTTCGTGGACAAACGGCACACAGCCGTAGAGTCATCAGTGACAATTCTGATAAGAATACCGCATCCAGGATGATACTTCTGAATTTTATACAACTCTGCTGCGTTGTCGACAGTAGTCAAGCCAACGTCAGACTGTTGAGCGAAACGGAGGTAAGAGCTTGTCTTGCAGGGATTAGCGTAAATCACCCGGTCGGGACTCACGCCTAACTCCAATACACTGCGAATTTCCTTGACTGATGCACAGTCAAAGTTGCAGCCTAATTTAGCCAAGGTGCTAAGTACTCCGATATCTGGATTGCATTTAACGGCATAGTAGGGCTTAACCATGGGTAGCTGATCTCTCCAGCGCAAAAACTGGCGATACACAACACCAAGGTCTGCCACGTAAAATGGGTCTTCTTCACCCTCAGAACACTTTTCCACGTTGATCTTTGAGATCTCGTGGTGCAAAGCCTCCTGCACTACCGCGCGGCGGTACTGCTGCTGCTTCTCTGGGGTCACTAAGGGGCCCCTGGGTGGTGCAAGACGACTCCTAGGGTCACTAAGGGGCCCCACCTGGCTAAGAAGCGATTTTTTCAAAAGAATTCCACCTAACTCGCTTCTACCATTCTGGACTATCACTGATGGCGCCATCCTTCTGCTAAATGTTCGACTGGTGTTTTTTTTTCTATTTTGAATGGCCCCTGCTACTGTTTGGGCCTATTATCGATCTGTGCAAATTGTCACTTAGACTTTAATCGTCTGTTCTGAACCTTGTTTTCAACTTTTATTCAGGCTTCTGCTCTGGTTCTGATCTACTCTGATCTCCCGTTAGAACCTCTGCGATAGGTTCGCCCCTCTCAAAAAACTTTCTGTTGGTACTTCCGCCGTTAATTCAAACTTACTCACTAAAACTGTGAGTAAAAAATGTAATAGGACTTCAAGCGGCAGCTCTCGTACGTATATGAAACTCTAAAAGGAAGGATTTAACTAGTCAAAGACCGAGGACTCTTGTTTACTATCTATTGCTATTGCAATTCCTGTGCTAGTTGCTTGGTTATTCAAAGCAAAGTTCTAGTATTAAAGGAAAAAAAAAAAGGTTCCATAAAAAACTTCGAGATTTTTCACCTATTTTTTTTGTTTGCTGTTGAGGGTGCAAAAGTGACTAGCACCAAATAACTTAAATTCTCCTCCCACAAAACTCACTACTAACCCGGTCTAAAGACTTCAAATGAACCCATTTACTGCCAGTATATACATTTATATACGTATTTGTGAGAGATTTATTGATGAGACCATTATCTAATAGTAGAAATAAGTCATCCTCAGATATCAAAAAACCCTCAGTCTCCAAACGCCCTTGGGCACCTAAGTGGCCAATGAAAAATACCTCACATTGTCAAATTTCACAACTCTATTAACAGTTCCTCCGTGGGTCCAGGCTGATGGGATGGAGACAAGTCTTGAGCAGGAGGGGCCTGTGTATCTCCAGCAGGCTGCGCTAGGCCATCATTGTAGGGAAGCTGCGTGGATGGCCCATAGCGTGGCTCGGGCATATGTTGTGGATATTGATAGTTTGGATAGGGGAGCTGCAGTTGCGGCGAATCTTTTGCGTGTGATTGAGGAGGCGCATGGGTAACCTGCGCATCGTAGCTAGCAGTAGGGGTGTCCAAGGCCTCGATGGGCGGGAAGCGTGTTGTCGCCGCATCTTTCAGTGTCACCAGGCCTCTCGTATCATCTGTAGCGGTTTGTCCTGAAGACTGTAGCATTGGTGGCTCGGAGGGAACAGTTGCATAAACCAGTGTGTCGTCGGATGGATCCGCAAAGCGACCAGGAGAATGCACGGCTGGTGGACTATAAGTCGCGGAAGAATGCTTATTTGTAGGCAGCGCATTGGATTGGTTGGATTGGTAAGAATAATGGCTGAATCCGCCAGTAGCAGTAGGTCCCATGGGTCCCTCTGGTACACTAGGGAAGTTATTGCCCGTGTAGTGATCACTTCTGTACGCTTCGGGATAGTTAAACATGTTGTTGTGGCTGGGAATTGGGATATCGTTTGAGGCCGATGATCCATGGCTGTATTGCTGAGGGATAGTGTTCGACAGTTGAAGTGCACCAACGGCAGGACGGTCACTAGTAATAGGAGGATTCAAATGATGAGTAGAGTACGCTTGGGAAAGCTGGTTGTCCAAGTATTGATCGTAGAGTCGTGATATAGTCAGAATTTTTGTGCTCAAATCCAAGAAAAGCTCGTAACGTTGGATCGCAGCCCTCAATGCCCTGTTCACTTTAGGCTTGAGTTGCACAACCTTAGTATAAAGCTCACTTAGGTTTGAGTCATAAATCACGCTTGTCTGTTTGCTAGGATCGTTCTTAATTGAGTTCATGAGCGTTACAAATAAATTCACCGACTCCTCATCCTTCTGTGACAATGATTCCACCTTTGGTGTATGCTGACGTTGTTGAGGTGCTTCTGGCGCTTCGCCCCTACCTGGATAGAAACTTGACCGTGATTCAACTGTCGTGCTAGAAGAGCGCATTGGCGGTCTAGTTGCAGGCAAAAGATTTTTATATAAATCGTCCTGTTCCTGTTGTTGAGATTGATATAACTTTCCATCTGGTCCTAAGGATCCCGCGTGTTCTGGAGCATTCCACTGGGGGAAATCTGGCTCGTTGGCGTTGTTATGACCATGAAGGCGTTTCTCTTCTTCAAAAGCTTTTAAGCTGGCAGCAATTGCTGCCTTCATCTCTTCATCCTCATTCTCCTCTAGCTCATCCTCAGTTTGTCGGCTATTTTGCTGCAATTGAGATTGTGGACCGCCTGCAGAAGGGGTTTCTGAAGCAGTAGGTACATTGTAATAAGCACCATTTTTACTATCTTGAAGACTCACCTCCAAGGCCCTCCGCAATTGCTCATCTTCGTCATCAGGTATGTTAGGATGTACAGGGCCACTACTATTTCTCAGATGCTGAGGCTTTATGCCAGCTGTTCCTTTTGAGTTTCTAAGATGCTGTTTCTCGTAGCAATTGTCGCAGACTCGCACGAGATCTGTGATCCCCAAAGAAGGAAGAGGGATCATGTTGGAAGAATGAGTCTGGCAAAAAACGCCACCACATGCACGGCAATGATGTTTCCTGTTTAACATGGAAAAGGCTGAATAGCAAATCATGCATTCGTTACCTTCCACCCAGTCCGGTGGTACTTCAGACTCTATGAAGTTATTAGTAAGTTTTTGGACCTCTGATTCCAGTCTGGAGAATTCAAACCCTTGCTGCATCAATTTATGGTAACATTTTTCGACATATGCTAACCTAGGATGATTTTCAAATGCAATCTTCCAGTCATAAATTAGCGATAATATAAGACTCCCAACTCTAAATTTGGCCTCATCCTCGATGACCAGCCGTTGCTGAGTATTGTAATGCACGATGAATATATAGTCAACTAAGTAGTCCATAAATTCCTTGCTGCTTAGTTCGATCAAGAAATGCATACCTCCATTCTTCACACATAGATCTACCAATTTTAAGGTCAGTGTGACCAAATTTGGATTTTGGTATGTCTTGGTAAGACGCTTCTTTAATAACCGCATACTCTGTTGTGGCCCCACCTTTTTGCTTCGTATTATATCCGTTATTTCAAGGCCCACGCTCAAGTCTATCTCTCCATTAGGTATGCTCTCTGAAGTTGCATCGTTTATCTTCAGCTCAAGACCGGCTGTGTCTTCCGAGTTTCCACCGAACCACGACATCTTTATATCCTTTGTTATTGGGTTTCCCTATTATTTTGAGAGTTGTTTCGACTTATATGAAAGATAGAGGATATATATATACCTTTGCCATCACCTGTCAATAGGGATCCATAATTAGCATATACGCCATCCTGCGAGTAGATAGTCATTTTTGTGTACCGAACGACTAAGTTCATACCAGCTTGACGGTAGACAGAAATGTATAAGCCCATAGACCATAGACGCCATGCAGCACATCTACACGGTAAGGAGCAATTCTACTACGTCAATGATTGAAAAATAAAAAGTTTGTGTACATAAGGATATACATAAAGCGGTAGGTAGTTCTCCGAGCCATAATACAAGAGAAAGCGTAGTCGAAAACAACTGCAAGCATTAGAATATGGTTGTTTTTTCCTAGTTTCAGGAGTCCCCGTGATTTTTTGCTTGTGTCATACACAAGGTATGGTATAGGAAGCAAGCGATAAGAAAAGCTTATCCAACCATATAGGCAAGCAAAGCGGAAATCCACGACGAACAAAAGCATTATTCATGAAAATTAATTCTACACTCCAACATTGTAGGAGGGGTTATTTGACGCGGGTCTGTCTAATGCAAAAATAAGTAAGCTGAAGAGGCACCTATGGCGGCAATGGAAAACCACCAGAAGAGCTCAAACAGCTTAGGCACCTCACGTACGGCATTTGTTCTGTATTGGTTCTCCAAGGACCTTCTGACTCTCTTTCTGGTAGACCCAGTCTGCGAAGACTTACCCGTGGGGTTCAAAGTTATGGTGGGCAACATCAAAGGTGGCTTGTAGGCCAAGTACAAAGGCTGCATCTTGGAGCCATCGAATTGGTATATTTGTAGCATGTTTCTTCCGTTATAGGTGTTTACAGATACCTCGAACGATTTGAAGAATGTTTTCTGTTTGTATCTGCTATACTCGGAATGAGACTTCTTACAGGGCTGACTGAGGAGTTGACGCCCATCAACCTCGAAAGGATTTAAAGTCACAGACCCGTTGGCGTGCACAGTGTATTTACCATGCTGGAAAATCAATACTGCCGAAGCACATGAGTGGTTCTGTGGGTTTGATGTGACTCTGTATAGCGCTTCCTCGTAGTACCCGTCTTCTGTGAACGAGTAAGAAATGCCTGGGAGATCTGGCTCGATCAAAAGTTCGTCCACTGGATCATAAAACCCTGGCCCCGTGAAAACCGTGTTGGATTTGGACGTCCAGGTGCCCACGAGCTTGGATTTGTCATTGCTGTCGGCGGCCACTGCTGCGATAACCACAACGAGCCCTAATAGGAACCGGAAAATCATGATGGTCTGCGAAGTACACCTGTGCTAAATGTGAAGATGTGAATCCGATCTGTTTCTTAGACCAAATAAAACTCGTACCAAACTAAAAATCCGCCAGTGTGCTATGTTCTTGTGGTACCTGTGCTTCCACTTTATTTGCTGAATATGGCCACTTACCTTTTCTATTAAGTACTCCAGACACTTAAATGATATATCGCCTTGCTTATTGATGCGATGGAGAGAAATTACCTGTATTACCGTTCAACAGACTTCTCGGTTGTTCCTTCACTCAAAAGTTTATTGTTGATCTAAAGCGAAAGTTACTGGTGTGTTTCGTATTTATATCCTGTTTGCTTTGGTACAGTAATATCTTGTTTGCACCACAAACTGGTTGCTCTGTCTGTGTGAGTCTGCTAGTATTTTTTCCTAGTGTTGAAGTAACTTTTTAACTGATGTTAGTTAATCTTAAAAAACGTTTATAAAAAAAGGACCTTTTACTACGCCAAAAATGGCTGTCGCGATACATAAAAAAAAGGGAAAGACGACATTTTATGGTGAGGCAGTGTTTCTTCACCAGAGTGGGGCCCCAGTCAGTCGAGGTCGTCAAGAACACGGTACAAGAGAATTGATAGCTAGAGAAGCCATGAATGTAATGGGCAGTGTTAGAGGCTCTATAAAAATCTCGAATTTATTTTCTCGTTATGCCTAAAGGAAAGTAAACCATACAATCTGAGGAGGCTGAGAACTACAAGTATTGATGTACATCATAACAGTAATAAATGGCATTTGTATTAAAGCTGGTATGACATGTTGGCATACTCAAAAGAAACATAACACAATGAGACTGAGAACGCCCCTGTGGGAAATATATATTAGTTAAAGCGAATGAGAACATATTCTAATGAAATAATAGGATTCAAGTTCTACTCCGAGAGCTTTACTGTAGGCCATGTCTTACTCCGGAGAAAGTAAAAGTGAAAAAAATAAGGTATAAAACACATATGAAGATGAATATGAATTAAGGTCTTAAAAAGATTTTGATTGTTGTAGAAATATGCATAGTAAAGTACACTCTGGTAAATTATCAGCGTTATGATGACTGGAAATGAAGTAAAAACACATGGCAAATTGGTGCTGGAAAGCATAAGCTGCAAGAAAATGCAAAAATGGGACAGCAGATCATCGGCTGTGACGTCTTCCTGGCTTAGACCTCGAGTCACTGCCAGACGGGTTTCTGTTCATGATAACAGGACTCTTTAGAATGGGGCCACGATTTTGCAATCGGCCCGAAAATAGTTAATAGCTATCACGAGCGTTGTTCGACGTGCAGAAGTAAGCGGGAAATGGTGATGATGCCGACGTCGATGCCGAAGACGAGGTTGAGAAGATAGTAGAAGCGTTTGTAGAAGGTGACGAGAAAATGCCATTAGGGGATGGTGTATGGCAAGTGGGATCTGTGTAAAGCAGCGCATTGAAAGGCATAACGTTCAGAGGGGCATTTTTCGCGATGTTGGTAGTGTATTGCTTAGCCTCGTATGTTGCTGATCCTGGTGTTGAAGGGCTCTTCGCATCTGCGACCTTCAGTCCATAAAGGTAAACGGCCAATTGGTAGAGGCGGTGAGCACCCCTCAAGTTGAGGATCTTGATGACGTTTTGTGAGTGTGTCAACACAGCGTAAAGGAGATGTTCTTTGATATAAGCGTAATAATGTAAGTCCATAGCGCGTCTGTGACGACCGAAAATGGGATTCAAACGTTGAAAGTAATGGTCAGTTTCATCAAGGCCCAAAACCTCGTTAATCAAGTCCAATGTCACCTGGCCCATATCGAAAATATTCACTGGTACCAATTCGTAACTGAAGAGGGACATGTATGACAAAAAAGTCTTGATGCTGAAAATCTCCCCCTTGTTGGCCACGTTGAAGTCAGCAGAGGTTATGATGCATTCTTCTATTGAAGGCTCAGCCAACTCCCAATTAAGAGTTGTTAAAATGTGAAGCTCCATTTGCTTGAACTGTGACTTGGAATAGTTGCAGCGAGACCCACATAGGCGCACCAACTCGTGTAACTTAGGAGGTCTGAATCTTTCTGTGGGCCCATTGAAACGGCCTCCTGCTCCGTATCCCAAGTCAGTAATAGTCCTGAATGATGGCACCTGTTCAATGTTGTCTAGATTTACGTAATGGTTGTTACCTCCTTGTATTTTCGATGAGATCCAGAGACATGTAGAAACGAGCAACTGAGCTGAGTCAAGTGCTACTACTCGCTCGCAACAGTATCTGTCGAATATCTTTATCGCTCTATACAAAACAAATGGCAAGAGCTTGAGTCGTACGGACATCCTGACAGCGAAGTTGATGAGCTTGATTCTGATGTCATTTGTCAACGCTGGCTGCTGCTCATATAACTCCATACGTGGCCGGCGTGTTTCCGATAAGCGAGTTAATGAGTCGTACAACTCATCTGCATATTCTCGTATGGCATAGTCATGCTGAAGGTTCTCGCTTTCGTATAATGGAGCGGGATATTCCTGCTGTTTGAGGTTGAGCCCTCGTCTAAAGGGCTTTGAGCTCTCTGTGCCTGGTATGGATTGAACTTGGGACATCTCAAAAGGACTATTAGAGATGTATGACTCCAGTTGATAAATCTAATGTGACTGTGTGCACGTTTTCTTTTGGCTTTCCAGGGAAGCTTATCCTAGTTGCCCCCAAATGCAAGTAGTTGGATATATAATCGGGTATGTAGTAGGTATTTCAGCTAGAGCCGGTTGCTATTTTGTGTGCTACTTTTGGCTGCTGATAAATGAATGGCAAATGACAACAGTGAACCGAGAAACAGTGATTTTTATCTCAGTTAATGAACGAATGAATGTTTTGCTAAGTGTGCAAGTGGGTTATGCGATAAAGGAATGGAATGGTTGCTGGTCGATCTGAAGTTTTCAATTCAATTGAAAGTTCTCCAAGACATGCAACTTAGATGAATGACTGCAATCGGGCCTGTGCTTCGAGCAGAAACCTGGTCACAAGCAGTGACAACTGGCCCAGTAGTTATGGTATCCAAGACTCCTGTGCTGAAAGGCTTAATTCGCAACCCTCTCCTCAGCTAGCGAGAGAGTACTTTTCTCCCTTAGGCCTTTTTAGTGCCTTTGCAAGCAGAAAGAGAAAGGCAATGACTTGCTCAGAGGCAATTGAGACTATAAGCAGAGATCTGCGATAGTAGTCACCACGTTACTTCCACTAACCCAGTAGCGAAAATTGTGGATGAGACAGAAAGCCGAAATCGCTAACTCTGTCCACCGCCGAGTTTCTGAAAAAGGCAGATAGGCGTATACCAACACCAAGCGGGAATTGAAGCGTGAGGATATTCTATCACTGTCGTAAAGTACCGAAGTGAAATGTTCTCAGCTGAAAGTGAAATATGATTTACCTGTGTGAGGCAGGAGATCCCCCTAATATATGCATTTCGATCGCACAGGCATGCCCTTGGTTCAAGTCTCACAAAATTCAATCACTTGGTAGAGTTCATGCCTACTTCTCATTATGCCTGCCTCCTCTCATGCAGCAACATCTCTACAATAGTGCTACCTCCCGTTACAGCAGCACTAAAAACATGCGCATGCACCAACTCCAATCTGTCTCGTTTTGCCTTTCCCTCTCATGTATGTAAGGGCATGAACAATCAGGAGATTAGCCTACTAGTGCCCTCCCGCCTATCTTTGTCCATTGCATCTCGTTCCATGTACTATGCCTTTCCTGCGAGTTGGTTTACCTGCCTGCTTTTCCGCGAATCTGTACATGTACATTGTACTCGTACGCTATGTGGATCCAAGCACATCTCTTATTGTTACCGAACCGGGCCTTTGCTTTTCCATTTTCATTAATCGGTTTATTTTCAATTCCTATCTGTAAGCCCAATCTTGGGGCATAATTTGTGCATCGTGTACTATAGAATTTGGGCTGTTTTCTTATATGGTACCATATGCAATCTACGGTGGGCATGTCACGATTCGAGTAGTTGCAGATCCTCTTGAAGTAAGCAGAGGCACATTGTAGCACGTAGTAGCATACGTAACGTTTATCGATGTGGGAAACCGTATCTTCACTGCAGAGGTTAGCCTGGTATATGGTGTGGTCATCCCAGGCATTACAGGACCCCAGGTACCTGTGAAGCTACACCGTAGGGACTATTGTGTGGAAGACCCCGTGGAAAAATCCAGACTCCTCCTGCGGTAGCAGAGGCCTATTGTGTTGTGGATCATGACTGTGTCCTTGAATAATTGTTCCACGCCCGTAGAGCCGGATCAAGAGTCAAGGAAGTGAGTTTTTACATGTTTGGTTAATCCAACCTGTAAATATAAAAATTTTTCTAGTGTTGACCAAAACACAGAAACGCGTGGAACAGAGACCAAGAGATAAAAAGGATTGTTCAGCTGATAAAGTGGCATGCTGTGCACGTCAAGACCCGGGAGCACATGCAGACACCAAAGAAAGGACTAGTGGAGCGAGCGGTTAGCAGCATCTTCGGGCCATCCACACCGCTCATCAACGAGCCCACCATCGACTACAATGACACTATAGCGAGCACGACGGGCACGAAGAGGTATACAGCCCAGCGGGACGGTCTCGGGACACTGATGGACACTCGTCTGGTCAGCGAACAGCAATTTCCACGGCGCAGTCGCAGCAGTGCTGGTCTGGGCGCATTTGCAGCACCCCGTAGTCGCACTGCGGTATCAGATGCCACCAGCCTGGTGGGCGCGCTGCGACGGCCGGCGGCTGGCTACGTTGTGGAACCCAACCTTTTTGACGACTCCGACGATGACCTTCACGACGACTTGGAGTACATATTCCAGCGCTACAACGACACGGGCGAGATCATGAGAGGTCTCCATGCTCGAACTCACGAAGACCGACCTCATGACTTCCCGACCTCTGGCGACCTGCTAACGGGCGATCTCCGCGCCGCTGGTACTACCGTCGGCTCTCGCCCACCACCCGAGAGGTCGCCAGAAGGTCGCTACGGTGCTGCGAGCTTAGGCGCAGCACGGCGCGCATACGATTCTGCTGCCCGCAGCGGCGCGGGGAGCATCGGTGTCACGCACATTGATTCTGCTACCGATTCGCTTGAAAATGATATCCACGTTGCGGCGCTCAACACCCACCGCAACAAGACGCCTTTCAAGCAGGGGGCTGACGCCCTGCAACACTACGAGTCCGAAGTTACACAACTCCTCCACTGTAACACCGCAGCCCTCGCCGATCTTGCGGACTTTGTCACCCTTCATGACCCGCACGCCCTCTCCGCAGACCTTCAAGCCAGGTACAACGCCCTCCGCGACGACTACATTCGCGAATTGCGAAATACGGAGACCTTCTACAAAGCCTACTACAAGTTGGTGTTCAAATACCGCACCCTCAAAAAGCTGGTCAAGCAGGCCTCGTCGTCCACCATCCGTGAGCGTATCAAGCTGATACGCGCCGCATCTACACATGAGTCTATAAGGGCCGATTGTGACCAGCTTCTTGCAGATATCGACGCCTCCGACAAGCTTGTGGCCTACTACCAGTCCCAGCTAGCGGCTGCGAATGCACGCATTGCAGACCTCGAGCTACGGTTAGCTGAGAAATAGCCAGTCCGTCGTTGAATCGTTTTGTCCGTTAGCCTCTACTACTCTACGTCTTATATTCGATGCCACGAATGGAAACACGAGACTGTTCACTTGTACAGCATCTTGGCCTACGATTACTCATGTGAACAACTTAGCGTTCCTTTGCTAAACAGCTACAGAGCGAGAAGAACAGAAAAAAAATTTTTTTTTAGTTCTCCTTTACAATAAGGCTGCATTACCGTATCTATGGCTCCTCTATTTTAGGCATCAAACTGCCCAAATTTGTGACAGGCGATATCTGGCGTGATTTTAAGACCAATTGGCCGTTTTTCAGAATGCGCCACAATTCCAAATTGATTAGGTTTCGTCCATAAACGTTAAAAGAGGCCAATATCAGACGGCAGAAAAGGGGTAAAAAAAAGCCTAGCACAGTTAGGTTCTTCAGTTGGTGAAGGTCTAGTGGTATCTTTTAACGGAAATAAGGTTTTTGGATACAGCAAGTCGTGGGGGTCTAAGATTATTTAGTAATCTATAGTAAGCTAGTTATAGGTAGAATATCTAGTAGTATTAAAAGGCATCTAATGATACAAGAGTATTACTATATAATGAGATGCATAACGGGATATTCTTAAGACACCAGCAGTGGCAGGTACGTTGTGTGGTAACATAATAGAAATAATAAGCCATAAGTGGAAGCCATCAATGACATATGTCTTTGGTCGCCTTGCTATAGGGGTATGTATGTATTTGAGAACATTTTCCGACGTACTAGTATAGTAGTTATTGAAAAGGCAAACGCACTATCGTACGAACAAACTACGCCTCACATGCGTGTGCGAGCTGCGGAGTGGTTAGTTGTGCCGTTCATGCGTTACGAACACTCAGGCCGTTCCGGTTCGGTGCTCCAGAACACCTCTGCTCACGCTCTTGTCTATAATGGCCAGCCAGTCACTGCGGACAACAAAGTACACCTCACCAATGGAAATGACCCACAACGCGATGAGCATGCCAAGCCATAGGCCGATGAGGTTCATGTTAAAGTAATGGGAGAACGCAAAAGCCAAAGGTAGAGCGATTAAGTAGTAGCTAACCACATTGAACGCTCCTCCGATGGCCTGACGGCCCTGGCCTCTCAAGATTCCATTTGCAACACATGTTACGAAGTCATTTATTTGGTAAAGCGACGCGATGATCAACACCTTTGCCGCAAGCTTGTGCACAATCGGATCGCTGGTATAGAGCGAAATGATAAAGTTCTTGAACAAGTACAACACTAATGCACTGGTCAACCCTCCGGCGAAGGAAATGAGGAGCGACACCCTTGTAGCGATAACAGCAGATGTTTCTGCAGCTGCACCTATAAACCAGCCTATTCTTGTCGAGGCAACGATGGAAAGCGAAAAAGGAATCTGGTATAGGAGCACACATGTGGTGGTTAGAATTGATTGAGCAGCAAGCGCCTCTTTCCCAAACGTCGATGCAAAAAATGTGAGCACTTCGAATGCAAACCATTCAGACTCAACCACAAGTACATTGGCTATCGATAAGCGGACCATACTAGACCAATTAGTAAAATAAAGTTTCGAAAAGAGGGATGCTTTAGGAAGACATTGGTACCCATTAACGTAGAAGATATACCAGAAAATGAAAAAACACATAAACCAGTCGGCAATCACCACTGCAATAGGTGCTCCTATAAAGCCCATTCCTACACTCTTGTTCCATACAAGCACATAGCTGAGAAGAACGTTCAAAGGTGCAGCAAAGATAAGGACGTAGGTAGACGCATGAAAGATACCCTGACTTTGCAAAAAGTGCTTAGCGTTTTCAAAGAGAATAAAACCAGGAATACCAAGCGCCGTAATACGAAGATAGCTCGATGCCAACTTACTCAATTCCCTGTTCTCCTCTCCGATGAGATACAAGATAACATCTTCGGATTTAAATACCCACAAGTAGAAGACAGGAACAAAGAGTAGATATAGTAAATAAGTACACCGTATAAAATGTACTCCCACGGCTTGCATGTCTTTTCTACCATATGCTTGCGAGCACAACGTGTCGAGACTCGCTGCTATTCCCTCTATGAGTGCATAACCAGTGATGTTGGCCGTCATCGAGGCCAAACTCACAGCTCCAAGGGCATCCAGTCCCAAGTGGCCAACAGAAAAGACCGATGTCACCGTCAACGAGTACTGTAGCAAAAATGTCACCACCAAAGGCGCAGTATTCCAGGTCATGGTCTTCATCTCCAAAAAAAAGTGTGTTTCGGGCTCTGAAGGCATATTATTCGCATGTGAGATGATCTCTCCGATCGTCGATGTCGATTTTCTCCGTGCAACTGCCGTCTCATTCCTTGGTCCCACATTACTCTGCATCGATCCTGTTATGACTGGCCCTGCATCCGCCTCGATGTCATCCCATTTACTTGGTATGTGTGATTCTCTTCTCGACTTGACATATGATATGATTTCCCCATCGTCTATCTCATCATCACAAACCGACTCCAGAACTCTCCTTAGTAATAAATAGCTTCTTTCTGTAACATCTTCTTCTGATCGAGACATCTTACTGCTATTCATGATCGATAAGGTCTCCATGAGCCTCCTTGTATTTCATTTTTCTGGACTTTTCATCCTACTATGGCTCTTCGCACTAACAAATTGGGAAATAATTATGTACAATGAGATGAAGCTTTGGGCCGGGCTTGAAATACATGAAAAACACCAAGACAAAAATTTCGTTTCTCCTGATATGCTGATTGTAGAGATGTTTTGTAGAAAATATTAGTGTTTTGTTTTGATAAATTGCCTTTCATTTGGCTTATTGCTCCCTTCAGTGAATTTAGATCCAATTCAAAATGGCTGCGAAATAACCCTAGCAAAAGCCTGAATAAAGTTGAACATAGTCATCTAGGTAATTCCTACTATCTTTTGGAGTATTCACTTTTGCATGAAAGAGGTAACCTCCGGTATTGGTGGCCATTATTAACTTCAGCTCAGCTGTATGAAATTTACAAAAGTTGAAAAATTTCTCGAAACTACGTTGAACCTAGTGAAAATTTAACGATACTTGAAATAAGCATAATATTTTAGTGGCAAGTCTACGTGATGGACATACACAGCTTCTATATCTACTTTTTTGCAGCTATGAGGAGCAGCATCCAAGTTCGACAACTTGAGCCAGGAACGAGCACGGTAGGGCAGCCGTTCTTTGCCAGAGAGCCTAAAACTTTCCTCTAAGCAAATTCGCGACCATATCACGTCCAGTGTAGTACACTGTTCTGGCGAATGTCTGAAAGTCTAAGGTAGAGGACAACGTATCTAAGAAACCGAAAGGAAGCATGGCTGGAATCCATCCTTGTGCCAATTCTAGCGCAAACGCGCCGCTGGGCATGGCATACTGCTTGGCGTCACCCTTCAGAAGGTGGTGGACGTCGCCTGGTAAGTACACCTCAGGGTACAACGCACCTGCAGGCGCTGCCAACTCCTTACCCTTCAAGATGATGAAGTAGTCATCGGCGAAGTGGACACCCGTGTGGCCCTCAGTTCCAATAGCAGTACCAAAGAAGATCAAGTACTCACTGATCGAAGCGTGCAAGATGAACATAGTACCCATGGCACCTCCAGCATTGTTGTAGACCCATTCCTCGAAGTTCAAATCATTGATGATGTCTCCATACTCAGCTTTGATCTTAGGAGCCAAGTCGATCATAATGTTAGTTATGTTACCATCAGGATGCAGTGCAATGGTCTCCCGACTCAACCGAGCTAGAACTTCTTTATCAAAGACATAGTTTCTAGGCAACCAAGTGTAAAAAAGATAGTTGAAAACGAAGTACAATAAAACCGGAACAATACCATAGAAGAGTTTCATGTTAGTTGAAACGAGGTATCTAAAAATCCACAATTTAAGTCAGATATGCTGAACTCTTGAAATAATTATTATAATAATGACAGCAGAATGCTTGCTATATCATAAATATGCCTAGTATAAATTGCAATAAGCTATACGAATGGTCGTTTAACAAGTCGTATAAGTTCGTGGTACTTGAAAAAATAAATTGCTTAAAAAAAAAAAAAAAACTTGATATACTTGGAAATTAACTAGTGCCATATAAGAGGAAGATTAATCAGTCAAATGAGGCTTGGCCATAATGGATATAGACTCACTTCATAATTCTAAGGGACAATTTGTTGATATAATAGACGAATATATACTGATTCGAGATGAAACATTGTATCGCAAGAAGGACGAGCGTGAAAGAAAGGTTTTCTTGGAGAAGGTTATAAACGAATGCAAAGACGATGACTTGAAAATATTATTACGACTCTTGTTGTTCGACACGGTATCATTTACTAATCCGATGAAAGATCATGATCATGACGACATACTCAATTTATTGCAGGGGAGTGAAGTTTCCAAGCAAGAAGGAGAGCAGCAAAGTTTAGTAAAAGAGGTAATAAGACTCAAGTGCTATGACGTACACACTGATCGAGTGTTCCTACATGATTCTGCACTGAAAAACTTTCGCTTGACTGAGCTTCTCACCAAGAAATTGACCGCGCTCAACAATAGCTGGCTATCTGACGAGCAGTTGGTCTTGACCTTAGGTGATGTATATGTCAAGGTTATCGAGTACACCCTTATTGCCGATTCTGACTTCAAAAGAAGGAAAATATTGGTCCTCTTGAACGAATTTATTAACTCTAAGGTCATCAGTACGCAGCTGTGCATAGAAAACAGGCTTGATGCCAATACCATGAAACTCTTTGATCTATTACTTGAAAATAAGTTTGTTCCCTATGACTTGTACATATCTTTTTTGCAGGGTGCTAAAGTGCCTGCCGTTCAGTATCTAACTCGACACAGGCGAATTTTGCTCTTGACCAATGTGTTAGAGTATAATATCTTCTTGTTGCCCAAGTATTACGAGAGTATTTACTACGATAGAATCGTAAAGCTCTTCAAATTACCGGAAGAAGTCGAGAAGGACATAGGCGTTGAAACGGTAATTGCCAAAATGATCGAGAACGAGAAACTTCCGCCAAACACTCGTATCAATCAATTGGAAAGAAGCGTTGTTTTCGGTCAGTCTGTTTCTGATGGCAATCAACTCGATATTCATATACAGCAAGTTTGCGAAGTTGTTGAAAACTTGAGCAACACAATCCACTCTATTGGTTGTTAATGCGGTGACCATAAGAAACATATCATTTATTACTCAGTATATACTACACAATAAATATAATAAAAAAATAATATTCTGTGTCAGTATATAGAACTAGTTTCACCCGCTGGGATATCAATCGTACTTAGAGAAGTCCTTGTTCCAATACTGCCTCAAATGCTTCTGGGTACCAATCCTGGAGATAGTATCCTCGTCTTCTTTAGAAAGTTCGAAATTGAAAATTTCTAGACTTTGCTCGAGACGTGTCTTGTTGGAAGTAGTCGTAATGGGTAAAATTCCTTGCTGAAGGACCCATCTTAGAAGAATCTGTGACTCAGTTTTGGCATACTTTTTCGATAACACGGCTAACGTGTCATCTAAAGGACCTGGTCTACCTTTAGTTATGGGACCCAAAGGAGAGTAAGCCTCGACCAAGATGTTATGTTTTCTGCAATAATCAACAATTCCTGGAGTCTGGTCCTGCAAATACGCATTGAATTCGATTTGGTTAACAACCGGCTTGTACTTTGGATTTGATTGCAAAATCTGTTCTATATCATCCACGCGGAAATTCGACACTCCAATGCTCTTGGTCAAGCCGTCATCCAAAGCCTTCTCCAAACGGCCCCAGATCTCCACCAAGGTGTATCCGTTCCTTTCCTTTTCAATAAAAGGGCAATGTATCAAGTATAAATTAACATAATCGACTCCTAGCTGCTTAAGATCCTCTCTTAATGCATCGTATGGATCTTTAAAGGGCGAGCTCGAATTGTCGTTAGAGTTTCTTGCAAAATACTTGTCCGTAATGTAAAGCTTTTCTCGGGGAACATTTATATCTGTGAGTGCCAATCCGCATTCTCTATTAGTGTTGTACACTTCTGCGCCATCTATGTGTGTTATCCCTGCGTTAATGGCTTGCTTAACGTGGAATACCACACTTTCGTCTATATTATCTACCCCATGTTTAAACCATTTGGTTCCTAGTCCGTAACCTAGAGCAGGAATTGTAGTTTTATCCGAGAGCGTAAACTGATCCTTGTTTAACGACATGGTTATCGAATATCAGGTGTTATTATGGAAATGGATATACTAATGAAGTTTATTATGCGATAATAATTGTGATAATTTAAACGCAAATGTAAGTTAAAAACTGAACTAATACAATTGCGCTTTACAAGTAACAACGTTGATTCTGGCGCACAGCAGATTGATATACTTACTATATGGATTACAAACACTCAACATCACAGTCCAATGTCAATATACAGTTTATTTCGTATCTTATGGAATGCTATGTTTGCTAAATAGGCTGTAAGTTCTGGGAACTCCGGTCTAATCATTCATCTTAATGTAAGGGATTGAAGCATATTAAAAGTATCATGCCACATATGACACATAAAAGGGATTAAGAGAAAAGGACAAATGAGTCCAGGCAACGGAAAGAGAGAAATTTTGTAATATAATATGGGTAGACTTGCGATTGGCAGTTGCACTCTATTAGTTATCTTCGTATTCAAATCATTCTATTTTTGGTTAATAAAACTTTTTTGGTGGCATTCTGAAAGTTCCACTATACTCGAGGCTTGAAAGCATTAAGATGTATTGGTCATTCTTGTACAAGGACATGTCAAGATTAGCATTAATACAATTTGTTTGAATCAAAAAAAGGCAAAGCAACCACTCCGCCATATGTTATTGTTATCACCACCCAGCTGCATTTAGTTGTAAAACCCAGATCCCAATTGAAGAAGAGACTTGGCAACACTAAATGAGTTTGGAGTGCCAAAACTGTTCGAGCTTTGCTCTTTCACAGGCGAGGAAGACAAGATATTTCCACTTGCCGTCGAGTCGCTGTTAGAGGCTCCCTTTGGATGGGGCTCCTCATCAGAAAAGTAAACGGTATCGTCCGTGTATGGGATAGTTTGATCTGCGTGGTCTGTGGTAGTCTCTTGACGAGTCGACTTGGAGTTCGTTAAAGACGATTGCTCGTTCATGTATGAAGACACCAAAGTCCGCGTAGAAGAGGAATTTTTCATGGGGGTCTTTAGAATCTTGTAGATGGGAGGCAAGTTGGTAGAGTTTTGTGACTCTTGACGCGACTGAGATCTGACGTCAGAATTCTCCATTTGGACCTGGTTAAGGACAGGTTTGGGGAGTCTAATAAGAGAATCTTGGACAGGGTTCGCTTGCGGAATGCTGCCCCCGACAAAAGATGCCTGAGGAGTGGAAGAGGCGGTTACCAGACTTCCTGCGCGGCTGTGCTTCTTACTAGGTGGAGCTAATGGAATGTTTGATGACCTGGAATAGTATTTTGATCCCTTTTTGATCGAAAATAATTTAAGCCTGCTTGTTTGTTGTGCATCCTTGCGTGTTTTCGCAGCTTTGTGGACATTAGAACATTCGTTCCCACTGTCGTGTTCTGCGATTGTCGCGGAACGCATCGATACACGCTGGTTATTTTGGAGCGTCAATAAGTTGATGTTAGCGGCTGAGGCTACCTTTGATTTTGAGTTGACCTCGATAGGATGTTGCTGCTCTGTAGATATGAGACGAGGCTCCTTCTGCTTACGTGAAGGATCTTGAAAATTCTTCCCAGCTATCGAGCGGGAAGCAAATTCTGTGCTCGACTGCGAACTTTGGTGCGATTGCGAACTTGAGAGCGTGAAGCTCCTCGATGGATCTATCACGGGCACGGTTGCCTTCAACTTCAGCAACTTGTTATGGCCCAACTTGGAAAATGCTACTTGTAATTTTAGCTTCAACTTTGTTGCTGCTATGCCGGCTGCCGAATTGGCTCTAGGCTCATTTCTTGTTCCCGTAAGTTTATGTAGACGGCTCGTGATGTTGCGGTAGCGATTGAAAGAGGCGACTTGGCCAAACTCAGAAAAGCTTGTGCTCTTCATTGTCCTAGAGCCCCTTGGTGATGCCAGCGACGATGCCGCCTGTGATATTGTTGCCCTGGAGGATGGCTTAAGTGGAAGCAAATCTACCAACGACGAGGTGAGATATCGCTTGTTTTTTTGGGCCAACGGCGACGTTATGTTCAATCGAGCATCACGTATGGGCGCCAAGGCAATCCGGTTGCTGTTCTGCGAAGTTGAGGCTGTTAATGATACACTCATGTCTTTCAGTACTGAGGTGGCAGATTTGTTTATGTTTATTTGCTTGTCTTGTCCGCTCACTTTCTATAATTTTTTTTCTTTAGTGGCTCTAATAGACTTTTTCACAATCCGGATGTCAGTGTAGTAGGCAATAAGCACTAGCTGACCCACTTTCTTGGTTATCCTTCCCCTTGGCTGTCAGCAATAACGGTTGAAAGTAAAAAAAAAACAAACTAAACAAACTTGTGTTTTTCTATGCGCTCACTATCCAAAGGCTGAAAAAGTTAGACTATGCGATCCCGAACACCGTATGATAAGAACCGATTCAATGATGAACCAGCAATGTAACGAATAATGGTTTTGACCTCTATAAAACTTAGGCTGATCCAAGGAAGAAGGGTATGCTAGGTATTAAAGCGATGTTTTTCTTGTTGATTTCAGTGTACGATTCAAGAATCTAAATTTACGTTTGCGCTTAGTTAGTCTCGCGTTCCTAAATTTTCTCCGCTATTTACGTTAATAATTCTCGTACACTTTGTTTTGGCCTAGTTGCAAACAGATTTGGTGCCGGAGATGTTTACGGGTTGTTTTGGAAGCGTCTTTTTCGAGGTTACGGCTGGAGAAACAAAAACAAGACGTGATCGCGAGTACGAGGAGTGCGGCACTCGAGAAAACAGCACGCTACGTAGGGAACATCTTGCGTGGAACATGGATGCGTGATTGTCTTGCGCGCTATGTTTACCCAGTGGCACACCTTCCTCAAAGTGCTGAACGTTGTCCATATTTAATTATCCGAGTTGACGACTGTTTACATATTACCTGGTGCAGACACTGTTCTCTGACACGCCGGTGCTTGGGTGTATGGCCATCATGAGATTGGGTCCCTAGCTGGCGTCCGCTGGCGCCAGCTAGTACCCAACGCACGCCTTGTTTCGTTACGCCGGGCATCTGCAGCGGCACGTCGCGGGAGCGCGGGCTGGCTGCGAAAACCGCAGCACGCTCGGTCTCATGATACACGCGGCTTCTCTCCAGTATGCGTAGAGTATTTGCTAGACAAGAGCCTACGAGGGACGGCGAGTTACCGTCAGTGACATTGAAGACTAAGGCGTAGTGTACATGCTTCTATCAATAGTACCTTACCCATCAATGGGAGGCGGTTTGCCCCTGACCTTCAACTTGGCTTTCAAGCGCCTTATCCGACATATAAACATTTCTTCTATTCTACCGCACGCAACGTGTAACCCAAACACAGGACGTTTTCGACTTCGGTTAGCTACGCTTCGTGATGTAAATGCACATATATGCAAATTGTTGTTTATATTTTCTCGTTTACGCTCCATGGATCTAAAGCGATGTTTTGCGTTTTCCTCGTTAGGGAGACCGAGACATGCGCTCAAACGCGTACAGTGAGCCAGACGGCAACACGTTACAAACACTCACAGGCGGTCATCCACGAGCATAACAAAGTTAGACGCGAATCACGTGATACACGAAAATACGTGCGCCAGAACTTGCTGCTGCTATTGTAGTGCAGGGAAGAGATGACAGGTGATGAGCCGCAACCTGGCACTATCACGTGAATGATCTACGCGACATGCATGTCGCAAGCGACATTTATGTTATCTAGTCAGGCCCTCTATTTGGTGCGTTTGGTAATCACTCAAGACTTGCGCAGCGCAGAAAGGTTCTACTAATAAGTAAGCATCGGGTGGACTTTCGTTGGCACCCATCGCATCAAGAGTATTTTCAAATCAGTACCAAACTTTAGGTCACAGAGGTAGTGACCGCCGTAGCATTAAACGCTGCGATAGAAGATAAAGAGCATCAGATTTCTCAGGAGTCTGACAGAAGCACTTGAGAGCCCGCATTCAGTGTGAACCAGCGAGCCAAAGGATACAAAATCAGCTGAAGAACGTATAGGGTACTAGTTTCAAAAGCTTGACTGCGCAAGAGACTCAAATCATCCGTTTGCATTGAATCTTCTCTATCTGTCAGCAGGTCTTCAGATAACATTTTAAAGCTCCATTGTACATACAGCTGTTATAATCTTTTGCGGTTGAGTTGCAGTAGAAATGTTGAGATCGAAGCTTTCATCTCTTCGTGAGTATTTGACGCCCGTCAAGCACAACTCCAATTTTGCTACCTCAGGCGAGCTCTCTCCTGATGAGTTTGTTACTGCTGGGGACTACTTAGTATCTAAGTTTCCTACGTGGCAATGGGGTAGTACCCCGGAAAACCTTCGCAGAAACTTTTTACCGGACGACAAGCAGTATTTAATCACTAGGCATGTTCCCTCTTATCAGAGAGCAGCCGATAGTTTAGGCGCTAAAGACAGTTTAGAAGATGAGGAAGAGCTCGCAGAAGACGGTTGGGTGAAAACACGGCATCCCTATGTCGACGAGAAAACAGATGCAGAAAGCAAGGCTTTGTTTCATGAAGAGAAACACCAGAGTGCTAAGACGGATCCGCTGAGCAATGCAGGGTCTATGGCAGAAGATAAGACTCATGGTGCTTCACAGGAGGATAACGTAGAGGAGATTAGCAATATTGACGATCTTATTGATGAGAATGCAGAGGACCAGATAAGCGAAGAAAACGACTTCGAAGACTTGGCGGGCCTGAGCGATGGTTCGAATGTCCGCCGATACGATTTATACATCACCTACTCGACGTCCTATCGCGTGCCGAAAATGTACCTTGTTGGATTTGGCTCTAGTGGTATCCCGTTATCACCAAAGCAAATGTTTGAAGACATAGCAGCCGACTATAGAGATAAAACTAGCACTATCGAAAGCTTACCGGTATCCTACAATACTACGTCTGTATCAATTCACCCTTGCAAACACTCTTCTGTGATGAAGGTGTTGATGGCGCATGCTGCCTCCGCCAAAAAGACACAATTAGAGAAAAAAAGGCAAGCCATTGTTAACAAGAATCCATTGGATTCTTTGAAGGAGCTCGATTTGGGCTTAGATGACGACAACGACCCCAATGCAGATCCGGATGCCAGTCCCATAAGAGTCGACCATTACTTGATCATCTTCCTTAAATTCATCGCAAGCGTCACTCCCGGTATCGAGTATGACTATACTATGGATGCGTTATGAAGGGGTCCATTTCAATGTTCCCTACATGGACCCTTGCGTCTTCCTGCGGATACATTTTTTTCCAAGCTTTCTTCAATCCATTGTATGGAATTAAGACCAGGTTTGTATAGCTTTTATATAATCTTCATTACTTAAACTCATAAGGCTCATAGTAATTGACTATTGCTTTTGGTATTCGGCGAATGGTATTCTTATAGCTGCTAGTCGAAGAATGCGAAGTCCTTCGCAGACTAGTGTTACTAGCAGATACATTGAGCATATATAAGAAGCACACACCATTAAAACCCGTAGATTTCAGTGAAAGTGGGTACAGAGGGTCCTGATACCCCTCTGATCACTTTCGAACTTTTTTATAACTCGTATTGACCGTCAAGTTCGAAAAGGTTTCCATAATCTCTTTCTTACTGGTCACCTGACTAAGCAATGAAAGAAAGCGTCTATCAAACGGTGTTTATTGACGTAAGAAAACATAAACCAAAAAAAATTCAACATCGTGCCTCTGCTCTCGTTAAGTATTGCTGTACTCAATCGAAGTGAGACTACTGAAATTGTTAGTGTCAGGTATTACTTCAGGTATTAAGAACACACTGAATTGAAGGAGTGTTAAGGAGAAATGACTGGTCTCACGCAGCGAAGGAAAACTCGTTCTAGTGGAGATGATACAGAGACCCACTCCCCTGAGAAGAAAGGAGGGAAAACATCGGCCTTAGGTGAAGTCGAAGGATCAGCTAAAGAGTATAAAAGAAGCAAAACACCAGAAGAAGCACCCACTGCAAAGACGTCGCATTTGCATCACCAAGAACACGTTAGACATCCACACAAGGGTCGCCGGGATGAGAAAAGAAATTTGTACCAATCCAGAAGAGTGATATTCATACTCGGTGCCTTGATAGGGCTCGTAGGGGCTGTGCTTTTCGGAACTTCTACCAATGCTAATCTTCGACTCGAGTTAGACAAATATGTAAGTTTTGATTCTGTGAGTGGATTTCTAGACGATTGGAAGGATGCCTTACCCACTAGCTTACAATCTATACTTAGTGATATGGATAGACCGGCAGATGACCCCTTGTACGGTTCTGCTGAATCTTTTTCCGTGGGGAGGCGAATGGCAGTGAACCATAACTTAACTAGCAAATACAATGTGATAATGGTCCCTGGGGTGATATCAACGGGAATTGAGTCATGGGGAGTTGAATCAGGTGGAGATTGTCCATCGATAAATCATTTCCGTAAACGACTCTGGGGATCTTTCTATATGTTGCGTACTATGGTGTTAGACAAGGCCTGTTGGCTCAAACATATAATGTTGGACCCCGAAACGGGATTGGATCCTCCTAATATCAAACTAAGAGCAGCACAGGGGTTTGAAGCGGCGGACTTCTTCATGGCGGGATACTGGATATGGAACAAAATCTTACAAAACTTGGCGGTCATTGGCTACAACCCAAATAATATGATAAGCGCTGCCTATGACTGGCGTCTTGCTTACTTGGATTTAGAAAAGAGAGATGGGTATTTTTCCAAGTTGAAAAAGCAGATTGAATTAACCAATTCCTTAACGGGCGAAAAGTCCATTCTCGTGGGCCATTCAATGGGCTCGCAGGTAATTTTTTACTTCATGAAATGGGTAGAAGCTTACGGTGAGTACTATGGAAACGGTGGCCCAGAATGGTGCCAGCACAACCTTGCTGGGTTTGTAGATATTTCAGGTTCAATGCTTGGAGCGCCTAAGACTTTACCTGCGTTGATATCTGGGGAAATGAGGGACACTGTGCAACTTAATACTTTGGCCGTCTATGGTTTAGAGAAGTTCTTCAGCAGAAAAGAACGTGCAGACATGTTACGTACATTTGGAGGTATTCCTAGCATGATACCTAAGGGTGGCGATCTAATCTGGGGTAATTTATCCCACGCACCAGATGACCCTACCAACACCCTCATGAGCAATGTCGTTTCTAATGAGACGGGCATTACAGGCAAGAAAGATGAATCGTTCGGTGCCTTCCTCAGAATACTCTCAGATGACCGAAAAAAGGCCACCAACTTGACGCTAGACAAGACCATAGACTACTTGCTTGACATATCACCTGAATGGTTCTCCAGACGAGTAAGGGAACAGTACTCTTGGGGCGTGGCGAAAACAGCAGAGGAATTGACAAAAAACAATCAAGATCACCTGAAGTGGTCCAATCCTTTGGAGGCAGCGCTTCCAAATGCCCCCGATATGAAGGTGTGGTGCTTCTACGGCGTCGGAAAACCCACGGAGAGAGCGTACACTTACCACAAAGCTGCAGAAGGAAGCCAATTGAATGTCACGATAGACCTAGACGCAGAAAACCCAGTGTATCTTGGCGATGGTGATGGAACAGTTTCTCTAATGACCCACAGCATGTGTCATGAATGGCAAAAGGGAAGCAAGTCTAGGTATAACCCTGGAAACTCGACCGTTAAGATAGTGGAAATCAAACACGAACCAGACCGTTTCGATATAAGAGGTGGCGCGAAGACAGCTGATCATGTGGATATATTGGGCTCAGCAGAATTGAACGAGTTGATTTTGAAAGTTGCTTCGGGAAAAGGAGATCTAATAGAAAATAGACATGTTAGCAAGCTAAGAGAAATCGTACAATCATTTGACATCTGATACATAGTGATACATAAATCACATCAGATTGGATTTTCCATTCTTATATACTGAATTCATTTGATTTATCATAGTCTTGTGTTTTCAAATGGTATAGATTTTAATATGTTAGTTATGGCGTGAAGCGTTAATTAGTACTAGTTAAGATCGTGTACTTAGAATTTCAAATTCAACGCGATAGTAAGTAAATAAACTGAACTACGAATATATCTATTTAGACCATCAAGGGCTGCAAAAGGAATAAACTAGCATTACATCTAGCGATATTATTGCCCTACTACATTAAGCAAGTTTAGATTTTTTGAAAAAAAATGAGGTAAGTAACGTTATTTTCAATGTGCTAGTATAAGTGGTGCCAGAGTGTTAAATTAAGCAAGATCATATTACTGACATAATATAGTGGCAAGTTTGTTAGAGCGTCAAAGTTTCGCCATGTTTATGGACAGGTTGCCAAGAAGGAGCTTTGCTACGAAAACCTCAAGATCACGAACAATGCGTGGGATTCTAACATTATTCAATCCAATGGTAAATATTTGGCTGTTAACTGGGACTCATCTGGAGGTGGAGCGTTTGCTATTATTCCTCTCAATGAAATTGGTAAGGCTCCGGATAAGGTTCCACTTTTCAGAGGACACAAGGGTCCTGTCTTGGATACGGCATTCAATCCTTTCAATGATAGACAATTAGTTAGTTGTTCTGATGATGGTGATATTTGTTTGTGGGAAATTCCCGATGACTTCTCGTTCCATCACTATCTTGATGAAGAAGATAACGTAAAGGACATTATCACACCATTGAAGGTGCTTTCAGGTCACTCTAGGAAGGTTGGCCACATTCAATTTCATCCCTGTGCGAAGGACGTAATAGCCTCTTCTTCTTTAGACTATACAGTGAAGCTCTGGAACTTGGAAACAAGTAAGGATGAGATAACATTGAAGCACAACGATCTAGTCACTTCCTTTGCGTTCAACTATAATGGCACGTTGTTGGCCACTACTTCGAGAGATAAGAAGTTGAGAGTTTGGGATATCAGATCCCAAAAAGTTATCTCAGAAGGCAGCTCACATACAGGGGCTAAACCGTCGAGAGTTGTCTGGTTGGGTAATACCGATAGGGTCATTACTACAGGATTTTCTAAATTATCTGACAGACAAGTAGGTATTTGGGACATTAATAAGATCGAAGCAGGACCAATTGGAGGCTTCAACGTTATCGACTCTTCTTCTGGTGTGTTAATACCAGTTTTTGATGAAGCTACATCTATATTGTACCTTATTGGAAAAGGTGATGGAAATATTCGTTACTATGAATATGATAACGACATCTTACATGAGCTTTCGGAGTTTGCCTCAACAGATCCACAGAGAGGATTTGCTGTGGCTCCTAAGGCATCCGTATCTGTAAAAGACAATGAAATATTGAGAGCATTCAAAACCGTGAATGATAATATGATTGAGCCAATATCTTTCATAGTTCCAAGAAAATCAGAAACATTTCAGCAAGATATCTACCCAGACTGCCCTTCCGATAAGCCCGCTCTCACAGCAGAAGAATTTTTCGCAGGAAAGAATTGCAATGGTCCTCTTTTAATAAGCATGAGGTCTTTATATGAGGGAACTGAGTCAGATTTGAAAGAATCGCAACCTCCTATTCATATATCTTCTGCTAAATTGGAACAAGAAAAAAAGATACAAGAGGAAAAGAGTACCGAAGTCAATAAACTGTCGAAGGAGGGAGAAAAAGAGGAAGCAAAGAAGGAAAATACCTTGAGCGCATACGAAAAAGAGAAGTTTCAAGCTCCATCCAACGTGGAAAGCAAAACAGAAGTCGACGAAATATTGAAAAACTCTTCTTTAGTAAACTCAATGCTTGACAAAGTGAACAATCTGTCAGAAAATGAGGACAACGTTGTGTCTGATAATAACCAAGATGACTGGAATGACGAGGCAGACTTGAAACAAAAGATGCCCGACCCACAGCCAAAAAAAGACTGTACAAAGCTGGAAACTCGCAAAGATGCAGCACCTAGTTCTGCTAGTACCATCACTGCCACAAAAATGTCTTTACACTCAACAAGCGCAACAGGTTCAAACCCACAAGATTCCACGAAAGGAAAAACAGAGGATAAGACTGTTCTGAAGGAGAGTGAAGCTAAGCCAAGTGCCCCATATGTGACTACAGAAGAAAACGAGGATTTTGCAAAACAGAATGCGACCGGTAAAGTAACACTGGGTAATGCTCCTACTTTGAAACAAACGGTCCATAGATTGGCTGACATAGTTGAGGATTTGAAAACGCAGGTTGATCGATTGGTAGAGTCAGGATTACACAAGGATGACAAGATATCATCTCTAGAAAGCAAAATAGATGAATTACTCAAGAAATAGGTCAATTTATTAGATAGTATTTAGATGAACTTATCTAGTATATCACTCTTTCTTTAAATCATAGAATTTCTTGAAAATGAAGTTACAGAAATTTTGAGTATCGAAGATCGCCATACCGTCAAAAAACTCAAGTTTGTCCTTGCCTTCATACTGTAAGTTCAAAAGATCATCCAAACTTATGGAATTATAAGCACCCGGAAGGTTGACAGAACCACTAGCTGCCTCGACAGTGAAAGTTCCAATTTCGTGGCAACTGAACATGAAGTCAAGCTTTGAAGATGAAGCCGTTTTTTTACTTATTGCACCACCAAAGTCAATCAAAACATCTTGATCCATAAGCTTCTTTGCTGAATATTTGTATGACCCAAATTTTGGCAAGCGATTAGCCTTCTTCAACTCCCTATGGTAAAAGTATTGTTTACTAAAAATCGGAATAATATTGAATAATTTTTTATCTTTAGGTTTCAACTGCAATTCAGATAAAATATTCTCGACGTGCTTATTGTAGTCATCTAATTGGTGTTTCAAGAACTTCTCTTTCTTTTCCAACTTGGTATTCGTTTTAGATGCTATCTCGATTTGAGATATTCTGCTGAGTCGCTGAGAATGTTTAGTCTTTATGTCGAGTGCAATTTCGTTCAATATCTCTTGGAATGAGGTCTTACGAGAGAGCTCACCAATAGCTTCCAATTGCAAGATGATCTCCAATGCCTTCTTCTTCAACTCACGATAACTAATTTTTGACAAATCACCCAAGGATGACTTATAGTAGGGCCTCCTCTTTTCATTATACTCAGGCTTCTTCGCTTCTTTTATTTCAGTGGATATGATCTCTTTGAACTTCTCTTCATGGGCAGGCTTAATACCGGATATTAAAAGCTCTAACAAGTCAGATCCATCCTGAACTCTAATTAAGTATAGGATACATCTTTTCGCTTGTGACATCAAAGTCCTTGTTTTTGAGTCAGCTAAAGATTCTTCTTTAGAAGTAGGACTCAAATTGAGAGTAAGATTACCCAATTCTGTCAATACAACATAATCGTTAGCAGAGCCCACTAACTCATTCAACTTAGCAACCGATGCAACTAATTGATCATCTTGACTGGGCGCCAAAATATCAATATTCCTATCAACAATTTTTTCAATCATTATCATGTCACTGGCTTTCATAGTCACTGCAGGCCTTTCGTGCATTGTGAGGTCATCGTAATCATTCATTTCGTATTCATCTTCGATACTTCCCACGTCCACTACCTTGAGTATAAGTTGCTCGATGATAGGTATCTGGGAAGTTATATAAGAATTCAAAGGCTTCAAAAAGTTGTCATTAAATGGCTTCATTGAAAATAACTGCAAAAGAACCCTGTTCAAATACTTCAAGTTTTCTCTTGCTTTCTCTTCCATAGCTCTATCTGTGTATAGGTGATTTGTGAAATATCCGTAATTCTCAGGGTATTGAAGAATCACAGAAATATAGTGCTTGACAAAAATAACTCCCGCAACCGCAAGATGCTGATGCCTTGTTTTATTTGGAAAAGTTGATGCAGACAATTGATAAGCACGCTGAGCAATTATTTTCACATGAGTCGGTACTTTCGTTACACTCTCTTTCAAGATGTTGACAAAATCTGTTGCACATTCTCTCAAAGACATCAAATTATCCACGAACATTTCAGAAACAATGGGGTCTTTGATTGCTTCCAGCGAGTCCATTTCTAGAGGTCTTGTAGATGAACCATTGATCTTGATCTCCTTCTTTACTAAGTTTGAATAGATTACCGATGGATCGGAGCTAAAGTCCAAGTCCTCATTCTCAATAACGTTGATAACTAATCTTCCAATTAGGCACTTTAACAATAGGCGTTGTTGAGCATTATTATTTATATGTATGAAATACTCGACCCAGAAACAAGATTGTGATTTCGTTATGTCACTTAGATAATGACAATTAGTTTCGATATCACTCTGCATAAGAGACAAAATAAAACGAACAAAGAAATACTCCTCTCTCGAATGCTTATTCACCGCAACATCCCTCATCGGAAACAAATTTGTAATACACTGGAACAACGATTTGCAGAATTTATCATCCTTTGACTCAAGGGGAATAGATTCATACAATCTTACAAGGTAAGATGGCTTAGTTTGCAAAAAGTAGAATAAAGACAGGTAGATTTCTAGTCTTTGTCTAGCCGACTTATTGAGCTTGTCGAAAGCTTTTGTATTATTCAGTCCCGCAGATACAAAACCATTTGGCTTGAACTTATTTTTGTGTTTAACGAACTCTTCAACTGTGATCTTGTTTTTATCTAGTAAGCTTAATTTCACGTCCATATTTTCGATTTGTAATTCTAACTCTTCATTGTGTCTCGCTCTGTCGATAATTTCGTTTTTCAATGCAGCTAATTCCATCTCTTCTTCATAATCTTTATCATTATCTGTTAAAAGATACGCAAAACGTTGAATGACGGACAAAGGAGGATTTTTCATGTTTATCAAAGATTTATAAGCCCTTTGAGCAAATAAGGCTTTTATTATTGCTTGTGCTTTAATAACTTTATTTTCATTGGCAAGATAGTAGCTATCGATGAACGAGAATGAGTCTCTTACTTTCTTGCCTCTAATACATGCCTGGATCTGAATTATATTCTCAATATTCATATATAAATCATCAAGAAGAATCTCTTTTTGGAATCTATTCAAAACTCCTCTGAATATTGTTTGTACTGGTACTATGCTAGTCATCTCCAATGATTTTAGCTTATTTTTTTTCTCAATTACTTCATTCCTTACTCTGTTACCACGGAACTTCGCATAGAGCCCACTTAAAATTAGGTCTTCATTCAATAGAGTTATCAAGACATCATTGCATAAGGCAGTTCTAGAAATACCTCCCCTTGCAATACTTTGAAGTTCAGTTATACCTTCTGTGGTATAGCTCAAGGACTTCAGGATATATCTGATTTTTTTTTGGACTTGCTTCGCTCTTATCAATGATTGTAGATTAACTAGACCATCACAGGTCACTAACTCATTCATGATACCGTATTTGATCCTTCTTAAGAGGATACAGCGACGAATGGCTGATTGAAGTAATGTCATATTTGACTCTATGTCATCTTTATGCTCCATTAATATTACGAATTTGGGACGAACCGAATTCCCACGAACCTTTGATTGAAGATGAGATAAACTTTCAACGCATCTCTCCAAATCAGCAACAATAGATGACATATGTTTTCGAACAAGACCTCCACGCACGATCGACTGGAATGACTTTATAGGCCCATCAAACTCATCAAGATTAATATTGATCAGTCGTTGAAGTAATCTGAGTCTTGCGAGCGATTGAAGTTCTATTATATCAGACTTAAAAATCATCAAATCATCTCTGTGTCTATGTATGGTCCTTCTTCTCGTCATATAACCCCTTATTATGGAAAAGAAAAAGCTCATTTCGTCAGCCATTGACTTTAGTAAAATCCTGTCAACAAACATCTTATATCTGAAGCTTGCGCCTCTTACTAGTGTTTGGAGCATTATGATGCTTCTCACGTAGTCGTCATTTTGGGGAATAGGAGTATTATCAACGGGAGTAAAGATCTTCTTAAAAGGAGAATTGAGATGCAAGTGATCTAAATCGCTGGAGCGATCGGGAGTTGACTTTGAAGGACTTGTTCTTTTAGGTTCCGCCAAATAATGCTTGAATTGCACAGGACTTGCCTTAGGTTTTTCCATGAAAGGATTATCTTCTGTGTCATGCAGCGATGATTTATTCCGTATTTGAGGCGTAGATATACCAGTTGTGGCTAAAGCTCTGTTCATATAGCTACTCTCACCACCAAATGGAGTAGATGAGTCTGTATCTGCGCTTCCGAAATTTGGCAAGCCCGTGCTAGGTAAGGATCTGTTTGCTAATCTTATATCCTCTGTCGAAAATTCAAGCTTATTGACAAGATTCTCCATCTGAGGATACGAGTTATCTATTTTGTTGAGCATATAGCTCATAGCATGTAAACAATACCATACTTTAGGTATGTCTTTAGCATCGTACAAGTCAGTAAGCTCAAACCTGAACAAGTCCGGGACCTTCAAAAAATCAAGTAGTTTGAAAAAGCGGTTTATGTTTTCCGTGTGCCTGAACTGAAGTTTACGGTCGTCCAAGAAAACTGGTCTTTTCTGAGGCAACAACAGATTTGCCAATTTGGCTAGGTATATTCCATTTCTGATGTAAGTCAATAATTCAATGGGTGTCTGTTTTATGGGTTCCTGGATTAAATGCTCAAGCCAGTTCTTGATAGCCTGTATACGACATAAATACTCATACCCCGGTGAATCGGTCCCTGTATGTGTACTGGGTAATATATTATTTTTCTTGACAGATGGTGATGGTGTCTTATACTTCAATGAGAGGTCATAGTCTCGGCTTTTGGATACAGGTGTGTCAAAAGTGGCTTTCAATGGTGTGCCTTTATTAGAATTGTTTTTGGTAGGACTTTTAAATGACGAGACTGTTACAGAAGGTGACTCGAACTTGGTTAAAAATGAACTAGTTTTAGATGGGGTATTTGTTTTAACATTTAACTGCTTTGCAAGATCATCCAAATCCTCCAGACCATTCTTCCTTCTTTCATAACTTCTAGAATTATATTTTAATGTAGGCTGAAGTGGCCTGTTAGAGGTGTCATTTGATGTCTCATTGATAGATTCAAGATATCTTAGTGCAATATTGCCCTTGATGGGTGATGCCATACTACTCTAGCCTTTTGTTATGTTTCAACTACTATGTTTTTTCTTATGGTTATTGCTTCTATATCTAGTTTTAACGTACAATCTTCACTGTTGTTTCTTTAAACGCTCGATTGGGTAAAAAGTAAATAAGTCTCATATATCATACAAAACTGTTCAAAGGTGAACTACGATTATTGAATTCCATATCAGGCTGCCCAAATGTTCGATAAACAAACTACAAAGGATGATAATAAGTTTTTAATCCGAATACTATACGTGATTGTAGATAGTACTAAATAAATGCAGGGTTTTTGGGAAGGATAATGCAGTAGAGCGCAAAGAAATTTGCGCAGAGTGGACTGAATGTAGTTGGTCTATAGAAGTAGTTTTTCTTGCTCTATTTGGCGATCATAAGCATGTTCAAGGAACTTTACTGCTTCATTGAGCTTATCAAGCTCAGCCTTTTGTTCTGGAATGCTCTTTTTCAACAGTGAAAGCCGTATGATGCTTGCCTGATAGTCCTCAACTAGCTGGTTCATTGCCTCCTGCAGAGGTACGTCTTTATCAAGGGCTGAAAGCTCTTCTCGCAGTTTCTCTACGTCCTGGTCTATGGATGCTAAAATTTCGGAGACCTCCTTGTCGGTGTTGTGGATAATATTCTGGCACAAGAGCTTTGCGTTTTGCGGCATCTCTCGTCGAAGACTGGACACCTCGACGGTTTCTTCCTCAAATTGTTGTAGGACGGACCGTAGACTTCTGTTGAGCTCAAAATCGAAGGGTTCGATCATTTCCCTTGGTTTGAACGAAAGAAGCTCTGAAATAGGCTGCAAGTTGTCCGTAGACGAGCCGTCATGACCATCTATTATGACGGAAGACCTGGCCATCTCAAATGTATCAAGCAAGAACTCTTCAAGCAATGTTGCAACTCTGGTTTTCAAAGGGTCATTGTTAGAAGTTGGTAGATGTAGATCAAGTTTCGATGTTATATTACTGTAAATTTGGCCGTATAAATATTTTATATCGTCTTTGGTAAGCTGAATCTTTTCATACTCGTGGTTAGTGTTCATTCTTCCTATACGTCATATGGTCACTGTTTACATTATGAGTTTAGATCAAAGAAAATGGTGAATAAATGTCGCGCGACTCAAACGACAACCCTACGACATTATAATTGAGAATAGAGGGTATTTCAATGTATTAACACCAATAAGTTTATCCCCAGCCTAGCACTTCAATATGTCGGACACTTTGGGTGACGAATATACTCCAGCATTTGCCCCTTTTTTTGGGTTCGCAGGCTGCGCAGCGGCTATGGTATTATCCTGTGCTGGTGCTGCATTCGGAACAGCTAAGTCAGGAATAGGTATATCAGGTATAGGAACTTTTAAGCCTGAATTGATTATGAGATCCTTGATACCGGTTGTCATGTCAGGTATATTGTCAGTTTATGGGTTGGTTGTTGCTGTATTGATTGCTGGTGGAATGGGTCCATCATCTAATTACACTATATTCAATGGTTTCATGCACTTAGCTTGTGGTTTGTCAGTGGGCTTTGCATGCCTCGCGTCAGGGTACTCTATAGGAATAGTGGGTGATGAAGGAGTTAGACAATTCATGCATCAACCTAGATTATTTGTTGGAATTGTCTTAATTTTAATTTTCGCTGAGGTCTTAGGTCTTTACGGTATGATTATTGCCTTGATTCTCAATACCAAGGCAAGTGGTTAAGCCGGAACAAACACAGCGAACTCCATGATTCATCGATTACACACTTAAGTATAATAGGCTCATATAGCTACAGAAAGTCTGCGAATTCGATACGAATAGTTACATAATAAATCACGATTAAAAGCGTACTTTTTTAGACAACTCTAACATAAAAAGTATAAAATCAATCTGTCTGCATTGAAGTAGCATGTGACTGAGACGAGGCATCACCACTTCCATTTGCTAAATTTACATTTCCATCCTCGTCGACAAACTGATTGGAGAATTCTTCCAAATATTGAACTGATCTTTCTGAATCTAAAAATAATGTGTAAGCACGTTTTATGTCAGCCAAGTCGATAATATTACTTCTGCGCTTTAACGCAATCTGCTGGGATACTGAGATTAAGTTCGAAGCGTAGCGCAAACTGGTTTCTTGACCTATTTTAGTTAACAACTCAGTAGCGTCGTCAGTTAACTCGACCTCTTCTTCGGTAGCTCTTATCAACAAGATAGTTCTAATTTCATCAGCGTTATAGTTTGAAGTGTGAACAATTATTGACCTATCCAAGAGATCGATAGGCAAACCATGGGGTGACTTGAAATTTGTACCACGAGTCTTTGAGATACCCCTATTAGTAGCCATTATAACAATCGGAGAGTATTCATCTTCTAATGCTCTGTTTATGAAAGAAAAACTTTCTATATCAAGCATGTGGACTTCATCAATGAATAACACACCCAAAACAATTTCAGCTTTACCTTCTTCCTTCCATTCAGCAACCTTGGTATTGATTTGGTCACGGATTTCTGATCTAATTTCACCAGTATCACCGGAAAATAAAGCCAAAAATCCTTGTTGTCTTGAGTTTATCACGTCAATGTCATGTAAAGAAACGGTATGAACGACTTCCTTTCTCTTTTGCAATTCACCTTCAGGACACTGGACAAACTTAGTTTCAGGACCCATGGCATCATAATCACGGGCACGCGTGAAAGATTTGCCTAGCTTTGTGATCTTACCAGAGGCCTTGTCGATGGATATCACATCACCAGCCAAAACTTTTTCTTTAGTTAAACCCTCTATCATCTTAGTCCCCAATTCATAAATAGTCTCCATGTCAGTCGTCTTAATGGTCAATTTACCTTGCTTATGGCCTCCGGTGATGGATCTATCGATTTGAATTTCGACAACTTCTCCTTCAATCATTTCAGTCTCTTCCTTAATGCGGATGCCAATAGATTTTCGAAAAGCCTGAGTGAGTGATTCCGTCTTCGATAACTCCAAGGAGTATATCTCAGAAGCTGCGATAGCCGTAAAGGGAACTTCGGAACCTAAGTTCTGCGCTAAACCCATGGCAATAGCGGTCTTACCAGTAGAAGGTGGCCCAGCTAATAGAACTGCTCTACCCGAGATTTTGCCAGCCTGGATCATTTTTAAAACAACACCAGCCGCTCTCCTCGCCTTCAACTGACCCACCATTCCTTGAGCAGACTCTTTAGGTTGAAGATTGTCATCCAATCCAAGTCCAGTTATATGTGAATGGGCCGCAATGAGTGACAACCCACTTAAATCCTTGCTCAGCGATTTGGTGCTTATGTTATTGGAGGACTGATTGTTAGTAATGATTCATAAGAGGACTTATATATCAGGGAAGGACCTATGATGCTGTAAACATACCATCTTTACTTCAATTTTCAGTATTCAAGGGAAATAACAGAGAAAGCTAGTAACTAGCGAAATTCAATAAAAGTCTTCTATCGCAGAAAAGAATTACGACATTTTATAAATATGCGACATTAACTGTAGACTTCACTATAAACGTCTGGTACTTTCCATAGAACAGGCAAACAGAATATTAGAGTGGATAATAATATGGTTAATAAATTATTATACACAATGTGATTTGAAAATGATCTAGATACAAGGTAGGAGTCAAAGTTTGGCATCATGTACCAAAGACCCCTCGTTATACATTGCCTTGAGTTTATCGCCAAAAAAGTTAGCAGCTATTGGACGTCTAATTTTCATAGTAGGTGTTACAACTCCTCTATCAATAGTCAAGGGCTCCATTTCGAAGTAGATATTGTGAATTTTCTCAAAACCTTGTAAGTCTTTCATTCCGCTATTAAAGTGAAGTAAAAGTTTCTTTCTGATTTCTTTTTTGTTGCACTCTCGAAGAATGCTCTCATCATCTGTGAGAAGATTCTGATCGACTCCGAGCTGCTTAACAAGGAATTTTTGTGCGTTTGCCATATCTAGTCCTGCAACTGCGACCAAGTAAGATTGCAATGAGTCTCCATGCACAAAAAGTTGGGAGAGCACTGGCACCTTTGAAAGATACTGATTTTCGACTTTCTCAGGAGTAACATATTCACCTTGAGACAACTTGAAGAAGTTTTTGACTCTATCAATAATGTAAAGCTTACCGTTTGCAAGTTGTGCTACGTCACCAGTCGAAAACCAACCATCTTCAGTCATGGCTTCCTTCGTTGCCTTTTCATTCTTATAGTATCCTGAGAAAATTTGAGGCCCTCTTAACATGAGCTCACCCCGGGGTCCATTCTTGTCAGTGAGACGGTATCCCAAGCTGGGAAGCTCTCTCAACTTCAATTCACAAGTGATAGACACTGGGCCACATGACTCGGGATACTTATCGTTGATCGTAGCTATACTAATACCCGCGAAAGATTCGGTTAGACCATAGCCCTGCAATATAGTAAGATTTAAAGCAGCCTTTAAGAAGTTTATCGTGTTTGCTGAAATAGGGGCAGAACCGGAAAACACATAAGCCATTTCATCATGTCCGAGTTTCTTACGGAGCTGAGACAATATGAAAGAATCATAAATAAGATTAGCCCCGACAGCTAGCTTTTTGCCTTCAGGCTTTATTTTGCTCTCTATCGCATTATTGAAGAAGGATCTCACAGTAGGAGAGGCATGTTCTATCGTTGCAGATTTCAATGTAGCCTCAATTCTGTTTAAGACCCTAGGCACATTGGTCATGGTTCTAGGTTTGAAAATTTTCAAATCTTCAATTAAGGTTAAGGGGCTTCCATTAATCTGAGGGAAACAGAGGCAGTTACCAAAAGTTAAATACTGACCGACAGCCATTCTCTCGTAAATGTGGGCTAGAGGCAAAAATAAGAAAGCCTTAGTTCGACGCGTGTGTCCCACATGGCAATTGCCCATCACCATACTGGCAACGAAGGTTTTTTGAGAAAGCATTACACCTTTGGGATGACTTCCCGTTGTACCAGACGTGAAACTGATGGTATAGATGGATTCTGGCGTGGGCAAAAGCTCCTTGTGGGGGAATAATTTACCTATGTTGATTACCTTATCCATGTCGAATAATTCAATGTTCACTGACTTGCAATGCTCCACTAATTGCCTGTCCAGATAACTCAACAGGGTCTTGTTCTCCAAGTCCAATGAATCCATGGACACGATGGATATAAGAGAGCCCAATGCCTCTGGATTCTTTTTCTTGAGATCGATGATGGTCTCTATGTGACTTTTCGCAGTCACAACCACTGGTGACTCGGTGAGCTGCAAAATGTAGGTGGAAGTGTCTGGACCCAAAGTTGCATAGAGAGCTGTGCTCGTAATGCTATACAAAGCACACGCCAAATCCGTCAATACCCATTCCTTACGGTTGTATGAGTATATACTCAAGATAAATGACAAGTTTTTGGCGTCATAACTCCGGTAGTCTCTTATATGGTTGTCAATTTTGCGGTGGCTTTCATACTTCTGGCTATTTTTGTACAAGTTGTGCTGCAAGAGGTATAAGAGACCGGATCCAAAGTTTTTTTGGAGCTGGTCAAGCTCACCATATGTACATGTGGTGTATGAGGGAGCACTCTTTCCCGTCTCCTGGTCGTATTCTCTCCAAGCAAAGGCTGGCGCATCGTGGCAGCAGGCCACAACCTCGCGCAATACAGCTGGTGAAGTGGTCCAATCCGGGGAGAAGTATGCCTTGGGACCCTCAGGAAACATTTTGTTCCTATATATGGCACTATAGCCCTCTTTCTCAGTTCCTGGCACAGCGACTATGGTGTCGATGTCCTCTGGCGCAAAGGGCAACAACTCCTCTGCAATCTTCATGTAGGACAAGGATAGGTCGCGGAAAACATATGGCAGTGCCAGTTTATCGAACGTCGCATCTGCAGCCCCCGTTGTTGATTGTGTAGTCAGAAGTGTCATTGAAGTCGGGTTGCTTGTTATACGCTAGTGATCTGTCTAGATAATAGTCACCTTTACCTCGTTCGGATATGCAGGGTCTCGCAATTGTAACTTTGTTTCTTCTCGGTTGGATGCGCTAGTCTGCCAAGTGTAACGTCTTGCTTTGCTTGTATATTCGACGTATCCTTTGCAATGCTACTATTCAATATCGTTGATAAGCAAAATACTCCTGCTCAGGTACTAAGCGACAAGAATATTTCCTGAGCTTGCCCATGGAAGCATATAGTCATTTTATAGTAATTTTGTATTCGAAAGTCACAGTAGCTTCAAGAGGGGTTATGTTTAGGAAGGTGCGTCTCTGGTACACAACCGCGAGCCTTGAAACTTTGCTGCGTGTCTTGCTCTGTAAGATTTAGCCCCCACTCCTGGGTATTGCTATATATGCTACGTAATGATAGCTTATGATCTGCAGTGGGCTAGCAATTCCACAAAAGGAACTGCAATTAGTACATTTAGTGCATTTTACTAGTGGGCAAATGTCAAACATGCGTTGTGACGGATGTACTTTATCGCAATCGGCTTCTCGGCTAAATGAGTGATTAGCCTCAAGGGACTGTGTGAAAATCGCTATTGTTGAGCGGTGCTAGTGCTCATTTATCAGTGACCGCTACCAGGAGAATTTGCGGGGAGTGGGCACTAGCGCGGGCTGCGAGTCCTTCCTTCTTGTGGCTTCCATTAACAGAGATCGTTCACTAGTACCCTATCATCAGTGCGTGCGTCAATACCCTCGGCCATGGGAGCCGGCAGGAGACGGTCACCGGCAATGCTGTCCCGAGAGACACAATAGGGAGTTTGCAGCGATGCTGAATCTGCGGTCGGTGTCGGCGCAGGTACTTACCGTTCATCACGTGATACATCAACACGACCAAATAGCACCGAGGGACGCAGGACGCTAGTGTAATAGGCTGGGAAGGGCGATGGGACCGTCCGAGGCCAGCAGGGCCCATGCCAACAGTGGAAAATGGGTGTCGTCGATGTAAACAAAATGAGGGCTGGGACTGTCGCGGGTGGGCCAAGAAAAATCGTCTACGTGGATGCTGGTGTCGACACCAGCGACCGGCAGCGGCAGCCGTGGCCTTACTATGCGCAAGTCCTGACAATTTTCAATAACGATCACACCGGAAAGCACCTGAGCTTGGATGGTGGTGCGCTTAAGGCCACGGCAGCGTAGCTGGTGGCACTTTACTTGGATGACAGCGTCGCAGACGTCGTGAAGAAAGACTGGTCCATGGCACTGTGCAATTAGAATGGAGTGCCGGATATTGTGACCATGTATGGACGACGACGGCAGCTCGAACACAACAACAGAGTCATCGACGGCTGCGATCTCTGTGTGGGGTACCTTGGGATGTAATGTAATTTTCTCACGAAAGGGACCCTCAACAGCAGCTGGTACGACTAGATGATCTTGAGCATCAGATGCTTGCCCTGGCTGGATGCTCGTAGTTAGTGTCGTTTGCGAAGCCATACTACCATTATGGTGGACATGATCGGTTTGCAGCAAAGCTCTGGGCACTGGATCGCCCGAAAAGTGAAATCGTTGTTCCCGAAAAGTAGAGTACTTAGCATCAATTAACCTATAGAGCAATGATATATCATCGTTTATCCGTTTCCGCTCATACCCAACCGACTTAGAGTCTAAAACGTGCTCTGCCAAAGCCCTTTCGAGGGTCTCTGTCTCATATTTCATGTCATCCAATCCTGCCTTCGTTGTAGTCTCCAAGATGCCATTCCTTAGGTCTTTCCTATCGTTAGTACATTCGTAGCAATAAATGAGTATACTCTTGTCAAGTTAAACTACATACTTTGAATCCTTTGAGCGTAATGGTCCATTACATAAATATCCGTTGTGATAATATATATCGCGAAATAATTGTCATATTCGACTTTACTTAAAGTATGGGAAAGAACGAGAGCCTTGGATTGAGGCTTACGATGAAAAGCTATGTCGCTAAATGCACTATATTTCATTCTGGCGATGAGCAAGAGGTAAGAGCTAAAAGGCGGTAACATTGAGGTGTGATTTAGTGATTTTCATTAGTTAGAGCTTTTCTTTAGATCCCAAGTTATGTCGAATATAGTCACTAATACTAACATACCAAGGCTTGCGGTCACACTGGGTCTTGTTTTGAACGATATCAAGTCTATTTTTGCGGCGTGAGCTTTCATTGGCGAACCTGCCAATTTTAATATTGACATTTTTGCAATCAACCATATATTCAAACTCATTGTGCTTCACGTAAGTGAATATTTTATGCCCCACATAAAATAGATTTATGATGAGAAAGCCCAATATGTCATGGTATATTTTGAGATAGTCTATGTGCTGGATCGATGCTTTACATGAAACGAAAACTTGCAAGCAGAATACCAACATCGCGATTGCTATCCCGTACCAGGAGCCTGCCGTTCCTAGAGGCGTTATGTAAGGTAGCTCCTCTACAATAGATATATCGTTCAAAGCTAGAACCTTACGGAATCGAATATGAGATAACATAATGGTAGCATAGGTGCTGATAACTGAAATTCCAGAGAGCGCCATTAGCCAAAGAAACAAGGTCTCTGCACCTGTTGGTGACAAAATGGAGATGTACGCCAAAAGGCCCGTGGAAACCGCACATATAGATGCAATTAATGGCCTTTTCTTTTTGTCTATGTATTTCAAGAATGAAGGAGCTTGTTCAATTTCCGCAAGTGCAACAAGAGTCCGGGACGAAGCGTAGATCGAACTGGTGCCCACAGAGAATATTGAGACAAGGATTGCAACGTTCATAATATCGGAAATGGCACTAAATTTGATTCCAGAAAGGGCTATGACGAAAGGCGAGGCATTGGCACCTGCAGTAGAGTTACCCATCAACTCCGGGCTGTCGTAAGGCACCAAGAGTCCTAGCAAAAAAAGAGATACTAGATATAATGTAGAAACCCTCCAGAACACTTTCTTGATCGCGTCTGGAACGTCCTTTTCTGGGTGCTTCGACTCTGATGCAGAGATTCCTACCATTTCGCTGCCTGTATAACTGAAGGCAGCAGTTACAATCACACCAATAAAGCCATCAACGTAAGTTTTAGATACAACACCGGGCGATTTCCAGTACTTGAATCCAACTGGACTTTCTCCTATCAAGCCAACTGCGATGAGAAATCCCAAAGCGAGGAAGAACATAATGAAAACAAGTTTAAGTATCGAAAACCCAGCTTCAAAATAGCCGTAGTACTTGACACTGAACAAGTTCATGGCTATAATTGTGAGATAAACGTAAGTAATAATCTGGAAATCAGAAACCTTACTGGCCACATGTGGCCAGTAATGTATCGTCATTGCCGCCGCTGCTAGCTCCATCGGGAGCAATATTAACCATTGTAGACAGTAGTTCCAGCCCACTGCAAATCCCCAACTCTTATCAACAAACATGCACGCGTACAAGGTGAAAGACCCAGGCATAGGCAATGCAACCGCTAGCTCCGCCAATGCCTGTGTCATGCAGTAGATAAAAGAGGCAATAACGACAAACCCCAGTAGCAAAGGTAATACACCACTCGCTGCTAAAGAGCTTCCGGTACCCACCAAGAGTCCAGTACCGACAGATGCACCAAGAGCAATCATCTGCAAAGAGAATCCGCTTAAATCATTACCCAAGGATACCTCCCCTGTCTCTGGATCTGTATCTTCACTTCTTTTGAATGAGTGGATTAGTCTTACCAAAGGGCCGCTAGTCTTTTTGATCTCATGCGTCGTACGGTGAACAGATTCATCATGACTGAGTCCTTCGTCAGACTCTTTAGCACTTAGAAAACCAATGTCACTACTTAATCCAAATTGTTCTGAGTTAACTGTAGCACTAGTATAACTCTTTGACAGAGGTGCAAAATCATCGGTGCGAGAAGATTCTCCTTTCATCTCTAATTCTGATAGTGGGTGGCTGACAACGTTCGAAAGTATCTAAGCTACGTTCTTTTATACCCTCTAACACTAATGTTCCTTTGAAAGAGCATATTAAACTTATAAGGGAAATTGCCGCAAAATTGGGTGCAACATAACTTAAACTTGAGAAGAGCAAATTTCTCTATGAAGGCTTTTTAGCTCGCGACACTAACTCTATATCCAGAAGGTCAACATTAAGAGCTAGGAATGTTTATTATAACTTGTAGCATATACACTTGATGAAGATTTACTATTTAGAAATGCGGGTCCTTCCAACGAGTTGATCGGCGATATACCTTGTTTCTTCCCAGAATATCTTTTTAGGCATTCTTTTAGAAAGTTCGGTTTCATACTCGTATAACCTTCCTATAGGGAAGAACCTCAAATGAGAAGATTTAGCACCCAAAACAACTGCCGTTTTAGCGAGCAGAGGGTCCTCAACGTCAAAATCAACGGCATATTTCTGTTCCAAAATTTGTGGGAAGGCATCCTCAATGAACTGCACAGCCTTAATCGCAAGCCTTGCTGCTCTGGTTCTGTCGATAGCAGATGGCAAACCTCCTTGCTGTACGTGACCAGGAACAGCGGTCTTCGCATCGAACTCGTTGTTACCTTCAATTTTCATGATGTCTGCTAGCACTTGAGTCGTAAGAACGTGAGAAGCGTTAGTGCTCTTGAGAATGAGCTTACCCGTTTTAGTTCTTCCTTTTTCAAGAACAAATGCTTCCTTAAGAGATCTTATGTCTGCTTCCAATTGGGACAAATCAATACCTTCTTCTGGAACATATGAACCCTGCGCCCCAGTAGCCAATGCTGCATATGTTGCAATATAACCAGAGTTTCCCCCCTGTACTTCGACAACGAAGATTCTATCCCTGGTAGCAGAGGCAGACTGCTTCAAGACATCACAATACTCCACGAGGGCGTTCAAGCAGGTATCAGAACCAAGAGAGTTTTCAGTTCCTGGAACGTTGTTGGATATGGTGGCTGGGATCAAAACCATAGGAATCCTGAAGGAAGGATACATTCCTCTTGCGGACTCAAGCTGTTTCAAGGACACGAATGCCTCAAAACCGCCTACCAAGATAAGACCATCAAATTGGTATTTTTCAAAGTAATGGGCTATAGTACCGATATCGGTATCGAATGGGGTAGATCTGTTTGTACCTATCTCCGACCCACCAATTGACATCCAATTTTCGATGCTTAACCAGTCTATTGACCTTACAGACTCATGTCGAGCTAATCCAGAAAAACCATTATGAATTGCGTATGGCTTGTGGCCTCTTGACATACAGTATGTAGCCATTGCATAGACTGCACTGTTCATACCTCCTGCTGGTGCCCCGACATGTATGATAGCGATTTTGCGCCTCTTTTCCAAAGGTAACGAAGGTTCTTTATGATCAGCCGTGTTCATGGCCATAAAGTTATTTAAATGCTCAATAAATTCAGAGTCTCTGAGTGCCATCGCTTTTTCAAAATCAGAGTTTTGAATAGCATCCGCCACAGACTTAGTAATTTTAACAGCCTCCATCAAAGGTCTTCTTACTATTTTATGTTCCTTAAGGCCAATTAATGGCGATGGGGTATTCTCATCACAGTCCAAAACAGCCTTAACAGCCTCGACACCTTGAAGCGATGCCAATATACGATCGAACACAACGGGTGTGCCACCTCTTTGAACATGACCTAACGTGGTGATTCTAGTATCTAAGTTCAACCTTTCTACAAGGACATCTTTCACTTCCTTGGAAGATATATGCTTCAAATCTGATGTTATGGCACCTTCGGCTACTATAACAATAGTCTTCCTTTTACCATGTGCTCTATGAGTGGCAACAATTTCACACATTTGGTCTTGCCAGTCTTTGGAGGATGATGGCTTTTCAGGAATGAAAATGTAATCGGCGCTTGTCGCAATTCCTGCCATCAAAGCAAGCCATCCACAATTCCTACCCATGACTTCAACGACAAATGCACGAGAGTGCGAGTTAGCAGTGGCATCTATGTAATCGACTGCCTTACATATCCTAGCTAAGGCTGAATATGCACCAACAGTCGCATCCGTGGTGGCCATATCATTGTCGATAGATCCTACGATACCACAAATGTTCAATTGCTTATGTTTAATATACTGTTCCTCAGTTATTTGGTTATTGTCTCTCAATTCCTTAATCAAAGAAGGCCACTCAGATCTCAACTTATCGGCACCTGTCAAAGACCCATCACCACCACAGACGATCAAGGCGTCAATTCCAGCGTCAATCATGTTCTTACATGCCTGGACTCTGCCGGGTCTCTCTCTGAAGGACATACATCTTGCTGTTCCAATATTAGTACCACCTTCAGACAAGATTCCTCTGACATCCTGCCATCCCATCTCTGTAATGTATTGAGGGCCTCCACGTACAAGACCTTCATATCCCTCCTTTATCGCATAGGCCTTACAACCTTTGAATATAGCCGTTCGTACAACTGCGTAAACCACTGCATTCATACCCGGCGCATCACCCCCGGATGTCATGACAGCAATGTTTCTTTTTGGTTTCAGAGAAGAGTCTACGGCGGGCTCCAAGGCAGTCTCTGTCACCGACTGTGACATAGCCTCAGGCTTTAAAGCAGCAGGTTCTAATTTCTGAACGGGTGGTACAACAGTGAAAGGATTGGACGAAGCAGTGAATCCAATCAAATTACCAAGAGGGTCCATAGTGTAAACTTCAACCGGATACAACTCATTGGGCATCACTTTGACCGGAAAATTAAGGTTCAGCAACGCAATGAAAAGGTCATTCAAGTATTTAACTTCGAAAACAACACTGGGAGCAAACGATCTCAAATCATAGTCGCTGTCTTTCACTCGCAAGTGAAGCTTCCGGATATCCTCACTGCTCAACCCTTTTTCGTCAAGGGCAATCTCGATGACAAGGCGACCGCCGTTGGATTCCAAAAACTTACTCGCAGATTGGCCATCTTTCAAAACGAAGCCCAACCGCCTACCGTAAAAATCAACAGCTTCCAGTAGCAAATCCTCATTTCTGGCCGCAAACCTAAAAGTCTTAGCGCCATTTACCACAGGGACTGTCATAGTAGAAGTACGATTACTGGAAATGCTGATGACAACGTATATCTGCTTGTCTCGATGTTTTTGTACCTTCCAAAAACCTAATCCACCTAACTAGAGTCAGTAAAGAGGGAGTTATCAAAATGTATTCGGGCGCCTGGCGTGCGAGAAACACTTCTACTGACTATGTTGCTTATTTCTATCCTAAGAATTGACCTGAGATAAAACTGCGGCCTTTATATTATCCTGCTCTGTCAGAGTGTTATGCTCACAAAATTTGCCGTCTCTAATTGACCTGGAAGTCTGTCTTCCATCCGTATGGGGCCAAGCATCTGGTGATCACAGGTCGCAAATCCCATAATTCAGCATCGGTAATCGCACGTTTTTAATCAGTCTGATATTTACTAAGGCAATTTTTACCGAAAGTATGAAACCACATAGTTAAGCTCTTTGTAAATGTGAGAACGGAATTTTCAGTAAATTTTTCAATTACTCGACAGGCCGAAAATGGCTACGGGCGAAGAGCAATAAGTGAGGTATAGTTTCACACATAATAGAAATATAGTGATTTGACTAATCATGAATCAGAGCAATCAAGTCAGTAACACGCCAGTTCCACTAGGTGATTTGAGTAAGTTCAGTGTTCCTACTTTGCCTGAAGTAACTCCCCTGGCACCAAAATCTAATGGATTATGGTCATCCAATCCGGTATTTTCATACTTGAACGATGTGTATATCGCCATCAGCGAACACCGTAAGTCGTTAGGATTAGTTAACCCTGGAACCATTGAGAACTTGAACAAGGAGGTTAGCAGAGATGTGTTCTTGAATCAGTACTTTTTCACCGGTTTAAGAGCCGACTTGAACAAGGCTTTCTCCATGTCACCAGCATTCCAGACCTCCCACACTTTGTCTATCGGGTCCACTGTGTTGCCTTCTTACGCATTCTCAGCCTTATATGCTTCCGACGACTACTTTGTTCAAGGTAACATAGATAATGAACTTTCGTTCAGTGGTCGTATCAACTACGGTTGGGACAAACATAACATCTCCAAGGTCACCTTGCAGTTGGCTAATGGACAGCCATCTATGTGCCAATTGGAGCAGGACTACCAGGCTTCTGATTTCTCTGTTAACTTGAAAACTTTGAACCCATCTTTCTTGAATGGTGGCTTCAGCGGTGTTGCCGTCGCCTCTTTGTTACAATCATTGACTTCCAAGTTCGCTGTTGGTTTGGAAGCTATGTACTCCAGACAGGCTGCCTCAGTTCCTCCTGATACTGCTGTTTCTTATGTCGCTCGTTACAACGCATCCAACTGGATTCTTTCTGCACAATTACAAGCTCAAGGTGCTTTGGTGGCTTCATTCTGGAGAAAGGTCACCGACAAGGTCGAGGCTGGTTTGGAAACTCAAGTTGCTGCCACAGTCAAGCCAATCACAGACTCATTGATGGGTACTCCTATCGGATTCGAACCAGTAGTCGAAGGTCAAACTACTCTTGGTGCAAAGTACGAATACCGTCAATCCGTTTTCAGAGGTCAATTAGATTCCACTGGTAAGGTCGGTGTATTCATGGAAAAGAGAGTCTTGCCAACTGTTTCAATCCTCTTCTCAGGCGAGATTGACCATTCAAAGAACCAATCCAAAGTTGGTGTGGGTTTGCAGTTTGAAGCTGCCGGAAATGAAAAGTTGATGATGATGCAACAAGGTTTGATTGATATGAATGGTAATCCTGTTCCAGGGGCTCCTCAATTGTAAGGAGCTGGGTCACGTTTATAGTGCACCATGTTGATTTGGGCTTCAAAATAGATTACTAAAGTTCATGGGTTATCTAATCAGCATTTGTCGCATGTAATGAAGACTTAAATACGTATCTTGTATGTCATTTTGTATATATCTTTTGTTTACAATACTATTTCTATTTTAACACTTTGTGTCAATGTGACTTGATATCTATTATATATCACTATTGAAGGACAGTTAAAGGTCAATTCAAATTAGAGGATAACCTACCATCCGAAAAACCTCGTCGCAAAACCTTTCTTCTGTGGTATCTCGCGAGAATTTGGTTCCTCTCGTTTGTTTAAACTGACAATATTATAAACTTCCAGAGGTCTTAAGCTCAACCTTCGACCTCTTGTACCGTTATGTTGATCAATTTTCAATGGGGTTGAGATGCTAGGGTCATTTGTGTTCAGGCGTTTGGAAAACTGACTATGATTATGTGAAGTTCTTTCGCTCATAATACTCCTCGCATACCCAGGCTTTGGCTGGGAGCTCCTAGCTGGAAGTATGTATGCACTGGATTGATTGAGTTGAGAAGACGCGTTAAAGGTATTGTTGTAAGACTTCACAGAGATTGCATCGTCATTCTTAGATTTCTTAATTATCTGGTCTAGGTTTCTCTGTGTAAGCGAGCGATATATATGCCCGATGTCAGGCTTTCGGTTCTGGAAGTCATGGTATGATGCAGAAAAAGATATTTGATTTTTGCGCGAGTTGGTTGGAAAAGCAGGCTCCATCCAATTAGTTTCAGAAGTATATAGATCACTTCTGGAAGACCTTCTTGATCTAACCTTAAATGAGTGCGTGCCGTTTCTTAATCTATTGTATTCTGATAAGGAAGTAACTGGGAATTCGCCATTCACGGTCCTCAAGTTCCCTTTTACATTTCTAGCGTTATCTGTTCTGTACTGTTTATGCATTGTGTCATTAATTATAGGGTGATGCATAATAAAAGATGATGAGCGAGATACTATCGCAGATGTTTGGCCAGATTTTTGAAACTTCATAGATCTCGTAGTCGAAAGATTTTCTTCGTATTCATCTAAGAGAGAATCCAAGGAAGATTCAGACTTGCTGTCGATATCTTTTTTGAAATTCTCTTTGTCTCCGATCGCCTGGAATGGGTTGGATTGGAGTATTATTGGTCCTCCGATCCTTTTAGCAGCAGGTCGAGCAATAGCATGGTTTTCATTCATGCTGATCTTTTTGAACGACTCATTCAACGTATTGAATGCTTGTTTTGTAGGACTAGGGAATAAATTCATTTCATGCAGTGCATTATAAGCATCCTTGTATGGAGTAGGATTGTTAAGGTGATGCTGATAGTTATCATGTATAGGAGCTTCGTTGTTTATAGCAATTTCGGTGGAAGGTTCAGCTAGTTGATCATCTAAACCATCAAACTGAATAGGTGAAAATGGTGGAGAAGGAGGTGAATCGGGTATTCGTTCATATATCGTAGGTGTTGGAGTATCCATGTCATCCCGTGACTCGTAAAAATGCTGCAAAGGATATGGGGGTATTGGAGTACTAAGGGGCAATCCATTCGATGCTTCAACAGATGTTTTTTTGGATTGTACAGGTTTCTTGTCGCTGCGTGTATCCAGAATACGACTCAGTTCATCTGCCGAAAGTAATTTCTCATTGTTGTCAGGCTCTCCAAGCTTTTGCACATCAAGCAACGAGCTTCCGTAATAAAGACTCCGATAAATAACAACACTTTGAAAAGATATAATCAACTTGTTGATTATTTCTATATTGTCTGAATTCACCAAGATTTTCCAGTATCTTTTTGAGTTCAGTAAAGGTAAAATAAATTCATTGAATCCTGTCCTTAGTGTTTTGAGTTTTGGCAACAAAGGATAGATAATCGAACGACCACAAGACAAGAATGAAACATCTCCATTGTGGAGATGAAAGATTTCGAGCTCACCATGTCCTAACAATCTCCCAGAAACCGTCGACATGTCCCCATACTCGTTTAATTGCTCGTCGTAAACCAAGATCTTTGATGACTTGAATTTGAATAACGAGATTTTCCCATCCAAATTAAAGTTACTTTTAGTAAGATGTGTATCAATGACGCCTATGCTTTCGGGTGAGCTGGGGTTTCCCTGACTTTGATTTTTTAGGTTTTCCTTCGCTTGGCTTATTATAGATTCTGCTTCTTCGGCAACTTCACCAGTTATATGTCGTTTTATTGTTTGTTTCCTCGGGCTTTCGGGTCTTCCCCCTTCGTTTATTGTTGTATGCTTTACATCTAACAGAATGTCCTTTGAATCATCAATCCCTTCGGCATGAATGGTCATGGCATCTATCTGACGTTCATTAACTCTTTTGGAATGCTCATGAATACTTGTATCTCCTTGAACTGGCATATATGGGGATCCAGACAGCACTCTATCACGGTGTTCTGCTGCAATATCTCCTTTCATGTCATTCGTTAAGTCTTTTACAGCATCTTTTTGTTTTTGTTTGCTCTTCTGTCTACTTCGCTTTTTCTTATTCTTATTCTTATTGCTATAATACGTCTTTGTGCCCTGTGAAGTCAGGGAGGGTATTTCAGATTTTGATTTAGCTGACTCGTTGTTGATCTCGTGGAGTGTTTTCTTTTCATGTGGAACTTTAGTAGGAGACCCATTCAGCTCAGCCCAGGGGCTTCTCGTACTCTGTAGCGAAGTTCCGGAGCCGGGTTCAAAAAAGCCTTTGATCTTGGGACCCATTGTTAAATACTATTTGTAATCGCCTAACCTCAGATCTAGGTTTCATATACTCTACGTACCGCTATAGTTCTTTGAAACGCTCTGACTTGTGGGGCATAAGTACTGCACGTAACACATTAAAGGCTGTAGACCTGATCAAGTATAGCTCTATAAAGTTATATAATACAATACAAAGATGCTATTAAGCAGTGCCTAAGACATTCCCTTCTCCGGTGAATGGAGTGGCCGAAGTTTGAGCTGAAACCACATGAGATTCTGGGTCCGTGAAAAACAACGGAGTGTAGCTGACGCTTCTCGTGTTAACCGAGTCAACTTCTTTATAATACGAGACAATCCCGTCTAAGAGACTAATTACTGGTGCCAACTTCAGCTCTATAGATTGTAATATCCACAGTGGGGGGTACATGATTTTCAAGTAATCGAGAGCTAACAAATAGCCTGACGACAAACCAGCCAAATGGCCAAGTATCGAGGAGGAGGGCAATATGATTGCACATAGAGCCAAGACGATAAATGGAGAGTATAGGGTGTAGATGTTCACAGTATGTCCCCGGAGTTGATACGTGTAAAGAATTGGCTTGTACTGGTGTTCTTTGTAAGCAAAGTAACTCAAGAACAGGAAAACCACGCCTGATAAGCCAATCACATGTGTGCTGGACCCAAAGAGCGCTGCTATAAAACTAAATTGTATTCCTGCTGTCACAGTGAGTAGATTCAAAGTGATGCCCGTGTAAACAGTTCCATGTTGCTTCTCGAAAATTGATAACGGTGTAAACAAACTAACAATATTCAACATCCAATGAATGATATCTTTGTGATAAAGCAAATAGAACGAAAGTCTATTGAGTTCAAGGTGGAAAATAGCACCGGGATATAATGAAAAAGCGTTGCTTAATTTTCCTCCCCAAATCGAGTCCAATGAAAACAATAGAAAAGTAAAGATAACAAGTCCAACGCTGAGAGCAGATTGCTCCTTTAGCCTCCCTAATACATAAGCTAGGGAAATATCCTGAAATGAACCTGGTGCTGTCATGCTTGCAATATAGGACTCTATAATTTATTTGGAGAACAACAGATCTTTATCACCAAATTTTATAGGCGCGATAGATCAGAGTAGACGCATCATTATATGTTAACACGACCGAAACAGTAGCATTAAAGTAGACCACTCAGTTACTTTATCTCAAGAAGTTTGCGCTACATATAAGGCCCTGAGAGCAAACGAGAAGTCGTTGTTCATGAAACATTTTGAAGGAAAAGATATATGTATATATAGTATATATAAGTCCCCAACGCTCTATGATTTACGGTGTAGCATAGCCACAGCACCAAAGAAACTAGGAAAGGCAAGAGCCAGAATCTGTTTCAAAATCTGTTGTAATGTCGAGGCCTTTCTTCTCGATATTCTCCTCTACTCTTTTTCTGAATTCAGATAAAAATGAAAATGTTCTTTGATTTGACGCCTCGAGGCTATTGATTAGGTTCTGGCGGTAAGGTATCAGCTCTTCGACTCCCTTAATACCGCATGTAACTTGGCGCATGTGGTTTAGCTTGACACGAATGCTTCCGGCGTGGTTATCAAAGTCTTTAGGAATTACGTTGCCCTCTTGCAAGTCGTAAAGCAAGTTAAAGAGTTCAGGAATCAAATCGGCTTCCTTCAATTCTCGTATGTGTTCAAGTGTCGATGCTGCTGAATCAGACTTATCTATGTCCATTGATACCGCATTCTCGTTTTCTGAGTTATTAGTGGGTGACTTAGGTGTTTCGAGACTGAACATTGGCGTAGAACTAGATTTTTCTGTGGTATTAGTCTCCACTTGTACCCTAGCAATTGGTTTGTTATTGCCTGTGTCTGGTGGTGCCATCTCTACAGCCATTTATCATATATACTTTCATGGATAAACACAAGCTAATCAATTAAAATATGTACCAATATCTTTTCGCATAGATATAATTTTTATAGTGTCCATCAATTCTAGTTGTACGAATTGCAGATAGAGGTAAGCTAACATTGTCGAAAGTCATATATAGTGAGGATGGACTATATTCTCTCGCTAGTGTTGAAATGTTTTCCCTGTCTTCCTAATATATCAGTTCCTTCAGTAATATTGAACAACAAAAGGTATAAGATATTGAACTTACTTGGTGAAGGAGGATTTTCATACGTGTACCTAGTTTCCGATGTTTCTAATAACAATTCATTGTTTGCAATGAAGAAGATTAGATGTCCGTTTGGGTCTTCTGATGAAACATTCAGGAATGCAGTTAAGGAAGTCAGGAACTACCACAGATTTGCTAATTCAAATACGCCGTATATTATCCAGTCACTAGTAGACACGGTACATGATGAGAAAGATGGATCAAAAACTGTTTATATTTTGATGCCCTACTTTGAAAAATCGTTGCAGGATATCATCAATTACAACGTCATCAATAATCAGAGAATGGAGGAAGTTGAGATACTAAGGCTTTTGGTAGGAATCTGCCGGGGTCTTCAGGTTATGCACAATTTCAAGAAGACGGGAAGCTATAGCCAAGCGCAGCCACAAAGCAATGACGAAGATGATCTACTTCTTCCGTTAGGAAGTGATGACGAAGATGGCGATACAGGCGAAGGAACTGAGCTACAGGAATTTGCACCGTATGCACATCGGGATATTAAACCAGCTAATGTCATGCTTTCAGCCGAAGGTCTCCCTGTGCTTGTTGACCTAGGCTCTTGCTCAAAGGCTAGGTTATCCATCAAAAATAGACAGCAGGCATTGGCACTTACAGACTTTGCTGCGGAACACTGCACATTACCTTACAGAGCACCGGAACTTCTCGATGTAGCCGTCAACTCTGAAATCACCGAAAAGACAGACATATGGTCACTAGGCTGTTTGGTTTATGCATGCTGCTTTGGGTTCTCTCCTTTCGAAAAACTCGAAGTAGAACAGGGTGCAAATCTCAACTTGGCAATTACCCAAGGTAGGTATGTTATTCCAAGTGATCAAAATGGTTACTCAGATGAATTAATTAATCTTATAAAAGATATGCTTCTGTTGCAGTCTGCCCAGAGGCCATCAATTGATGAGATTTTGGAAAGAGCTCTCAGTTATACGAGGCTTTAGGCTCGCGGTACCCTGACCATTGATATAATACACAAAACCCAATTCGTAAGTTTTTTAAAGTTTCGATATTAGTATAGTTTGCAGAGTCAAAGGTAATGCAATATGGATGGGTGGAACGATTGTCCGATAGAACTATCAAAAGGAAGTACCCGTCCCGTGAAAAATAATAGAAGAAGAGTTAATTTATGTGGATATAGTACTAGTATGGAACCAAATAACGCGTACGTGGCAAGTGCACCAAAGAGTCAAAGTAAGCTAAGCATTAACGCAAGAAGTAGTACACCCCACGGGACTTTGAAACAACAAATACCAAAAACTGGCTCGCAAGATTCTATTTCAGATTCTAGCCTTACTCATAATGTCAAAAATGATGAGGAATAGGACCTCTTCACTTCAAGCTGGATATTGAAGCAGACCATATAGTACATGTCATACTTTCTACCACACACGGATCCAAGTTGGCTGGGGGAACTTCACATCTGATCTAGTCTTAAAACATTGAGCGGAAAAGTATGGTTTTCAATATTCAAAACATAGATGCTGCTTTTTATTAAAGAACACACATGCATGCTCCCAAGACTGCAGGAACGAAATACGTCTAACTAGACGAGAAGTTATGAAGCGGTCGTTTATTAACGTGTACCCCTTCAAAAGGCCAGAGAGAGTATGCATGCAAACATTGTTATAATAAAGTACTGGTGTATTAATATTATACATAGATAACCAATGATATAAAGTAAAAATGTAAAACGAGGAATCACGCTCTCTTTCTTCTTCCGATTTGGGCTTGGAAACCTGTCTTGATAGAAGAAACAGATCTCGTAGAACCACATGCGTTACAACTCAAGAAATGTAATCTGTTCGCTGACTCTCTTTTCAAAATAGTGTTCATGGACTTGCATGTCTTACAGGTGACATATTCGATGATGTATCTTCTCAAAACAGATTCCATTTGTTTAGGCTGGAACTTACCTCTCAATACTAATCTCTTTTCACCATCAATAGAACCGGAGGTACCCAATTCTGCAAACAAAAACTGTATCAAATGCTCTGGGCTTCTTTGCAATACAGAGGCAATGTCTTGGACATTTGCGAAAAGGGTTTTCTTGGAACCTTCTCTTTGGCACACTGGTGGTGGAATACGGAACTTAGGACCGCTTCTGTCACCCGCAAGTTCTGGGTTATTCTGTTTTAAGATAGAAAAAAAACGGCTTAATAACCTGTCGTAAGGCAATCCCAAAGAAGCTTGAACAGCTTCGGAGCTCTGAGACTCCTTTGGAGCAGCAATGTTTTCCTCAACACCAGCTTTTTCCAACATTTGCTCGAAATCAGTGGCGTCTTTGTTCTTTGACGCCTTCTTCTTTTTCTTTTTCAAGCTTAATTCTCCTAACGAAACTGATAAATCATCTGCTTCTGGCGATTTAGATTTTTCACTCTCCCCGAATTCCTCTACCGGCTTCTTCGACTTCTTCTTTTTCTTTAACCCCACAAGCATGTCGTCAAGTTCGTTACCTGATCCTACGGCGGACTCTGCCTCAGGAGATAAAGAAGTCTCTTCCGTCTTCTTCGACTTCTTCTTCTTTTTCAAGCTGGGATCAAACCCTAATTCACTCATATTGTATGGCTATTATTGAGTTATGAATGCAACAAGTTTTATCTTTGTATTAAACTAAATGTACCAGTGAATGAGTACCATAGACGAAAAAATTTCAATAAATGGTGCGCGCACATATTGTCTGGAGACTAAAGACTACAGTTGGCAAGATAGCAATATTGTAATATTATATACGGAAGAAGTGTGACAGTTGTAGTATACATGTATTCATATTAACAGATTGACAATTTTTCAGTCTTTTTCTCAATCGATTCTGATGCAGATGAGTCTTTTCGTTGGTGCTCTTGGGCATACTTCTCTGCCTCTCTACTCTCTGAGCCCGGCTTATAAGTGATCTTCGTGTCTCCGTTTTCCTCTGAGACTTCATAGTTGTCTTCCACTGAGAACTTCGTGAGGAGCCATTTTCCCACGTCGCTTTTCTCATTGTTTTCCGCCTCGAAAAGAACATCATGGCCAGACTTGTTTTTAGCGTACACATCTGCGTTGTACTCGTCACAAAGAATCTTAACTACTTCAAGATGGCCATTATATGCAGCCCAATGCAATGGCGTATTTCCACTTTCGTTAGGCTGAGAGACTAGCTTCTCAGCACTGCTTTTATCGATGAGGGAAAGTAAGAATCGAAGAACTTTCACATGTCCATTTCCCGCAGCCATATGTATTGCTGTACTCAAAGTAATGTCGTCTTTTATATCGAGTAGCAACCTATTAGGTATTTCCTTGAATATCTCCTTGAGTGTATCTAGATCGCCTTCTCTTACGTCGTACAAGATGCAATCCATTTCCTCTTGCGTAAGGCTTGTTTGTGTATAGTTTTCGTCAGACATATCTATTAGTAACTCCGTCAGTCCTTACTGCTCAGGTGCTTGTTTATCGTTCTCTTGAATACTCTACCAATGACTAAAACCTATGGCTTTTCTTGACTGATAGCGAAACCTCAAAAGTTTTTTAAATTTAAATACTGCATATCCATCTCATCACCGTTAACTGGTACTGAGAACATCTATTTGATTACACACTACGACAGCTTCAATTAAGGACTTGAACTATGAATGAATGAGTATGAGTATATCAGGATCCAAAAGTAGAAGTATCTCCGGCAAGGAGAAGAAGGTAACTGTCAGGAGAAAAGCGGAAGAAATATACCCTACTAAAGATGGCAAAGCCTTCCTCCATCCCCAGTTCTTGGGAAATAAACCAATAGATAAGTTATTTCAGAGACTTGAAAAGCAACTAGATGGTGATATAGAGTCACTTTCAATTGATATACTTTATGACAGGCTTGTTGCCTCCGAAACATCACAGAGGCATCACGAAGAGAAGAGATATTTAGTTATAGAGTTTCTTTTGAACGCATTGATCGAGATACAACGAGAGGAAAAAGTCACTGAGTTTGAAGATAAGAGCCTCATAAAGATATCATTACATGACCTCAAGACACTAGGCAAAATCATCAACTTGATTGTTTTACATGGGGTATACCCAGCATTAGAAAGTTTCAAAATAGGGATACCTTTAGCTAAAAGAGAATTGAATAAATACTCGAGATTGCAGAGGACTCTCAGTATAGACAAGATTGCATCTTCAAAAGACGATGAGACTTATGAAACTCATAAAAGGCTTCTTGTTCTTGTCTACACTAAATTGTTGGATGTTTTCCTTACTGAATCTGATGTGAGAGATTTACTTTGCAAAGGTACTGGATACTCAGATTTTCTTACGATATCAGTTGCTTTGATCACGATACCTTATTTGAACGTTGCTAAAGAAGAAATACTAAAGGACTACCGACAAAAAATTGTTGGTATTCCTGGTACTTACGAATTATTCTCAACTTTTACTCTACTTGTTTCAACGCCTTCCCCGGGATATTTCAAGAAATTTGTTATCACTGAGTTGCAGCATTTACACTTCAATGCTCCAAGGAATGACGGCGTACTAACCCTCATTGAATTTGTTCTAGGATTGAGAGACAATGAAGAAATAAATGTAGAGAAATTCGATCAAGTGGCTAAGATAATACTATCAAAACCTCAAGATATCAGTACTATGGACTACTTCCTGGTTATTGGGTCGCAGTTCTATGAGAACTTAATTCTAATTAATAGACCGATAGTTTTGAGCTGTATAATTCATGTGTTAGGAAGACTATGGGTGAAAAATAAGTTCATAGTACAAGACTTTTTCTTGAAAAGAATATGGGATGTTTTCAACCATACGACTTCGCCAAAGAGTACAGAAGTGTTAGTTGGAGAAGCAGCCTTTAATAATAATATAAATGTAATTATTTCCTTGTGTCGGTCGAATTTAGACCCAGAAATCTTACAATGGGCTCTCAAACCAATCATTCAGCCTTTATGGTCTTATTTTGTTTTCTGCAAATCCAAATCAAAGCCAACTGGCATTATTTTAGAAATATTGAAAACATACTTTTCCGTGATGAAACATTCATCTTTGTCTACTGAAGACATATACGGTTTAGACCTAATTGCTAAAAACCTATTAGTCGAAGGAGGTGGAACCTGGGAATATTGTATAGGAAAAAATGGATTGCCTGAAATCCGTTCAAGGCAGAATACTCCTAATTTAGTTCGGGTTAGTCAAGAATCAAAGGTTAATGAATTTCTTTCCAAGCTCGAAATAAATTGTGGCTTATTTGTTGAATTTTTGAGTGAAATTGACGATCTGCTCACACTGAGCTTATTTGTCCATGTGTTGAAGAGATGGTTAGAGAACAGTACGAAAAGTGGGAGTAAAGGTAAAACTTTGCTCGGCGCAGAAAATGACGATCCATTTTTCATGATAATTGACCTTAGATTAATCGAGACTATTGGAAATAGATGCAGGGATGCTTTGACAAACTCCCCTTCCAAGATTATATGTATAATCAAGACTTTTTTGGGATTTCTTGTCAGCACTTCGAATGCTACAAAAGTCGATATCGATCAAGATGTGGATTCGGATGATGAAGATGATACAGACTTGAATAACGAGCTTCCATCCGTTATATTAGAGCTCTTGTCGATTATCTTGTCACTGTTGTCACCTTCTTTGATTAGTTCGGAAAATAAGACCACTTTAAGTGAGATGAGCGGTATCTTGAGCAAGATTATCAAATCGAAGGAAAAATTTTCCGAAAACATAGTATCTTCTTGTACGTCTATTCAAAGTAATGTCGACGTCCTTCTCAATGGAAAAGATAATAGTAAAACTAAAAAGTCTTCAGAGGCAGATATGCTTGATAGAATACTCTCCAGTCTCAACGACCCTATGGTGCCTGTCAGAGCGCATGGCCTCTTTTTATTGAGACAGTTAATAGAAATGAAAAGCAATGTCATTAACATCCGCTTTACGATTGAACTTCATTTGCTACAACTAAAGGATGATGATCCTTATATTTATTTGAATGCTATAAAAAGCTTGGAGTCCTTAATATTTATGGATCCAGGTGAAGTTGTAAAATATCTTCTCAAAGTCTACACGAACGAAGATAAGGCTTATAACATAGATGAGCGACTTAGAATTGGGGAGGTATTACTTAGATATGTTCAAAGGAGCAATGAACTCTTCATAGGAGACACAGCTCATGCAATCGTCTCCTCCTGTCTTTTTTTGGTCAGAAGGAGCAATACACAAAAATCTGCTGATGATAAGATAAGAATGTCATCGATGTCAATTTTGGGTCAATGTTGTAAAATCAACCCATTAGGAATAGTGCTGTTCTTGAACGATATATTGGATTGTGTTCTTGGTATTCTACAGTTAGAACGAAATGACGAGAGTGCTATTATGCGAAGATCTGCTGTTGTTCTTGTACATGATTTAATCACAGGAACATCCTCGCAAAATACTGAATTCCCTCGTTCGTATCAACAAACGGTATTACATTTATTGAAATATACAGCAGAGACAGACAATGACCTTTTAGTGAAAGAGCAAGCAAATAACGTTCTTGAGAGTATAAAGGAATTGGAGAGAGAAGTACTTGGTTTAGAGTAGTAATTACAGTAATGAGATGATGTATATGAGACTCTTAGTTTATTAATATTATAAACGTGTCAAACTAAAAAGTACAAATAACAATAAACCCAAATTAAATCATGAAATATGTAAGTTAGATCTTATTTAATCAACCTCCTCCATGGCTGACTCGGCTGGAGCATCTGTAGCGGAAGTAGAAGTACCGATCTCAGCTTCAACCTCATCCTTTTCATCTTCATCAATGTTCAATCCTAAGGAGATTAATCTGTTGATTCTGTTAGCGAAGGAGCTTGGCTCTTCCAAAGAGAAACCAGAAGTCAACAAAGCAGTTTCGAATAAAAGAGTTGTTAAATCCTTGACAGTCTTGTCTTCGGCACCATCGGTCTCAACCTTCTTCTTCAACTCCTTAATGATTGCTGACTTTGGAGAGATTTCAAAAGTCTTTTTGGAAGACATGTAAGAGGACATGGTTGTGTCTCTCAAAGCTTGCGCCTTCATGATTCTTTCCATGTTGGCAGACCATCCGAATTGACCAGTTCTGATGGCAGCTGGAGCATCAACTAATTTGTGGGAAACAACAACCTTCTCAACTTGATCTCCCAAAATGTCCTTCAAAGCCTTTGTCAATGGCTCGAATTCCTTTATCTCTTCTTCTCTCTTCTTCTTCTCCTCTTCAGTCTCTTCCAATTCGAAGTCCTTTGTGATATCAACCAACTTCTTGTCCTCGAACTCCTTCAATTGTGTCATGGCGTACTCATCAATTGGGTCAACCAAGAACAAAACCTCGAAGTTCTTAGCCTTCAAAGCATCTAAGAATGGAGACTTCTCCACGGCCTTGATTGACTCACCAGTGATGTAATAGATGTTCTTCTGATGTTCAGGCATACGGGTGACATAGTCAGTTAAAGAAGTGTACTCTTCAGTGGACTTAGTCGAGTAGAATCTTAACAACTTAGACAAAGCAGCCCTGTTTTGTTGGTCTTCGTGGATACCCAATTTGATGTTTTTGGAGAAGGCTGAGTAGAACTTTTCAAATTGTTCTTGGTCCTCGGCAATTTCGTTGAAGGTCTCAATCAACTTCTTGACAATGTTCTTTCTGATAACCTTCAAGATCTTGTTTTGTTGCAACATTTCTCTTGACAAGTTCAATGGTAAGTCTTCAGAATCGACAACACCCTTAACGAAGTTCAACCATTCTGGAATCAATTCCTCGGCGTCATCCGTAATAAAGACACGGCGAACGTACAACTTGATGTTGTTCTTCTTCTTCTTGCTCTCAAAAGCATCGAAAGGAGCTCTCTTTGGAACAAACAAAATACACTTAAACTCCAATTGACCCTCAACAGAGAAGTGCTTGACAGCCAATGGATCTTCCCAGTCATTTGAAATAGACTTGTAAAAAGCGTTGTACTCTTCTTGAGTAACTTCGGATGGGTTTCTGGTCCATAATGGCTTGGTCTTGTTCAATTCCTCGGTATCAGTAACCTTTTCTTTAATCTTTTTGGTTTCCTTCTTCTTTTCCTCGCCTTCTTCGTCAACTTCCTCTAATTTTGGCTTCTTGTCCTCGCCCTCTTCGGTCTTTTCTTCCTCCTTCTTTTCTTCTTCAGGAACTTCCTTCTCGACCTCCTTAGTAACAACCAATTGAATAGGGTAAGAGACGAATTCAGAGTGCTTCTTGACAACTTCCTTGATTCTCTTCTCTTCCAAGTACTCTAATTGGTCCTCCTTCAAGAACAATCTCAAAAGGGTACCACGTCCGAGCCTCTCTCCGGACTCATCCAACGTAACAGTGAACTTACCACCAGCGTTTGACTCCCAGATGTACTGCTCGTCATCATTGTGCTTGGTGATAACTTGAACGTGGTCTGCAACCAAAAACAAAGAGTAGAAACCAACACCGAATTGACCAATCATGGAGACATCGGCACCAGCAGATAACGCTTCCATGAAAGCCTTGGTACCGGACTTAGCAATAGTACCCAAGTTGTTAATCAAATCAGCCTTGGTCAAACCAATACCAGTATCCCTTATCTCCAAGACTTTTTGGTCTGGTCTAGGTATGATCCTGATGTATAAGTCTGGCTCGCTCTCCAACTTCTTTGGGTCAGACAATGCTTCATATCTGATCTTGTCCAATGCATCAGATGCGTTAGAGATCAACTCTCTCAAGAAAATTTCCTTGTTAGAGTACACGGTGTTGATGATCAAAGACATCAACTGAGAAATCTCTGCCGTGAACTCATGCGTTTCAACTTTACCGTCGGACATCTTGTTGTATGATTCTGCTTGCCTTGCTAAACTGCTACCTTCTATTTAGTGGAAGTCGAAATTAGTTAAATAAAAATCTTTTGACCACTGAACCTGACTACTTATATACACCCGCCATTGCTAGTCTTTGCAGCAAATTCGTCGAATATCGAACAGGTTTGGAACCTTCTATTGCCTTCCATCAAAAGAGTGTGCGTCATACAATATTTGTGATTTTGTGTTACGTGTGTGAAGCATTTGATTTCTGGAATCCAAAGGAATGATGTAAGGACGGAGTAAGGGGTATCCTAGCCCATACTGAGTACATACTGACCAGTGGAGGCAAAGCTACTGGTACCTCGGACCTTGATATTATCAGATCAGACATGAACTCTCCTTCTGGCCCGAGTTGTTTACTTCGTAGAAGATAAATAATTACTGCTAAAGACTATACGCGACCAAGTAAAGCTGTGAAAATAACGATGTCTGTACTAAATCATGGCTTGTTCTATTTCAAGACCACATTCTATACAGCGGCGACGTACAGTGTGAGGATCATCAGGGACAGTTACGGGGTCCGACCAGTCGTGCACATGGCGCTCTCCAATTGCCAATCCATTCCTTAGTTTTTTGATATATTGTTCCGCCCTAGTTTTTTTGCGCATTTCCAAGAGCTTCTCGCTATACCTCTTCTCTTTACGTTCTATCCTCATGGATTCTCGGCGCTCCCACTCGGCGTCAAGCTTTTCCGGGGATCCCCACTTTTTCCATGCAAATTCCTCAACCTGATACCTTAAGAAAAGTTGCATTCTAGAAAATCCATGTGGGTTTGGCTTCTCTATACGTGGGAGAATGCTCTTATCCTGAAGCTCTGGGTCTGTAAGTAAATAATCCTCGCGGCATTCTGTTTTTGTAAGCAATGAATACTTTTCTGATTTCGTTCTCTTGCAAGACCGACACACCCTTGTGTGATTGAAGTTATCGTAAATCTTTTGGTCTATTTCAATTGAGCCGCATTCGAAACACTTTGGAGCTTTTGAGATATCTAGTGGCGGTGCAGCTTCTCTAACCACCTCATCTTGTTTTTCCTTCCATTCATCTAGTGTTTGCTTGTCTGCAGCGCCTGCCATATCGTCATTTTCATCCATATTTATGAACCCACCATGAGAGTCTTTCATTTCAGATAAATCATACTCTATGTAATCCCTTTTCCGTATGTAAGACTTCAAATGCTTGTCTTGGTTGGTATCGCCTCCCCCTTTCCCCAGTTCTATATTAGATGCAATCTCTTCGCCAGCAAGTGAACGCACATACTTATCCTCTTTAGGTTTCTTGGGATCATTGAACGTGACCTTGATTTCGCTGGTCCCCCCAACTGATCCCGACTTCAGATCATTATCTGATGATAAGCTGAATCTGTCAGGCATTAGCTTTGAGGGCGCATCCAATCCTTTTTGACGTCTGATCTCCAACGCCTTTTTGCGATTCTCCTCTATTCGACGCTTCTGTTCTTCTGTGAGCAGAGGCCGTATTCTTTTAGGGCCCTGCTCGCCCTCGGTGTACTGTCTTACCTCCTGTCTCTTCTGCAGTAGCCTCTCTAGTGCCTTTTTTCTATTCGCCTCCTATACCTGTTAGTATGATAAACCTTATAGTTATCAAATCAGCACTCGTCTGCTCGCCATATGGCATACTTACAATTCTCGCCTTCCATTCTTCATTATTTTTGACAGAAGAAGCCATAGCTATAGTTCCATTAATATATCTAATTGGTTCAATGCATTATCATGAAAGATGGTATGTCGTGTGTGGGCTAATTGATGTCACGGCTGATTACAAGATGTAGAGCTGAAGTAGAGGGAGAACAGAGCCTGAGATTATACGAACAAATGGTTTAAGGTACATTTTTATTGTCTGCAAAGAATATTATGTGGCATGATACTCTCCTGCTTCATCTGTTATTATCTATTAGGTAGAGTCTCGTGCATTATGTGTGCATCGATTTCTCACCTGTGTATGAGCTTTACCGCTTAGCCTAAAAACTTGCCGCTTTACTGCACCCTCTCAAGGTGCAAGTTTTGAACGAATGCATTTAATACATGCTTCCTAGTGGCATAGCCATCTCGAAGTAAAAGCAAAGCTGTGTGTTATATCGCTTTTAGCCGAACCATAGGTTTTTTGATCTGATCGTGCATCATCATTGTGTCCCTACGCATGTAACTAGCGAAACTATAGCTAGGCTATGAGATTCACATATTGTAAGTTACGGTAACTATTTGTGGGGCCACTTGTGGTTGCAAATAGAAACCGCAATAACTGAAACATAGCTTGATGGTACGCTGCTGAACTACACATAGTCAGACTGTTGCGCTTTGTATATCGTATCCTTTCTATAGTTGTTTACCAAGGCGACGGACTTCGCCGGTATTTCTAGGGGCTTAGCGAATGATTCGTTTGGCTGCGTCCCATGCTGAGACATCAATACTTCCTGATATGTCTGTCCAGTCACGTGAATGTGTTGTTTGCTTGCGAAGATTTCGACCTTTGATGATAATAGCTTAGATGCCACATTCAAGATGAGAGTAGCACCTAATAGTACCGGGGCTAAGAGGTCAAAATGCTTCTTATTAATGGTTATACTCAACGCCTAGAATCATCATTAGGTGTTTCCTTGTACTTGATGCACTTGAGATGGATGATTGTTAGTATAAAACTCAAGATCATAAATTAATTACACTGTACGAAAACTATGGCTGCAAAATTAGCAAAAGAAAATAAAAAAGAAACTATGGCTTATATATGTCCCGAATAGGTTTTTATTCCAACTGTGGTGGATTTCGCATGAGCGTCAAGCATGGCAAGGATTCATCGCAAGGTGCAAAAGCTTCAAACTGGGCAAACATCAGGCTATCGTTAACAAACGGGCCAATTAAGTGTGAATGTAGTAACTCATTCGAAATTGCATCAGTATTATGTGATGAATTGGAGAATTTATCAGTTTTTCAGGCTTGGGTTTTTGGGGGAATAATTTTGATATAAAATCAAAGAATATTAGACATTGATCTTATTCTATTCGTAAGGCTTGAAACTAAAACTTACTCAAAGAAAGAAGTTGTTGTCATTTCTATTTTGTTTTTTACAAAACAAACAACCTATGGTGATATATTGAACTAAGCTTGTATTTTACATTAGCCTTTCCCCCATTTATAGTCTTGCAAACTTAATTATCACTAGCTTTAGCGGAGAAACTAAAACGTGCTTATTATTCCAGGAGAAGTTTGCACAAGTGTGCCGATCATAAGACATCATTTTATTATCTACAATAGTAGCAAAACTATAATATTTACTTGAAATGGCCACTTCATACGGTAGTACGAAGGACAAAAAGCTTGAAAAACCAGCAAGCAGTGTCACCTCTATCCATCTGGATGAATTGGAATCAAAGACTTCATCTCAAAATCCTTTCGCTGATCCAAATGTTGCAGATTTTTATCGCAACCTTTATGAGAAAAGCAAATATGAATGCCGTCTGGCATTCGACCCAGAATTCGAATGGGAACCAGAAGAGGAAAGGAAACTTTTGAAAAAATTAGACATAAGAGTCGCCCTATCTGCCTGTATAATGTTCGTTGGGCTTCAAATCGACAGAGGTAACCTTCAGCAGGCTGTATCGGATAACTTATTGGATGATTTGGGTATGACAACAAATGACTATAATACTGGTAATACTATATTTCTTGTCTGTTTCTTAGTGGCAGAGCTACCATCTCAATTAATCTCAAAGGCTTTGGGACCTGATATTTTTATTCCTTTACAAATGTTAGCATGGAGTATAGTTGCTTTATGCCAAGGTGCTCTACTGGGCAGAGCATCTTTTTTCATAACTAGAGCTCTCATCGGAGCTTTAGAAGGAGGGTTTATTGCAGATTTAGTCCTCTGGTTAAGCTATTTTTACAAGTCTAATGAATTACCTATTAGGCTTTCTTGGTTTTGGACTACTCTTTCTTTGGTTCAAATAGGAACTTCATTACTTGCGTTTGGTTTATTGCGTATGAGGGGTGTTGCTGGCATGGCTGGTTGGCGGTGGCTTTTCATTATTGAGGGAATAATTACTTTATTGATTGCTATTAGTTCATTTTATTTGATGGTACCGTCTGCAACGCAAACCAAGAATAAGCTTCACCCAAAGGGCTGGTTCAATGATAGAGAGATTAAAATAGTGGTAAATAGGGTGTTACGTGATGACCCATCAAAAGGTGACATGCATAACAGACAAGGACTAACTCCTCGCTCGATTTTCAAGTCTCTAATGGACTATGATTTGTGGCCCGTATATTTAATTGGGCTTTTTGCTTATATTCCCACACAGACTGTCTCGACCTATCAGACATTGAATTTAAAACAAATGGGATTGTCTACCTTCAATGTCAACTTACTCACTATTCCTGGTAATGTAATTCATATTATTTGGTTGCTAATTATTACATGGTCATCAGAAAGAATAAAGCAGCTTCTGCTTATTTGTTTGCTTCAACCCTTATGGTCAGTTCCATTGTTAGGTATCCTAGCCTGGTGGAAAGATAGCCTACACAATGTTTGGGGCACATGGACAGTCATCACGTTGGTAATCGGTTGTCCGTATATTCATGCAATTTGTGTCTCTTGGGTTTCAAGAAATTCCAATTCGATCCGATCCAGGTCAGTATGCTCTGCTCTTTACAATATGGCAGTTCAACTAGGTAACATCATTGCCTCAAATATATACAGAGCTGATGATGCACCATATTATCGCAGAGGAAATACGGTCTTGTTTATATTCAGCATGATAATGATACCTATATTTTTATTCACGAAATTTTATTATGTTGGACGCAATAGTTACAGGGATAGAAAGTGGAACAGCATGACTCCTGAAGAACAATCAGAATATTTAAATACTACAACAGACGAAGGAAACAAAAGATTGGATTTTAGATTTGTACATTGATTATAGGTTAATAATATAAACAAGTATAAATATATCAAGCTCCTAATTTTCAAGATCTATTCAACACCTTGTCAGCGAAAGTCGGTAAAATGAAAGATGCCTCGTGGATACTCTTATTGTAGTACCTTAAATTCTCCTCGGCAAATTGGTCATCCCATTCATATCTAATTGGTGATTTGACATTCGCTTGAGGATCCTTAGAACATACCATGAATCCAATTGATCCTGATGGATAAGTTGGAATCATAGTATAAGCGTATTCAGCGACAGGGAAAATTTCTTTGCAGTCTTTTTTCAACTTCGAGATAATATCCATGTGTAGCCAGATGTTTTCTGCCTGAGTGGTTATCACACCCTTATCTGTCAACGCCTCCTTCAATAACTGGAAGTATGGTTTTTGAAACAAAGACTCAGCTGGACCCTCGGGATCAGATGAATCCGTTATAATCACATCAAAGTGATTTTTATATTCAGCCAAAAATTTGAAGCCGTCACCAATGTGAACCTTGGTTCTGGGGTTGCTGTAGGCAGACGACATTTCAGGTAAGTATTTCTTAGATACTTCAATAACAGTCTCATCTATGTCACAAAGCCAGGCTTCCTCTACCAGAGAATGTTTCAAGATCTCTCTCAAAACTCCACCGTCTCCACCACCAATCACCAAAGCTCTTTTAGGATTTGGGTGCGAGTTAAGGGCCAAGTGGGTAATCATCTCTTGATAAGAGAACTCGTCCCTTTCTGTACATTGAATACAGCCGTCTAAGACTAATACGTTGCCATAATCAGTCGACTTAAACACAAGAACATCCTGATACTTAGATTTCTCAACGTGCAACACTTTCTCAACCCTCAAGGACATAGCCTGGCCAGGCCACATAGTGTCTGAGATTTCAGCAAACCATCCATCTTTGATTGTTGGGTGAGTCAATTCACTACTCATTTCAGGTTTAGGTTAATATAGTTCACTTTTCACTATACGGATAATATGAAAAATTAATCTCGAGTATATTATCCATAGTCTAACACCTAAACCACAAAAGTTTATTTTACAGTTTATATTTTACAGTTTAAGTCGTACTCACCTTACCATCACTTCGTAGCAGACTATATTTCACTAGTTTGGATAACATCTGCACAGCTGATAATTAATGCCTCGATAACGTGGTGTTGAAATGGAATATATTAAATATCGTGGCTTTGACCATTTATGGGCTTATTCTGGGCCTTGGCTATGGTGGTTAATACTTTTGTATTTAAGTTTACCATTCCTTGCATACATATTTTTCCCATTTGTCTTTGGCAAAGGTATAATCTCGAGAAGCAAGAAGACGATTTGTTTATTTGTAATGGGAGACATTGGGCACTCGCCTCGTATGTGCTACCACGCACGTTCTTTTGCAAAGCATGATTACTATGTTAATTTATGCGGATATGTTGAATCGGAACCACCCCAAGATATATATGATAACATGAACGTGGAGATATATCCAATTGCAGCTATAAAAAATACCTATGAATTGCCATTTCTCGTGTTTGCTTGTCAGAAAGTCATTGGCCAGAGCTTTCAGCTATTTGCCCAACTCTTTGAGTTCAGAGGGGCTGACTACATTTTAATTCAAAACCCTCCTTCTCTACCTATTTTAATGCTTGCAATTATACACGTGAAGCTTTTCAGCAGGAATACGAAACTAATCATTGACTGGCATAATTTGAATTACTCCGTTTTAAATTTAAAATATAATAATATGGAGCACCCACTTGTCAAAGTTTTGAAAGCCTATGAAAAGTACTTGGGTCGTTTAGCCGACTATAATCTAACAGTGACTGACAAAATGAGAAGTTTCTTGATTGAAGAATTCGGTATTAGCCATAAGAATGTGATATCATTACATGATAGGCCAACTGCTGACTTCTTGCCATTAGAGAAACACCAAATATCCAAAGAAGAAATTCTTTTAAAATACAACATAATCGAATCTACAATTGATATTGCGGACCATAAAATTGTGTTAAGCTCAACATCGTTTACTCCAGATGAAGATTTCTCCTTGCTTTTAGCAGCATTGCATGAATATGATCAAAGCCTTAAGCAAACAATACTTCCTAAGCTTCTTGTAATAATAACTGGTAAAGGTCCCTTGCGCCAAAAATTTCTTGAAGATGTTGAAAGAATGCAATTTGTTAATGTGACCGTAAAAAATGTCTGGTTGTCCTCCGACGCATATCCATTGGTCGTTTCTACAGCGGATATCAGTATTTCATTGCATACCTCATCTAGCGGTATTGACTTGCCAATGAAGGTCGTTGATTTCTTTGGCTGTGGCATACCAGTTATCTCCGTAGATTTTTTGGCGATCGATGAACTTGTCAAGGATGGCATTAATGGTATTATAGTAAGGCAAACTGAAAAGAAGAGTTTAGGTGATTCAATATGCGAAGCCTTAATAACTCTACTTACTGATAAAACTTTCTATAAAAAAGTTAAATCTGGTGCAATGTCTGAAAGTAGTGATAGGTGGGATCAGCGTTGGGACGAGAAGTTGGGAAAAATATTCAAATACAAGGAGACAGAAAGATATCCTTCAAGCAAGTAAGTATCTTTTTATTTCGTCCAAGTATTCAGTCAGGTTTTCATCCTTCATTTTTCTAGGCCACTTATTTTCGTTTGTCCAAAACTGATATCCATCTTTTTCATATGCATCTAAACAATCATGATCTGGAATTAAATCCCATTCCTCATTTTTGCCCCCACTGATCAATGCATGAGTTAAGTATGTCCAGCATTTTGCAGCTTCTGTATGATTGTAGCCTCCTCCACCTAAAATCAAAACATTTGTGTTTTTCAATTTATTAACTAGGGTGTTGATGGTATTTGAGTAGTCTTTTATTGTGAGATTCCACTCCCTATGTTTTTCGGTGCCTAATCCATCACAGCCTGATTGAATAACCACAATCTCTGGTTTAAATCTATCTAGCAAAGGCCAAATGATATCTTTGACTATATACATGAGGCTATCTGAGCGTAACCCTTTGCCTAAGGGAATGTTAGCGTTGAATTTGTCGGATGATTGTAAAGATCCTGTTCCTGGGAAAAAGCCAATATCATATCTGTGAATTGAACATGTCATGACACTTTTTGAGTATTTGAATGCAGATTCAACCCCGTCTCCGTGATGGATATCCAAATCTAAATAAAACACTTTACTATAAAGTTTTCGGAGTACGTTTATAGCCAACACGATATCATTCACGTAGCAATATCCAGAAGCTTGATTTTTTTTGCAATGATGTCTTCCTCCGTACCAATTGACAACAATGTTTTGAGCACCATTATTTTTATATTTTAGTAAATGTAAAGCCGACTGAATGCTTGATCCAGCTACTATCTTGACATATTCTGACATCAATGGGAACTCTTCGCAGTCATATACCAATCCATATCGCTCGAGTTCTTCAAGGGTTCTCTTGTCATCACGTCTTTCACCTTCAACAACAGTAAAAAGCCCTTCATGTGTAACACCGTACTCGTTACCTTGATCAACATCCAGGGATGAGTCATCGTCACTTTGAGCGCTCTGACTCCAATCTTTCCCATAGCGTGTTTCTGACGAAGCTTCCTCTAGAGCTGGATTTCTCGAATAAACTGTACTTTCATTTCGGACCCCAAAATAGCCTGTATCATAACAATCGTACGGTTCAGTCTTCAAAAGTACACTCAAGTAGTCTTTACCGTGAAAAGACTCCAAATCCTTTTTTGTAGCTTTAACAATATCTATAATACCGTCGCATCTAGCGTCTATACCATAGGCCTTGATGAGGGATGAAACCAAAGACTGTCTCCCTCTATTCGATGGCACTAAATCACACACCTGTGATGACTGGTCGGATAGGACAACCCACACCTTATAATTATCGCTGTGTTCCAGAATATTTGTATGTGTTCTACTATTGTTTGTGATACATGAAATTATAGCGCAATTTCAAGAGGCCTATAGAAAATATCATTTAAATCGTTAAAACTATATTATTTACACTCGAATAATTATATAAGATGGGTTTAATCATCTTATCCATTGACTTGATCCAATCTATGAGTGCATCTCCTTCGCAGAAAGAATGCTCCGGTGAGAAGCTATTTGGCATATTCACTTTACATTTCAATGCATCTATATTCACTTTTAGATGTTTGACAAGTAAAGTAGCAGTAGAGAAATGGCCTTCGTTAATTAGATCATTCAAGTATGTAGTGAATATTGCAACATCATCTTCATGCGGCCCATTTTGAGTGAGAGTCATGGAAAACCAGTCATCTAGAGAACGTTTGATCTCAGATAGCGTCCTAAACTTCTGTAAAAATGTCGGTAATTCATTGAATCTCTTCTGATTCTCGAGCCAATTTTTTGTGATCTTCCGGACATCATTTCTTGTATGAGAGCTATCTAACTCTAATTTTTTTGGTGATAAGTTTAAGTCTAACTGCTTAGTTAATCCCTGGTACTGCAAATCTCTCATAACTTCATCCTGGAGCGGCAAAGGTAGATGTTGAATGAAAGATTCATCATAATCGATTTTGTTAGCTACCTTTGTGTCTTGTTTCCGTTTTTTGCGGGGAGAACTGAAGTTTGATTCAACAACTCTTTTATACTCTGCAGGGCGCCCAGTCTGAAGAGGAAAAAGCTGCTGTATGAAAACCTTTCCAGTGGTTGCTGAACTACGCTTGTTTCTATCATACAACTTCTTTGTATCTCTAGAAAGGTTTAAAATTCCTCTCCTTTTGAGCTCCGATGTTATCTCTTTCCTGATATCAATGGGAAGTTCTTGAAAAGTATTCCAGTCAATGTTCGCATATTCCAATAAAGTTTTGGTTTTACTTTCCATTTTTTCTTCTTTTTGGCGTGCTTTCAGTTGTTTTTCTTTCCCCCGAGTCTTATCGTCGGAATTTGGCACTGCCTCAGCAGAAAAAGGTAACTTCATTTGCCTTGCATGACCTTCATTTGTACCGGTTAAATTTGTCAATGTTACAGCAATACCTCTTAATTCGTTTACGGGTATGTTTAACATTCTATAAAGTGCTTTCATTTCAGCTCCTATTACTCCCCAATCATTGGTTGCTATTCCTAAACTAGATGATTTAGAGAACATATCACAAACCCCCATACCGAGGTACTTAGGAGGTTCAATGGGGGCATCAATACTTCGTCTAGCTAGCCTCAATGTGATTCGTGAACCACATAAATCAAGATTAATTAATCTGGAATGCAATTCTTCTGCTAGGTTCATTAAAAACCGATCCACTTCATGTATGTTTTGGAATCTTATGCCATAGTTCACATCTACAGAAACAGATTTCCTTGACAAAATGGAAGCCGTGTTAGAGGGCGTAAGACTGATACTAGTTTCATCCTTCCCTCTTGCGAAATCAAACAACTTCCCGCCGGTTTTCTTACCAAAAACTTTAACCAATTTCTCATACAGCAAGGTTCTCAAATGAGAAATCATAGGCCTAGAGCTTTCTAGGTCCATCTTTAGAATTTCACATAGTTTCGACTCAATACTACTCCCTACTCCAGGTAATTCTTTTACTGCAATTGCGTCAAGAAAATCCGGAATATTATCTTGAAGATAAAATGCGCCATTGGGCTTAGCGCGTCGTAATGCTAGTCTAGCTAAAAGCACATTTGACGATGCGCCAATGCTGACCGTACAATTCGTGATGTTCTTTATATCTGTGCGAATATCATTGATCAAAGAACGGACGGTTTCAGCAACCTGTGCCCCATTAGTGTGGCAAAAAGAAGTGGCGTCCAACAAAACCTCATCTATCAGTACAGGATATATGTGATCAAAGACCTTCCTATTTACCAAATAGTTGTAAAACTCGTTTGAAGTACGTTCGTACGCATCAAAATCATAATCCAATTTGATGAGATTGGGGCATAATTGCATTGCTCGGGATCCCCACATACCGTTTTTCACTCCTTGTTTTCTAGCAATATAATTGCAACTTGCAATATCTGAAGTCCGTCCACCATGGGTTACCGCAACTGGATCATTATTAATATCTAGATCTTGTCGATTTAAACAAGATACAGCTGCAAAAAAGCAATCAAAGTCTACATGTAGTATTATTCTCTCAGATATTGCATGTGACTCACGAGCATGCATGAGATCTTTCTGTTCAGCTATTTTCTTCAAGAACCTGAGCCTTAGCTCGGCTTTCCATCGACTTAAATGATGTAGTCTTGATTTTGCAAAAAAATGCCGCACGAAGTCCGGATGCGTAGCATTCATCCCCTTAATAGAATGCTGCATAGTTGGAGACACTGCTGTGTGATCTTCATTGGTTATAATATCATCTCCAATTTCTGGTACCTTCAGATTAAGAGGAAGTGGAGCTTCATGGTTTTTCGCTGCATCGGCATCATCTTGCTCTAAATCAAGATCTTTATCAATTTCGTCTTCGATATCAAAATCTTTTGATAAATTATTTGCTGCTTCATCATCTTCTAACTTTTTTTCGGCCGAATTAGCACTAGCACATTGATCTAATCTCCTTTGATCAAGAGTAACATCGTTGATAGCCCGATACTCTTTCCAATCGAGAAGTTCATTTCTTTCCACGCAGTCAACAATCCATTTTGCCTTTACTACTTTGCGGTGTCTAAATTCAATAGACTTACGTGGAGTTAGCCTGTCGCAAATTATATGCGTCGCAGCACCCTTTTTGCTTAGATAGCTCAAAAACTTACCTCCCCGTAAAATCACCATGCGATGAATCTCATCTATGGATGGATCAGTATGCCCATTTACGTGAATAATGCATCCTGCAAAAATATTCTTGTAATTTTTCTCTGCACGGTGCTGTTGCAACAAGCGCTGCTTTTCCCATTTGACGTATTCCATGTCCGCAATTTGCTGCTTCATGTGCTTATTTCGAAAATATGTACCAAAATCCCCAAACTTGTGAGACTTCAAGCCGGGAAAGTTAGGTTCGTTGTCTGAATCGGTATCCGTATCTTCCTTGGCACCTGGTTTACCCCCAAGAGGGGCGCCATCCTCGCCAAGACGCTCTGTCTCTTGTCCATTCTTCTCCTCGATGTGGGCTAGCATGTCATCAAGTCCGTCATCAAAAGGATCCGTACCATTCGATTGTAGACTATTGCACTTCTCTTCACCTTCTGTCTCCTTATCGAGCTGCGTCGACTGTGCTTGGAATTCATTGTAATCTGCAAAGTCTTCTCCCCGCTGACTCGCCTCGCTTAGTTGGCTGATATACAGCACGAGTTCTTCATCGCTCAAGGCACTTAGAAAAGATCCATACTCCCTGTTACCATACATCTACTTCCAAAGTGTAAAAATGTAGCATTGTCCACTCCCTTTAGGACATAGAGGTTTTATATATCAGGTTGATTGTATGATTCTTGATCATCTTAGCAGTTGATCAGTGGTTTGGGCACTACTGATGAAGTGGCTATTTAATTGTGAATCGCAATCCGAAACTTTGTTTTTTTTTTAGAATCACGACAAATAACGTATCCGAGGAGAAAGCAAGATGGTATGTATTCAATGTAATGTTATATAGGGCGTCATAGTCTCTATTTTATCTTTTCCGCTGACTTTAGATACTCAGCAGCTAGTATGGCGGTCGAGTACGCACAGGTCGCCGTTTCAAAAATAACACGTTATGTATGAATCAGAACTAACATACTAGGCGGAGAAATTGTCAGAGCAGCAGATAGCCGAGTTTAAGGAAGCATTTTCTTTGTTCGACAAGGACAGTGATGGAAAAATAACCACAAAGGAATTGGGAACAGTCATGAGGTCATTGGGACAGAACCCATCCGAAAGTGAATTGACTGATATGATAAACGAAGTCGACGTCAACAGCGACGGGTCGATTGACTTCCCAGAATTCTTGACTATGATGGCCAGAAAAATGAAGGATACTGATTCTGAGGCAGAAATAGCTGAAGCATTTAAGGTATTTGACAGAAATGGAGATGGAAAGATCAGCGCCGCAGAACTCAGACACGTCTTAACTTCGATCGGAGAAAAGCTCTCGGATGCTGATGTAGACCAAATGATTCAAGAGGCTGATGTTAATAACGATGGTGAGATTGACATCCAAGAATTTACTCAACTTTTAGCTGCTAAATAATTGTTGTACAATCGGTAGTTAGTTTATAATTTATTTGATTTGATAGTGTGTGTATTTTTTTTTTTTACGATTCATATCACTTTAGGTTTAGTTTAAGAAGATTATGGATTCCTCTGGATATTCGGTACTGAAGTTGTATTAATACTTTTCTATGTATACCCTATATAGGCCTCATGATGAATAGCAGTATAAATTCAAGTCATGTCCTTTTTCCTTAGCGAGCTGAAACGGCTTATTCTGTAGGAAGAGCTTCTGAGAGTTTGTGAAGAGACTAGCCTTCTTGGAAGTGCGTGTCTGTCTTCAATATCATTAAGTTCATCTGTAAGCGGGCGAGGATTCTCTTCTTCTTCCCCTGTATCGTGCTCATCTACCTCCATGGTCAAATCATCCGCATTCCGATTGATAAGATATCTAAGTGCATTATACCATATGTTGTGTCTTTTCCTAGTAGGGCACGTAATTTTTATCGACCTATTTTGCGAATGAACAATTATACTTTTATGATACAATCCAGTAGGTAACGGATTATTATCAGATACACTTTCGACACTGATAATTGCGGCAGCCTTTGTTTTAACTTCCGAAGGATTGCTCAACACTGGGTTCGACGTGGACCAGTATAATGTTAAACTATAAGGGTGGACCCAAAAATACCTTTCGTGTCTGGTCTCCGTAATGGAAGTGAAGGGACCCATACGACGGTAGTATTTAAATAGATACTCTCCGATAACTACTTGAGTGATAGCAGGAATCATAGAAGTGTCTGTCAATGATGCAAAAGTTGCAATGGACAATGCCACATCAGATCTCAAAGAGTCACTAATACTTCGTTTGGAATGCGAAGAGATATCAGAGCGTACGGATGGTGAATGAGCAATCGGTCCCAATTTTTTTGACCCATAGCTACCCCTTGTCTTACCTGAAGTGTTTGGAGGCGTTAAAACAGATTTAGCATTTTTCACATCGCTTTGCATGTTATTGCCTTCAATAAGATTTTGAAGAGATCTCTTGCGATCTACATCACTCTTATGTTCATATCCTCTTTTCGCGGCGTATTTTTTAAATATCTCATCAGATACATTTTCGATATTAAGTGATCCTAGAGACACTAGGTTCTTGTAATGATCAAGCGACATGACCTTAATATTGTCTGTGTCGTAAGCAGTAGAATCGCCAGAAGCTATAAAGGCATGTTTGGGAATACACATATACCCTTGTTTTTCGATCGCTTTCCTCATATTCGCATTCTCAGAAGCATCTTCGTATATGTCAGTGGTATATTGTAAACCGGGGATCACATTCTTGTCTGCGCTACTCAATCCATCAGTCACAAAGCTTCTTCCCAAGTGTGACTCTGTTGAAACCCTGTCCGTATTTTGAGGTTCCAAATGACCCGTAACATCTTTTTCTGCGTCATTATTAGCTCGTTCTGAAGTGTAAGACGGTTTCCTCAAACGAGATGAAAGCTCAGCAACTTCATCTTCCAGGTCAAAGATCTCGGTGGCATCTACGTACTCATCTAAGTCATCCGGAGGTACATCTAGAGGAAGAGAGGATTTGCTACTATCGTTTTGTTTTACGTTAGCCTCAAACGCCCCTTCCAGAACCATTACATATCCGCGAGCTTCGGATAACCTGAATAATTCATCGGTTTTTATGTCATTTAGTATGATATCCTTCACGATGGCATTGAAATCCACTTCATTGAATTTTTGCAGCAATAGCTTATGGAATAAGTTAGGATGATCACACAAGTAATTCACGACTTTATCTTCATCAATCTCATTAACAGGTATATTCTTACCTTGTTCGTCATAGTAATTGAGACGTGTATTTAACTCTTCGAGCTCTCGTGCTGGTACTAACAGGAAGCCTGATTCCTTTACCTTAGAAGATAAGAACAGTAAGGTGGGATTTTCAAAATTGCTGATAAGTTTAATATACTCATCATTCTGTATCACTTTACAGCCAAGCGAATCTGCCTTGCTCTCAATGGGCTCTAGCGCTTCGGCATTAAGTCTTTCAAACTCTTCTAAGGGAATTAGCTTGACATTATGGTTGGTAGAGTTAGCTTTAATGATATCAAGTGGGATGTTATCGCTAGGTATCAAATTATTATAGGTTGTGAAGTCCAACACGACGCAGCCTAGTTCAGCAGCATCAGACTCTAATTTATCCTTCAGCTTCATGAGTAATTTGCTAAATTCCAGGTTTTCATATAAGCTAAAACCCAATGCCGCAGCCTTTTGCTGCAAATATTCTTGAGAAGGACTCTCTATTATTCTCTTCATATCTAAATATTTTTGCTCACTTAATGCAATAAGCCCCGCTTCTTTGATCTTCGTTTCAAGAGGTACGGAGGCTTCCGAAGTGAGTCTCTCATAATCTGCTATAGGTAGTATCTTACAACCAGCGTCCAGTGCTCTACTTTCTAAACTTTTCTCAGCATTTTCTCGTATCTCCCTATACTCCTGGGCAGATAATAAAACACAATTCATATCCTTGGCTTTGTCTTGGATAGGGTAGTTCGCTTGTTCCTCCAAATCCCGTAGTATATCTTCTTTAATCAAATGATATCCCTTCTCTCTTGATTTACTCTCTAAGAAATCAAAAGAAGGACCTGTCAAATTGTCATTCATTACTTTAAGCTCTTTGGAAGAAACTAATGAGAATCCTTGTTCACTCGCCTTGCTGTCCAAAAACTTAATGTCAGGTCTCTCGATTTTGGAAGTTATACTGTTGTATAAGTCCAAATCTATAACTCTTTTATTCAACTGAGCCGCTCTATCCTCAAGGGTTTCAGACTTCAATTGTTCATAATGCTCTAACAGTTTATCTGAAATCAAGTTCATACCCAATACTTTAGCTTTCTCATTGAGATGATCAAGATGAGGATTGTTTGCCAACTTATGAAGTTCAGCATAATCACAGGCAGGTACAACGACGTAACCCGTTCTATCTGCCTTATCTTTTAGGCTTTCGCGGGCCTGTTTTGATAGCTCATGAAATTCCTCTTCCTTTATAGCCACGAACAGATGATCTTTTAGTTTCTTTTTCAAAAAATCGAGTTCAGGTGCACTTACCTGTTTATTGAGCGAAACATACTCTTCCTTAGGAATAACAATATGCATCTTCTCTAAAGCACAAGCTTTTATAGTTTCAATATCAGGCTGTTCTATTTTGCTCCTCAACTCATCATAGTCAGTCTTAGATAGAGCTACCATATTTTCAGAGTTGGCATGTTCGTATATAGACCTCGATGATTGATCAAGCAATATATCATAGTCATTGTATGATAAGAGTTTTAGTTTCATTATTGCTGTCTTCTCTTCTAAGTAAGACAAAGGTGGCTGATTAATGGTTTCTCTCATGGAGGATAATTCCTTAGCGCCTATCAAAGTCAACCCTTGTGACTCGGCCTTGCTTTCCAAAGTTTCATCTGCGCTTTCTTTGAGTCTATTATACTCCATCTCGTCAATCACTATCATTTTCTTCGCCTTCGCCTTCTCTTTCAAAAGCTCAACCAGAGGATTTTCCAAGCTCAGCATTAGCTGTTTCTGTTCATCCTCATCCAAGAGCACCTTTTTGCAACTAGATGCTAAGTCTTCTAGTGTCCTCTCCGACTTAGCTTTGAGTTCTTTATAAGCATTCTCAGAAAGAACGACCATACCTAGAGATGCAGCAATTCGACTCAAATTTTCCGCATCTCCCTTTTTGGTGAAACTCGTAAATCTATGGAAATCGTCCTCTGAAACCAATACCTTACCGTATGCAGAAGCTTTTGCAGACAAGAAATCTTCTGAAGGGTTGTCTCTTGTGCTGGTCAAGTCTTCCCATTCTTCCAGAGATAATACTCTCATAGAATACGTTTCGATTTTTTCTTTCAAGTGGTCCAAGTCAGGGTATTCGATCTGGTGAATAATATTGTCATACTCTCCCTCATCCAAAATGAAACACTCTTTTTTACTTTCCATGTCAAGAAACCTTTTATGACCAAGTTCGTTAAAATCGTTATCAGCAGGTTTGTAGATTTCTAGTCCCTTGCTTTTACTGCTCAGTACCAAATAGCTCAAATCAGGATTTTTCTGTGCTTCTCTCATAGAGTCGAGCTCTTCACTAGAAATTGCAGTGTAACCAAAGTCCTCTAAGTGCACTTTCAAAAAGTCAAGTGTAGGTTGATCTAGTTTTTGCTTCATTTCATTCAAATCAGACGACTTGACCACCACATAGTTCATGGATTTTGCTTTTCCGCTTATATATTCAATTGAGGGCACGTCTATTTGGTTCTTTAAACTTTCTAACTCGACAGAAGAAATAACCTCACATCCAATAGTCTTTGCGCTTGTGGATAACTCTGCTAGCACTGAGTTTCGATATTCTTCGCCTTTTTCTGAATCTTCATGAATTCTCTCTAAGCTTCTAAGCTTTTCATGCTCTGTGCTTGAGACAACGAAAAACCCCATTGCTGCAATTTTATCCCGAAGGTATTCCAATGAAGGATTTTCATTCCAGTGTAAGAGCTGTGCATGATCCTTTCGAGGAATCGCTATCAACTCATGAGAATGGGCTTTTTGTATTATGAGTTCTTTGTCGGGATTCTGAGCCGTATGTAAAAGTTCATCGTACTCGAGTTTGTCCAAAGTGATTAATCCATGCTCCTTAGCATGCTGTTCAATATAGTTCCTCGAAGGTTTCTCATATGCCTCGATAAGCTTCTTGTGTTCACTTTGGGAAATTGTTATATATTCCATTTGCTGAGCTAGCTCACGTACGCGTTTGATACTAGGCTTCCTCAACTGCTTTAGCTCCTCTTTTGAAATCACATCGTGACCCATAACTGATGCCATGGAGGTTAATTCTGTTAGCGTCGGATTCTTAAGCTGAGCAAGGTCGTCCTTCAAGATAAGACTATAATTCTTTTCCTCGGCTAGACGCATGAGTCGATCTATGGAAGGATTATGAGCCTGAATGAAGAGCTTATCATGTTGATCTTCATCGATGGCAATCATACCGTGTTTCTTAGCATTTACTATGATTGCATCCCTGGTAGGGTTTTTTGCTTCTTCAAATATTGTTTGGTACTCAAAACTGTCAACGATAGTATAACCCATATCTTCGGCTCTTTGTGTCATAAGAGCCAAAGATGGACGCTCCGATGAATTCTTCAACTTTTCGTATTCTTCATTTTTAACTAGTTTCATACCGAATCTTCTAGACTTATCTGCTAACATGTCGACACCAGGATTTTGCCACTTTCGTAATTCTTCCAATTCGGAAGGACTTATAACAGACAATCCTGCAGAGTTGGCCCTCTTCGAAATAACATCGTGAGAGGTGCTTCTGGCCATTTCGTCAAGCTTTTCATATTCGCTAGAATCCATAAGCACTAAATTAGCCTTTCTAGCATTTTCATAGAGGAAATCTTTCGAAGGGCTCTCGATTTTTCCTTTCATGAGTTGATATTCTGCTAAAGTCAATGTAATTAAACCTAACCCTTTAGCCTTATCAGTTATGTGCGATTTAGAAGGTTTATAAGCAAGATTCATTAATTCTGTATATGACTTCTCTGGAATAACGGTTAAACCTTTTTCGAGACACTTGTTTTTCAAGAAGTCTTCCGGCGGATCAGACGATAATTCCAACAATTCTGTTAAACGAGACAGTCCAACTATTTCATGTCCTTTAGTTTTCACGCTAACCGAAAGTTCTTCTAAACTGGGATCGTCTATTCTGCGTTTCATCTGATAATGATCATCGGCAGGTATCATTACATGACCAGCTCTTTCTGTCATTTCTTTAATATGATCAAGGCTTGGCTTATCTCTGTAACTCTCTAATTTTTCAAATTCAGCCAAATCCGTTAATTTTAATTGTAGCCTTGAGGCATGCTTTTCCAAATGATCTCTGGAAGGTTCATTGAGAGTCTTTTTCATATTCTCATACTTCTTCGATTCAATTAAGGTATATCCAAGGCCGTCAGCTTTACCTTGTAAATACTCAAAAGACGGAGTATTATATCTGTTTTGAATAAATTCGTATTCGGATTTGTCTATCAAAACCATATTCAAGTCCAGTGCTTTTTCCTGGAGAAATTTTTTCTCGGGTTTCAGTATGATTAGCTTCATTCGTTCAAGTTCTTCTTTTTCAAGAACCACAAACCCTAACTTTTCACTTGCTTCCCGCAAATGTTCAATTGGAGGATTATCAATAAGCAGATGCATTTTCAAGTATTCCTGACTAGTGATAAATTCAAGGTCTTTTGATGCTAGAACCTCCCTGACGTGCTTAATATCTGGATTATAAGCTTTCCTTTTCAATTCTTCAAATTCGTCGAATTTTATAACATTACACTGATGCATTCCAGCGAACTTAGAAACCATCTCAAAAGATGGACTTTCCACGATACTCCTTAGTTCATCGAGTTTTTCTTTTGAGATTGCTGTATGATTGTATGCCCCGAGTTTTATGTTCAAATCTTCTAACAGAGGATTGTTTACCTCATCTTCTCTCTTCCTGAATTCTGAGGCGTCCAACACTTTCAAACCTGCTGGTTCTAGTCTTTTCAGTAAAGTGTCAATAGAAATATCGTTGGCATCCCGCTCCAAGTTAACAAATTCATTTCTATCTATTACCACTGAATTGTGATCATTTGCATATTTCTTGATTTGTTCTAGTGAAGGCGAATTCAACTGCTGAACCAAAGCTTCATGTTCTGTATTTTCAATAACCATGAGATTAAGCTTGGCCGCCTTTTCCTTGATGTATGATATTTCCGGATTACGTATGCTTTCCTTCAACTTCTTCATTTCATCTACGCTAACGACCTCGAATCCCAATCCTTCGGCGGCCTTAGATATATGCTTGAAGTCTGGATTGTATGCTAGTCTATTCAACTTCTCGAAAGCAGGTGTAGATACCACCGTACAATTTAAGCTTTTGGCATCTTGCGTGACTTTCTCAAAGGTTGTAGTTCTGAGAGAAGAAAGTTCATCAAAAGAAATGAGAGTTAATCCAAAGTTGCGTGCTTTGGATTTTAAATGCTCTTCTTTTGGATTTGTTGCTAACTCGACCAACTGTTCGTATTCCGATTTGGCAAGTAGATGGAGGTTTCTTTCTTCTGCTTTTGAAATCAAATATTCGTTTCCGGGAGCACTCAATTTATTCTGTAAATCAATTAGCCGGATAACGCTCTCCTTGTCTAGTGTCTCATATCCCAAAGCGATCGATTTTTCTTTCAAATATGGTAAATCGGGGTTATCATACTTTTTCGAGATTTCAAGAAGCTTCTCATGATCCTGAGATGGCAACGTTACCAACTTCTTTTCTCTCAATTTGTTCTGGATTTCACTTTCAGTCAATAATTTCTCATGTAACTTTTTTGGTAATATCACATGGTCCCGATTTTCCATAACCTGTCTTAAATCATCTAATGATAGTTCTTCGACATTATTGCGCTTCAAGGTATGGTATTCATCTTTATGCAAGAATACTAAGCCTTTTTCATTCATGTATTTCAGAATTGAATCATCATCCACAACTTGAGATGCATTGATCTCTGAAGATAACGCTTTATGGTCTATTTTAGACTCATTTTCTTCTTCCGAATCCGATGAATCAGTCAAATTTGGAATGTCTCTCAAGCTTCCCCTTTTCTCTCTTGTCGCATGCATCTCTTTTAAGTGGCTGTTTCCGTTGTCAGTTTTGGCACCTTCTTGAACATCAGAAGCTAAAATGTCATCCCAGTTGTATGACTTATTCAGTATATATGTATCTTCATTGTCTTCGTTCACCAATGGTGCGTCAGAATGTTTTTGCAGGGCTGGAATATTTATTTCTCTCTCTGCTTTTTGAGAAGAGACATCGCTTGTACTTTGCTGTTTCTCTTGAGGCATCTTGTCAAACTTATATTTGAGTAATATACTTCTTAGCTTTGCAATTGTTTTGACGGCATGATTATATGAGGATCTCATGGTTTCAATTTCAAAAGTATTACCACTTTGAGACAGGTCATCCATTTCTATTTGGGCATGATTAATCAAGTGCTCTGCTTCAATTAAAATATCATCATTTACATCATTTTCCTGTGACCTAACTTCCACATGATCAATATTTCTCGTTTTTTCATGACTTGGTTCCCTGTTTTTCTGGGCAGTCAAGGCATTATGAAGTTTGTCGTTCTCATTGTTTAGCTCTTCTATGAGTAAATTTGCCTCCTTTTTTTCTTTCGTGTGCTTTTGTTTAAAACTTTCGAAATCTTCTGTTAATGCGACCTTTTGCTGTTGAAGTACATCACAATTGCTCTGCAACGTGTTTAGCTTGTCATTGACCTGCTTGTTCTTATTATTAAGCCTCTCATTTTCAGAACTAATGTTGCTTATTTTCTCTGTCAAAACTGTAACTTGAGAGCTCAACTCCCAAATTTTTTCATTGAGGGCGTTTTCATTATTTATTTGCAACTCTCTGGAGTTTGTCAATGACAAAACTTGTTCTTTGTGGCTTTGCAACTCCAGCAATGCGGCCTTCAACTTGCTTTTATACTTCTGGTTTTCTGCGTTCAACTTTCGGCACTCGCTGAGTAAGTTTTCACTGAGACTAACAACGAAGCCCATGTCGTTGCCCTTGGTCTCAAGTCCCAATGTTGGCATTTGCTGTGATACCGCCGGTATGCCAGGCGAAGGCCTATTACCCTTTGATGATTGCTCTGCTCCCCTTTTTGAAGCCTCATGTTGGATTAATGTATCTTTTTCCCTCTGTTTGGTGGCCTCGCTTACGTTGCTAGGGATGCCCCTCGTTCTGTTTCTACTAGAACTGTTGAAGAGACGGTTTTGAATGTCCGTTAATTGTAACCGTATGTCATCTTTCGAAGAATCCTTTTTCCTCGTAGACATGGTTTATATCCAAGAGCTTTCAAATATCTTTTGTCACTGTCAGGTTAATAACTGTGAGATCGAAGATGTATTTACTTACAAACATAAACAATTCGTGCAGTGGAGAGATTAGGAAAAAAATACCAAATCGCCGATCCTGCACACGGTACACTATAGACTAGACTATAGATCATACACTAGTAGCGTAGATGTTCAACGCTACTCTTATTGATTACAGATAGATGATGGTATTAGATTAAATTCTTACTTATTTTCTGGTTTATTAGCAGCTGCGGCAGCTTGTTGTGCTCTTTTCATCATAACCTTATTAAATTTGATTATAACCAACGGAAGAAGAGGAGTCAAGATTGCAATCCACGCAAACAAAATGCCAATGTTCCTGCCCACTTGGCCCTTGTAAATATCAAAGAAAACTGTCTTTGTAGCTTCGAATGAGTTGTGTATTGGCATGGCATACCCGTACCTAAAGAATTCCGGACATAACGAAATGGGAGAAAAGGATGTCGAAATATTGACAATAACCCAAAATAACATCCAGAAACCAATTAATGGTGGGTACACCATTATAAATACCATGGCCATAATTTCGTTAAGCATACCAACAGCCCACATAGTGATAAAAGCTATCATCCAGTATACTAGAAAACCAGATTTTCCGTAGGTAACAGTAAAATCAACGCGCATGGCTATGGTAACTAAGCCGAAGAACAAACTCAAAATAAAGAAAGACAATATCGAGGATAGGATACGATATAATAAATAGTGATGCTTTTTGATCTTGTACTGAGCGACTGTCTTATGAACATCGCCGAAAAAGTTCACCTGGAAAAAGGTAATAATAATCATATAAATCAAGCCAACCTGACATGGTGCCACTAGAACCGGATCCGTGTAGGGGACACGATCATACATTGTGAAGAATAATGGTGCGGCTATGAGTTTAATTGATGCTTGGTTCAGGAAAATGTCACTTCTATTGCTGGAAGGTATCTTGCTTACTATGTAGTCGGTCATATTAGGCTGTGACGCCAAAAACACTGATTGAACCACTTCAATTCCTGGTACCACATACAGACCCATATTCAAAAAGTCTCTGCCAGTTTCATATATCGATACCACCGAGCTATTTGAAACGTTGTAACTTTGGTCTCCCTCGACTATGGCCTTATAGAGGTTGTAGGTGGCATTTGGCTTGATGTATATGGAAGCCCAGTACTCCTGATGATGAATTTCCCTTTCGACCTCCGCCTCCACGGAGTTGCCGTGCTTCTCTGCCACTTTCTTGAAGTGCGACAGGTTATACAAGTGCCAAGTCCCGCGGTACATCACCTCAGGCTGCTTCAAAACCTGGCTCATCGTGTTGCCGATAACAGGCTCGATTCCGTCGATAGTTGTATCATCTTCGTTGACCACTAGCATGCGCAAGTTCTTTAGACGAGTATTACGCTGGTAGTATGAACCCCAATATATAGAGAATGTTGCCATAACACCTACTGCCATGATCAAGTATATGACCAAAAACTTCATTGCTGTCAGCTTTCGTTCCTTCTTCAAATTCTCGTTGAAGAAAGAATATGACGTCTGTATACGTTCCAATAGTGTGGGCTGTCGAGAGACGGGCCGTCCTTCCAAGTCCTTGTCAGCACCGTCTTGTCGCTTCATTGCCTCCTCGTCATAGGGACGTACTTTTTCGTCCTCGAGAGTTTCTCGCTCCTCGCCACTCTGGCCCTCGGCGTCTCTTCCTGCCGTCTCTTCGTCATATTCGTGTGCTGGATCCGCCGATGTGTTTTTGGACCCTTCCGCTATATCCCTCAGCGATTCACTACTTCTCGATTCGAATTCCGCCATGTTGCTTTCTTAAACCAAAGTTATCACTAGGAGATCCACTTCAGTATGTTAGCATGAATCTTGAAGCCTGAGTAGTCCTTTGCCCCTTTGAGAAAACCCAATTTCTGTCGCTTTCAAATATATATATGCCTAAAGCTCATGATTCTTTAGTACCCTGTATTTATGTGCACTGCACATGTTGCTGTTTTGTTTTGCCTTCGGCAAGTCCGATGAGATGTCCCTTTAAGTCCGTCCCCTTTAATTCCGCGTCGAAACTCCGCTCTACAATTTGTCTCACAAAACTCCCCTACAATATGGCGCGCACTGGCTGCACGCACGGTATACGCTAAGGGCATGTCCCTGCTTGTTGCAAGAATATTTCGCTGGCCTCGAGAGTAGTATTCGGGCGATTGTTCCACTATCGCCGGAACTGGAACTTGGTTCTCATGAGATTAGCTTGAGCACCACGGCAGACTTTTTTCTTGTTTGCATGAGAAGCTTGTATTCCCCGAACTCCCGTACGTCATATTCGCCGAATTCCCGCTTACTAACAGAGAAGACTAGTTGCCTTGAAGCATTACTGTCCATGTAAGGCAGCGGTCCGGCAAAGCGTATTTAATCGGAAACAGGACCGTTGATAAGCATAAAATGACCACGCCGTTGTGAAATGACACAGATCGCTACGACGCTAGCTGGCCTCTCGTGTGATTCTTTCCTGTGGTAGGGGAATTTGTTTCTGTTCATGTGCGGTTCAAGTGTAACTCTTATTATAGGGAGCGTTTTTCCTGGGACCGCCGGTAGAGTGCGTGGTGCTTTTTTTGTTTAGCGACATTTGTGAGCATATGGAGCGAGAAGCCCAAAATGTGATGGTGACAAAGCGATATTAATACCGTGCAACAGTCAAGCTACAAGTCCAGCTTTGGCAGCAAAATATAAAAACCAAGACATGACAGGGGAAGGTCACCCATTCGCCAGTGGCAGGAGCAGTGGCTCAGACAATGGGATCATGTATAGAAGAAATACAGAAGAACGACGCGACAACGGCTGGACAGATCGTAAGTTGGAAACAGCAGAAGACGCAGAAGATGACTTGGAGAGTATCATTCGAAAGACATCTAGCTTGAAAATCAGTCTGCAGAGGGAACGCAGCGAGATTGCCAGCCGTTTTGTGAGGGTTATCAACCCACTTATTCTCACTATTTTGTCTTCAATCGTCCGTTTATATAGAATCGATGCGTCGCCAACAGTGGTATGGGATGAGGCACATTTTGGCAAATTCGGGTCGTATTACCTCAAGCGTTCCTTTTACTTCGACGTGCATCCTCCATTGGGGAAGTTGCTTGTGGCTTTATCAGGGTATTTGGCTGGATATGATGGGAGCTTTGACTTTGAGAGCTCGATCGAGTATCCCGAAAATTGCAACTATGTGATGATGAGATGTTTCAACTGTATCTTCGGCATATTGTGTACACCGGTGGCTTACAAGACCGCGGTCGCAATGGGATTCTCCCAGTGGACAGTATGGCTCATTTCCCTCCTGGTCGTCTTTGAAATGATGTCGTTGACGTTGTCTAAGTTTATTCTCTTGGACTCCTTCCTCCTTTTCTTCACCGTTTTATGCTTTTACTGTTTGGTCAACTTGCATCATTTAAGGATGTCAAACAAGCTCTTAACTTCTAAGGGTTTGTTCTGGTTATCGTTTACTGGATTCTCAATAGGATGCGTGTGTTCCGTCAAGTGGGTCGGACTTTTTGTCACTGCCTTGATTGGCCTTTATGTCGTCTATGATTTGATGATCAGGACCTACCAATTAATAAGTAGAAACCAGACAACAAGTTTCACTTCCTACCTAGCCCACTGGATTTCTCGAATTTTCACTTTAATTATTATTCCTTTCTCTGTCTACCTAATTTGCTTCAAAATTCATTTTATGGTGTTAAAGAGATCGGGCGAAGGTGATGGTTCCGTGTCCACTCTACTTCAGGCTACATTAGAGGATACGAAGTTACTTGATGGTCCCCGAAATGTTGCTTATGGGTCAATGGTTACCTTGAGGTCTCAAGGATTGTCTCCCAACCTTTTGCATTCACACCCACACTTATATCCAGAGGGTTCACAGCAGCAGCAAATTACAACATATGGCTACAAAGATGAGAACAATAATTTTCTTATTGAGTTCGATCTTGAGTCTGGTTTACGAGGCGAATATGCTACGTATGAAAATGATGAAAATAACACAGTCGATCATACTAGGCAAGTTAAAGATGGTGATGTTGTAAGGTTGGTCCATAATGAATCGGGATGTCTCTTGCATTCACATCCAATCAAAGCTCCGATACTGAAATCAGCATATGAAGTATCATGCTATTCCGATCTCGAGCATAGCGATGAAAAAGATGAATGGATAGTTGAAATTCTGAAACAGGAAGTTTCTCCTGAGCCTTTTTTCCAGTCGGAAGCACAAGATGAACTTCATCCTATTTCAACGAATTTCCGCTTAAAACACAAGGTATTGGGTTGCTATTTAGCTACAACTGGGTATGCGCTTCCGTCTTGGGGGTACAAGCAGGGCGAAGTTGTTTGCAAATATGCGTTCTTCTCTCAAGACAAGAGCACTTGGTGGAATGTTGAAGACCACATCAACAATGCTCTCCCTCTACCTGAAAAGGAGTATGTTCCACCCAAGCCTAGATTTTGGAAAGAATTCATCTTGTTGAATTACGCAATGATGGCATCTAATAACGCACTTATACCAGACTACGATAAGTTTGACCGTTTATCTTCTGAGTGGTGGGAATGGCCCATATTGCACAGCGGTTTAAGAATGTGTGGCTGGGCTGCAAGTGAAGTCAAGTTCTTCCTAATTGGTAATCCTTCTGTGACTTGGTTTAGCACTTTGGCTTTGGTCGTCTTTGCAATCTACAGCTTTCTCCTTTTGCTATGCTATCGCAGGCAGACATTGGTCTTTGCGGGCGGTGTGTTTGACGTGAAGTGGAACAACTTCATTCTTCAAGGAATATTTCCATTCTTGGGCTGGTTGTTGCATTACTTGCCCTTCGTGGTCATGGGCAGAGTGAAATATCTTCACCACTACGTGCCTGCGCAATATTTTGCCATTTTTGTGAGTGGTTTTATCATGGAAGTAAGCCTCAGCCGTATTAATAGTAAATTATCTCACCTTATATATTTGGTGAGTTACGTGATGATTATTGGTATGTTCTGGAAATTACGGCCATTGTGCTTCGGGATGAATTTACACTCTCTGAATTACAGTCATCTCCGTATGTTGGAAACTTGGATGGTGTAGTTGTACATATTCAAGGAGTTTAGTATCAATGCATACTATGAATAACCTCTTTTTTTGTAGTCTCTGGTCGTATCGTATGTTAATAGAAATCAAGTACAAGTAGAGGGTTTTGTACATATATCATTTTATAAATGCATTGCGACAATGTCTCTTAAAGCTTCCGCGCAAATGGTTTAGTGGTAAAATCCAACGTTGCCATCGTTGGGCCCCCGGTTCGATTCCGGGTTTGCGCAGCTTTATGGATTAGCCTCGGTTAAAGTTCATATTTTCTGACACAATTTAATTTTTTCACTCACAATATAAGTGAAGGTATAGAAACGTTAGAATTTAAACCCCTTGCTTGCACATATTGACCAGAAAACCGCAGTGTAGCACAAGTGATCCAATGGTAATGTAGTCTCAATAATTTTACCTCTACGAATTCTGTCACATATTTTAAATGAGTGGTGATTGCTCATAGAATAAGAGTTGTTAGACTACATCTGTAAATTAATAAAAGTCTAACCCTATAGGATTGAGAAGTTTAAAAGCTCTGGAGAGCGATGACCATGAGCTTACTGACGTAAATGCTAGTCCCTACGACGTTGGTCAGATATCCGGTATCGCTCTTTTATATGCAGTACGTTATTGTGCTTTTTTTTTTTTACTCCATATTAAAAATTAGTTCGACTATACTATTTCACGGCTACTTCAAAAGGTATTGAACATCATCACGACGGATTTGGGCTAGAGCACAGATATAAAAGCCCTCCGCAGTAAAAAATTTTGTTGATAGTGTTTGGCGAGTCTGCGAGCACGTTGTTAACGAATTTGGACCAATCGAAAGAAACAAGCATTCTATACCAAATAATATTGCAATATAGTTAAAAAACAAGCAATAGTCAAGATAAAACCAGGGTTTATGATGGATAGGTACGGCGAAAACTACTTAGAAGGACATGGGATCGGGTTACACCACGATGAACAACAGGATAGAGATGACCATGGTCAAGTGGAAACCCAAAATGTTGTCGAGGAAGAAGAACTTTTAGCTGCGCAGGCAGCTGCTGAAGAGGCTGCATTACAACAGCAACAGCAACCAGGTGGTGCTTTCAATAATGTGGGTCAAGGTTTGACGGGTGTGTATAGAGATATGATGATGCAATATTGGCAGGAAACAATCAACTCCATCGAGCATGATGAACACGACTTCAAGAATCATCAACTACCACTAGCAAGAATCAAGAAAGTAATGAAAACAGATGAAGATGTAAGGATGATTAGCGCTGAAGCACCTATACTATTTGCGAAAGGGTGTGATGTATTTATTACCGAACTTACGATGAGGGCATGGATTCATGCAGAAGAAAACAAAAGAAGGACGTTACAGAAATCTGACATAGCAGCCGCTTTGACAAAGAGTGATATGTTTGATTTCTTGATTGATGTTGTACCAAGAGAAGAAGAAAAACCAAAGAAGTCTTATTCGGCTCTGTCTCGTTCAAGTAGTTATGCAAATACTCCTTCAAATTCGAATAACACGATACAACAAAACATACCCCAGCAACATCCTCAAGTACCAGTGCAACAGCCTTTGAGTCAAGGAATTGAGGAAGGTCAGGAACTCAAGCAAGGTAATGAAATTCTCCACCAACATATGCTTCATCAGCAGATGATTCATCAAAACAGCCATAGTCAACAGCAACGTCCTCCTCCCCCCCCTCAACACATGAAGTTAGAAGAGTCATATCACGAGATGGAACACTCTATACCTGATAGGAGTAACCTTAATTCCCTCCCATCAGTTAATAATCAGAGCACATTTCAGAACTTCAACTTTCCCGTCTATGAGTGAAGCTGGTTATTGACACCTTCTTTGAGACAAACAATTTTGAATGTCAGTTATGATTAATTTGTAACCATGGGGTATTTTCTTCAAAGCAAAAATATCGGTTTTATATTTTTTTTTTGTGTTTCACCTTAACTTTTCTCTAGTTCTTCCTCCCTAACTCTGGGTTACAGGGATCCGCCATTTTTTTCTTCTTCTCCTCGTTTCAAATGACGCTATAGATCACACATCTTATAGCTTGCCCATTATGTATATTAAGTAACCTTATAGAGTATCGGAGTAAATCAAGCTTTAATCAGCAAGCAATGAAATTGACAGACATAGCTAACTCGCTATCAGCCCATATACAAATACATGATATACCGTCGTAATGTTACAAAAGAAGCAAATAACATGATAATGAATAAATTAATGAGGTAAAATGTATCTTTAATGCTGATTTATCTGATATTGATCTTGATATATCACAAAATGGTAATGATTATAAATGGTACTTACAGTGGCGTATGCAAATTTCCCATAATATTTCAATAACTATAAAATAAAATAAATCAAATATTCTGCCCATTGCGGAAAACCACTTTCTTACCATTCACCTTGTTTTCAACCATCATCTTCAATCCTTCGTTAGCTGACTCTAGCCCAGTTGGTAATACATACAAAGGAGCTGTTTTTATTTTGTCCAAAACGGTAGGGGCATAGTCGTTCCAAAATTCAAGATATTCTTTCATCATCTCAGGGGAAGCCTTGATACCAAAATGTCTTCTTCCATCGGCTAAGTATCCATTTGTAGATGTAAAGGTAACCTTTCTCTCTGGCTTCCTCTTAATCAACTTTTCATCCAAAAAGAGAAGGTTATCTATGCGCACATTTTCACTTCCCTCAGTAGCATCGTAAACCTGTTGAAGAGTATCGACTGAAGAAACACAATCCAAAGCATATCTAATATTATTATGCCCCGCTTCTCTTATCTGTGCTATTACGTCTAAATCATTGTAGTCGACCGCTTTGTCAGCTCCTAATGCCAACAATGTCTTATGATGCTTAGAAGAAGCTGTCGTAATGACCTTGAGGCCGTATACCAACTTTGCAACTTGGATAGCAACATATCCTGTTGCAGTGGCCCCTCCCCATATCAAGACAAAGTTGCCCTGATTTTCATCTTTGTTAGCAGGAATTTTAAGGTTATGATGAAAACTTATACCCGTAGTTTTGATTGCCAATGCCACCGAAGCGGCAGCCTCATAGGAGTTCACTTTTGAGCTAGGATATTCTCCTGGATTAAGAGCTTCTCTGCTAATCTGAGAGGGATCGAACTTCAATATGGAACTTTCGGCAACCATTACGAAGTCCGAAAATGCACCGTACTTGCTTATTCCACCATGCACAGAGCCAGCAACAATATCGCCCTTTTTAACCCTAGTGACGTTTTTCCCGACATCTACCACAACGCCACTTACATCTGTACCAAGAACAACTCCTTTTTGAACGAAGCTATATGTTTTTCCAAGACAATTTCCTAAGGTCGACCCAGCAGTGCCAAAAGCATTCACAAGAGGCAGGATCCCAAGCCCAAGCTTTCTGAAGAAACCAGACATTTTCGACGACACAAACTCTTCTGGAAGCAAGTGTTTCCAATCGGTGGGGTTCACGGCATATGCTGCTGCTTTCACAATGACAATGTCATCTTCCAAAGTTGGATATGGAATCTGTTTGACTGTAACTAAATTATTCAAATCTCTCGAGCCCGTAGCAACAACGCCTTTGTTCTCTGGCATCTTGAATATATAGTAGCAACTAGATTTTTATGCTGTAATACAGTATTGTTTGTTGAACGCTAGTTAGCAATTTAAGTTGCCATCAACTCTCGCCCTGTAGTAGCTGTGCCACTTATTATATGTGGAGATTAATGAGAGGCGAATACCGGCTTGCTTCCTCGGCAATGGCAAAAAAATCTCATGTTTGCACCCGAAATCCTTCTAAATACGATGGCAATATAAGAGGTCTATTAGTCCAACTCTAGTTGTTTGACGCCTATGTTGTTGCCATCTCGCCAAAAAATGGCATGCAGATCATGAAAAACTTACGACCATCATTCGTGGCATCGCATTCTTAAAGCAGAACCACCTTTTTTCTACGATTATTTCTACCTACGTTTTACTGTTATCTTATTATTTCTAGCCTACGACGTATTCTAGTCGTTTACAATAGAATACGGCGGCGTGCAACCACCTTACGTTATCGCCTGGGGTATATCGAATATTTTTCTGCATCCTGTTTTCCATGCAGAGTACTTCCACTCTGGCGAATGGTGTCTGAGTGACTGTGATATCGTAGGTAGTGCGAGATTTGAAGGTCTGGGAAATCATTGGCCAAATTCAAAACTAGGTAGTAACTGCGATATATCGTATGCTGATGTCCTTGTTGAAGCCTTCTTATGTAGCTTAGGTGGATTATGGATATGTAAGTCTTGTTCGACGACAAGGCATACAAAACAGCTCAGTCGTCGTTATGTAATGCCTAGTAAAGAGTAATAGGACAGGTTGTAAAAGCTTCACCACAGAGCGACGACGTCCGGATATATTCTGCGCTGCTATATTGCTGCAGCACCACTACGGGATAACCAGACAGACGTAGGTATTTAATTGATGGTAATTCTTCGATGTAGCAGCACTTCTAAAGCCATTGCACGTGGAAATGATCTACAGGAGCCGTGTAGTGGCCAGGATAAAGCATCAGGCACCTCGGTCGCCAACAGCTAGGTGATCCAGTTTCGTGCCCACGGTACGAGCACAATGCCCACTCCCAATAGACTGTGGTCCAGGTGGGGCCTTGCTTCCCTATATTTCAAGGATTTGGAGATTCTCCGCGCAGCATTTAAGCTGGTGTACAAGATGTGTCAGGCACTAGGAAATACTCGGCGAGCAGGCATACTTCGAGTTACAGTTATCCCGGCTGCTGCAATGAAATGGGTAGCAACCCCAATGCCATAACCAGCTCCGTCGAGGTGTCCATATTTTCCCTCAAGACGCCACCAGGCGCCCGCTAGACCATACCACTGTTTTCTGGTACAATTCTTCCAACTAGAATTTTCTAAAAAGGAGCATCAGAAAGAGGAAAAATGCTGTATACAGGATGGCCCTTTCAGTGGGTAGTAGTCTATTGCTTTTTGGATCTGATGATTAATAAAAAGAGTGTATAAATTATAGTATTCCCTTCGACTAGTGGTTTCGGATAATGTTAAATATTTGCAAGAGCGTAATTCGAAGACCAGCTTGCAGTTTAACGAGAGGAAATCATTGGAATCTTAGAAATCCGATTGCCAGAAATTTTCCAGCTAGAATGAATTTAGTTACCATTTCCCAATCTTTGGATGAGGCATTCACCAAGCACAAAATTGTGCCCGACGTGGTGGATAAGTTTGACACACAGGGATTGTTGACCATTGAGTACAATCCTAAGGATCATGTAGCACTAGGGAATACATTGAAGGTGAGCAACACGCAGAACGAGCCTACTATCCAGTTCACGCTTAACTCCTCTGGCCAAGAGAAGGAGTTGGAAGTGTCAGAACAAGACAAATTCATTCTCGTCATGACAGACCCAGATGCACCATCATACACCGACAAAAGCTTCTCGGAGTATGCTCATTGGCTTATTACTGACTTGCCCTTAAACGCCAACAAGGACAACTCAGAGTCGGCAGAGTCTCTCAGCACTATTCTAGACTACTCAAAAGGAAGGGTCTTAGTTCCTTACATGGGACCTGCTCCTCCACCAAAGACTAAAAAGCACCGTTATGTTTTCTTGCTTTTCAAGCAAGACCCAGAGGGTAAGTTTGAAGCACCAAAGGAGAGAGCAAGATGGGGAACTGGCGTCCCTGGGTCCGGAGTTAGGGATTGGATCAAATCCCAAGGGCCAAACTCAAAACTCTTGGGAATCAACTTTTTCTACGCTCAAAACGAAGTACAAGAGTAGCGTAGCCTGTCATACATTTCGTATATAATTATATGTGGTAGTTTGTATTGTAAAATATACTTTATGGACGCCGCCTAGTGCTGTAGTCTCTTGGACTCACAACAAGACCCTTTCCTTTACGTGCTCCTCTGTATATCGTCTCTATAATATCTATTAGCTCCTGTTTGTCATTTATTAGAAAATTTAGCTTGTTGTTGTTACCGGTACCAAAGTCACACATCATGTGTTTATTTCGATAGAAAAACATAACTGTACAGGGATCGTATAACTCGTACATTGTGTTGAAATCTGGCACTTCGTCGATATCACAGAGGTATATCGTGGCAAAATTTTTGACTTTTTCTGCTATTCCAAACAAAAGCTCGTCCATAATCATGCATTCCCTTTCATAGTCTCTCCCAAAGCGTATTACTACCAATCTATCGTCTTCCGATAATATTGCCTGGTCGACGTGCCACCCTGTATGCAAATGAGGTAAAAACACGGATCCCATAATTTGTATTAGTCTCCGATTCAGGCCGTATATTACCTTTCTTGTGGCGCCTGTTTAATTGATACAATAGCAAAAAGTAAAAGAGACGATAAGATCAATTCCCTCTTTAAGCAAACTGCTATATTTTATGAGTTAAGACCTATATGTACTTCTACTTCCTGACTTAGATGTAATCGTTCTAGTTTTTATTTTATATCTATTGTATTTTACGCTCATTTTCACAGAAATTCCATTACTTTGAACTTTTAATTTCTCTTCTCATCTTATTAGTCAATTTTGAGATTTTGCACCCAACTTCTGTTACCACAATTACAAAAAAAAATTCCTTTGACGAAACCTTCTAACAAACTATAGTTCCAGATGAGCAAAGGAGAAGCCAATGTTAAAAGACGAAGAAGTTGGTTTTCCAAGAGAGATAATGCAGACGATATTGAGATTATTTCATGCAGTGTTAAGCCAGCTGACGCAAGTTGTGATAATGACCAAGAGCGTCCCTTGGACCAGAGCAGTCCATTTAAACTGATTAATAAAGGGGGAGACAAGATAGGAGATTGGATGGATGAGGGTATATTACGCCGAGATGTGTTTGGATATGGTGAGAAGGGGCGAACCGAAGATGGAGATGAGCACACACAATTAAAGACAAGACCTAGTTTGCTCAGACTTCTTAAAGCAACGAAGCCCGAAGAAGCAGATGGGTCTTCACCAAGTATCCAAAGTGACGAAGGAGAGCCCTCGTGCAGAATAAGTCGGCGAAAGAAAGAGGGGCGGCCGAAGTCTCAGGGGTCGCTCGGCTCTTCTGTGACCCCTCTCAGAATTCGAGACAACCTTAGTTTCCTCTTGAATCTCACAAGCAAAGATACAGAAGAAGAAGATAAAGAACTCAGGCGGGAGGTGCTGGATGTTGGAAAGCACTTAGGGAACCGAGTTAAGTACAGCGATACGTACTCGGCTGGTGCTCCTTGCACAAGACTGGTGCTTCTCAAGCCGGCGCAATGCTCAGCATTTTTGCTTCAACTCAAAAAAATTAAGAAGACAGCAGAAGACTACTCGTTCTATTACGACTGGATTCTCTGGATCGAGGAGGAGCCGCTGGAAGACAATGTAAGCTCAAAAGAGCTACGTGTAGAAAGAGCTATTGAAAGCAAATTAGACTTGAAAATTGCCATGCGTTACCTCAAGAAGACATTAAAAAACCCTCATGCTAAAGTTCACATTGCCAAAGCAGGCATAGTACCCAAGAGACTGAGTTCTAACCTCATTGAGAGTGGAACCTTAAAGTTTCAGATCCCTTTGAGCTATGAGCACGAAATGCTAAAAGAGGTACTTGACATAGTCTTGGATGATACTTTGTACAAGCCCCATGACATTCAATGTAAGTATAGACTTTCTAAGCTTTTCTACTGAGCCTGCTAAAACTCCTGAGTTTGCAGTACGTCTGCAGTTTTTCAACTTACTGACTCTTCTAGTGCCTATTTGTGCTGTCTCACTAAAACACAGTGGGGGTTCTTACTCAATTCTTTCGCTCTGGTTATATCCCCCCACGAAAAGGTTCTCAGAGACTCATGTGTTCAATCCAGATAGCTTGTTACGACTTACCGAAACTATTAGTGAATCGCTCTCTGAACATTTGAAAGATTTCTTAGAGAGCGCAGTATTTATAGATAATCAGACCCTAACACCACGAAGTCTCTACTCAACCCTTGAAGACTAACGTATATATGTTTGCTATTCAATGAATACAAATCCCTTCGCAGATCTAAAATCTATAGCAGAATATAGCTAATAAAGAACAAACTGACCACTATAATCCATCTTTCCGCAAAATTTTTGAACATAATCATAAGTCGTCCAAGATAGAGACGCACTATCTTAAAATCTGGAGAATTTGTCTCAACGAAAAATATTTTCATTCATGATCAAAAACTGCTCTTTTTTGAAGGCTCTACGAAGGTACTCGACAGGAAGAATGACTCAGAAAATTGATCTTGGTATAACTGCGGACATGCATGTTCACTTGCGTGACGGAAATATGATGAAACTTGTCACTCCTACCGTCAGAGAAGGTGGCATCTCTATCGCATACATTATGCCCAATTTAGTCCCACCAATAACGACGCTCGACAAAGTAATCAAATACAAGCAGGACTTGGAGAAGCTTGCGCCAAAGACCACGTTTTTAATGACCTTTTACTTGTCAGAAGAACTCACTCCAGAGTTAATTCGAGAAGCCGCATCGAAAAAAGCTATCCATGGTGTCAAGTGTTACCCCGCGGGAGTCACTACAAACTCGTCCGCTGGTGTTAACCCTAATGACTTCAGCAAGTTTTATCCCATATTCAAAGCTATGGAGGAGAATAATATCGTTTTGAACTTACATGGTGAAAAGCCATCAGTGAAGGGCGCTGATGACGAAGACATCCATGTTATGAACGCTGAACCAAAGTTCTTGCCCGCTTTAGAGAAGCTTCACAAGGATTTCCCGGGCTTGAAGATAGTGTTAGAGCATTGTACTACTAAGGAGGCGGTTGAATTGGTCGAAAAGATAAACTCTGAGCGTAAAGAGGGCGAAGAAGTCAAAGTGGCCGCCACGATCACAGCCCACCATTTATTCCTTACAGTGGACAGCTGGGCAGGAAATCCTATTAACTTTTGCAAGCCAGTGGCCAAGTTCCCTGCCGATAGAAGATCTTTGGTTGCAGCCGCTACCTCTGGAAAGCCCTACTTTTTTTTTGGATCAGACTCGGCTCCCCACCCAATCCACAACAAAGCAAGACACACAGGCGTATGTGCTGGTGTCTACACCCAGAGCCATGCGATCCCTTACTTGGCTCAGGTGTTTGAGAGCCAGAACAAGCTAGAAAACTTGTCTTCGTTTGTGAACAGCGGAAAGGCCTTCTACGGCATCCGTGATGAAGATGTCAAGAGCCCCGATAGGTGCGTCTTAGTGAAAAAACGGTCAGTGGTTCCTGAGTACATCACCGCAGAAGAATGCGACCAGGTTGTACCTTTCAAAGCTGGCGAGTCTTTGGACTGGTCCATTGAATGGAAATAGCCACGCTATTGGAGCGACTGCTGCCACATGGCTACCCATCGCTACGCTACTCAAATATAGAACGTTGTATATAGCTCATCAAGTGCAAGACCCGTAATACAAAATCTACGCTACATGCCGCCATGGCTCGATCTGTTGCTGCGATATAATAGTCGTGTTCTTGCGAAAAGTACTGTTTTAACAGCTGGTGACATGCACGTCATACGTATGCGTGTCTGAGACAAGTCCAGCGTACGAAGACAAGCTACAGCAGATGCTTGTGCCGTGCGGCACCTCCCTCTCATAGCTAGTGACGCTCATCAGGGCTCCCATATTGCGTCCGAGATTTTCCCAGTAGCCACGAGATATCCACGCATTCGCCATGTAAAACTCGGGCCCTGAGGCGTGTTTGGAGTTTGCATGGGGGTGCTGGGATATCGGATCAGCTACTCGTTCCGATGCTCTGGAAATTTCGGCAGCATCACTGATATGCACAGAGACTTCGTGATTCGCAAGGACAAGAGCATGCAACCACCATCTGGATTAAAGAACTAGCTGGTCCACGACAGATGCTGCAAGAATATCAAATGAGGGTTGCTTTTGCCTGGGAAACGGCCTTTACTCGGACAGAAGCGTAATCCAAATCTGAGCATGGTAGTGCACAAACCAACAATCGCAACAGCAGGTTGTAGTGCAGACGAATGAAAACTACAGAGTCTCATTGGCCGCTAGCCACTACTTTGTTCGTACTACAGGTGTGCAGTGGACAAGACAATTTGCCACAGACTATGACCATCGCGCACGCACTGTCTTTCAGACAGCAACCCCTGCAAATTGGTGCGTATCTGCATCGGCAGGTTTGCAAGCTAAGCTCACTAGGGCCCACGAGGGCTTCTTTTGGCACGTCCTACTGTGATTGCAGTGGAACCGCACCAGGGCTTTCGCCCCTGGAGTGCGGCGTTTCCCTCAACAATGTGATATCTCTTTACGCATGATCGTAGTTGCCCGTCTGTATCTTATACATATGTGAAAGGTATTCTCAAAACTAAAGTTCGTGTTCATGCAAAAGTTGTTCGGATGCTTCTTCAAACACTAGTTTCGTAGTTTGCAGAAATCCCGAATAGGGTGAATTTTTCAGTTACTCCTTAATTTCTTTGATGTTTCTCAAATACGTTAACTGATTTAACTTTTCCTTACTCTGGGCAAAACTGCTTCTCCTGGTCTTTATCTTGAAAATGGACAAGCTATCAAGGCGCTCGTGTTGATCCTACATTGGGTAGTGGCATGTAATAGTTATCATTTATGTTATTCCCCCCAAAAAAAAAATCAATCAAAAATTGGCATTCCCATACATGCATAATAGCGAGCCCTCGTGTTTTATTAGACGAAATACGGTACTATAAATATGAACATGATTTTCTATCCATTAATTCATATTGTTATTTTGTTGTATTGTTTTCTCTAGCGTACTCTTCATAAATCAGGTATAGTGATAGGCCTTAGCATAGGTAGGATAGACAGTACATCGTGTATTGTAAAAGTAGTCAAAAGGCAAGAACAAGGCCAGTACTGTTAAGGGTAAGAGCTAAACGTTTATTGCGTCTTAAGAAGTACATATCTTAAAACGTGACTACCAAGTTGATAAGTATAAACGGAATACACATTCTAGTACGAGGACTGACGGCGTGCTAGGTGGAGAAAGTTGCCTCATCATTTTCAGCAACAGCAGATTGAGCAGGATTGCACATTGGAGCCAGTGCTCGCTGCTTGGGAAAAACTGGAGAGATAACAGATAGATACGAGATAAGTCGAAAAATATAAGGCTGTCACCTAAGAAGAAGACCAGGAGAGTAGTCACTTAGTGGCACCAGAATAAGAGCGCAGAAGGCCACTTTAATAACTGGCAATATTCAAAAGTAATAGGCCTAGCAGTGACATATTTCAGGCCACTCCTGCACTCGGAATAAGCAACACTATCACCGAAGATCTTCGCTACCTACCAAGGAAATAGTCTGCCTTATCGATAGTGCTATATAAAGTAGGATAGCCACCGGAGCAGGAAGCAAAACAAAAACGCATACAATATGTCTATGAGAGATATTCCAACCAGCTTTGACGAGCTTGCGTTCGGTTGGGCCCGTAAAGTAAAAAACGAAATTAGTCTTAGTGGAAAGGCTAACAGCACCGGCGAAGAAGAGAAGACAGCTGAATCTAAGGGAGAGAAAAAAGTTAGACTCAAAAATCTTTGGGCTGCGTTTTGTTCAGGTGCTGGTTTATTTTCAGATGGATATGTGAATAATTCCATTGGTACTGTTAGTACCTGTTTATCGATCATGTATCCTGAGGAATACTTGAAGTCTAACGCTATGTCAAACGTTTCATCAATAGCTTTTGCGGGAACAGTAGTTGGTATGTTGGTTTTTGGTTTAATTTCGGATAGAATTGATCGTAAAGCTGGTATGTTGTCTGCTAATATCATGTTGATTTTCTTCATTATATTGAGTTGTGCGGCTACGTGGGGTAAAAATGGAAGCCCTTACGGGATCTTTGCTGCCCTAACCACTTTTAGGTTTTTCTTAGGTATTGCTATTGGTGCAGAGTACCCAACTTCTTCTGTTATTGCAGCTGAATTTTCTAATCTTTTACCTGCTGGTAAAAGGAATAGATATTTCTGTTGGTTTACCAACGCAATGATCGATGTTGGTTTCGTAGTGAGTGCCTTTGTGCCATTGGTGTGCTTATGGATTTTCAGCACAAGGCATTTGGAAGCGGTCTGGCGTTTGACTTTAGGACTTGGTGCAATTCCCCCTATCAGTTTATTTTTCCTTCGTCTCAAGATAAACCAGTCTGAATCCTTCAAGAAAATGCATATGAAGAAAGTGAAGAAATTTCCGTATCTTTTGATTTTCAAATTCTACTGGTTCAGGCTATTTATCATTTCGATCATATGGTTCATTTACGATTTTTCTGCTTACTCGTTTGGTATATACTCTTCTTACATTATCAACACTATTGTTCCTGGTGGCGACTTATACAAAAACTTTGGTTGGAATGTGGTATTCAATTTATTCTACCTCCCGGGCGCATTTTTGGGTGCCTTAGTTTCTGACTATTTGGGTCCTCGTTTAACTATTGCTGTGGGAACCTTTTTGCAAGGTATCATAGGTTTTGTTATGGCTGGTGAGTACCCTCACCTAAAACATAACATTGGAGGGTTTGTGGTCGTTTACGGTATTTTTTCAGCATTAGGGGAACTTGGTGCTGGTGATAACATGGGTTTGTTGGCCAGTAAAACTTCTTCTTCCAGTATCAGAGGTGTATACTATGGTATTGCTGCGGCAATGGGAAAAATAGGTGCATTTGTGGGCACCTGGGTGTTCCCAGTTATTATTGACAATAATGGTGGTAAGAAATCCAACGCTGGTATGCAAGCTCCATTTTACGTGTCCTCGTCTCTTTGTTTCTTTTCTTGTTTCTTAACACTCTTTTTTTGTCCATCTGTTGATCAAGATGCGATTAACACGGAAGATGAAAAATTCTTAACCTATTTGAAAGAGAACGGATTCGATATCTCTCAATTGGGAGACTGTTCTAGTACTGAGGACTTGGAAAGCGATAAAAGTCAAGAAAAAGAAAAAGATACCAAGGTTAAGGTGGACACAGAATCCAAAAGCTCATTTTGAATACTAAAAACTGTAGATCGGCTTTGGTATAGTACAATTCAGCGTACAAGATCATATAAGGAAATAAATTTAATAATATTTAATCCATATATAGTCTTTAATAGATAATGAACTAATAATTGACACATTAATATAAGGAATTAAAGTATATGATTTTTAGCACGAAAAGTAGAACAAGCTGCATTTCCAAATGCTTTACATTTTCTGATTATTTATCATTAGTTTTTTCAAAATTTTCTTTTTTAAAGTAAGAAGAAAAACGTTTCTAACAGTTCTTTTTGAATTAATGTATGGATTTTTGTAATATGCCAGATTTTGAAGAATAAAGTTAAACTATTTTGTTGCACAAGTCCTGGGAGGATATCACCCAAACTAATACCTCTATTATTCGTAATCATCAGTAAAGCTCTCCTCGTCGTTATCGATAGAAATGGAATACAAATATTTCTCGACTTTTGTTGGAATAAGAACCTGGAGCTCGTCGTCAGAGACGAAAGTTGCTTTTATTTTCCTGAAGTTAACAATCTTGTCAAAGTAAAAATGCTTTTCAAACTTTCCAGCTTCTTGTGAGAAATCTTTGATTAAATCTTTGGTATCCTCTTCTAACTCAGTATCAGATGCAGAGCTTTCTGACTCATCAGAGGATGAAGATTCATACTGATACTCTTCATCATCTGAAGATTCATCAGAAACGTGTCTCTTTCCGCTGACTATAACTTCATTAGTGTTTTTGTTATAGTCTAACTTGGTGTGTTTCTTAATGATGCCCGGAACACGAAGAGTCAACATGTATTTGTTTTCGTCCAACTCAACTATGCTGTAGTCGTCATCATTTTCTGCATTTTCATCTTCAACTGACGAGTCATATGCACGCAACACATCTTCACGCTCATTTTCTTCATCAGAGGTTAACTCTTCATCTTCATTATCGGATGCACTATACTCAGGTAATCTTTTCTTGTAAATGGTAACACCTTCATCATCAGACGAGTCAGATGAATCATCTTCATCTAAGCTGTCGGAAGAGCTGTCAGATGAGCTGTCAGATGAGCTGTCAGATGAGCTGTCGGAAGAGCTGTCAGATGAACTGTCAGATGAGGAGCCGGAAGCGATGAGTTCATCTTCAGGACCAACGCAATCGCCATCATCGGAGTATGCGCAGCCTTCATCGTATGAGTCGCTTGATTCAGCATCGGAGTCTATTTCGAAATATTCAACTTCAGATTCCGATGAAGAGTTTTCCTCGGTGTCTGATGAGCTATTTTCAGCATTTAATTCGTCATAAAACCCACGTCTTAAGTTCTCCAAAACCAACTGTCTGTTTAACTTTTCTTCATCAGACGAGTACTCAATATCTTCATCAGACTCAAACTCACTTTCTGAGCTGTTAGCCACGAATCTTCCTTCTATTTCCTCTAATGTCTCATCCTCTAATTCATCATTCAAGTCCACAATCTCAGCAGCGTTTTCAATGTAGTAGTCGCTGTCAAGACTGGAGTCAGTATCATAATCTTCCAGGTCGTCGTAATCGTACAAGCTGTCAAGGTCTATGTACTCAACAGCATCATCGGATGTTTCTTCTGAATTACTTCCGTTAGCGTTGACCTCGTACTCCTCTTCACTGCTTTCATCCGTGCTTTCGTAGTCTTCTTCACTTTCTGGTTCTTCAACAAAAACCACGTTAGAAGGCTGCTGCTGGTAATAGTTCCTGTATTGTCTTCTCTTTCTGAAAGTTGGCTTTCTGACTTGATAGCTCTTTCTGTTATGTCTTCTTGCAGGCTTGAAAGATACCATCTTTGAATTTGATAATTTGTCTATAATCCTTTTGTATCTGTTCTGTCTGGACGTATAAAAAACTCTAGCGTGTATCTCAACTGAAAGAAATAGCTTAAACACTGTCTAGGCAAAAAATCCTCTCACCTTGTGGAATAAAATTTAAGTGAAAAAAGATAAAAGTTATCTTGCTTTACAATAGTATTCTATTGGCGTTATTCTTATAGTATCGGACCTGACAGGATGGACCAAAAATTTTTTGCTTGTGTCTATATGGTACTTCGAGATGAGATGAGGCATGGCATATATGACTTCCTAATTTGGTAATATGCTGGTTTAGTATCGCTTCTGTCACTTTCCATTGAAGCAGTTGATATGCACACTGCGCATAGTCTTGCTCTCAGAAACTTAAAGAAACCAAAAGAGCTTGGTCCAGCAAATCATTCCGCTTAGCTCCATCCACTAGTTACCCGCACTAAAGTCATCGTGGTTACGGTACACTACCTTTAAATACAGAGTATAAATAGAGGAGTTTCCCCTGTGCACCCTATTTTGCTCGCTAAATCTCTTTGCCATTTGGCTTAGATCAAGTGTAGTATCTGTTCTTTTCAGTGTAACAGCTGAAACGTCATCATTGATGACTTTAGAATGTTACAAAGGTTTTTGGAAAAATTGCCGGAAAGCTTGATGAGCTTGCTCACACTTTCCAGCACAGTGTCGTTGCCATTGCACATTTAGGCTTCTGACGCAACTTTTTACACTCTTTTCATGAGGCCATGAGAATAGTGTAAAATGTTGTGTTTGTTGTATGTATCAGGCATTTTGTAGACTGTAATCAGGGGAGGGTTTGCGGCTGTGAATATGTCATCGGACCGCTGTAGTGTGTCGCGGAGAAAAGATTAGCAGTTTTATATTAAAAGTAGGTCTCAGTAAGCGGTATAGAGCATGATGACCCAGACAGGGTCCAGCATGGAGGGTAATACGGATAGAGATAGAGTGGATCTATTCCCGAGAATAGATTTTACCATCACAGCTGGAAATACCGAAGAAGAGTCTCTATGTGACCTGAATAGCAGCGTAGGGGCGTCGGATGGTACTAGCTCAGTAAGGCACTTTAAAGAAATATTTAATGGCCATAACGACTCAAATGAACATGGAACAGACTATCAAGTCAAAAGAACTGATACTTATTTGTCATACAGCACGCTGCTCAATGACCCAGGAAGTGACTTAGGTGTCACCGATGGTATTGACAGTGCAATAATCGATGATATGAGTATTGATCGAAGCGAAGGGGAAAAATTCAAGTATCTAAAAGCTTACACGGATATATACAACCTGAAAAATAAAGGCAAGGCGTTAAGTCCCGAGTTTGATTCTACAGACCTAAGTGATTATGACAAATACGTCAAGCAATGTCTTTTAAACGAGGCAATCTTTCAAAAGGTAAAAGAACGAGAAAAAGGTTCGAGAGTTTTGGAAGTAGTTGAACCCAGCGATCTAACTAGAAAGTTTCACTCCGAAAACGTCTACGAAGTAGATGAGTCACTGGGTAACACTGCGTGTTATCGTAACAAAGGTAAAAGATTTTTGAATCTCATTTTTCGTACTGATAGAAGGCGAAAGTTACTCAACTATGATTCCGAATCTCTCGGTACGAGCACAAATTCTCCGAGGTATTTACAAAGAAGACTTAACGTTAGGCACCTTCAAATGATATCATTTGGTGGAACACTTGGAGTCGGCTTATTTTTAAACAGCGGTAAATGCTTCACTATTGCGGGGCCTTTTGGTACGCTTTTAGCTTTCGTAGTGTGTGGTGTGATAGTATTGGCTACGGTGATATCCTTTTGTGAAATGGCAGCATTTGTTTCGGTAATTGATGGTGTGTCGGGTTTGGGATCAAGATTTGTGAACGACGCCTTCGGATTTGCATCAGGATGGTCGTATTTTTTGAGCTTTGCAATAGGGATATCTAGTGAAGTTGTTGCAAGCGTTATAATGTTGAGTTATTATAATAATCTAGATGTCTTTGGTAATAAGGCAATTTCTGGTGGTTTTGTCACTCTTTTCGTAACGGTTATTTTTTTGGCAAATGTTATAGACGTGAGAATATTTGGGGAAGTGGAGTATATTTCTAGTTTAATCAAGTTGTTTGGCTTAATAATACTAATGGTTATTATGATAATAATGAACAGAGGTGTTTTCGGATCAAGCGCATTGGGTTTCAAGTATTGGAATCACCTGAAGTCAAATTTTGATGAAAACATCATATTTGGATTATTCAGACCCTCATTTAACTTGCATGATACGGGGATGGATCAGCCTGGATCTGGAATAGAGGGAAATGGTGGCCGGTTCCTATCATTTTTCATTGCACTCCTAGTTGCAGCTTATGCTTACTCTGGCACAGAGATTGTATGTATTGCTGCTTGTGAGGCACAAAACCCTCGCAGGGCTCTTCCATCTGCCATGAGAAGAGTCTTCTGGCGAGTAGCTGTATTTTATTGTTTGTCAATATTTTTAGTTTCTTTGAACATTTATTCGGGTGACCCTCGTTTACTCAGATACTATCTGGGTCAGCCAGGAATCCCAACAGAAAAATTCAATTCTAACTTTGCTATCAATTATGTGGGGGGCAATAACTGTGCACAATCTATGCCTAATCGCTCCGGGCTAGCTAACGGAGCTGAAAGCCCGTGGATCGTCGCATTAGTGAGTATGGGTCTCTGTAACGGAGGAGCAGTATTAAACGGATTTTTGATCTTTTTTGCTATCACCTGTGGTAATGCTCAGCTCTACGTGAGTTCTCGCACTGTATATTCACTAGCACTACAAAACAAGGCCCCTGCATTTCTCACAAAATGTAATCGATATGGAACTCCTTATTACTCGGTTATTTTTGCTGCAAGCTTCAGTTTACTATCCTACACTTGTGTTTCTGAAGGGTCGACCGTTGTTTTCCAAAATCTTACAAGCATAATTTCTTCCTCTGGAATCATTGTGTGGTTTTCAATGTGCCTCTCCTACATTCGTTTTTACTATGGCCTTAAGAAGCGTCCTGATATTATAAGCAGAGATGACAAGTCATTCCCTTACAAATCTTTTTGTCAGCCCTATAGTGCGTTCATTGGCCTCATTGGTTCATCATTGACCATTTTAGGCATGGGATATGTGGTCTTTTTGAAGGATGAATGGAACACCATGTTCTTTTTTTCAAGCTACGGGGCTTTGATAATCTTTGCTGTACTTTACTTCGGCTATGCTTTGATTATGGGGACTAATACGCCGAATCTTGAAGCATTAGACTTCGACTCCGGTAGAACTGAAATGGATAGGTACATTTGGGACGGAGGAAAGGAATATAACAATAGAGACCCCAAGACTATGTTCTATAGGTTCATATCTTGGTTATGTTAGTTGCGCTACTTTATATATTTTACTGTCTAATTATAATGATTTATGAGATTATTCAATTATACTAGCGAGCCCCATTGGTCTTATATTCATGTTAGTGCATGTCTCGTGTCTGTATCTCGTTTTTTTTTTTTTTTTTTTTTTTTTTTTTTTTTTTTTTTTTGGCCCAAAACTAACGGCCAGTTGAAAATTAGAATACTCATTCTCTATAGGTATCATTTGTTCTCTAGATTTAGATATTTGAAATTCAATTACGCTTGTGATATTTCACATACAGTCAATATGACTTGGGAACCCACTGAGTCTTTTATTCATGGGAAAGTTATAAAGGCATTCTTGCCTTTCAATAAGCATCCCAATTTAAGGAATGATAACTTCAAAAACTTGTATCCGGGGGATGAAGTGTATGTATTCGAAGTTAAGGATAACAAATGGGCTAGAGGGTATGCTATTTCTAAGCCAGCACCTATGGATTTCACGGTGACTTCGGTGAACTTGGATGAGCTTCCAACTCAGATCCTCAAGATCTGCGTTTTTCCCTTGAAATATGTGAAGGTTTTGGAAAGAATTGAATTCAGTCGTCCTCCAAGCTCCGAGGCGAACCTTGTTGCTGAAAACCATCTCATACCAACCATATATGAATCGGAAACTGCGTATAGAGAAGCATTGGAAGGTGACCTGCTCAAGAACGGGCAGAGAGAGAGCTCGAGGAGAGCCCCCGCCTTGCCGGTTTTATCTTTCAAAGACGAACAAGATATCGTTCAAGAAATCACCTACACCTTGGCACTTCTTAACACGCATATTTTTGCGTTGTACTCGATGGGAGAATATCGATTGTTCGATAAACTTACAAAAATATACTTCAACTTAGATGATCTTAGAATCAAATTGTCGAAAAATATCTTGACTTCAAATGAATTACAGGTTGCGAAGGAAAATGCCATTTTTTTGTTGAATAAAATTCCTAAGAAGCTTGCTTCTGATGCAGACAGATTGGCCTTATTAGACAATGATGCGGACAATGAAGTGGTAGATACATCGGGTTATAAGGCAATTTTAGCAAGAGACTCTTCTTCCGGTAATCTCTTATCAACAGATCAGACACTCCCCCCAATGATCGCATTACATCAAATCTTTTGTGCTTTGGCTCCGAACTTCCCTTTAAAGGCACATTTGAATCAAAGCGAATACCAAATTCTGCCGCCACTCAACAAGATTGCTTATTCAGATGCTCCTTCTCATATATTAGTTGAGATCAGGGACACTTTGTGCCCTTCGAATTATGAGCCTCCGGGGTTCACCGGCTTAACGGCATATCTACATCTTCGTAACAATCAAAAAAGATTGACAGAAGTTTACGCTATTACTGCAAACTCATTAGAAGAGTTAGCAAAGACAGAGAAAGTTAGTGCTGCTCTTTTCAAGAATCTCCCTGCTAGTGAAATTGATAACAGGAAAGTCTACTTGGCTATCCTTATAGTAGAAGAAATTAGTCTCAAAGGCAAGGAAAGAGACAGCCCGATCCAGCTTGAGAAGATTAGAAGAGGAGTTGCAGCAGGTGTGACAGATATTACTAGAATAATCATGAAAAGTTCTGATACTCCTCAGTCAAATGAAAACCAAGAATTCACTGTCAAACTTTTCAGCTCTTATCTTAGTCTGAGAAAGTCGGCAAATAAACCAGTTTTGAACGACTCGACAAATAACGGATGGGGTGAGCTTGTAGATAGAATAATAGACGGGTCTACTAAGGGTGTCGCAGTGAACCCCAGAATAGAGCTGATAAAGATATCGATAAAGAAATACAGTCACCAAGCTATACATAAGAATCACAACATTTTGGGAAGACTGTCTGCGATATCCAGAATTGGTCCAATGATTTTTGATCCTTTGGCAGAGAATTATGAAAGAGTTTATTTGAAATTTGGAAGGGTCATTCTTAACTCTTCAAATAAAGACGACTTATTGACTGTTGAGATTAATCCTCCTGCTAATGAAGGAATCACTTTTTATAAGGCGTCTAATCAACGACCTCAGAGTAAGTGGCAGTTTCCATCTGTTGCCCCTGACGAAAGTATCGGAGAAATCGTTAAACTTAATGGATTCAACAATAAAAATCCTAAGAAATTTCAAGGTGAAAGCTATATTGGAGTTTACTTGTATGTTAACGGAATTTTGGCAGGAGAAGGTAGATTATTGTATAAATCTGGTGATAGAATGATTGAAATCAACAAAAACGGTGATCATGAAATTCAAGTGATGTCTATCACAAATAAGATTCCAATTGCTAAAATCGAGGTTACAACAGAGTATATTGGAAAATTTTTCAACTCAGATTCTTCTATTCAAAACATCTTGAACTACGAGAAGTTGCTACTGGGAAGTCAAAGAGATCAAGAGCTTTTGTCAGAGTCTCTAGTCTCTTTCTCGAAACTAGAACTTCATCAGTTGATCAAGTATTTCTCTGAGTTGGTCATTTCTCTCTTTTCTTTGATTGACTACACCAGAAAGCAAAAAAGCCTAGTGAGTATGTCTAGTATTAGAGAAAATGCATTCAAAGGTTTGATTATATTATTGGATGTGATCTTCGGTAAGAACAATCAATATTCTTATCTAATGGAGAAATTCACCACAATCGATAACTTAGCACCCATAGGTGTCTATGTATTGCAAAATGTGTGTGACATTTTCCTGAATGCAGAGAAGAACTGGAATTCAACTTCTAGATCTCTTTGCAGAGTTCTTTACCCTATCATCAAATTATCAGCTTTATCGGTACAAGATTCTGAAGATCAACTAGAAGCTTTCATCAGAAGCTTAGACAAAACTTGCAAGGCCATTTCTTACTTCCTTTCGGTTCCTGCCAATTCGTTGATAACTGACCAAATATTGATTCTTGAGACAGTCGACTACATCTTTACATCTAATATTCATTTAGATAAAGCACTGGCCGTTAAGTATATTTCATTATTCATCGACTCGATTGGCCTTAGGGGTTTGGGTATTGACGAAAATCAGACTACTAATCGTAGGATTGCAACAAGTTTCAGGGAACACGAGATAGTCACCAGCAAGCTTTTGTTGATTAACAGATTGTACACTACCAACCTAAAGGATCTGCCATCTTCAAGGTATATGTTAGTTTCAAACACCATAAGATGGACATTGGAAATATTCTCGGGACCAACAGATGTTGATGCTGTACGTCTAGCTTGCAGTGTTTTCAATTCCGTATGTACTTTACTTTGGGACGCCGTGAATTCTTCGGCAAGGGTAGAAGATGTTCAATTGTGTTATCTATTGGCCAAGTTGTTACCTGTTATTTCAAAAACTTTTATAAAGTACTACAAGTATACGAGACAGAATAACTTTTTCAAAAGCAAGAGAATATTTACTCGTATATTTCCCTCTGAATACCCATTTAAAGAGTATTCTGTTGATCCAGACGTGAACCAGGAAGTCTTGGTTGAGGTATTAGTTGAGCTTTCCTCTATATTCTGCTTCGTGGCGCAGTTGGGTAAGCACGTTGGTGAAGGAAGAAATTATACTGAGATCTTAGACAGTCCTAACTCTAACGAGTACTTGAATGTCTCCAAGTATTTTCAAGACAATTTCAAGTCTAAGGATTTGAACACTTTGATATCGGGTATCAATTTGATAAGGCAAGGTAGTTATATTCCAGAGAGTAAATGGTTATCACTTCATTCTGTCAATGTTCAAGGGTGTCTTGTTGCATTGGAAATTTTCTCTGGCTTCTTGAAAGAATATTATATTCCTCCAATGGATACTCCAGAAAAATTTTCAAGACATTTATGGGGAGGTTACTTAAAAGCATTATTGAAATTAGCCTGTGCTGTACCCGTTTCGATAGAGCATCTTTCTGATATACCAAAAAATGCATGTCATCAAATAACAAGGGATATGCGCGATAGAATAGCAGTTCTTTTAGATGATGCTTGGGATTCATTAGCTTGGGAAGCGAGCGAGGAAAGCTCACAAAGATTTGGCTTATCCAGATATGGTGGCTACCAAGTTGAGTTTATTAACAATGATCATGGTATAATTCAAGACTTGATGCTTTTCGCTCTTCAGCAAAATAGGTCTTGTCAACACTTGGCTGCGAAAATTTTATGGTCAATCATGGTTGCCGACTTTATAATGACCGACTCAGTCGACGATATTGAAACTGAATGCTTGACTGGGCTTTATCGCATCTATTGTGGAGAGCAATATAAGCCATCTTATAATGAACAACAGTCTTTTATTGAAATATTGAAGCAGACTATACGGCTTGATCGAGAAGATGAAGTATTTTCATCGGTATATGCATTTATTGAAAGCTTGTCAGGTTTCTTGGAGCAATTGAATGAATTAACCAGTGTTCCGATAGGTAGGGAGTTCGATAGTGACAGGACATTCCATAAATTGAACATTAATGCGTATTTGAAGAAGGCCAATAAACCGGAACTTTTTAATTCATTTGTACATAATATGTATGAAGACTATGTTAGGAAAGGTGATCATGTTCAGGCTGCATTAAGTTTAGAATTATTAGCTGCCACATACTCCTGGAATCCTAATGATTTATTACCACCTAGTGTTAAACCAAAATTTCCCGAACAATCGTCCTTTGAGAGAAAAGAGGCTTTGTTTAATATGATTGCAGAAAGCTACATGAAAGGAAACAGCTTAGAAAGAGCATTGGATACCTACAATGACTTACTTGTATCCTACAACGAACATACATATGATTTGAAAAGCTTGGCTCAAGTACATAGCATGCTCTCCAAGTTGTACCTCGAGTTGGAGTCATCCGATAAATTAACACCTACATATTTCAAAGTCTCCTTCATCGGAGGAGGTTTCCCCAAAAGTGTCCGTGGTAAAGAACAGATTTATGAAGGTCTACCATTTGAGCACATTACCTCCATTCACGAGAGATTGTTAAGGATGTATCCAGGTGCTATCGTGATATCTGATGAGTCTGAAGCGCAAGCGCTTTCAGAGAAAGTTCTGACGGGTAGATATCTCTACATCACCACAGTGGAGCCTGTCAATGAGATATCAGATAAGTTGTTCAACACCTCACTTGGTGTAAGACAATATGCCAAAAACAAAGATTTGAGATACTTCACCACCTTGAAAAAACTTCCTGGTGCCACAAGTGTATATGACTTGTGGACAGAAGAAACAACCTACGAAACTCAGCAGATATTTCCAACTTTGATGAATAGAAGTGATATCAAAAGCTCCAAGAAAGTTAGGCTTTCTCCGTTGGATAATGCGATTCGAGCAATTGTGCGTAAGAACGAGGATTTAATACAACTTGAGAGTATGGTGAATGTGTCGGTAAAGAAGAAGGCTGATATCACTTTGCTTTTGAATGATTTATCAAGACAATTAGTGGGTACTGTAGACTCCCCTGTTAACGGAGGTGTGGGTCAGTATCGTGGGTTCTTCACTGATGCAGCTCCACAAGACGATACCGATGCGGATAAATTGAGACTCCTAAAAGATGCTTTCAATGATTTAGCCTTGATATTACATCGCTGCTTAGTTTTACATGGCCATTTGATTTATCCACAAATGAGAGCTTCTCACGATATGTTGGTTGATCTTTTCAAGAATAATTTCAAGGATGAGATTAACGCGCTTGGAATCCCTGCAAATTATGACATATCGGTTCTTGCTCGTTACCCCCAATCTGTATCACTGTCCTCAGATAAGCGTTCAATTGCTCCATCTTTCGCTGCAAATTCTATAATGGGAGGGGCCTCGAAGCTCCAGTCTACAGTGAGCAGAACCTCTTCACTTTCCAGCAGTTCTGCCATATCCGGAATATCCTCTATAAAGACATCCCATACTGGTGGATCTACTGGTGGTAGCACAATAAGGACTACGAAGAGAACTGCTTTCCTATGGAAGAGTGCCATAGAAGTTGGAAGAGTTTGAGTGCGGTGAATTATAACTGGTTGTGTACATTGTGTAATTATGTAATATGTTACGTAATCTCAAATATTCTCTTCGAAAGAACTGAAAACGATTTGTTAGAACGAATACAATTTGTCAAAGACTTTTAAGAAGACCAAAATGTTTAGATCAGTGTTACGTTCTGCTCGTTTCACCGCACCAAAAGTACAACCATCTATTAGGGTTATTAACCCTATTAGATTTTACGCTGTTGCACCAGTTAGCAAGGATGAAATTACCGCTCGTGCCTTCGAGGCATTGAAAACTGTCAGTGCAGTTCAGGAATCCAAGCTTTCCTTGGATGCTTCTTTCCAAAAGGACTTGGGATTAGACTCGTTGGACACCGTCGAGGCTTTGGTTGCTTTGGAAGAGGAGTTTGACTTAGAGATCCCCGATAAGATTTCTGATGAGATCAGAACTGTTGGCGAAGCTGTTGACTATATTTATGAAGAAGAACAGAAAGCCTAAGTAGCATAGCGATTTAGCTTGAAAATATGACATACTTGAACCTTTTATGTATATACAACAGTTTGTGATTATTTTCATGTAAAACAGAGCGTTGTTAAATATCTTTATCCCTAATACATAAACTGGAGTCTCGCTTTTGCCATTAGAGCAAAACAGCTGTAGTATATTGGTATACATAATTCTACCTCGGTTTTGAAATGATATTAAAGGTTGTAAATCTTTATTTGTCAAATATTCAAGGAGTTTATTAATTGGTGAGCGAGTGCGTTTCTATTAGTTATCCTTCCAACCATACCTGCAATGAGTAACGATCATACAAAAGAGACAAAGCAAGACAAGATAGGCGATTCCACTAACGAGGAAATCCTTAGCAATGAGCAGGACTTGTCGCATACAGAAGATGAAGCTGATCAACTAATAGAAACTAATGAAAGTGATGAGATACCCCAGCGTGAGGCTACAAACTATTCAGGGAAGGTCATTCCCGATGAGCACCCTCCTCAAATTGAGGCTGATTCAGAGCTCACCAAAGACTATGATCCCGATTCTACCTATCTAGACTTGATACATCTCAAGATTACTTCTTTGGAGGCTCTTAATTTACTGAAATTTCGAAAGCTAGAGTCTTTGTGCTTGAGACAGAACTTAATAACCTCCATATCAGCAATAAAAGATTTGCCTGCTGACACAGTGGAGGAACTTGATTTTTACGATAACAGGATTGACCATATATCCAGTAGTATCAGAAAATTCAAAAATCTAGTGAACTTAGATCTATCGTTTAACAACATCAAGAATATCAAGAATCTTGACACTTTGGTCAAGTTGGAAAACTTATATTTTGTGCAAAATAGGATAAGGGTCATCAAGAATTTAGAAGATTTACAGAGCTTGAAAAATTTAGAGCTTGGAGGGAACAAGATTGAAGAAATCAGTGAAACCATGAGGTCATTACCCAACCTTGAACAATTGTGGCTTGGTAAAAATAAGATTTCACGACTCATGAACCTTGACAAGCTCGCAAACTTACGAGTTTTATCCATTCAATCCAACAGAATTACCAAGATTGAAGGTCTCGAGGGTATGGTCAACCTCGAAGAACTTTACCTTTCGCACAACGGTATAAGTAAGATCGAAAATTTGGACAACAACAAAAACTTGAAAGTCTTGGATATCACATCAAACCGTATAAGCAAATTGGAAAACTTAAGTCATTTAACCCAGCTTACAGACTTCTGGTGCTCTTACAACCAAGTTTCTAGCTTCGAAGAGATTGGAAAAGAGCTAGGAAAACTCCCTGACTTGGATACAGTTTACTTCGAAGGAAACCCGGTTCAGTCGAGCAATCCTACTGCCTATAGGAGAAAGTTAAGACTCTATTTGGGTCCTAGTTTAACCAAAATAGATGCCACATACGTCCAGGGTTGATATGGGTTCTTCGGCTCCTTTATATGCAGGTATCGTGTCTCACTTTCTGTTCATATAGGTCATTATAATATATTTTTCTTATTGTTCATTACCTATTTTTAGTGATGGCCCCATGTTCATAATTTTGGGTACTCTGGTTTCTAGGAAATATAAACATTCTCGTAACCTCCTCACCTTACTAGTTAGTTCTAGAAAGTAGATGAACCGTTTTCAGACTCTTTTGCTCCATCAGTATCGTGACATTATAACACATCGCGACACTAAATTTTCGATCTAGGCAATTCTCGAAATTTCTAGTTGGTTGCATCCGACCATAATCCACTAACCTCGAGTGACCATGGCCTGAGTGCTCGAGGGTATATTAAGAGCATCCAATGTTATCTGAAAGCTCAACATCAACAAGAAAATTAATCAAGAGTATTAAGTATCATTAGCGACAGAGATCAAAAGATTAAGGATGCTTTCACTTTACAACAATTTGCTTTCTGCAGTCGACCTGTTTGACGACTTATTCTACAACGACAATGACTTTAGGGAGTTTGCAAGAGGCAGAGACTCCGATGACAACTACCAAGTTTCTAAGAGGACACCAAGAAGAAACCGTCCTTTCAATGACTGGGCATTAGGTAGGTTGCGTGGTGGAAACGACTTCGGTGAGATCGGGTCCTTTAGAGACAACTTCTGGAAAGGATTCAACGGACCAGAACTCAAGGAGGAGAAAGACAAGTATGTTGTGACCTACAATGACCCTAATTTGAAGAATAAAGAAGTTAACATCGACTTCCACAAGAAGGAGAAAGAATTGTTGATTACCACTAATGAGGAGAGGAAGGACGGAAACAGCTCCTACACTAGTTCCTCTGAAAACCGTTTGACTTTGAGCAAGCCTGTCAAATACAACGACATTACGGCAGACTTCAAAGAGAATGGGCTTGTCATTGTGGTTCCTAAAGTTGAAGTTGATAAAGATGATGACAACGTTTACAATGTGAAAATTAATGGCATACCACAAAAGAAGGCTATTGGTTCGAATGGTGCTTCCTCCAATGGAGAATCTGCTTAATTAGTATGAAGATATAGGGATCTTTTCCCAATGATATAGGCTATATATGGAGTATATAGTTTGTTTAAGTTCTTGGAATTGAAGCTTTTCCGTAAATTGGGTGCAAATTGTAGCCACGAGATTACCACAAAAATTAAGAAAAATTAAACTTTTTCTCAAATAAAAGTCTGGTAACACAGCAAGTGCTAGACCGATAGAAAATCTTCAATGCTAAGATATCCTACTAATATTGGTCAGATACATCGTAACATAATCATTTTTGGATCAGAAAACTTGAAGCAAATGCTATGGGCGCAGGCAGGAAAAGCACTCGCAGGGTTGAGGAGGTTTCAGATAAACAAAAAAACTAGAGATGACACGGAACAAACAGACGAAGAAGAGGATAATTTATTGTCTCACAGCCTTGTTACTTTCACTGTGAGCTTGAACGATGCAGTCCCTGATCGCTTGACGGATAAAGATAAAGACAGTCAACTTTCTTATTCCGGTACAAGACATAATACAGAAAAAAAAAGGCTGCAAAGCTTACAGGGCTGCTGTACGGACCAAGAAGCTTCATACATCTCTGAGAAAGATAACTACAGTTGCCAGAATTCAAGACCGTTTCATTCTCATGTAGCTTCGAGAGGTTCGAGTTCGTCTCAAAATAACGAACCTCTATTCAGCCATTGCACAGAGAAGCAGATTGACAAAATGATAATGGAACTTCAAAATAGCAATAGAAACACGAGAGATCAAAACAGCATGGCTGATGAAAAAAGCGATGAAGGTAATAGCGCATTATTTTTTCCTCAAGGCGAAGGACAGAGAAATAGAATGTTCGCAAGCAGCCTAGGAAGCATGACAACAATAGGAAACTATGCCAGTGGATCCTCAAGAATCGGGCACCAATCAGTGAGGCGAAATATATCGAACCCACACAAACCAAAGCTTGAAAGTTCCAATTGCTATATCACGCCCCCTTCTAGCACTTATATCAGTTTAGTGAAGACCAGATGCAACTCATCTGTTGAAACTCCAGCAACGGACTATAGTAACAGCATGAAAGAACAGATACCAATTATCGTGAATCATTCCAAAGAAGAGCTGAACTCATATCACCAGAGGAACAAAAAGTATATTGTGAGAAGGAGAAAAACTGAACCGTGTTACATTAAAAACCTACCCAAGTAACTATGTACGTTAAGTGATATGCATTGACAGATCTAAGAAAGCTGATTATCTTCAGGCTTATAGTTGTCTAAAACAATTCTGTATATGAAGGAAGGAGCAAATCCGCCGATATTTGTTATATAGATGTCTATGTGTTCTGGTGGTACATAATCGGTTAATGGATTCGTTACCACATCAACATTATCAATTAATTTGAAATCATCGTGATTTAACACAGCACTGGAGTTTCCGACTTCCACTAAATCATCCCTGTTAAATGGATACAATGGACTCAACTTATAGAGACCTGCGACCGCAAACACTGGTGTCTTATGTTCCTTAGCACACTCAACGACATTCGACACACCAAAATCAGAGATACAGCCTCCATTAGCAAACACTGTGCTAGAGCCTACTATCACTTTTCCAACTCTAGACATCACTGCAAAAATAGTAGAATCAGGAATCAAGACAGCTTCTATACCATGATTTGCCAATGTCTTGACGAACTTATGCGCTTTCTTTATATCATTAGGATAATTTTCTGTTACCAATACGCTAAACTTTCTTTTCGTCCTGGCCTTCAACAAAAAATGTAAAACAGTATCAGATGTTGGCGTTGGCGTTAATAGTAACTCATTATCGTGTATCAAGTCTGCAGACATCGCTTCAATACCCTCATTGACGTTTGAAATCTCATCAATTAAATCTCTTATGCCCTGGATAATTATAGATCTTAAATCACTGCTCTGTTTTTTCAGTTGGATTTCAACCTTGCTATTATTATTCGTGTTGGTAGACAACAAGCTAAACATAGAGCTCATCATAGCTGAATTCGTCGTGTTATCAGTATGCTCATTTTCAATCTCGTCTCTGATAAGAGCCAAAACTCTTCTGACAGTGTTGCCTGAGATTAACACTCTTGGCTGTGCCTCCTGTAACACAACTCCGACTTTTCTAATCAAGTTGATCAAGTCATATGGATTAGTCCATCTCGCAGCTGATATCACTCTCATTAATAAATGGGAAATCGCAAGAGAAACATCTTTGTCTCCACCAATTTGGTGTCTCTTTAATTGAGCTACGAGTGGATCCACCAAAGATATGATCTCAGGTGGTATGGTTTCGTACGTCATCGTTTTCAATAATTTGTATAGATAGTGAAATTAGTCTGTTATTCTTCGAAAAAAATTGAAGACCCACCGCAATCATGTGATGCGTTCATGAAAGAGTTTATTCGATGTATAGTTTTAACTAGCCACTTCTAGGTACAAATGAACACCTTCACTAACAGCATAGAAGAATGCTTAGACAAAATATTTGAATACTCGGCAAAGTTTCGGGTAGACGTTGATATCATTCAAAAACTTGCATCAATCTTGAAGCTTGATACGTTTATAGATAATGACGCATACTCTCACGCTATAGACCCTGAATTCAAGGCAAGTTATAGGAATAAAGTGAAATACAAGAGACTCTCGATAGCTGGATCCTCAATACTAATTGACATTGATTTTATAGATAAGACCATATTGGGTGTTTGGATATCTCTGGCACAACATTCAGAAAATGAACAAGATCAGAAAGTAGAACAAAACTTAGGCAACATAGAACAAGAGGCCGACGGGAAAATTAAGCTTACAGTAGACTTAAAGGCGAAAAATTCGTTCATTAGAAAACCCAGAGGAGATGGACAGGCAGCAGCAGAACAAATCTTATTAAGCAACTTCGAGAAGGGCACTCTTTCTCTGTTCTCTACCAATTTGAAGTATCTTGGAACTTTAGATAAGTATTCCGCATCTGGAGTCGACATGTTTGAATATATGGATAGTATTGCGTCTGTATTATCTGCATTTCAATTGGCAGAGGAGAAGCATAACGAGGGCTGGCTCATAAAGGAAGGATTGAGCTCGTCGTTTGGAAAAATCAAGATTAATGATGAAAAAGATGGTCTTTTAGGCATTTATTCAGAATTCTGGAGAGATGACAGGTATATTAATCATGAGGTAGAAGGAAATAACCTATCAATTTCTACGGGTGGCGCATACCTGATTCGATTTGGTGTAGATTCCAGCGATGAGAAGCCCAAAGACTATCTCAGACAAGTAAGAGAACATGTGTGGAAAATCTTAGATGCAACCAGCGGGACCAAAGACTGTATAGTTGACTACACTAATAATCTCTCAGGCATTCAATTTAACGAGCTGACCAAATTGATGTTGAGAGTAGAATTTCTCCACTCATTTTTTATTCCCGTACTGGTATTGGAATACTTGGGTTTAGCGAGATACAAGTTATCACTTTCAGAGATTGAAAGTACTCAGTTATTTGATGCCTTGAATAACAATCAGAGAGTTGAATACTTAACCAAAAACTTCGGGACAGAGACTAAGCTCTCTCTCCAGCAAAAATTAATACAAGAATATGTTCCGTTAAAGTTCGTTTCACTTGACGATATAACAGTCCTACCAAAATTGATTTCAGCGGCTAGAAATTATCTTGTTTTATCCAATTTATTACGAAAGATAAGCAATAAGTCTTTCAGGAATTCTTTGGATGAGGCAGAGGGAGCCTCTTTAAGCATGGTTGATGACCCATCTTTGGCATTGAGACGCAAATTGAAAAAATCTTTAAGTCTTTCCAAGGATGTGACTGATGAAGAACTTCAAGCGTTGAATGCCGACCAAAATAATACCTTCTCTGTTGAGAAGGAGTCTACTAGACTAGATGATTTTTTGAAAAAGGAAAACAATGATATCAACTCTGATGAGGAAAGCGATATCAATCCTAATCAAAATCTCGATCCATACATTTCTCTTTCGATTGAGGATATAGACTTCGCATCTTCAAACACCGATATCATCATATCATTAGAGGGCTACTTGGATAATAGTAATCATGATAAGGGAAATAGCTTTTCTTTGAAATTTAGAATTTCAAATGGAGAAATACTTCCAGTAGTGGAAATAGATGAGCTGGCCATGATGATTGATAATAAGGAGCATGATCCAAACGTAAGTGTCATTAAAAAAATCAGCGTTACGGAAGACATTATATCGGCCTTAAAGTATGTGTATTCTAGCTAACTATGTACGTTGGTTTGTATAGCGCGGCGTAACATCAAAGTAAATCATTACAATAGTGTAAGACAATTAAAGCTTAACACCAATATGGATAGCTGCAACTCCGAACGTTAAATTCTCGTAGCCATTATCGGGAACAAAAAATCCTGCCTTCTCTATCATTCCTTTGAATTCTTCCTGTGGAGGAAATTTTCGAATACTTTCTACCAAATATTGATAAGAATCTCTGTCGTTTGCAATCAATTGACCCATCAAAGGCAACATTGAGAATGAATAGGCCTGGTACGCGTAATTGATCAACGGATTCTCAACGTGCGAGAATTCTAGACATGCAAATATCCCACCAGGCCTCAAAACCCTGTAGGCTTGGTCTAAACCAGCTTGAATATCGGTGAAGTTTCTGATACCGAAAGCTATGGTGTAGACATCCTTAGAGTTATCAGGAATTTGTTCTAAGGTCTCACCATTCTGCACCATAAACTTAACTCTGTCTGAACCATCATTCCACCTGGTGTGTTTGAATCTCGCCTCTCCTTCTGTCAACATATCAGAATTGATATCAGCTACAGTCATGGTTGAAAGTCTGTCGTGGTACTTTGTTTCGGCATGATCTAAAAGACCAAAGGCGATATCACCAGTCCCTCCTGCCACGTCCAAAAAGTCCAAAGGCCTGCTAGCACCAGGTCTCATTCCAGCATCCAATCTGTTTATGAAGTGGTGCTTCCATAACCTATGTACACCAAAAGACATAGTATCGTTCATCAAGTCATATTTCGAAGCGACTGATGAAAAGACGCCTTTAACTAACTTCTCTTTATCATTCTTATCGACTGTCTTGAAACCAAAATGTGTGGTATCATGATTCGAGTTATTTGACAAGCATCTTAAACCAAGGGGTTTAATTCCTCTGATGCCTCGTGTCTTCACTCCAGACAATAAGTGTGGAAGCATATTCATAGAGATAATTTAAATGGAATCAAATGATTATTTAGCGAATTTTTTCAAGTCGCATATATGGTCTATAAACCTACTTCACTAGTAGGAAGCAAACTAAGAGAAGCTAAAAATATGAAAGCCAGTGGTTACTAGAAAAGAAAATATATTATATTAACTAACGTATACATTAAGCTTGTACGATTCTGACAGTGTTGGAGTGACCAGAACCTCTTGTCCAACCTTGGATAGTCACAATGTTATCACCTTTTTTGATAATACCCAACTCGATAGCTTCGGAAACAGCCCATCTCAATCTGTTTTCAACATCTTCTTGCCAGTTCTCGACCTTAGGCTTAGTGTAGACGAATGGGTAAACACCTCTGTACAAGTGACAATATCTGGCAGCTCTCTGATTTCTTGTGACCATCATAATAGGAACCTCTGGCTTGTACTTTGAGACCAATCTTGGTGTAGTACCCGAAGTAGACAAAGCCAAAATAGCTTTACAGCCTTGCTCGTAAGCAGCAGAAACAGCAGCCATTGCACAAGTTTCGGTAGTTGGAGTCGGTCTGATAGCCAAAGATCTGATGTCGTTGTGCAACTCTCTGTATGCAATGGCCTTCTCAGCGATGATGGCGGTATTGTGCATCATAGAAACAGCCTCGAAAGGGTAGTTACCCTTGGCAGTTTCTCCAGACAACATGACACAGTCAGCACCGTCCAAAATAGCATTACCAACATCAGAGACCTCGGCTCTAGTTGGTCTAGGGTTATACGTCATCGATTCCAACATTTGAGTGGCACAGATAACAGGCTTTCCAGCCAAGTTACACTTAGCAATCAATTGTTTTTGAACAACGAAGACTTGAGGAGCTGGAATTTCAATACCCAAGTCACCTCTGGCAACCATGACACCATCCGTTTCTTTCAAGATGTCATCGAAGTTGTTCACACCTTGCTGATTCTCGATCTTAGCAATGATTTGGATGTCACGACCTTCTTCACCCAACACCTTACGAATCTCTTTGATGTCGTCACCGCTTCTGATAAAAGAGGCAAAAATCATGTGGACCTCGTTCTTCACACCAAACCTGATGTCAGACACATCTTTTTCGGACAAAGGTGGGAGGTCGACATCTGTACCTGGCAAGTTGACACCTTTGTGGGAACTGATCTTACCAGCGTTGACAGATCTTACTTTCAAAGTCTTATCATCAACAACTTCTAAAACTTCGAAAGAAAGAACACCATCATCGACGTAGATAATTCTTCCTACGTCGATGACCTTAGTGATGTTTTTGTAGTCAATGTACATCACCTTGTCGTTGCTTTTCTTGGAGTAAGCATCATCGGTGGTGAATATCATTTCATGATTAGGAGGAATTGCGTAGTCCTTGTCACCTTCGGTAGTTCCCGTTCTGATCTCAGGACCCTTAGTGTCCAATGCAATCGCTAATGGACGTCCTTTGTAAATCTCCTCGGACTTTTTGGCATTGTCAATCACAGTTTGGTGATAGTCGTGAGTTCCATGGGAGAAGTTCATACGAACAATGTTCAAACCAGCTTTTCTTAATTTAACAATTGTATCCACATTATTCGTCTTAGGACCGATAGTTCCAATTATGGAAGAACGACGTAAAACCTTGTCAGGGGTTTCAGAGGCGTCTAAACGTGTTAACCAACCTAAAGCTGCGTGAGACATCTTGTATTTCTAGGTGTACTACTGAGAAAATGTTAAGTTCAAAGAGATTTTGCTTTAGCAAGAAAAGAATTCCTTATATATGGAATGAATCCAAAATTTTTCGTATCGCAGGCCCGGTTGATAGTGGGCCGGCAGGCAACGACCTTTAGCTTGTCGATTTTTTTTTGAAAGAACAAAGATGAACTAACAGGGTTACAACTGCTACACCATAAGAAGATACATGTACTTTGTGTACTTATGACCAAGCAATCAATGAAGGTATGCTTGACCTATAGCAAAAAGTGAAAAACCATGCAACTTTGTAATATGTTGCTTGATATGTGGTGGTACTATACAGGAAAATAGAGGATCTGGTCTCATTTAGAAATACATTAGTCCGACTATACTCTTAAAACGTTGAGTCTTGTCATGACGTTACTTAGACATGTACCCTTCTGTGGGCTTTCGGGATCGGACTTCTGTAAATTGTCACCTCTCGCATGCATCATTAAACTGTAAAAGGGTAATCAAAACATGTAAAGCTACAACCTGTAACATAACAACTAACATGCAAAACGTTCAGATCGTACATGTGGGCTTCATCAGTCTTCACGTAGATAGTGGTACATCGTAGAAGGATGGTCGTACCTATAATTGCTGGACTAGGTATAACGGCTGCGGCTTTGATGGCCAAAACTACAATAGCTGCATGTGCACGGTATCGCACGTTGACACCTCAAATGATAGCGGCGATGAATGGAATCAAAGTCTCATATCATAATGACACTAACAACTTAACTGTATACGATGAGCTTCGAAGGAGGTTCCCTAATAGGGGATTTGACGAGAAAATGACAGAGCGAGAGGCGCTTTTAATTTTAGGGATAGAGGAGCATGAAATAGAGCTGTTAGACAGTAAGATGGTCAAGGACCGATATAGAAAGCTTATGATACAGAATCATCCGGATAAGAATGGAAGCCAGTATCTTAGCCAAAAAATAAACCAGGCTAAGGACGTAATCGAGAAAAGTTATCTATTGAAAAAGTAAACGAGTACGATGCTATAAAAGTTTTGTTTTAGCTGTCTGCCGGTGGTACACTGCTCCCATTCATTTCAAACCGTGAGGTACTGTAGCCGTTCCCATTTGTCACTGAACCCTGAGGAGCCTTTTTCTTTCCTCCTTCGAAATTCTCTCTCACCCTGAGGTAGTGATTAAGTTCTTCGGCACTAACGGAGGGTGTCAAATCTTCTTTTGCTTTTTCGAAGTCACCCATATTAACCACAACTTTAATGTCATTATCTGTGGCGACGTTATCAAACCACCAGCGTGTTGTGATTTCCAGCTTACCCGACTTTTTGCATTCTTCATTGTATAGTGTAATTTTCTTATCTACGTCAGTAGCTATTCTAGTCATAGCATTCAACATAGCATCGGAACAAAGAGCATAAAAATCCGCACCAGTAAATGTAAATGGACATTTAGATGCCAAAGCATTCAAGTCAACGTCCGACCCCAACGTAAACTTACGCGTTAATGCCTCCAAAATCTTAGCTTGTTTTTCATTTGTATCTGATATACCCAAGTAAACCATCTTATCAAATCTTCCTGGTCTGAGTAACGCTTCATCTAAAAGATCAGGCCTATTAGTGGCACCGACAACAAATACTCCCCCAGAGCTGTTTTCTCCACCACTCATACCATCTAATTCTGCTAATAACTGAGACACAATTCTGTCCATGACACCTCCAGAATCTCCTTGATTACCTCTCTTTGGTGCAACAGAATCTAATTCATCGAAAAAAATGACACATGGTTTGGCATCCCGAGCCCTTTGGAATACTCGTCTAACATTTGCTTCGGATTCTCCTATATACATGTTAAGCAACTCAGGACCTTTGACACTGAAAAAGTTCAAAGAGAAGTTTGTTGCAATAGCTTTGGCAAGTAATGTTTTACCAGTACCAGGAGGGCCGTAAAACAAAATTCCACTTCTTTTTTTCAATCCATTAGCGAAGAGCTCAGGGTGTTTCAATGGCATATCGATAGTATCCATAATTTCATCTTTTACTAAGTCTAGACCTCCTACATCTTCCCATTTAACATTAGGGATTCGAGGAGCACCAATAGAATCACTAAATTGGTTACGTGCATCGTTAATCGAAAGGTTGAAATCTTCAGGAATCCAATTTATAATGTTTCCGTATCCAATTTCAATAAGTTTATCGACAGGAATTCCAAACACCTCTGCCATTTTTTTAACTCTTGTTAAAGCTACTGACTTAGCTTGTTTAACAATAGCGATTATATCACGAGGTGTCAAACCTGCAGACTGGAGAGCTAATGATTCGTAGTTGACGTCTCTTCGTTTAATGAAGCCTGCATTACTTATAGCAGACACGAATGAGTCTTGCCTGAATGATGAGTACTTAGTGGCTCGCTTAGACTCATTTTCAATCACAAATTTGAATATTTCTAATCTCTCGCTTTCTTCTGGAACATTTAGGTCTATTTGGAATTTGATTGACAGCCTTAAGCTATCATTGAGTTTGTCTATGTCGTTGCAGCTGATAACCAACAATAAGTTTGGATACTCTCCTAAATATTCATTCAAAGTTTGGGTGACCTTTAAAGCCAATGATGTAATAATGTTAGAATTCTGATCATTTTGGTTACTCAGAGCGCAGATCGCCTCCACATGCTTAACATATAGTATATGAAAAGTAGATGTAACATTTGTATCATTTGAAAGACTTTGTCCATTTAAATGCTTATCAATTTTACCTTTCAAAATTCCGATTGTCTTCAACTCTGCACCTGGGTTCACTAATTCAAGACAATCAATCTCGATGAGGTTTACGCCCATATGAAGAGCTAGACTTCTAAGAAGTGTGGTTTTACCTAACCCTCTAGTCAGAGAGTTAAGAAGCACTGAAGTCTTGAGCTTGATTGTAGAATTTGACTTCATACAAGTTGTAAGGATATTCTTGAGTTCAGTGTAGTATTGGAAAATCCCGTGATGCTCGTCAATAGCCTTGCTATAATCAAAAACGGGAGGTAGCTGCAAGAAAGAATGCCACTGGGAAAACCTGTTTTCTGGAAGGCGTATATATTCGATTCCGGACGAAATTAATCTGGTCTTCAGAGGATCGATGATACATTGTCCTGTTTCTATATGCGGAGAATCATCCACTACCAAATCTGTGATCTTGAACCATGCCACATCATCTGGATCCCCGGTTGGAATTATTCCTATCTCATCAAAGGTATCATCATCTGCCGTCTGCCCTCCAGCACTCCGTTGTTGAATCTGGTTTGATATGTCGAATAAGGATTTTGCTAATACCGTATCGACTAGGACTGGAATCAAGCCATTTTGCGTAACGCATTTGAAAGAGTTGTTTAATGTACTTTTCAATTCAGAAAAGAACTGTTGCTGATATGTTTTATCCATGGTTACAGGAGATGCAACTCTGGCTATAGTAACTGATTTAGCAGTAGGTAGGAAAGAGTACAAGGGCTTATCTTTTTGTTCAATCTCTTCAAATCTAACGCTGTCATTCTCATTTAAGCCCAAATTCAAAATAAGTATCGGCGAGAGATAAACGCTACCTTTCTCGAAGGACTTATGTGGCTCAAGGAAGGTGAATATCCTAATAATGGCTTTCCCACCATTGTAAACTAGCTTGACATTATTCCCATTGAACAATGGAAATCCAATTTTCATAAAATCCTCTGTATTCATAAACGCGTACAAGTCACTATCTTCCTTAATATGCGTATCAGGTAATTCGTCCACCGTCATTTTTTCCTGAAGGGGTCTAGCTTTGAAAGAAGGATTGAAGACTTCAGAGGATTTATCTAACGATGATGACAAATAACGTGAAACGTCTAAATCAAAGACTTCGAGGGTGTCACCATAGTCTTCAAGGGAGGTTTCCTCACCATGTTCGTCTTGCTTAATTAGTATAATCTCAGTATTTTCGTCAGCAAAACCCTGGTTGAAAGGCTCACAAAGCTCAACGTAACCTCTTACTTCCCTGATACGTGATCCAATTCCTATAACCCGACCTCTAGGTAATAAATTCTCGTTGAAAATTACACGTCTGACAGAAGAAGTAGCTTTTGCTTTTAATATATCGTACATTAACGGCGATGTGGAAATGAATATTTTAGATAAAGCAACGATATCAGACTTCCTAGCACTTCGAATAAGGCAGGAGTTAATCGTGAGATTCGTACCAAAACCAGTAAAGTCGGAGTGGTTCACAAATGTCACTGACATCTTGGTATCAGATTTAACAGCACTAACCCTGTAAAGTTTAAACTCTGTGAAGTAATCCGGTGTTCCTAATAGTTTTACTAGCACAAATTTTTCATCATTAGGTGTGTAAGTAACCTCGTTGAACAATTGATTGTACAACTTCTCTGAAATAAAAAGTTGATCATACTGGTTAACGAGACGAGGATCACTGATAAAGTCAACGGACGCAAATAACGAATTCTCCTTCTGCAAATAGTACTCGTTATTCAGTACCACCGACAGCATGTCTATAGCACTTATAATAAACTAAAGTGCTGCTGTAAAAGTCTTACAGTAAATCCTTTGAAATTACCTTGGCCAATTCGATTGTCCTCGGACTAAAATGCGGAGATGCGATCAAGACATCTGACGATACGTGAAAAGGGATTGCTTTTCAATCCATTTATTACAGCTTTTCTCTTATAGGTTTATCGTGCACTCATACACAATGATACTCTGGACGAGAGTGGGGATAACTGTCCAATGCCACGGCTCTAGTTGTCTCGCTGATAGACTCAATTGAAGTATGAAGCTCTTGCAGGTATATATATCTACAGATGGAAAACTGCGAACCTCAGATTCTTAAAAGCTTCTCTTTTACCATGATGAGGAAGATGAAGAATATCAACGCCCAGTGGTCTCAACTCGATGGTGTATGAATATGATGGGCAAACATGGAAGAATGGTATCTCCATAGTAGGTGTTACCCGGATATACATACTTAAGCTTTAAAAAGATTTTCTCTTCTTACTCTTGAGAATAAAATGTATAAGCACGCTTGAACTTGCTGGACGAGGACGAAAGGTATGTAATGTGAATGGGCTACGATGGTAGATAATACAGTTGTATAGACAGAGATGTTCTGAGTGATGAAAAACTTTATTCTTTCATACCGTTTAAGAGCTTTTTGGAATGGTGACCGTTTTGGTTACACTGGATTCCGTTGCAATGACCTGGTATGGTTTGTCATAGTTACACTGACACGAACTGTATTATTTTGCTAGCTTATCAAGTGAAATTGGAATGCAGATGAACTAATAGGGTAGCGTTTTCTGTAGTAATGTTCATAATAAATACACATGTATCATCATGCAAACGAATTGGTCGTAGTACAGTCACTGTCGCATCCGTCATCAATGTAGAAAACGAAAAAGAAAAAACAATATATAATAGACCCAGCTCAGAGGCGCGAGGCTACAAATGTGATGTCGGAGACAAATTAGACTTCCTTATTTTACATCAAGTATAAACTTATTAGTCGATATGTATATAATCAAAGAATTTAAGCATCATCCTCAACGACGACAGTTTGCAAACCCTTAGCAGAAGGAACATTCACAGGCTCAACGAATGCAAACAATTTTTCCTTAGCGTCTTCCTCATCGTTTCTCTTTCTAGAAATTCTTAATCTCATTCTCTTCTCGACACCTTGAACACCTCTCTTCCACAAAGCAATGTTCAACTTTGGGTCCAATCTGACATCAGTAGTACCCATGTGCAAGGTAGCAAACTTCTTGATCTCCTTGACAGCCTTTGGAGCTCTCTTCTTGAAGTGAACACCGTGCAACTAAATTGAGTTAGTAATTATTCAGATATCCAACAGAAGTCATGTTCCTCACATGCTTCTCTATAGGCGTCAGACCATAATAAGTCAGGCAATCTTCAAATCCAATCATATGCGCTTTCTCCTTTTCTCTGTAGTCTCATTATCATTCCCTATCGATATCTAATTTTTAGGTTAAGCGCTTGAAGCCTGAAAATTACAGAATATCCACCGTGCTTGATACTATAATAAACATACCCTCTTGTTCAAGTTGATTGTGTATTCACGGGTAACAACGTCTTGCAAAGCCATCTTGATATCGACTGTTGATGTTAAATAAAACTGTACTTAGCTGAGGTATAATTTTTCAATAAATTTTCGTTATACGTTACTGAGGGTTGTATCATATTACACAAAAATCATCGAAATTATGAAAACGTGATATAGATGCACATTAGGGCTTGTGCCCTAACAAATCTAAGTATTATATGCATATATCTCTAGTATAAATCAAAGACCTTGTCTGGATAGCTCTCCCACAAAGAAAGCACATGAGTATATATGGTGTTTATCTTACTATTAGATGATTCTTCAGCGACTGGCACGCTGTTTGTAGCCTTATGACTTAGAACATTGTACACGTCCCAAATACCTAATGTAGAGGTAAGTATGCTGAAACTTTGGTTAGGGTCCTGCAAAATTCTTAGAATATCTCTGAGGCCAGGGGAATCACTACTAGCAAAATCGTCTACCTGTAACTTTTTGGCAGAGTTTTCGAAGGTGGTTAAAGTAGCCTCGTTGATTTCGCTTTCGAACATGGATTCATATTCACCTGCGACAAAAGATGAAACCTTTTCAAAAGGTATCTTTTGCTCTATTAGCATATGGGCAGTGACTAAGATAAGCATTAGTGAGATATTTGACAAGCATTGCTTGTACTTGTCTGAGATATGACCATTTTTTTCTTGGAGTTTTAAATCATGTCTCATCGATTTGATGTAATTAAGTAGTGTTAGGTAGTTACGTGATTTGAGTAATATTGCCATAACATTGTAACTTAAATTAATTATTCTCGATAAAAGTAAGCTTTTATCGTTGTAGGTGGAAGATTTAAGCCTGAGCTGGTAACACAATTTGTACAAATCATTTATTAGGTTCATGTTGGGGGAGCTCTTCAACCTCAATATCAAAGTTAGAAGCGTGTGTTCAATTGCACCATCATTATTCTTGGGTAAGGAATATACCGGAACAACCGTATGAACTATTTGCTTAGGATGATTATGTTGAACGATCGGCATTTTTGGCGATGGTTGATTTGGTGGGTGATTATTGTTCTCCCTCAAGAATAAGGCATTGTTTAATTGAATCGCTTCCGATTTGGCGTATGATATATTGTTATTAAACAAATGTAAGCTTAATCTAGCCTCCCATACTTTGAGCTTATCTCCAATCGATGAATCATGATTTTGCAAAAGGGAATATGTTAAATCTATTAGTTTCTGGAAATTCGACTCTTTTTGACATTCTTTTAGCATAGAAGCTACCGAAGTATCGTTTTTGTTGACACTATCAGAAGGAATTATGGCAAAAAGCCGTTCATCCCTCAAAAAAGTACTGTCGTTAACGTTCATCGATAGATTATCTTTCGTTTATGATTGCTCGTTTCGGAGCGAATATCATCAAACATATATTAATTGATATATTATAAATGGAAAGTTATCAACATCAGGATCTTAATCCACAACATAATAACACTAGCCATGATACAATCGTGAGGCAGGCCAAAGCTAATCAAAAGAGATGTGTTCAAAGTTCAAATGTCTTATCAACACAATTGCAAAATAACTTAGGATTGTTAGTAGCCAATAATTCGAGTGCTGAGAATGGTGCATGTTCCAGTATCCTTGACAAAATCACCACGATCCATCAGCTAGATAAAGAAGTCGATAGGCAGCTCAAAGAAGACATAGCTGGGAATGCCGAAGCACTTTCTATGTCTAACAGTAAACTTGGAAAATTGTTGAGCAATTTCGATTACAAGTTGCAACTCGACAAAGCAGGCAATGATACTGGAATAGAGAACCTTCAGCGAAGAGCTGAACTTATAGATCAAGAGCTTCGAATACTAGAGCAAACCGTTGTTTATATAAAGCAAGACAAAGAGCTCTGAGATATGGTGTATTATTTCATTCGACATTAAGTATAACATTATTTACATAACTCAATTATACACTTGAACGTTCACGGTAAACCACGCGCTGCCCTCTCCCAACGTTCTTCGGCTATCCAACCTGCATTAATTACTTGTATTAAGTCCGCTAAGTTGAGGCGTCTGCCCCCTTTCAATGGTTTTTCCTTATCTACTAGATTGCAGTAAATGCGTGCGTATGACTCCCTCGGTATATGACTTATTGAGAACTCCTCGATTCTATCCCCAAGTTTCTTGTCAGAATTAGCGTCTTTGGCTATCCACTTTGATCGTCGGAGCTCCCACAATTTTTCTCCGATATTAATTGTGTCTATAGACTCCAACGATGGTAACTCATTCTTGAGCATCGCTACTTTGCTGTCGTCCGTATCTGGAGCACCCTGCGCAACATGCGCATCCCACAACTCACGCAACTGGCACACGTCGAGATCCTGGAAGCTTGTTTTGGCTGTTTCGTTATCGGTATTGAAATCGGGTATCGGTCCGCTCGATTTGCTGGTCGATGAGCTCATTAATACAGTATACCTTTTGCTCTCGGATTTACCCTCCGGCAGTTCAGTATCTTCCACTAGCAGCGGTGAGCTGACTATCGTCTCCTGACGGCCATCCTGCTGTGATTGCTGATGCATTTTATCAAGGTTCTGGTATTTTTGGTACTCTCGCAAAAATTTTTCCTCAGTAGAGTTATATCCCTGGCTTAGTCTCGTTAGTCTGTCTAACGTGTCGTCTGTCTCCTCGTCTTCAAAAAGCTCGTCCACTAAGTCGTCAGATGGGAATATTTCTTCTGATAAGAGCCGTAACCTCAGCCGAACACTACTCCACAGTGATGAGAACCTCCTCACAAAATTTTGTAATAAATTTTTCTTATTACTTTTTTTCTTCTTAGGCGACGCCGTCTGACTCACAGCCATTTCAGGCAGTCTTATCATCTCAGCGACTTCTCAGATACGCTTTTATATTATAAACTAGATTACTCGTCTGTATATCACTGTCTTCCAAATTCTAGATGTCTCTAATTGTTACACGATAAACAGCATATAAAAATAACGGAACAAAACTTAGAAGCAAAAGCAAATTAAACCCACTCTTTATTGTTGAAAACAGAATGACACCCTGATTTTTTTCTATTATAAACTATCCCAAAACACAAGAGCGTCTCCCATGAGCATGTTACAAAAACTTATCCCGACCTTAAAACATATGACCAGATATAAGAATATTCCGGCTCATAGTGAACAAGTGATCAGTTTATATACAGGATTTAAAAATAGTCATGATAGCCATCTATTTCAACATTGAGAAGGGACTAAGACTAGTAATTATGGAGACTCTAATATTTCTTTCTTGGAAGGATGGGTTGAATTTACGTTTGCATACTTGCGCTTTATCTCGTCGTAGTAGGAGCGTTTAAATTGCCACGCTTTTCCATTCGATACTCTAGACTTACCGAAGTCTTCGACTAGCTCACGCTGTGATAACTTGAAAAGACTCCTGTCTCTAAGATAGGCACCTATAGACTCCCATTTGACGTCGTATATGGCAAAGGATAAGCCTGTGTGACGCCTTGGGCCTTTCCAGGACCTGGAGTTGAAGCGGTTTGCGTAGAAACCCGAGTAATTCGATAAGCCAGGGAGAAGTAGAAGGGTGACCGAAAGGTCACCATATATGCCCATGTCGTCCTTAACTGCGTTTAAGGGGACTATTACGTCGGTAGGCTTCCAGCCGTGGTTCCAGTCACTGAGGTCTAAGGTGTTGTCGAACAAACCCGAGTGAGCCAATGCTAAGAGTACATCTGAGTCATCTGTGTATACGCCGCTCACACCACCCCACACGGATCGAGACTCGGGAATGAGGCCAATTTCGAGTTGTTCCTTAAATAGCTTGACGTGTTTGTAAGGAATCTTCACTTCAAGCAAATGGTTGATGTAGTCATTTGGTAGGGGAGGGATACACGGTATGTACTTTGTTCTGGTACTGTAATAATCTATTTTAAGCTTTTGTTTGTAGTTACGCTTAATCTCTTCGAATTTTTCAAGGTGCTCGGGCTTCAATCCAGTCAATTGAGAAATCTGGAGCGTTTCCCATGTCGTAGTAGGGTTATAGACCAAGCTTCCCAAATTTCGGCGCACAGGAAACATTTCGTTAAGTATACTTTCTATCTGAGACTTGTTAAGAAGAAGCTTTGGACCATTAGTCGTGGATGTATATGACGTTTCTTCGCTACTGTTAGCTGCAACTGTACTGGGTCTTCCGCCATTCCCTTTCGTGCCGTTATTTTTCGCCACATCATTTGCTTTGTCCAGGGGAGTTTCCTGCTCCACAGTATTCTGAGCACCCTTTTTTAATCCTTCGGTCGACTTCTCGCGTCGGTGGTTGACATGATAAGTATGATCTGAATTGTCATTGTTTATTTTCAGTTCATCAATTGGTATAATTCTGCCAGCGTAGTGAATGTGAGGAATTGGGGTAGGCTTCGATGAGGACTGGTGCTGATGATGACGATGAAGGTGGTCGTGGGGGTCAGCGCTGTGGACTCTTTCAAAATGCAGATGCCTTTCGCCTGCTGCTTCAAGCTGGTCAACTGCGCCTTTCAGATCTTTGGATAACATTGAATCCTCTGTCCTCGACTCGTTACCGCTGGTGGCCGTGTCATTATCATTGCTCTTCAGTTCTTGGATAGGGGCCTCTTGCCAATGATTTTTCTTTTCACCATCGTAAGCCTGCCTTTCCCCTTCTCTTCTTACAGTAGCATATTCCGCTGAAGCATTTCCTCGGATCTCTTCATCTAATTTGACGTTGCTTGTCTGGGTGTCATTGTTCAGAAGAAGCGATGAAATACCCATATTCACATTCGATTGTGGCCTCGAAATGTTCAGATCTTGTTCAGCCAGCGTCATTGATGGCAGCGCAGCATTATACGCTGTTGTAGTATTCGAATTATCTACTTCTATATGCTTGTCCTCCTCTGATGTCATTATTGCGTACAGTTGACACTCTATCAGGATCTGGTTTTGTCAAATCTATCAATACTATAAATTGGTATATACACTACCTATTTTTACTAAGCTCCTTCAAGCACCCATAGTGAACTACCTTGTTGTCATTGGAAACGGAAAACATACTGTATCCCAAGTTTTGATGACAGATCTCACAGGTTTGCTTGCTAGAGTTGATTGTATAATGTGTATCCTGTAAACGATACAATTTTTCCTTGGTATTTAGCTCTCTTATCATATTCAATACTCTAGAAGCCCTGGAGTCTAGCAAAAATGCATTTCTTAATTTTATATCATTGATAAGGAACAGATTAAGTTTATACAAAGGGAAGTCCTTTGGTAATGCTGAGATGGCATGCACAGTAGACATCTTTGAGCCGTGAATGGCTAATAGCTTTTCAATTAGGTTTATGTTGTCATCGTATTTTACGAGAAGATTATCAAGCAATCTATGAAAAAGAGTAACACCAACATCTTTCATATCACTTTCGTGGTAAATCTGGTCGCAGTATTTCATAGCCTCATCTGTATCTTTCAACTGATAGAAAAGGATATCAACAGCTTCATCGTGATTATGGACTCTTTTAAGAAGACAGACTTTTAGCTTTATGAAGAAAGTTCCCCTATCGGAACACTTCGAAAGTAACGAAGGAATGTCAATATACGATGACGATGAGAAAAAAACTTTGGCTTCATTAAATAAATTCTCCGAAAACTTAGCATTCGCCTCTTGATTTATCTCGATAAGACTTATAAATCGGAATCCCAACTGTGTGTGGAAAAATATCTTCGTTTCTTTTGAATCACCCTCGAGCATATAAGGGTTATTAAAGATGATCCATTGCAAGTACTTGAATGCATCCTGCTCGTTTTGGATGTCTTCCATGAAATACCTATAGACTTCTCTCTTATTGTACGTCTCGCATTCAAACGAATCGTTCATAAACACCTTTTCTAGTATCATAGACTTTTGATCTTTATCTAGTTCAGCAATCAATTTACAGTATTTGAAGACTAGCCCAAGTTCTGATCCCTGTAATCTCTGTAAATATTTGATAATAAGCAGAAGATTGCCTGCTGAGTCATTTGTCTCCAGTGAAATACTTGCATCCTCGAGAAGAAGCGAATATAGCATCTCCAAGGCATTTTCATGCAATCTGCGACAAAAGTAGAAATCTAAAAGCTCTTTAATATACTGCGGACGCCCATCTTTATTCTGGTTTGACATTAAAGTCTTGAATACTACTTTTGAGTCACAGTGATTATTTGGGAGCCTTAGTAAAGGTCCAATTAGTGCAGGCTTAGTGTAATAATAGCAAAGAAAGAGAGTGGTATCCAATGTTGTAATTGTTTCTTCTAAAAATCTTTGCATGTCTTCGTCTGGAACGCTTGGATATAAATCACTAGCTGTGATATGAAGCCCATGCCAATGAAACACAGATTTATCATCTGCTGTAGTGAAAAAGGAATGAATTCTTCTCTGTTCAGTTAAATAGACAACAAGGTTAGCAACAGCTTTCAAAAAGCGTTTGATGCTAATTTGGGTCAGCGATTCGTCTATGTTCATAGAACGTATTGTTGGGGCAGGCGTTTGTATGAAATGTTTAGAATCCATATAATCTTCTGTTCCTGATTCAGTTGAATGCTCTGCTTTCAAAGAATCCTCGAGGTCGCTAGCTTGAAGGTTCGAGAAATCTGACTTTATCGAGGATTCAGCTAACGTCCAGGACTTAAAAGCATTGTCTGCTTTAATGAATGTGGGAAAAAGCTGTAAGATTTCTTCATATGGAACTATCCATTCAGAGCTTATTTCAACAAGTGCTTCATGATACTTATGGAAAATGTTGAAGAGATAGATTGCTTTCCTCTTGAATATATCTCTTAGCAAAAGCTCTTTTTTTTTGGCAGAATCATTAGAATGATCTCTAAAAAACTCATGATTCACTTCAGTCCTTCGTACGAACTCTATGCAGTTATTTAAAGCTTTCAAATGCGGATCATTCTTTGGGTCCCTAGACTTCTTAAGAACTGTCTGCGATTTCAATGCCAAATACTGATCGATTTGAGATTTGACATCCATTACATTAAAGTATTGAATATCACTTGCAGATGCTATGAGTAACGTATTCCCTTCCATAGAAACAAAAATATTTCCTGAGGCAATATTATGGTAGTATTTCTGGACAACATCACCATTCAAAGCATTCACAACCTCAAATTTTTTGTAGTAGATCATGATAAGGTACATTGGATCAATGTAGCGTACATATAAAGGAGCCGAATGTAGATTAATCGGGCTTATGTCCAGTTTTATCACATTGTTGTCCAACGTGAGTAAAGCCGCCTGTGTATCTTTGAATATGAAGACTTCATTCAATGGTGACCTGACATTGTGAATAGAGGGCGTAGTACCGCTGAAACCAAAGTAGCTGAACGAGCGAGTGAAATTCTCGATATTGATCTCATTTATAGTTCCTGGCTCTTGATGGGAATCTTCAAGATCTATTACCACGAAATCATTGATTACTCCAACTAGTAAAGTACATGTGTTATTGTCGGAAATTTTCAATATCGATTTAACTTTATCTTTCAAGGCGTATTCTTGCTTGCTGTGTATTACCACTTGCTCTTGTCGTAACTCCAAAGAGAAAAAAAGAAGTCTCCGTTTGATTCCCATCACAATGCAAATACGGCCATTTCGAACAAATATCTCTGTAGCAGAAATAATCGTGCCTTCTGTCAACGTGGTTAGCCGTTTCAAACTATTTTCATGATAACGATAAAGTGAAACAGCTGTCTTCTCGATAACGAAGAGTATGGGATAGTCCAATTGAACAGCATCTAATGCTCTTATTGCTGAAGACTCTGTAGAAGTCTTCGTTATCGCATTACCCAAGGTAAAGCTTTCATTAATGGGCCTTGATGGTGATTTTACTTTGTCGCTAATCAGTTGACGATTTCTTTGCAAATTATGTACATCTATACCTCCATCCGAATATCCGATAAATAACAATTGATTGAAAGTACAAATGGCCAGTATCCTCCGGGACGAGCTAACATGATATGTAACAACTGGTGACAACACATTAACGTTCATGTTAGGATAAATCCCTCAAATTAGTCTACATACTTAATCATTTAATGTTCTAATTTATTATGTGCGAACGACGTCTATTCATTTGATAAAAAGTTAACTATGCCTGAACAGTACTTAAAGATGCCATCAATTTTAGTAACTCGTTCAGAATTCAAAGTATGCCATTCTGTCAATGCCAGCTTTATTTTTTCTGAATCATGAACCGTACGAACTAAGTCACCATGGTTCCTTATGAAAATGTTGAAAATTGCTTGGTATAAATCGTAATTTTCATTTGATTTCAACCCAAAGGATAATGCCCTGACAAAAGCAACCACTTCATCATACGGAGGAAGAGTATTTAGCGATTTCACTTCGAGATCGATATTAGAAGGTGTTTCTGAGACAAGATATTTGAGAAATTCATCATACTTGTCATTTTCAGCGCCGGACTTCAAAAGTTTAGTGAATCTAGACTCAAAAATGGCAGTTTCATTTGGATTATACTTCAATAACTTACTGTCGATCTGTTCTCCGGTGTCAATAGAGTTATTCTGCTGTTCACCTAACTCAGCAACCAGAGCTCTATCGCCCACCGCCTCGCCACGCAAAGACAAGAAGAAAGGCGCTTTTTCCGGCTTTTTCGCAGGTTCCTTTGGTTTGTTACGCTGCTTAATCGCTTCCATATTTACTAACATAGAAGCTTTCTCCCGAGGTTGTGAAGCCAACGTAATCAATGAGTTATCGATCTGTGAGGTGGATGTATGTGTTTGTATATCAACGCCTTCTTCGGCATCGTTATCGAGAGCTCCATCTATTATATGGGAGCCACCGTCACCTGATGCGTTTGGAAGAAGGACGTTGGCGAATTCATCTTCTTCGACATGTCTTGTGGAAATATGTCGAAATTGTCCTCTGTTGGTCCATAAAGATATTCCATTACCCGTGACATGCGTGGTAGCTAAAAAGTCGCCAATTGGAGAGAACTTAACGCAAGTGGCAACATTAGGCAAAATAACACCATCGATACAGCCACCGGTAGGGATATCCCACGTCCTTAAAGTAGAGTCCAAAGCGACACTGACAATCCACCTACCATCCGGCGAGAAATCTAAGCCGGTGATACGGTTGGAATGGCCGTAAAATATTCTCACTACTTGCTGCGTCACTGTGTCTATAACAACAATCGATAAATCATCTAACGCGCAAGCTATGAGGTCTGATGTTTTGTGATATATCATCTGTGTGATTGCTGATTCAAGTTGTATTTTACCCAAGTACTTCAGCTGCGAGAAGTCATAAAATCCAACTATACCATCCAATCCGCAGCTTACCATCTTCCTGTTCATACCATCAATAGCGATTCCAGTTACGGATGTGTTGCGGTGAAGCATATACTTCTTTCTTAAGATTCCGGACTGTAAGTTGTAGACACCGATTCCACCTTTGGAAGACCCCACTAATCCAAAATTACCACATTGCGAAATACCCACAGATTTAACTACGCCACCATCCACCGTTGCGAGCACATGTCTACCAACTCTTTTGTTTCTAGAATCCCAGGTCCTGGCAAAAGTTTCATCCTTATGTGCTGTAATTATATCTTCCCATTCTTTTTCTCTTATATCAGAGGTAGCCATTGATATAATTTCAGGGAACTTTTCTCTCATAGAAGGAACTGCACCCCCTTGGCGCTTTCCGTTTTTCGATTTTGGTTTTCTTTGCGAAAACTCTTGGGCTTGAGCATCTTTTCGTAAGGAAAACATCCAAAAGGATCTATCCTTAGACGCGCTAAGCATATAATGAGACTTTTCTTCTTCAGGGAATGTAATGGTAACAGGAGAAGCAGAATGACCGCCTCGCGATCTGAGGTGTCTGGGGGGTGACACAATTGATGAGTTAGATGCTGATATGCTAGGATCAAAAACGAACTCTTTCAAATGGTTGTCACCCCCATTCGTCAAAACGATTGGTTGCCCGTTCAAGAATTTGGCATTCGCTACACCACCATAAGCTTCCTTGTGAGCATTTCTCAAAATATGAACACGGCTCTTTCTCTCCAAGTCATAGAAATAAAGATCTCCCGTATTCAAACCTGCTACTATATGAGGGGTACCATCAGTTCTAAATGAAAGAGAAATCACTTTCGAAGACGATTCACTAGGCGAAGTACTGATCCGAGGCCCTAAAATTAAACCCTTTTTTAAATTATAGATGTAGATGTCACCTTTCGCTGTACCCACAGCTAATATATCTAATGCTGGCGCACATTCAATACACGAGATGCTATCGATAAATTGCATATCTGGTGACTTAAACAAGAGTTTACCAGTATGCACATTGAATACATAGATATTCTGTGTTGTGGCCACCGCTATTTTGTTGAGATAAGTTGGTGGGTGAACCAAACTAAGAATGTCTCCATCTATCTTATTGTTCAAAAAGTCTAGTTGTGTGTAGAGTTCGTTGGCAAACTTAGACCCTTGTGATTTCTTGAAAACATAAATAACATTATTGCTCCCAGATGCAATTAAGTACTCTCCAAACACAAGCAAATTATTTATAGTTGTACTACCTGGACATTCAAGCTCCTTCTCTAGTCGACCACGCTTGAAAATGCCAATTCTGCTACCATATGCTGCGTACACATAATGAAAATGGCACGCAAGACTTGTAATCTTCGATGGTGTCTGAATTTGTGAAACAAACAACAAGTGTAAATTAGAAACATCATATATGTGAAATGTTCTTCCCACAGATGTCGCCACATAAAAGGTGCTTCCAAGTGTTCCAATAGCGAAAGGAATCTCATTCGAAACATTACCTAAAACTCGAAAAGGACTGAAAATTTTAGACTTCCTCAAAGTCTGGCTTTCTTGGACATGATTACCAGAAACTTTCTGTTTCTTTTCCGTAGAAAAAGACATATCCTAGCACTAGTAGTTGTTCCAATGTATACGATGATCTTAATTTCATAGAATTTTTTTATACTCACGGTACTGCATAAATATTTTTCAAGAGATGAGTTTGTTCCTCATTTCCAAGACAGATAGGTTGGCATCATAAAATGACGGTTCCTGACAGCAAGAGACCTGGCGAAGGTGATGAAGTGCCCGGTCTGAAGAGGCAACATACCGGTGCACAGTCAGAAAGTGATAACAGGTCTAATGGAATAGCTCCCATAAAGCCCCAATTTATAGTTGAGAAACAGAACATAAAGGTTGATGAGTATAATGACGATGAGGCAGAAATGGGAGACAGACATGGAGGAGACTCTTCTAAGGACAACACTGGATCAAAGAAAAAAAAGCGAGGACAAAACAAGAAAAGGGATTTGAAGCAAGAACACGAGGAAACGAGATTATGTGCTAGTTTAATCGACCCCGACAGTCCAAGAGAATGCAAATTTGGCAACAAAGGATGCAGATTCACACATGATATTGATAAATACTTAAGAGCAAAGCCTGATGATATAGAAGGCACTTGTCCAGTTTTTGCTGCTATCGGATACTGCCCTGTGGGCTTGAAGTGTAGATGGTTGCATTCTCACTTCGATTTGGAAACCAAGAAATTAGAAAAAGACCTAGAAAAGATGAGCAAAGCAGAGAAGGAAAACTACGAAGTCAACAAAATCCCAGGCGATGTCAAGTACAAATTACAAAAGAAGACATACGAGTTTGGACAGTCATCGGTCGTAATTCCTTATATAGATTCCTTGGTGCAAAATGAGGAGAATTTAGAAAGAAGACGAGAAGAAGCTAAAGAGGCAGCAGTTACTTATACTGAACAACCTTACAAGATCGCAGAGAAGAAGCGGTTGAATCTTTCGAGGGCTAAAATTGTTTCTCCATTAACCACAGTCGGTAACTTGCCTTATCGTCGTTTGATGAAAACTTTGGGTGCTGATGTTACTTACAGTGAAATGGCTCTTTCAGTTCCTTTGATTCAAGGTACCAACGCTGAATGGGCCTTACCGAAAGCACATGTATCAGAGTACCCTGGTTTTGGTGTACAAATAGCTTCCTCCAAACATTGGGCTGCAGCAAAGGCTGCGGAAGCCATCTATAACGAGTGTCTGCACGTTTCAGAGGTGAATTTAAATTGTGGATGCCCAATAGATCTCTTGTATCGCCAAGGTCAAGGCTCTGCATTGATGGAACAACCTGCTCGCTTGGTCAGAATTTTAAAAGCCATGAACGCAAGTTCCGGTGACCTTCCAGTAACAGTTAAAATTAGAACAGGATCAAAGGATAATAAAAATACTGCAAAAACTTTAGTTGACCGTTTGCTAAAGGAAAATGATATTGCAGCAGTTACACTCCATGGCAGATCTAGACAGCAACGTTATACGAAGGAGGCAGACTGGTCTTACATAGGAGAAGTTGGTAGCGTTGTGAAGCAATGGAATGAAGAAAAGCAAGAAGACAAAGATAGATGTGATTTGCCTGATACGTTTTTCATAGGTAATGGTGATGTCTTTACACATGAAGACTGGTATAATGCAGTAGATACGCCTGGTATTGACTCTGTAATGGTTGCCAGAGGAGCTCTTATCAAACCTTGGATCTTCGAGGAAGTAGAGGCACAACAATATTTAGACAAGTCGGCTTCTGAAAGGCTTGATTTGTTAGGAAAATTTGCTTCCTTTGCACTAGAACACTGGGGGTCAGATGAATATGGCGTGGGTTTAGCCAGAAGGTTTATGTGCGAGTTCTTGAGTTTTACTCATAGATATATTCCTGTTGGGATCTTGGAAAGACTCCCACCTAGAATTAACCAACGCCCTCCTATATGGAGAGGAAGAAATGAACTCGAAACCTTGTTAGGTTCGTCAGATTATAAAGATTGGGTTAAAATTACTGAAATGTTTTTGGGCAAGGCAGGGTCCAACTTTCATTTTACACCAAAGCATAAGAGCAATGCATACGAAGTAACTAGTTAAAAGGAATATAAACAAGTCATTCATTTTATAGCTAAATATTTTTAAGAAAACCTAAATAAGTCTTACCTTTGCTGCTCAGCATTGTCGCATACTGAATTTACAGCTTTCTTGATTTAGCTCCAGTTGAGGATCCTTGGTCGTATTCCTTCGACAAAGAGTTGGCCTGTTCCTTTAAGATTTCAATGTTCTCATTCTTAGCCTCCAATTCTTCCTTCAAGCGTTTGACTTCTTCGCTGTCGTCATTGTACTCCTTGTTGGCCTTCGCATTATCTAACTTATCTTTAGTCAAGATCAACTCCCCTACTAAAGAGTAGGTCCTCATCAAGATCAAGGTTAAAAACAAGGTGAACCCGCAAAGATACATGTTTCTCTGGGCATAAAATCTCCTAGCTTGGACTTCTGCTCTGTCATTGATGATTCCAGTTACCTTCAGTTCAGAAGGCGTGCTTTGCAACTCTCTTGTGACCGCAACAAGCCTATTGACAGAATCAATGAATAATACAAGTACGAATCCCAAAATACATTTGATGGCAATTTGAACTTGTTCATTCCTAAAAGGAGCTGAAGCTGTAGCTAAAACCTTTCTCCTGACTTGTCTGGGGAAAGGCAAAGACAAGACAGTGAAAAAGCCTACTTCGATGACTAAGAGTCCAAAAACCAAATTGTAATACAATGCCATGATATTCTAATTATTCAAGTCAATGAAACTGGTATAACAACTAGTAAAGTTTCTTATTATTTTCGTCGAATGTAAATTTATGACTCGAGAGCAACTAAGTTACGATTTTCTCTTGATACGTGATAGTGTGAAAAAATGCCTGCGCAAGCTTACTGCACCTTTATGGAGACTTAAACTATTATTTCGTATATGAAGATGATTACATAGCTAAGGACACTTTCAAGGTGAAACTAACTAGGAATGGTAAGGTGATGAACAAGATAGCGTACTGGCAAATAAGACATATGGCCAAACAATCCATCTGCAAGTGATCCTCAGAATTTGGATCTGTGTAGAACGCGGTAAAATAAACCAAGGCAGTGGCATTGGGGAGGCCGAATTCTATAACACTCACAAATCTGATTAACTTGTCCTGACCATACCATCCAGCTTTATAAAAACCTGTAGTAATGCCTACGCCTATTATGGGAATTAATATTAACCTCGATGCAGTTATCATTAGTGCCGTTTTCCAGAAACCCGGAGGCATCTTTTTGATCAGCAATCTTGATATTGTTGCCCCAAGAAGAAGCAAGCCTAGTGGGACTGATGCCGCACCCACGTAGCTCGCAATATCCATTATGAAAGATAAGGGTGGTTGAAAGTCAGGTGCATTAGGTATATCGTATCCTGTATTGACAAAAAGGGGTTTCAAGGGAGGTGACATGGCAATTGCAATGGACAATATTAACGATACGGAATTAGGTGCTGCAAAGTTTTTCAAGGTGATGATGATCCTGGACTTGAATTTGACCCATTTAGGATCTCTTGTCTGGATTTTTTTCAACACCTGAACCTGGTCGAGTCTCACGGACTCATAGTCGTTCGATTCATCGGGTTCTATGTGGCTATTTTGGCGCCATTCATTCCGTTCTGAGTACTCATGAATTAAGTTGTGGATGTCTTGTGATTTCTGACGGCGCAAATCGGATGTTCTTGTCGCTGTAGAGTAGAAACCCGTGTCGGCGGAAGACTGGCCGTCCGAATACCTGCGAGCTGTCTGTGCAGAGTTTGTTTTCCTCATTCTCAATGCTTTCAGATTAAAAGATTCATGCTTTCTCAAGAACTCATTGTGGGGGTCCTCTGGCTCTGCTTCGCTTGAATCATGGAAGTTCCCCGTTCTCGAAGAGTCTTCTTGGGTATTACTGCTTCCGGAATCAGACTGGTTCATGCTAGTAGAGCTCATGGCAACGGAAGAGCCATCCCCGTATCCTGTGACAACACCAGCCGTAGGGCCGTTTAGGCTCTCCTTCTCTAATCTTGATTCTAAGTCTTTTTCTTGCTCATCTTCCAATAACTCGTCCCTGAAATCCCACTCTATAAGTCCATACAATCCCAAACTAAACTGATAGAAAATTTGAGAGGCCAAAAAGATGCAAACATATGCCACTCCCAAATTTCCCTGTTTCTGAGTGAAAATATGTCCACCTTTTGAAAATGTCTGTAGGTATGCGATCGGCAAGTCCGAAATGTTCGGGAAAAGTCCAACGGAAAGTAAACCTCCAAACCATCGGTTAGGAGCTTTGGTCACATACTTAGTAACAAATGCTAGAAGACACCCAATGGCGAAAAGTAGCGTCCCCGTAAAAAAAATTATTCCTAGGTTCTTGATATCCGAGCTTTTCAAGTTCGTAACGACGTTTTCGAAAATCAAGCAAGGCATGATGGCCGTGACTATACAGTCTGAAATGTCTCGACAAGTAGCAACCGTGAGAATGTTCTTTTTGGCCAAGTAAAACCCCATTATGATAATGGCGTAGATTTTAAACATGGGCTTAACCGACGCATATATTATCGTCCCTAAAGAAACACTTTCTGTAGAACCCAGCATTTTTTTGCGTTTCCTATTCAACTTGCTCTAAGGCCACACCCTTTAAACTAAGGTGACACAATACGTATTAAACTTCTAGGGCCTGTACGTTCCGGATTCAAGTATTATTGAGCAATAGATGCCACTTCTATATTAATGAATCAAATACCCTGGGTATATGAAGAGGACGCATAAAGGTGTAACGATATGAAGGGACTATCGGAATAATCACCTGCACATTACCTAATTAGTGCAAGGATGTTGGGTAGCTACCGGGTGAATTAAACGTAAAAACATATATAACTATGTGACAGCGCCAGAAGGTACCCTGTTCCTAATGATTATTTTCCAGGTCGTAAGACCAAAGCTTGAGTAGAATTAAAAGCAAACTATTCACCAGAAAAAAATGCGCCATTAAGATTTCAGAACTTCAATGCACTTTACATATTCCGCAACCTTCTGGTTGGAAGAAACAGTTACTATATTATCGACCAGACATAACGTGACCTTTGAAGGGATTCTGTCTATCTCATCGAGAAACAGGTCAACATTTTCGATGCCTTCCCAGTTGAGGCCGAATTCGTCTACGGGGGCAGAGCCAGCTGCCTCGCAGTCCTCAACGTGCGCACCGGTATTTAAGTAGGGTCGGGCGTAGGCCTCCCTAATCATGCTTGCTTCAAACTCATCGTTCGATGACCACGCCAGCCGTGGTACGCTGTCCTTGGCATTTGCGGATGTCTCTAGAGCGCTGCCAGAATTCGGTTTTGCACAGTACAGTCCGTTGTACTGGGTGCGCCTCCTAGCCGATCTCGAGGGGACCTGGATTGAGTCTATCGAAGATTGGTTTGCAACGGCCTGGGCTAAGATGGCAGCCTCCCCAGATGTTTTGTCGTAAGGTAACGACTGGCCAGAGCTCCACATGCCATAAAGTTCTCTTTCCTGCGTCAGCTTGTTCTTCCTTAGCTTCTCCATACCAGGAATTTTGATCTTGTGCATCTTGGCTTTTGACTAGACTTACTATGGAAGAGTTTTTTTCTCTTTCCACCATTCCGTATATATAAGTTTAATATAATCAAGATAGCGGGATATGAGATGTCTAATTGCCAGGATTATTATCTTGTACGGTACACTTGCGTATGGCATGTCATCTGCTACATACATGATGCTTGCGATGCTTACCTAAAACGATAAATTAGTGCTGGTAGATAAGACCAATAGAGCGCGATCGCTAAGCATAAATTTCACATCTGTACAGCTAACGCCCTACATTAGGTACTCTTTCAGCGCTCTAGGGACTTTTCAAGTTGTATAGCCTATGCAAAGGATGCAATTAGTCACTGTAAGAAGGGTGTTTAACAGTACGGCCAAGATAAAACAATCATGCCGCACTTGTAGTAGCAAGCGAGAGCAAGCAAACGCTTGATCCCTCTTGAGTAAGTGACAATAGAAAATGGGGAAAGGGGAGATCAATAGGGGAAATAATAGTGGAAGCAGGGGTATAAAACACAAGTGAAGTAATTACAGGGAAGAAAATTATGATTAGTTACACAAAATTGAGAAAATAACTAGCCCTAATTATATAATTGTAATAAGCAAAGACTATGATTACAGAAACTAAGCACCTGTTTTGTGCTCTGATCAATCATTTTTACTCTTCTTCTTTGGGGGCTTGTCGCCGTCGTCGTCGCTATTTTCTGATTCTGAGGCGTTGGAGTCGAACTCTTCAGCGACATCAGACTCTGAGCCCGACTGGAAGTCATCATCTTCGCTCTCTTCGTCGCCCGCGCTGCCCATATCGACGTCTTCGTCATCATCATCTTGCTCGTTAATGGCTTTGGCCAACATGGCTCTCGCCAACTTCTCTTCGTTTCTGACCTTGATGCCTTTTTGGGAGCAAAAGCTCTCGATGACCTCTTGTTCTTCTCTATCGATGTTACCGAAGACGTGAGGCTGGCCAGAACCGCGTAAATTGACCTCCAAGTCAAAAGTACGGGATGCAGATACACCGCCTCCGGTACGAGACATTGTTATGTTGCTCACCTCGGAGTATGGAATATAGATGGTGGGTTTAGTGACAAACAAAAAACATCTGTCTAACGGATATAGGTATCCTTCGGACGCCTTCAAAGAACACGAGATCCCGGGTTGGAGCTGTCGAGATTGGAAAGCTCCAGGCACAATCAATCTCCTTTCCGTCAAACCTTTAAAACAGTGGGACATCACAAGATGTATTGGAGCGTCATAGGTTCTCTTTAATCTATCTTTGTACTTTTGTTCGTACTCTTCATCAGATACATTCAATTCAAGTTCGATCTCTTCTTCCTTAGAGAATTGAATTACCAAGAACGGATAACGAGTTTGACCCTGTCTCAATGGAGGATCTATTTGCAAAACGAGAAGATGATGGGCCTCGTCGGGCTTAGGAAGAGAGAATATTCTTTCTATCTGCTTATATTGGATCTTGTAGTCGTAAGTCTTTCCTCGTAATCTCAAAGACGTAGGGTACATATCTATGTCGTAACGACCTCTTGGTGTCAAGAAAAGTATATCTCCGAATGACACTATGGCCTCTCCTGAACCCTGACCAATATCTGCCTTGTCTTTCAATTGCTCGTAGAAAACAGTCGCGGCACTGACCTCTTCTGGCTCTTCCTCAACCTCTTGCTTCACTTCACCATTCTCGGTCTCCTTCTTCACGGTGTTCTCATTTTCCAATACACCTGGAATGTAAAATCTCATTTCAACTAATTCGTCACCTGTTTTATTATGGTTATTATCCAAGTTGAGTTCGACTGCAACTTCATTTTTACCGGTCAAGTTTGAGTTACTAATTTCTGAGTATGGCAATTCAAAAGCTGGTTTATTATTAACTTGGAAGACAAGCTCATTTTTGGCAAGGTCGGTCTTACCCCAATTCCATCCTCTGAGGGAATGTTCTCTATGTTCCAACGTCAAGTGAAAATTTCTTTGTAATTCCTGCTTGAGTTTGGCGAAATCCTCGGCATCAAAGCCGTCAAGCATCACCACACCCTGGTTTTTGGTTTGTACTCGTAATTCATACCCTCTTGAACCACGCGACCACAGGTAGGACAAGATTTCTTCAGATGGCAATAAGAAAGGTGCGTTGTTTTGTGTTGCCTCATTATTCAGAGATGCTGCTTTCCATCCCAACCCGGAGTCAGCAATACGCATACGTCCGTGGACTCTGCTACAATTCAAGTATATCTTCTCGAAGTCGATGTTAGCCATTTTACTATATCAACCAGAACTCAGTATCACGTTGTCGCTGAACAACTCGTTCATTTCTGACTTTATGAACGCGTAGTGATGCACACGACATTCTATGGTGGACGACATGTATCTGTACGACACTCTGATTTTTCAGCTTATCCTGGTGTTCAACTACACCTTCTACCGACCTCTTCTAGAAGGCCGGTTCCTGCTTTACTTTGTATACAACAGCACAAGTTTTGAATGTCTTCTTTGCCCCTGCTACACGAGCCATATACTTTCAATACGTGCACATGTTTAGCTACGATATTTTTAAGGAGCACTATTTAGAGTCTATCCTACAGCATAAACCTTCTATTATCCGAAATCCAAAGTCTTCATTAACTTGAAGTTTTTATGATGCTTTTGAAAAACATAGTTGCCCTATAGACTACAGTATATTTTTCATGCCGTAACCTATAAAGAACAGTAGTAGACGATTAATAGTGTGTTGGAAACACGACCTGTATCCAGTATGAATCATAGTGGTGGTGTAAGACGAGATTTCCAACCAGTATTTTTTTCTTTCTTCCAACGCTATCGGTAACGATTAAAAGAAAATACCTTACCGGCATAGTACCTAGTGATAAAATGGTTAAAAAGAAGGCTGGTGTTTTAGGAGCAACTGGTTCAGTTGGTCAACGTTTCATCTTGTTGTTGGAAAACCATCCAGACTTTGAGCTTCATGCTTTGGGTGCGTCCTCCAGATCTGCAGGCAAAGCTTACAAAGATGCTGTCGTCTGGAAGCAAACGGGCTTGCTTCCCAAGTCTGCAGAGAATATTCAAGTTGAAGAATGTAAGCCAGAGGGCAGATTTGCTGACTGTGATATCGTCTTTTCCGGTTTAGACTCGGACTACGCTGGAGATATCGAAAAGAATTTTAGGGATGCTGGTTTTGCTGTTGTCTCCAATGCTAAGAACTACAGGAGGGAGCCAGACGTGCCTCTTGTTGTGCCAACCATCAACCCAGAGCATTTGTCAATTGTGGAAAAAAGGGTGACGGATGCAAAGGCAGCTGGGAAGCTGAAACCCGGCTTCATTGTATGCATCTCTAACTGCTCCACTGCAGGATTAGTTGCTCCCTTAAAGCCTCTTGTTGATGCTTTCGGTCCTATCGAGTTATTGACCGCCACCACATTGCAGGCTATATCAGGGGCTGGATTTTCTCCAGGAACTCCTGGTATCGATGTCTTAGACAACGTTGTACCATATATCAGCGGGGAAGAAGATAAAATGGAGTGGGAAACGAAGAAAATCTTGGGTAAAGTCAACAAGCAGAACGACGGCTTTGACTTGTTGTCCGACGATGAAATAAAAGTCAGTGCTCAATGTAATCGTGTCGCTGTTAGCGATGGCCACACTGAATGTATCTCCTTGAAATTTGCCAAGAGACCTCCACCTAGCCTTGAGCAAGTAAAAAAAGTTTTAAGGGATTACGAATGTGATGCCGCTAAGTTAGGCTGTTACTCTGCACCATCTCAAACTATACATGTACTTGAGGAAAATGACAGGCCCCAGCCAAGATTAGACAGAAACAGAGACAATGGCTATGCTGTATCCGTGGGAAGAATCAGACCTGATCCAGTTTTAGATTATAAGATGGTTGTTTTGTCACACAATACAGTTATAGGTGCTGCAGGTTCTGGTATCCTTATTGCAGAAATCTTGAAGGCCAAGAATGTCATATAAGCAATATCGAAAGTTTCGTGTACTTAATAAATTTTATAGTATTCACTTTTTCAATGTAGATATAGTCAGAGATTTATGGCAGGGCACCTCATTGATCTACTGTGCTTAGAGCAAGTTAAGAGAGATGATATAGATAGCCATGTCTTCGAATTATACACAAGAAGAGCTCCTGAAGATAATCAGAATTTAGGATACCTTAATCGAGACCAGGAGATTCTTGAGGTTCAATTGAAAAGTGATCCAGGTAGAACGCTTTTAATTCACCAATCGTTCAGTAACTTATCATCTGGGGTACAGTCTTCGAGCACAGGGTTTTTATGCTGGAGTTCTTCGTTGCTTTTGGCTGAGTGGATCATTGGAGAGGAGAAATGCCCCATTAACAAACTCTTTCGAGAGAAGAGCAACCTAGCTGTTTTGGAACTTGGTTCAGGCATTGGAGGTATATTAGCGTCTCTTTTAGGACCCAGAGTAAAGACTTACGTTGCATCTGATCAGAAGCATATTTTGCGCTTGTTGAGGGAAAATTTCGAGGCTAATGCATATCCCGGATCCTATGTTACTGAGGGATCGGAGACAGAAACTAAAAATTCGAAGCAAAACACACGGTCAAAACGAACAAAGCTCAAAAGTCCCTTGCGTAATCCGTCTAGGGTAGAATTCATTGAGTTCGACTGGGAAGAACCCGAGCAGGGTACGTCCAACTACGATAAGTTGAAAGTTGACCGTCCTGATTTAATAATCGCCACAGATACCATCTACAATGAGTATTTGATACCACATTTCATCGAATCAGTTAAGAAAATGCTAGGTGACAGCAGTGGGCTTGTGCTAGCTGTGCAATTGAGAGATGAATTGGTTCTTGAGCTGTTGTTGATACAGCTTCAGCACAGTCTGTTGCGCCTATTCAACTTTCCGGAGCACCTATTATCCAGTTGCTTGTCAAAGGGGTATGTAGTGTATTACATATGTAAGTAAGTCTCATTATGGTGATTTCACTGTCTTATATAGCATGTAATGGCATTGATAAATGATATAGTGTGGTAGTGTGTGTGTCATTATTTAGCATTTTTAAAAGTGCAGGTGAAGTCTTCCAGGATTTGAATGTCAATATCAATTCTTGGTGCCGTACAGAAGGTCCCATTTCTCTACTTCAGGTGAGGAATTACTGGAAATAATGTCAGCTCTTGAACCTCGTTCTAGTCTGACTAGTTCCTCGTTTATACCGAGTAAGCATGGTCAGAAACCTAGTAATGGCTATGGTGACGGTAGACGAAATAATCAGAGCCAGAGAAAGAGGCTTAATCGAAGTAACAATACGGAAAGCAAGAATAGCACGTCAAATAGTAATAACTCTAGGAGCAATGGGACCAGTTTTGAAAAAAGGAAAGGTAACGGCCCTAATCGAAAACAATACAGGTTAAACAAGCATACTTCAAACTTGTCAAACAACATGGCATTTTCATCTGAACAATCAAAATCTTCGACACCTACGGATGTATCCTCGTACTCACCAGAAGAAGTAAGCATTACGGGTCCGCTAATACCTGAACCAGAGCTTCTCGGATTCCGCAGGAAAACTAACATCCCACCTCGACCCATTTCAAGATATCTCATTAGACAACCTAGGATATTAGTCACTCCAGTTTTTGATCAGAATATATGGGACAAAGATAACCAGGAGAGAATGCTTGAAATGGAGGCCAAAAATAGTGGGAAAGATTATCAAGGACTTTATGAAGAGTTTCAAAAGATGAGGGAGGATGAACGTAACAAAATGATATCTTTGGGGTTGGTAGATGCCGAAAATACAAGAAAAGACCTTAGTGATGCTATATCTTTTCAAGGTACATGCGTTGATATGTGTCCTATCTTTGAGAGAGTACGGAGAGCATTGGAAAATAATGTTAAAGCTTTAGAAAAGGATCCTGTCACCAATAAAATTTCCAGGGAGAGAGCTGTGAAAGCATTTTCAAGACCTGCAGCGGGTCAACCACCTCCATTGCCTTCTGATGTTCGTCCTCCACGAGTTCTCAAAAGCACACTAGATTATTTAGTTGATTCTATATTACCCCAGCTTCCTGAAGCTCATTCATTTCTCTGGGACAGAACTAGGTCCATTAGACAAGATTTCATATATCAAAACTTTTATGGCCCTGAGGCTATAGATTGTAATGAAAGAATTGTCAGGATCCATCTAGTGTCTTTACATATAATGGCCGGAAGCGACCTTGAATACTCCCAACAGCAAGAATTGGAACAGTTCAATAAAGCTCTCCAGACATTAATGGAGATTTATGCAGATGTGCGTAATCATGGCGGATCGTGTCCAAATGAGGCAGAATTTAGAGCATATTACTTACTTAGTCATATCAGAGATCCGGAACCAGAGAGAGAGTTGCAGACGTTACCTAACTACATATTGAAGGACAAACAAATACAATTAGCATTGAAGATTCGAACATTAATATCTCAAAACAATATAGTCGAGCGTACCCATAGAAATACAATTGGTGCCTTGAATTTGTTTCTGAAGTTCTTCGATATAATCTATAGCGAAGAGACGCCGTTTCTCGTTTCATGTCTTCTTGAAACTCAGTTTAATGAAATAAGGTTTTATGCCTTGAAATCAATGTCAAGATGCTATCATACTAAGGGAAGAGCATATCCTGCAGATATTCTCCAGAAAACATTAGGCTTCGATTCTTTGGAAAAATTGGTAGCATTTGTGGAATACTATGACATTGATACAATTCGTGATGAAGAGAACAAGATTCTTGTAGACTTATTTAATAAAGAAAAACTAGAATCGAAGTACAAGTTGAATTCATTTCATGACAAGCCTAAGTTGACGAAAACTTACTCAACGCAATTGGACAAAAAAACCCAAGGGGTGGATGTTCGCTCGTTTGTTAACAGCGGTAAGCCAGTAATTCACCTCAATTTAAAAAATGAGGGGGCCCCGATGATAATTCCTAGTAGCAAAACTGGGTTCAATTTAACATCAAAAAATAGCATACCTGCGGTTCCTGCTGACGAAAGAAAGTTCAACTTCAATTTCAGTGGTGCTTCACGAACACCTTCTTCATCTTCAGCTGCTTCTGATAATGTCAAAGGAAAACCGCAAAGACCATTCACTTCTGCTCTTAGTCAGCCATCAGACCAAGTGATGCCCTCTTTACCACGGGACACTGCAACTAAGAATGCAGAATCATCATTCAATTTCACGCCCAAAGAACTACCTTCGGCATCTACATTTAATTTTGACCCTAAGCCTGATACAAAACATATGTCTACTTTGCCCAAAAAGGAAAGCGGTGGGCAGATGATAGATAACAATAGGCCGGCGATGTTTACTTCTGAGAATCAATCGTATATTTCTCTGAGTACTACGGACAATAACCTCAAAATACTTGCTGGTGGCGCATCGCCATCTAATTTGTCTCTGCTACCTTCCTTGTCTGGTACAAGGGACTATAAACCACAAGTGGATGCGCCTAGGGTCATTGAAGCACCTCTACCCAAGAAATTGAAGGATGAACCCTTATTTTCCGCCGCATTAAACCTGGTGTACAAAGAAATTTTAAGCCATCAAGTCAATAAAGAGCTTAACAAGTTGTTACAGAATGTACTTGATTATGAAGCATCAAAAATTAGAAAACGAGACGTTATAGATAAGATTGGAACCGATGTTTTTTCTGACCTTATTTCGAATATAGTGTTTGATACAACGGGTAGTACTTATGCAGAAAGGTTTTATGAAAGAAACTTGAGACTAAAGATGATCAGAAGAATAGGAAAGCGTAGTAAGATTTTGCTTTCAAATTATAGGAAGAAGAGAGAAAAGTTAAATGAACTACATAGTATTTCGTTCCAGCGACCAGCTCATAAACGAAGCTCTAGCAATGCTACTTCCAGCTTTGTGACTTTGAACATGAACAAAAAACGTCCCAAGTGGGACTCTGAGGAGTCGATGGAGTATATTAGTAAAAAGCAGTTGGAGATAAGGAAATTATGGGAGCCGTTAGACTTGATGGCATTTTTAGATCACTGCTCTAAGAACTTTTCAACTCCAATTGAAAGTGATATCATTAAATTAAAGTTTTTGGTGGTAGTGGAGAACTGGTCTTTTTCCTGTTCAAAATGGCTTCATGCAAAGTTTGCACTCAAGCCTAGTGACGATAAATCCGTGTATTGCAAATCTTTCAAAAATGACAAGCTAGAAATCCTTACTACCAGCTTGCCAAATAATGATTTAAGTAGCACTTTCTTTTCGGAAACAGCATTCATGGTATTCGAATGCGGCTTTCTCAACGAAATTCAGCTTTCCAAGTTTCTGTCCTTAGACTCAAAATTGAAAAGGGATGGTCTTGTGTTGCGGAAACTTATAACCATCTTGAACAAGCATGCCTTATTTAAAGTACAAATTTTAGTATTATACTGGAACATATCAAGTCAAAAGCTTGATCTTGGGCAGATTGAAGAGCAACTTCAGGTATCGGAGCTTTCAAGACAACCAAGTATTTGTAAGTTACAGTTGCTAGACATGTCACTGTCGGACAATGACATAAATTCTATGTTAATGGAAGGATTTTATGGCTTGGCGGATACCTTTTCTGGTGACTTAACCCGAAAAGGTTTGACGAGGAAGGCCAGAATTTTCGGAACCGACAAGAAGGCAGACCTGGGCTTAGCTATCGCCACATCTACACCTACTACAGAACAGCGTTTTTCAGAACCATCAATACCGGCGCTGAGGCAATTTAGTAAGAAATATGAATACCTCAAAAATCATTTGCGCCCAAACACTTCGTTTGCTCAGAATCATAATATTTCAAACCGCAGCTTAGCACTCCACAATAGACACTTACAGAACCTGTTCTTAAACACTACCATGAACAACTCCAATATTTCAGGAATGTTCAATTTTAGCTCGAATTCTGTTGGAACTATTTTCAATGACTCATTATTAGCCGGTCTCGGTACTGGCGTTATAGAAGAAAGTACGCCATTTGCATCACCGAAGACGACTAACTTTGCAAAACATGCTCCCCAGACTGCACCCAATAACGGCATTCAACAACTTCGTCAACTTGTAGCGGATGTACGGACACGGTATAAACGTGAGCAAGGTTGAGCGGAAAATTATTTGTGATGAGAGGACAAAACATTGGAAAATATTTAAAGAGCAGTTCCGACCGAGAAGCATCTCCCCGGTTTGTACAATAAACGTAACTACAGATCAGATAAATTCTTTTCTTGATAGAATTATTTGTATATTAGTATCAATAAAATATTGCATTATACTATGTAAATGCCGATGTAGCAAAACATGGATATATGTGGATATCAAAACCAATCCAACTAATGTCGAGCTCAGCACCAGCTGACTCTGATGTGTATATATAAAACCCAAAAAAATAAGTAGCCAAAATAGTAGTCGTAAATAATGGTCATAAGAGCAACGCGGGGGTAAACGGGGGCCATTTCACCAATGACAATGGGTCTGTGCTGCCTCTCAATCAGCGAGGGCTGATATTGAGAACCCATTTCCTGTAGTTTGACTGAATGAAGTCGTTACCCGCCAATGTCAAGGGATCAAACCGATTCAGCTCCGACTGCTGGAGCGTCTCCAACATCGTATCCGACCGTGGCTCCAGCGCAGCGAAAAGATCGCTGCTACGTGAATCCCACGTGTATCCATCGAAGCTGTGGCCCGCACACTCCTCATGAGGCTCGTGCCGCGTCTGGCAGAACACGCAGTCGTATAACAAGTAACCCAGCAGAGACCTGGTCAAGCCGCCGGTCTCGACTGCAGGTTCATTCTCTATACTGTCTGCCTCAAACATACCAAACACGTCTTGATCTCGGCAATCATCGCTGCAGTAGAGCGAACCTTCCGTGCAAACTTCTCCGTGTGCCATGCAATAGTCTTGGAACATCTCAATGTCTGTTTTGCTTCTATTTAGCGACCCCCAGCTTCCTGTGTTTCTGCTGTTTGCCGCGCTGTTAAAAAGTCCTGTGGTCCTTCTATTCAAAAAACCACTTACAGTATCTATAACCACCTCTGTGGATTCCTTATCGTCTCTTGCCACCTCTTCTATTTGAAACTGACTATACTAGCTGCTTATTCAACCTCGCAATAGTCTAGAAACTAATGTATATGCTTCTGTTCTCCAATTCAGAATACCAAATAATTTCTTGAAAGAACAATTAGATACACCTATGCTCTTATATGTGCCTTTTTATGCCTTATATCAAAGCTGCCCTCTAATAATATTTCTTCTATAATGATAATGCTATCGTACCTAAAATCTCTTGAAAACTTTGTCCTTTTATATAATTTGCAACACTATAACTGTGGCTAATCCGAGCACCGAAAAATGACTCTTGAATTTTTTTTTTTTTTTTTTTTTTTTTTTTTGACAACCACCACCACCACCACTTTTATTATAATGGTTATACCAGTGACTAATACAAAAGGCAATTTTTTGTTTTGATTTGAGTAGCAGTCATAACCACAGTAGGTGTATAATTGATCGCGAGACAGGTCAGGTCAGGTAGAAGATTGATCGAACAGTGAAGATAGTATCTTTGCCGGGGCTAAAGATAAACAAAAAGCGAGAGCGGTAGATAGCAGATAGGCGATACACCGCGAGATAGCAGGGTGAGTCATTTAAATCGCAGGTTTAGCGCACAAGGTGGGACGAGTAACATTGCAGGAGAGAACATAGATATTGGAAGAGCAGGTGGTGAGGAGCCAAGGTAAACAAATATAGCAGAGACAGCAAGAAGTTTCATCGGTAATGACGCTCTACTCTTTCTACATTTTTGACAGACACTGCCGCTGCGTGTACTCGCGAGAGTACACTCAGAGCGGCGACGGCGGTAGCACAAACCATAGTAATGAGAGTGATACGGCCAAGTTGATGTTTGGCATGCTCTACTCGCTCAAGAACATAGCGTCGAAACTTGGTGATAAGGAAGCGCGTAACAACCTCAAATCGTTAAGCACGGGTAAGTTCAGGCTCCACCTTTTCGAGACTGCCTCGGGGCTCCGGTTTGTGATTGTGCTGGACCCCGCGATTGACAATCTCCAGAGCGTGTTGTGGGAGCTCTACTCCAACTACTACGTGCGTAACGTAGCGCTGAACGCACTTCTGCCCGTCGACTTTGCGTCCGACGAGCTTCTCGCCAACCCAAAATTCGTGCTGGAGACAGACCGCTTTTTGGTGTCGCTTCCTGTTTTCAGGTAGTGCCCTGGATCCCACGAGATGGTCGCCGTTGGTGGCTACAGTGTCACCGCACCCAAGCTTCCATACAGCCGCTGCGCCCGACCTGCGTCGCCGTGTACGTTGCTGTGCTTGATCTCCAACGCCTCTGCATCCTTTCACAGCAGCCACATGGTTGAGTCGATTCAACCTGCATTTGTGGACTATGGCTTGAACAGAACCACAGAGTAGGCCTTCCTATTTGGTTACCTTTCTGCCGCATCTGAGGCCCAGATGTGGGCGCTGAATGCTATTATGGCGTTTGGTGCGGCGTTCACCATGCTTTTTTTTCGTTCGCAGCTGTATAGTATTAGAAAGTGCTTCAGAAGCTGCCACAGGCACATCAGCAACTGCAAAAACTGTGACTCCGTGGATCTTGTAATTTGCATGCTGCCGTCTTAAGATCGGACGGTGTTTCAAAAATCTGTGCATCTCTGTAATTATCTGGGGTAGTATAATGTATTACGTTTCATTTCCCAGCCACACGTTTCTTGTCCCCTTGTATGTGCTTATTGCTCTCTAGGCGCCATGTTTACTGTAGGTTGTATTCTGTTAATTCCCTATGAACTACAATTCCTATCTGTTGTTGAAATCAACTGCCATGTGCTCTGTTTGCCGTATCTTCTCAAATGCTCACGGTGTTCAAATAATTTTAGGGGTTTGGGTGTTTACTGCTTCGGGCCGTGATTTTTGCACCAAAAGAACAAAGAAAGGTATCGAAAAGCATTTTCAAAGAAAAAGAGTCACTATTCTAAAGACATATCAGAGGTCATACTGGAAGTATACCGTGAGTCCTGCTTGATAGTAGGCAGTCTATTCTGAAAAACTTAAGGGTCATTTTTTAGAGTTTTCCTTCTTGCTCATCGTTAGACGCATCGCGTAGTATCCCGGTGATATAGAAAATATCATAAAAATATTATAGATGGAAACAAGACCAGAGTGCTTTCAGACAGGGGCCCAGGAGGTTTTGACGGTTTTTCTCGTCTGTGCCGCCCAATTTTTATGTCAGGGAGGTATCACAATGTGCATGAGTACCATGAAGGTATTAATCGATTCTTTTGCAGAACGGTCAAGAAATATTGAGGAATCAGAGAAGGTCTGGTTTATGGGATCTTTTGCTTTGACCGTAGGTACCTTTATTTTGATTTCTGGACGGTTGGGTGACTTGTTTGGCTTGAAAAAGATATTCTTGATTGGTTGGGCTTGGGTTACTGTGTGGAGTATCGTGATAGGACTTTCGTACTATTCGAAGTCCATAACTTTTTTCATCACATGTAGAGCATTTCAGGGAATTGGTTTTGCTCTCTTGCTACCCTGCGGACTTGGGATTCTTGGAAGTGTTTATGCCAACGGACAGAGGAAAAATATAGCATTTAGTTGTCTAGGTGCAGCTGGACCGCTGGGTGCAGCAGTGGGTGCCATTATGGCTGCGGTATTTGCTCAATTTGTATGGTGGCCATGGCAATTTTGGGTACAGGGCATCGCTACATTCGTGTTCGGCGTTGCGTCGTTCTATGCTATTCCTCCAGACCCCCAGAAAAGCGTGAGAAACTTTTCCAGTTCACAGTGGGTCAAAAGACTTGATGTTCTTGGAAGCGGGCTTGGGATTTCCAGCTTGATATTATTCAACTTTGTCTGGAATCACGGTCCAGTCGCTGGATGGACATCGCCCTATGTCCTCGTTTTGCTCATATTATCGGTCTTGGGTGCATTTGCCTTTTTTTATGTGGAACTCAAAGTAGCGCAATACCCGTTGTTGCCCCGGTCGTTGTTTAACAGAAAGATTGGCCTTGTATTGCTTTGCGTCAGCTTAGGCTGGGGCTCTTTTGGCATCTGGCAGTATTACTACTGGAATACAGTGCTCATTCTTAGAGGGTACTCCCCTATAGAAGCGGGTCTCACGTATATTCCCTTCTTGGTTTTAGGAGTTATTGCATCGCTATCCATCTCTGTGATCATCACAAGAGTCAGACCTTCAATCATAATCGCGTTTTCCATGATAGCATTCATGTGCGGAAGCATAATGCTTTCCATAATGCCCGTCAAGCAGTCGTACTTCCAAATAGCAATGGGTCAGATGTTCATTCTTACATGGGGCATGGACTGGAGTTTCCCTGCTTCTTCCTTGATCTTATCCGACTTTTTGCCTGTATATCACCAAGGAATGGCAGGCTCATTGGTGAATACTGTCGTCAATTATTCTGTCTCCTTGTTCCTAGGCATAGCTACTACAATAGAAACACAGGTAAAGTCACAGAGCTCCAATGTCTTGCTCTCATATAGAGCAGCCATTCATTTTGCCATAGGTACTGCTGGTCTTGGTGTTGTATTTGCCCTAGTATTTGTCATTATCCAGCATTTAGACAATGACAAAAGTGGAACATTCGCTTCAACATCTGATATACCTACAATAGAATCAAAAACTTCTTTTTAGATATATATACATGGCCATAGAACATTATCCCCATATATTTTGCAGTAATAAATAAAGTAATCTAGAGTTATATTTATATGTTCCTGAATATAAATGCAGTACGCTCTCTAACTACGATAGTAAAAAATTAGGTTATGGCACAACGCTTTATTCATTATCTATCGATCAATCTGAAATAGAATCTAATAAAGTTGTCTACGGTCAGCATCACATAATACATTTGTATTGTTCAAGGCCCACTTTTTTCGTCGTTGACTTGATTATTTCAAAAGTGATAATTAAAAGCACATACCAAAGGTCTTTAGACATATATATTGCGAACACCAACTGACCGAAGTCAGCTTGAAAAATATACGAAACTAAGCTAACAGAGGCCCTATACCTCTTGCTATTGATACAATGTCGAGTACAATGCTTGCTGAGGGGTCCAAACAACATAATGGAGGTCGAACAGAACTAGAAAAACTCATTAGAGAATTTCAAACGAAACTAGGTAGTAATTGGGACAAGTACCACGAATCATTGAGCCTCTATCTTGTTGGCAAGCTTTCTCGGCCTGAACTTGTGGAGACAATCAAGCCGATATTAAACGGAGAGTTGAGAAAGTACCACAATAAGTTGCTTCTTTTGAATTTCTTGAATTCTTTAAAAGATGGACCATTGGATTTCCACAATGAGTTTGCGTCATTTTGGAACAAGAAAGCTAAAACAAGGAACCTCAAGTCTAGCCAGTATGAAAAGTTTAAACAAAACATCATGGCGCTTCCTATCAGGGAAAGACGCAGGATAAAAAGTATAACAAAAGATAGTGGAAAGAAGGGTAAATTGAACGCTTCGATAACACTTACTAGACATGCATTATTACCAAAGATACCCATGATACAGAACAAGGAGCAGCAGCAGCTACAAGTCAACAATCTCGTTCAGTGGCAGCAAGATGTGGTGAATGGTACAAATACACCTATAGCAACTGAAACATATGAAATTCCAGACTATGATAACTTATCAAGACGTGTTATCATGACAATGAGGGAAAACGGGTTAACTGGAGGTCTTAATCCACAAGTTCTAGAAGTGATATTATTGGGATTGGAGACTCACTTGAAAAATATTATCGAAAGCTCAATAGATGTTGCTCGTTACAGGGAGAAGAAGTATACCACTAATGACATCCTAACAACCTCGTTAGGAGATGAAGCGAACCATACAAATGATGATAACTCGCCCAAGAAGCGTAAGTCTGACAGCATGATTGAAAATGATGAAGAAAAGAAGGTCGTGCTTAGCATTGAAGATATGTACAACGCCTTCGAAATATTTCCTTACCTAGTTGAGCCTTGCGGTCCAAAAATGAGACTTTCTAATGTTATGCTTGAAAATGATGATCTTATTACCCGAGAACCAATTTATGAGTTACCACCTAAACCAGCTCTGATGGAAAATTCAGCAAACGGTCCTTTGAAAATTGATTCGTCACTTGTCTCTAATGGCACAATGAACCCCCCTAACGGTGCATCAAGTAAAATAGAACCTAAAGGAGAATCAGTACCCATGGCTGACGGAAAATCTAATGCGAAAAATAGTTTTGATGAATCTAATGACTCTTTAAAGAAATCCACTGACACAAATAGCACTGACCAGCGCTCTCCTAAGACTCGTCAAAATGAATCATTTGTTGGTACTACAGACGAATTAAAGTGGGTACTTCATGATCTAATATCTACGATGTAAGCAGAAGCTCCCCTTAATTTAATAAAAGTTAGCCTTAAAACATTATAATGACTCAGCTTCTCATGAAAGGTATCTAAATAAGTATATATATGTGCGTATGTGTGTATTTATATGTATGCATGCACGTGTATCTATAGAGTTATCGAGTTATCTGTTCATATTATATGACATTCAGTTCTTTCTTTTATATGGCGAGTCAGTAGAGTGGACAAGCTCTAGTACTTCTAGCATATCCATGGTATCGGAGTCATCGCCAGAATCTAAATTAGATATTAAAAGGCATTTACTATTCCAGAAAGCATAATCGATTGTTTTCAACTGTCCATTCTCGTTGTTGCCTAGTTTAGGACATGACAACAATTCCTTTTGATTGTGAAAAGTATGTCTGGTCAAGTCAAGGAGAATAACATGACTAGTGAATTTTTTGAGTTGCTTATTGTTTTTTCCTTCGACGGTTATTATGCACATATTCAGGAAAGCATGGCTAGGGAGTTCAGTTTTCTCCATCACTTTTATGATATCACTAAGTGACTTGAAAGCCGCCTTTTGACTTGTTACCCCATCTAGCGTACCGTCTGTGACATCTATCTTGGTAGTTGCACAAGTATTCAACAAATCAAGCGGCAATTCACCAAAGGCGATATACTGCATGTACAATTCAAAGTCCCAGTTTTTGTCTGATAATTGGGAGCTCTTATCCAACAACCCTTTGCATGTGCATAGCAAAGATTCATAAAACAAATCTTCACTTCTTTTTCCTGTGAATATTACTGAAGTGTTTGTATCGGATATTGACATATTTGTTAGCGTTTGGAATTCTCTGATGACTACTTCATTTTCGCAAGATAGAGGGAAGCACTTATCAAATTGAAAACGCTTATTTTTGAAGACGATTTCTGAGTTTGTTTCGAACTTAACTTTGGCTTTATCTACCTTTACATATGTTCGTATCTTCCCTTTATGATCCATAATAGCATTTTCAACAATTCTTCTGAACTGCTCATGTCTTTCAATCTCGTTAATTCGTTCTTTGTATGCTCTTTCAGCTTGTGCGAGCCTGGCATCCCATGAATTATTTACTCTTTCTAGTTCACGTAACTTTGTTTCTTCCTCATAAAGATCGGAAAGTAAATCTGATCGTACTGTTGAGAAATTTTCCATATTTGATTCCAAAGACCTTATTGAATTAGAAATTTTCTCGTTGTCATCTTGAATCTCTTGTGCCTTATTCTTTAAATCTGCAAGCTTTTTTGCGGCGATATCACAATCATTTTGCTGGGCTTTATATTGTACTTCAAGAGCATCCACTTCCTCTACTTTGACCTTTAGATGAGAATCTAAATTCACATCTAATGCTTTCGTCTCTTGCTCTAGGATTTTCCTTTTATGGTCAGTGCGTTCCTCTAATTTTAGTATCAAAGAATTTCTTTCGTCTTCCAATTTCTTTATTTCCTCTCTTATGGCACTATCTTCATAAGATTTGGCTCTAACCAATTCATCCTCAAGCTGAAATTTAAGCTCATCGTATTCTTGCGATAACTTATTAGATAATTCCTTAATCTGCATGTTTATGAGCTGCTCCTTATGAGACACGCTTTTCATGACAGACTCTTCCATCATGCTGAACGCCTTCCTTTGCGAACTCACCGTTTGGTCTATATCGACAATCCTGTTCGAGAGCTTCTTCTGGTTACGTTTTAGTTCGACAATTAAACACTCCATTTCGTCTATCTTCTCATTTGTTTCTCGTATTTGAGAGTCTAGCATATATTCTTCCTCCTCATCTATATTATGACGGTCCTCGCGCTTTGCTAGTTTATCCATATTACGCAATGTAGCTCTCAAGGCGGACTCTCTCGGCTTACTTCCCTTTTCTGAATTTACTTTTTCACTAAATGACTTGTTTAGGTCGACCAATTTATGAACATGGTCCATATCAAAGTCCGACCTTGAGGCACTCTTAGGAGCTGGAATATTACTACATTTCCTGTTCTTATCCCTGATACGCCTATAAGTTAAGTCACCATATTTTGGAGGCGCTGGTATGTTGGACTTCTGATTATCAACGGCACCTGGCAATGTTATTCGGGCCATGTCGAATCCTAAATGCTGTCTACCACTCTCTACTTTTTCCATCTTTCTATCCACAGGGAGGTTAATGATGTTCAGAAGTGCCCGTCTTTTGTGGCTGGGGCTTTTATAATACTCCTCCGGTGTCCCGTTCGGGTAGGGGATCATCTTCTTATCTCTCAAACACTTCTGTTGCACAATGCTGTGTTTTGCTTCACAACCAAACTCGAGTAAAAGAGTAATTTCATATATCACTGTTGACCCAGAAAATACCCGCCAGCTATATCTTTGAGAATGAAGATACAAGTGGCCCTTCTGTTACGTACGGTAGACCTTGTTGGATAAGAATATTTGAGACGGATAATACAAACAAACCTACAGCACTATCAACAAAAACGTAAACACTAGGCTTGTCACGTGCTTGATCGGTTCTGGCCACCAATGCACAGGTACAAATACAACACTAGCGGCATTATACTAGAAGTGTATTTCATATATATATACAAGATAGGTTTTATACTAATGCTCCCGGATGTTCAACGGGTGCCGTCCAGGGTACTGGAGGCGTTTAAATAGTTTTAGCGATACCTAGTCAAGATATCTCTGACGATGACACATAGGCCAAGTGTCAGCAGCAGTCCGTCACCAGACAAAGACAATGCGGGTTGCTTAGAGATAGCACAACCGCGCCACTCATTTGAAGTCCTTCTGCTGTAAATTACGGGTCATGGCCGGTAGGGCCACCCTGATTCCATCGAGCTCCTTAGTCATCACAACCTGACACCCGAGTCTCGACGTTTCGGTCAAGCCGAATGCCAAGTCCAACATATCATTTTCATCGTCATCCGGCTCGGGTATGGCGTCGTAGTACTCAGGGTCGACTATGATATGACAAGTGGAGCACGCACAAGAACCGCCACACGCTCCTTCCATATCCAAATTGTGAGCCTGCGCTATGTCTAGGATGTTGTCCCCTTCAGCTACTTCGTACGTATGATGGTCACCTTCTTTGGTGATGAATGTGATTTTAAGCTCTTCGCCCGGCTTAGGCTGCTTTATATGTCCATGGTTTCTAGGAGCTGAATCACGAAAACCTCGAGAAAATGGTAGACATATTCTTTGAGCAGTTGGGACAAATTTGATACTTGCCCTATATCCTTGTGCCGTTGTTATTTTAACCAAACTTCTGATCATATTATAATACATTAAATTTGAGGTTGGTCAATCAATGCTTGAAGTCCGAAAGCCATCGTCAATTTTTTCATACATTTCCAAACCCTCACTCATATTAGTATTAAGAAAAATATTATTGGCGCTACTAAACTCTCCATATATCAAGAAGTAAATAAGACGACAGCGTCGCTGGAGGCATTGGGAGCAATAATCTCAATAGACCTCACGGGCAGGCTTTTATGGCATAATCATAACTATAAAAAGACACAGGACATTAGTATAAAACGTACAAGAATCGTTCGTGTCGCAAGAAACTAAGAAAAGTTGCTGATGAGAACCAAAAGAATCAACAAAATCAACACGGCTATTATTGCGTAGCTTATAAATTTGTTGGCGGTTAGTCTTCTGCTCATCGACTTTAGAGTTTTGACCGACCTGTCCACGTAGTTGTCTGCGGCCAGAAGCGTGTTCCTAGACCCCAATATTTGCTCTCTCTGTGCACGCAAGTCGTTGAGGATGTTTCCGCCGACAGACTCGGTCTCTATCGCGATTCTCTGGCTGTCTCTTAATCTCTCTGACGTTCTCTCTAGCGAGGCGTTGTTGCTCAACAACTTCTTGCGTTGGGCGTCGTGGGTCTCGTCGTCCACGACTCCAGCCTCGTTGTCAGTATATCTCGACCCGAAGAGCTCGTTTCTATCCTGGTCGTCTAAGAAGTCTTTAAGCCTACCTTTGCTCTGGTCGACTTGTGCTCTATACTGACGCACTTTCGTGTTGTAAGGCGCTCTTTCTGTCGATGGTATGTTCTGCACCTCGATGCTCATTTGCTCTAAAAGCTCCAAACACTCATCTGTGGCATTCTCTACCGCTTTCAACACCCGCTTCCTTTCCTCTAGTCCCGTTAGTATTCTTACCCACAAAATTGGTATTTCATGTGACACAAGATTTCAAATGTTACTTACGTCCATTCAACGATGGAACCTGCGCCAATTTTGACGTAGCATCCTGGTATGAAATCTGAAAGTCTGACTCGTACGTAGAGAACAATTCGGACATTATACGTTTTCTAAATTCCAACTATCTTGCGTTAAACGTTACGTTTTACCCTGTAATTAATTTTGTAGTGCGCGGATGAGTGCAATGCTAATGGTAAAGCACCTTGTAGCTATATACCCATGCGATCAGATATAAAACTACGCTATCATATAACAAGGTATTCAATTTGAAGTAATATAAAAAGACTAGAGTAAAAATAGAGTTAGGAGCCAGTAATGATCAGTTTTTTCTTGTCTCAAACTCATCACCCGAGAGATCATTTGGATCTTCGCCTAGCTTAGACTTGGACTTGTATTTCTTGAAAGCAGCTCTAATTTGATATAATAAGTTATCATCTACAGCCAAGTTTTCTTCGCCCGTCTCTGCAGATTTACTTGGTGAAATTGTATCAGCTATGGAATCATTCGAAGAAATACCGGCCTTCATTCTTTGTGCATTTTCTCTTGTGTTTGCAGCCAATTCCTCATCACTCAAATCCAACGAGTTGATTGTCATATTCAATAAGGACTTACTTGTACGCCTGCGCATTAAACGGCCTGGAAAAGGGCCTGACTTGGGCAAGTACTGTTTTATTGTCCCGAGAGATTCATCGCTTGGATCCAAGTTAGTCGGATTCAGAGTATTACTCATATAGACAGAAGACCTGGGGGTTCTTGGAGTCCTAGGAGTACCTGGAGCTCTGCAAGAAACACCATTATCGTGGATCCACTTAGCAACTAATGCTGTCCATCCACATTGATGGCTAGCACCTAGCCCTTTACCGGTATCGCCGTCGAAGTATTCATAGAATGGTACATAGTCTGCAAACAATGGATCTTTGCCTAGGGACTCATGTGTCCCATCACAGGCTCTCAGTCCATCTTCATTATGCAAAAACAAATACATCAAACGGTGTTGGATTTCCTGTGCACATTGAGCTAAATTCAAGTACTCACCAGAGCCTTTTGGACATTCGACCTTGAGTTCAGGACCATAGTATAAGTAGAACCTTTGTAATGCCTCGACAATTAAAAAGTTTACCGGAAACCAGATAGGACCTCTCCAGTTCGAGTTTCCTCCAAACATGCCTGAGTCAGACTCACCTGGCAAATATTCCACGACATATTTTTCACCTTTTACATCCATGGAAAAAGGTTCTTTCTCATGCAATTTCGATAAAGACCTGATCCCATATGGAGAGAGGAACTCATCTTCGTCCAACATTTTCTCTAAAATAGCGACTAGCCTCTCTTTATTTGCAAGAGCAAGTAAAAGTCTTTCACCTACACCTCTGTCCTCCATAGAAGCAATATTCCTTTTAGCAACTTTTTTTCGATTTTCAATAAACCAGTTCAATCTCTTTGTAAACGATGGGAACTTCTCCAAAAGAACTGGCTCCAAAGTCAAGGAAGCATAAAGTGGTATTAATCCAACCAATGATCTCACAGGTAACCTCTGGGTGTAATTGCCAAAGCTGATAGCATCGTAATAAAATCCGGTCTCATCATCCCATAATGACTTTTCGCTATCGTCCTGATCACCACCCCTATAAGTCATCGCATCAGCAATGAGAATAAAATGCTCGAAGAACTTGCTGGCAATATTCTCATAAACAGGCTTCGTTTTAGCGAGTTCCAAAGCGATATTCAACATTTGCAAAGAGAAAAAAGCCATCCAACCTGTGGAGTCTGCCTGTTCCAAGTTTCCTCCGGTGGGAAGTGGTTCAGATCTGTTAAAAATTCCGATATTATCAAGTCCGAGGAAACCACCTTCAAAAACGTTGTTCCCATCATGATCCTTTCTATTTACCCACCAAGTAAAGTTTAATAATAACTTCTGGAAAATTGCTTCTAAGAAATCTAAATCTTCTCTTTTGTACATCTTTCTTTCAATCTTAAAAATTCTGTATGTTGCCCAAGCATGAACCGGAGGATTGACATCAGAGAAATTCCATTCATAAGCAGGAATTTGTCCATTAGGATGCATATACCACTCTCTTGTCAATAGATCAATCTGTTTCTTTGCAAAGTCTGGGTCTATCATGGCCAAAGGAATACAGTGAAAAGCGGTGTCCCAGGCTGCGAAAAAAGGATATTCCCACTTATCGGGCATTGACAAAATGTCATCAATGTATAAATGTTTCCAATCCTTATTCCGTCCATTTGCTCGATTTTGAGGGGGTTTTACAGTATTAGGATCTCCCTTAAACCAATAGTTGTGTATAAAGTAGTAAAACTGCTTTGTCCACAATAAGCCTGCAAATGCCTGTCTTTGAACTTGTCTAAGCTCATCACTGATAGGCAAAGGAGTGACTTTCCAATAAAATGCATCAGCCTCATCTTGCCTTCTAGCTATAATACGGTCGAAATCAAGCTCATCGATATCTTCGTTTTTCTTACTGAGTTTGTAACGAATAGTAACATAATCACCAGGTGGGACACCACCATTTTCATTAAATTCAAACCATGAGCATGCTTTTGTGCCCTTGTTCTCCGGATTAATGGCCTCTTCGTCATTGTTGATAACATAATCGTGAAACGCGTCCTTAACATACTTGAATTTATTCTCTTGGTCGTATAGTCTTTTGGTGTTTGTCTCATTCTCCGTGAAAAGAAACTTGGGATAAACATCATCACTTTCTTCAGTAACGCCGGGCGCTGGCGCAAAAACAAAATAGCGTTTGCCAAACTTTTCATGATCAATTTCTATCAGCCCCTTTTCGGTGAGGCTCAAACTTGGCTTATCTTTTTCCAGATCCTCAGTACCCCAAGCCCAAGTGTTTCTTAATACAGCATGTGGCATAATATGTAGCGGTGCTGCTTCATCTCCTCTATTGTAGGCGGTGATACGGAACAATAATTCATCGGGATCGTCGTCACCCTTGGCCATTTCAAAGACAACATCAAAGTACTTGTTATCATCGAATACACCTGTGTCAACAATTTCATACTCCGGATCTAGCCTAGATCTCTTAGTATTCTCATCCACTAATTCTTTATACGGGAAAGCTGCATGGGGGTATTTATATAAATACTTCATGTAGGAGTGAGAAGGGGTGTTATCAAGATAGTAGTAGAGCTCTTTCACGTCTTCTCCATGATTACCCTGAGAATTTGTTAGCCCAAACGCTTTTTCTTTTAAAATATCGTCCTTTTCGTTCCATAAAGCAATATGGAAACAGATCAATTGATGGGTATCTGAGACGCCAGCCAATCCGTCTTCCCCCCATCTATAAGTCCTTGATCTGGAGTGTTCAAAGGGGAAATCTGACCATGCGTCACCATTTGCCGAATAGTCCTCTCTAACTGTAGCCCATTGTCTCTCTGATAAATAAGGGCCCCATTTTTTCCAGTACTTTTCTCTCCCTCTATTCTCCTCTAATCTCTTCTCCTCCGCGGTCAAGTGAATCTCCGTGGGGCTTTGCAGCATATCCTCAGCTCTAACCTTTCCTATACTCCAAGTTCGACTATGGATACAAAATCCCTAAATAAAATTGCTAGATTGTCACTTCTTTTTGGTGAAATACTGCAACTTTAATTAATTGGTGTTTGCCGTCACTTTTTTGCTAACCCTGTTGAAATTGTGTTGCGCTCACTATCAATCTCATGCCCCAGGTGACTAAACTCACTTAAAGTCCAAAATGCTTTACGCTATTAAAGCTACACATTTCTATACTACGCCAGCTCTAAGTTATATGGGGACAAGCAATGGTTTTGGTAACAGGCTTGAAAATATCTACCATAGTTGATTTGTCTTTAGGAACCACGCAATATTGCTGCAAATCAATAGCCCCTGAGAGACCATTGAGAATAAGACAAAAAAAGATTGATGATAAAAAGCTAACACGTTATTTTATACGTATTCAATACGACTTTGGTGTCTCTAGCTTCATCATCACTGATGCCTGACTTGTCAATGATGCTTTTTTCAGCTTACTTCACATAAATGAGGGGTATTGCTCGATCCAGCTACCCTTGATGCCAATAACAGTAGCGTATGTTGTTCTTTTTAAGCGAATTTGAACTAAATGTGGACTTTCCATTGGTTCCCGGGAGCTATTTATCAAATCAGTAAGTAATAACGGTTGATAAATGATCTTCAGAATCCAGCCTGGAGATGATATGGTCGTGTATTGTGGCAAATACTGCTCTCATGTCCTGTGAGTAATTGCATTTTGACATATTTACGCTTTGGCTGATGTCATTGCCGCAGACAAGACAACATATGAGGGAAGAGTCACGCCAGAGAGTGGACTCTTTGCCGCTGGTGCAGAGAGCTGAGACGGAACTCCAGGAGGCAGAAGCTGAGTCCTTGGTTGAATCGCTTCCCGAAGGCTTTAGAACCGATACCCAGAAAAAAAGGCCACAAATTTATCAGGCTCTCATTCCCAACACCCAAATCATTATTGGCATATGGTTTGGAGCAATATTTGGTGTGCTAGCACGGAAGGGGTTAATTGACTTGACTACCTACAATGGCTCTTACTTGCCAGGGGTTGTGTGGGCTAACTTTGCAGCATGTGTAGTGATGGGGATCTTGGTTTCCAGTTCCAATTTTTGGAAAAACACCATTGAAGCAAAAGGCGTCGCTGCTAAGGGAGCTCTACCATTTTATGTTGCATTATCTACCGGCTGGTGTGGTACTTGTCTGTCATTTTCGTCTTTCATTCTTGAAGCATTCTACAAGTCTGCAAACTTAGAGCCAAATATTATATATAAATATCCTAATCAGGCATATGGTATTATGGAGTTTTTAGCAGTTGTGATAGTTCAGCTAGCTGTGTCTTTATTGGGACTTTCTATTGGGAAACATTTTGCTGAAATATTTGACGAGTATTGTCCTCGAGTGTCAACAAAGGTATATGATACCTTTTACTACTTCACCTCTTTCCTAGGCATAGCTGCTTATATTATAACCATCGTTTTGATTCCCGTGAAACATGAAGGTGCCTGGAGGTCTTGGACATTTTCCATATTATTCGCTCCGTTCGGTGCTTTAATGCGTTTCTATCTTTCAAAATATTTGAACAGCAAAGTTGCAAATTTTCCATTGGGAACTTTTACTGCTAACCATGTTGGAACGTTACTTTTGGCCGTGTTTCTGTTGCTCTCTAGAGGTCTTACGCTGGATGAAAATCGGTTGGTGACGCATGTGTTACATTGTCAAGTCTTGGTAGGTTTTAGTGATGGGTTTTGTGGGGCATTAACTACAGTCAGTACGTTTGTGGTAGAGCTACAGGGCCTCAAGCCAAAGCATGCCTATTTATACGCTTTCTACTCCATTGGTATTTGTTATATAGTGACTATACTAGTACTAGGAAGTTATGCCTGGAAGATAGGCTTAACTAAACCCCTTTGTTCCTAATTGGTAGATTACAAAAAAGTGCACATCTTCTAGTGTAGTTATACTAGTACAATGTACTCTCAATTCTCTTGGACAGCCGGACTTGATCAGCTTATATATACATAGTTTTAATTGTATTCATTTAATTTTCAGTTATTGCCAAATTTTGTAATTTTTGGTAATACTCTCTCACATTAAACAAATAAAACTATCCATGAATGAAGATGATCTCAGTAATTTAAGAGCAGGTGATTCATTTAAGGATATGCTACAACTATAGCATGGTATTTCTGTATTCCTTTCCTGGAGTATTCATGTTACATTTTATTAGAACTACTAGCTTTTTTTGCTCAAAGAATGGCATGATAGAAGCATGATGCTGATCAGTATCTTCAGAAAAGTGCCTTGTTAGGCGGCAATGTGTTCTCAAGTAAGCAAACTTTACTCTTGCATGAAAAGGAAAAAGAAGCCTCTCTAGAGTTTTCAAATATGATGAAGTGAAGATTTTTGTTGCAACTTTTGTAGTCCAAGCAATAGTTTGTTGCTTGGTTCAACATCGACTCTTTCAAATCATAGGTACATGGACACGGGAAGTAGAAATAGTCTTGATGGATAAGTGTGCTGACTGGTGTTTCAACAGCAAGATCAGGCATGTAAATATGTAGAAATCGCAAGCGAGGAAGTTTTGAAATAATAGAGAACAGATCAACTATTTGGTGTTGTTCCAACGGAAGCTTTAAATTTTCTAGCAGTACAAGGTGACAAAGCCCCTGTAGTGCCTCTGTAGAAAACCTGTTCTTTGATTTATTGTTCGTGTTTGAAATTTGAAAGTTGAAGCTTAAGGATTTCAATGGATGCCTCGTAAGCACATCCATAAGCTTCACAAAGAAGTAACTTAAGTTCTCGTTATTTTTAAACCTGAAGTACATGTCTAGTGACTTTAATGAAGGTATTTTGCTTATGAAATTGAGTGTTTTTTCGTAATAATGAAGCTCGTTACTGAGATCAATAGATAGCAGTGAGACATTGTGTAAATATGGGGCTATGATATCAAGGAAAGAAACTTGAGGAGGCGTAGTCCTTGTAAGAGAGTCGTCATCAAAGTAGATCTCGTTGCAATTGATGATGGAAAATTCTTGCAAGTGGAAGAGATCAACGCAATTTATAAGATTGCATGCATCTGCCAAAGTGAGAGTAATATCTTTCAAAACTAACACAGTCAATTTCAAATGTACATTTTTTAGGACCTTAGAGAGATAGCCTGTCTCCATTGGGTCTATTTCAATTAAGTCTGACAAGTAGTAGGCGCTGCCACAACAATTTCTCAGGATAACAAGTTTTTCGATATTTGGACAGCACAGAAGGTTGATTTTGTCTAGGTATTTGCGGTTGTTGAAACCTGCGATCGCCAACTCCTTTAAGTGTAAAAGTTTGGAAGGAATCAACGTAGTAATCAGATCAAAGTCTTTGAAGTTAGCTGCAAGTGTGCTGAGCTTTTCCATAGGTAGAAGCTGGAACAAGCCACCACTTAGATAAGTGTCGACCACCGACCATCTCATGCTTTCCAAACGCAAGAGCTTTGGAAATATCTGTTCTAGATAGTGGTTGAGCTCAAACTCAGGCATGTCAGGAAGAGACTTGAAGGACAAATGGCGTATATCTGCTGCAGATCGATCATTCTCCACGAGCCTACGAAATAAAGCGCCAAGTGCGTAGAGTCCTCTAACAACTGTGCTACCGTGAGGATTGTTATCGGGTCCACAAAGATGGTCGACAGTGATAGAGCGGTAGAGCTTGCGTTCAGCAGGCTCTACGAATCTGCTCGACACCACACTCATATCAAGTGCATCCTGCTGTCCCAAGTGATCGAACACTTGATCTATTATCTCCTCTGGTAGTCTATCTAGCATCTGTTTCTTCCACCGTCTTCTTCATAAATCGCTTGCTATTCGGAGAAGGGTGCTCTTATTGATGTTGCTGGCGAACGTCCGATAAACCGTGCATGTCACACAGACAAAGTGTCTCTGTGAAATCGGCCTAGAGAAGCTGCGACGCTTTTCCCATTCGTTTAACTAACGCTCATCTACGACAATCATGCCCGTTATCGGTTTTATCTGATCGGATCTATACTTCCGTTTGGGGTACAATGCACGTGCACACACGTTTTTCTCTGCGTGTCCACACCGACATATAACGTGCGGCGTAGCGACAACACGAGCACACACGACCACGCACGTGATAAATAGGACCATCATCAGTGCATGTGACATAACAAGCGTGACAAAGCACCTGACGCGCCAGAAGGAGCATGACGGCACGATACACCTGCGCAGAGCATTCTCCCGCGAATGTAAACCCTAGCACCTAAATCCCATCGAGACAAAAGAAATGTTACGGTTCCTGATGTGCGGGTAAGCCCTATATATCATGTAGATCTCTGCTGCGGAGGGCCAATAGTGTTGCCTGGAATACTAACAAGAACAACTACGAGATGCTAGCGGTGTTGTTTGAAAGGCAAGAGCAAAGTGCTCTCTTCCGAGAGCAGTGGCTGCAGTGTAGTGATGATGTAGAGGGCCAGTCGGCACAAGATTGGAAATGCGCGTGCAGAAGACGTAGGTACTAGGGGGGACATAACTCAACCTCAATAATGAAACTTAGGCCCGAAGCCCTCACAGCAATGGTAGAAATGGGCTGAATGTAGGAGAAGGTAGAACACTAGAGAGATGGAGGAAAGCGGAGCCATTCCCATGAGCAATCGAGAGATAGGATCAAAGAACAAGGATAGGCAAAGGTGACACAAAAGTGATGTCGTGTCAAGTCGAAATATCAGTTAATAACGGGACAGCCAAAAAGTAAGCCAAGTTATTAGACCATTAGCTCCAAGCATTAATAATAAGGACCAGCACTTTCGTCTTTCGGAGGTAAAGTGGAGTATAGAAGGATTCAGCATCCTAAATAGACCCACAGAAGATAAAAGAACGCACACGGAGTTCAAGCCAGTGATAGCAGCGAGTATAGAGGGCGTATAGAGAAAAAAGAAACGGGCTAGAGGGAGCTAGAGCCGCAACAATCAATTGAATAAAGTGATAACTTCATCGAAAGGAAGAATAGTATAGCGTAATAGCGAGCTGCATAAGTCATGTTCAATACCAGGATATTTGACAACAACTATGAGTCGTCGGCGAATAGCATTACTGGGAACAACGGGGGAAATGACATACAGCCAATCGACATTAGTTACCAGCGACAACCGTCGATATTTAGCAACGGAAGGCTAAGACGTGAAAGCATAGCACACTCTCAGGGTATGGGTGGTGTTTCTTGGGGGTCTGTGACCATTGGATCATGGCTCAAGGATGAGGTCATGATGTTCGGCAGTGCTTACAATCTGAACAATAATCTTGCCCCCCATATACACCACCACATTATAAACCCACGTAGAGGCTCAATACGCAACCAGACGTCCAGTATTTCCATATCGCCACCGGTACAAGCGTCATATCTCCCCGACTTGGAGGCGGATTACTGTAAGGACTACCTGTGCTGCGGCCAGTTACTTCCCACCTTACACGATCTCTTACGCCACTATGAGGAGGCTCACATAAGCTCGTCACCTCCTCCGGACCAACATATGATAAACTCTACCAGAAACAGGAACGCAAGGAACAACGTGCACAACGTAATGGAGACGGTGTCCACGACGGACGTATTTCTAAACAACCATCATACAAACACACATAACAGTCCAAGCATCAATATGAATACTCACTTCAATATGCAGCAAAATGCCTTGAACCAGTCCGGACTTGATAGCACCATACCGCAGAATAGTCCAATACCGAATAATCAGGGTCATAATCAGGCTCATACCATGAACATACATCAGCAGCCGCTGCCATTGTCCCAAGCGCTGTCAGAGCAGCAACAGGTGCAGCCACATCAAGTACATCACTCCCCCAGCTTCCCTAGTATTCCATCGAGGGCGGAGTCAGGTACACCACATATGGATGATGACAGCTCAATGTACATTGATGATCCTGCTCGCCACCTTTACGTCATGGAAAACAACGAACTGAAGCCTTACAGGTGCCCCGTAATCGGATGTGAAAAGACCTACAAAAATCAAAATGGGTTGAAATACCATCGTTTACACGGCCACCAGAATCAAACCTTGAAAGAGAACCCCGACGGTACAATTTCCATAATAGATCCAGAGTCTAACACACCTTATTTGGATGGAACTGGAATGGAGAAGGATAAACCTTATAGATGTGAAGTATGTGGTAAACGTTATAAGAATTTGAATGGTTTGAAATACCACAGAGGACACACCACTCATTAGTTTTTTGCATTAATACTTTCAGGATTTTTTACTTTATTTTTTCTTATTTTTTTGTCTATTAACTTGTACCTCTCAATTTTCAGCCTTGTGCCCATTTATTTTCATGATTTACTCTTAATTCCCCTGTATTCCTTTCCTTTCAACTACCTAGTCTTTTTTTTTTTTTCATTTTCTTAAGCTATCAACAGATCGTCTCTGCTTATCCTGCGCCATGATTAGTCTCTTGGTGTTACATACTTTGTTTACTTTGTATATACCATCCCTATAATACGATGTCAATTATGTGAGGATCGAAGAATCAGGTATCAGGCTAAGTTTTTTGGCCCTCACATTTCTACTACAGTCTATAACTCTTTTCAATTATATGCAAAAACCATCAAAAAGTATCAGGCATCATCCGACTAATATAGCCTTTGACAAACGAATATGTGGCTTGGAATAAGGATTCCGTTGGCAATAACCAAGCAAGGGCTTTACATTATGATTTTATTCATTTCTACATTTTTAGTATTGTTTCCTATTGCGGTGCTATCATATATAAGTTTTTACTCGATTCTAATACCCAAGCCTTCAATATCAATTCCCATATCTTTCCAAAAGACCAGTAACGGTTTGGAATACAAGTTGCCTGTTGATCAGATTAAAGGTTTGTTGGACAGTGATCCTTCTATCAGATACGTCGCATCCTTGCATACTGATATTTATTGCACCAAAGGTTTGTATGGTGACATGAAAAACTTGGATATCCAGATAAATCTGGAAGGCAGAACAATAAATGAAACCAAGTTTCTTTTGAATTGTGATGCTCGCTCAGTTTATGTCAAGAATAACCCATTCATACCATTTGCTTGGAGATACTGGTTCCCACCTGTATTATTGAACTTAGACAAGGCCATTCGGGCTAATGTCCATTTGCTTACATTGAGCGTGGTTGACATTAGTAAGATAAGTCAAAAGAAGTCAAAAGACTTAAGGATACAGATAAACGATGATATAGTTACAGATGATAACAGAAGTTACTTGGAATTTCAGGTTGCCTGGAATGGAATACGGCATTATATGGTAAAATACTACTACATCTCTTTTTTCATAGGTGTTCTTTTATTCTGGATACCAAGTACCATGGCGTGCTTACTTGTGAGCTTAATAATTTATGCCAAAGAAGATGCAAAAGTGGAAATGAAAATAGATTAATGCTATAATGACAAAAAGCGAGAATTGGCAATACGGGTATACAGGCAGGGCATTGCTGGTCTATGACTGTATAGTGATATTCAATACATTCTTCTAATAAATGTTAATTTATGATAGTAAATTGCTTGCTGTTATTATGCATTAAATGTATTAAATAAAAGACTCTTTAATATAGAGATAATAATTCTGAAATGACAATCTCAAATTACAACAATCAACCAGCATTTAGAAATTTAATCTCAGTTGAGTTATCAACAGGCATGAATGGAGTATATGATTTGAGTGTATCCATGGCAACCATACTATCACCTAACAGGATTGATGCAGAAGAATCGTCAACATGTAGAACTGAATCAAATTTATCAGAGACCATTAACTCCGAGAGATATTTATCTAGCTCTGTACATATGAAGTTCCACTCATTCAAACTCTTACCCAAATTCGATATGTGTGACAACTTCATAGGTTCGATATTAGGTCTCTCCGCCGTACTGAATTCTCCTCCTTTTGTATAGTCATCTTCTGACATGCCCAGGTTTAAAATATACCTTTCATTTCTAGGATCTACATCAAGAAGGAAAGACGCCAAAGGAAATAATGGTCTTTTCAGAATATCAGACACAACACTGTGCTTCCCAACAAAACCACACTTACTGTTAGTTATATAAAGTTTCCTGTTCATGGATTCGTGATCAACAACAATAGAAAACTTGTACAATGGCCGTTTGATGTCAGGTGGCATTTTATAAACTTCCGGTGGCTTTGTCTCGCGCAGATCCAAAGGATCTAAAATTCTTGATCTCATACTCCAGGAATCGGAATCAGATTTCAAACTTGAATCCGTTGATAGGTCGGTGAAAGATGTTGGTGTAGACCGATATGATGATACACTAGGCGAAGATGAGTCTGATTTGCTTGAAAATGTAGTAGACAAGGAAGTAGATGAGGCGGACTTTTTCTGAACAACTTGCATTTCCTTCTGGAAGTCATCTTCTTTTTTATCATCGGTCGACAAAATTTTGAATAATTTTCCAATGGAAGAAACTAATGAGTTATTACGGACTTGTCTATTCTCGTTTGCCCTATGTTCATTTCTCCGCCCATTGAGCGATGGTGACACTGGTAAGGAAGAACAACTATAAATCGCTTCATCGAAAATTTCATATGGATGTGTCTTTCTAATCTGACTTGGTTTTGAAAGTCCAGTAACATCCGACTCCCCGAAAATTAAAACATCTTCCTGACTTGTATTGGTCAAAATTCCAAATTTCCTGTTAGCAAGTGGGCTGTCTGGTCTGAAGTCCAAGTCATCACGCTTGAAATTCTTAGATAAATAGATTAATTTTCGGTAGGATTTCTTTAGCCTGCTGTCAACTATTTCAACCAATTTGCTAGATGATTGCGGGTTTAATCCCTCAAAACCTATTATCCGCCATATAACTAGCCTCAAATAATATGACCTAACGATTGGATGCCAATGCACCAAAAACCTTTCCCAGATATCTTCAGAAAGAAGCCAGTATATAAAATTTATTTTTAAGCTTTCATCCGCACGCCTCATCCAAGACGCAGGGTATTTTGATGTATCAGGAAAACATCTGTCAGGTATCATATCCCAGATGTTAAACAAGAATGCAAAACTCTTCAATAATGTTTGAATATGATCGGTCTGGTTAACCGAAGTATATATGCAGCTGAGCCAAAAGCCCCAATCAATTTCATCCCCGACGTAATAGACATACTCATGCACAAGGTTGAAAATAAAGCCTGTCATGCTGTAATCATAGACTGGAGTGGATTTTGCCATGTTTATAAGAATTTCGTTGACAAAGTATACAAGCTCCGGACCGAGTGTAACATCCAAGAACGAAATATGTCTCATAACTCTGAAAAATTTCAATATCGCATCATAATATACTTCGTGGGGCTTCACAGGATTAGCATTATACACCGAAGCCTTCATATTTTTATCTCGAAAGCCCATTGGACTGCCTAATGCCAATGGCACACTGCCCATGCTAGCCTTTGTTAAGCCCAAAAATGCTATGTTGAAGATTTGGTGGACATGGCCAAAAATTACCCTAAATCCAGGGCAAAGCAATAGAACATTATGGGAGATGATCAGTTTATCCTTGATATATGCACCCAAAATACTGATATAATGTCTGAAAAAAGAGTAGAAAACATCACTGTCTCGACTACACCATCGTCTAACCCAGAACTCATTTGGGCCACGTATGCCTTTAACCGGTCTTTTAGGGGGTGCAATAGCATTCACAAACACCTTCTGTTTCCGGCTTAGCTGATCTAACCCTTTATAGTTAATTAAATGCTTGATACGGGAAGGGAAACACGACTCTATCAACGACCTATTCTCTGCTTCAGCTGAGTTATAGTCAAACTGTAGCGAAATTGACTCCAACATACACTGTTTAACATTTAATAAGAAAAGAAGGACTGTGCTCACGTTGTCCAAGTAGAAAAATGAATATGCAAATATCTTGCCTATGAAAGCAGACATTGCCAACGATACGGCCTTTAACGTCTGAAGTTTGTGGATACTATACTCCAATGTGGCTGAAAGTAAGGACTGGAAATTTACTTCTATATCTGCATCGACATAGCGCCAATCCTGTCTTTCAATTATCCTGGATATGCATTCGAGATATGCATTTCTGTCATTACTCGATACCACTTGCAGATTAGGTGCGCTTGTCTGATGGTTGATACAATTAAGAAGAGATCTCCACCACTTCAACAATACAGCGGAACTCACACTAGTAAAGCTTGTGTATGTCTTGATGTCAGAAACGAGCGTATCGTCGTACTTGTGCAATGAACGAAGAAAAGGCAAGACATTTTTCCTGAGGATGTTCGTCTTTTGTGTGCTATTAGTCTTTGAATTGAACCGGGGCAACACGATTTCAAGCTTCTTATACCGCTTCAACAAGGCGTGTATCAACTCACTGCGGTCGGAAGATGAGTGCTCCGACGTGCTACCCGCCAACGGCGTCACGCGGGGCTCAAAGACTCCCGCTGGCGCTAACGACGAGCACCTGGTAACGCCATCACCTGTAGTACTTGTCTGGCTACCCCTGCTGCCGCTCTTTTTGCGACTCATCCCTCCTGCCATAGAAAGAACGCCAACCATGCTGTTGTTTAACGATACCAATGCCCTGCTTTGAGGCTCTCTATATCGTCCAACTAACCCTTTTTTGCAATATGCTTCGAGTGGACGTCTTTTCTACCCACCAATAGCACCAATATGCAAGTTGTCTCAAAGTTCGTATCCTGTGTCAGCGGTAGCGAAGGAAATTACTGCAGCGGTCGTCTTCCCAAAAAAAGAGTGCTTGAGAAAAGGTTTATATCCCTCCTCTGGAACCTGGGAGCACTCGGGACGCTGGTGCTGGATATAACTAATATCTCCTTGAACGTTTTATCTAATAACGCCTTGATATTTCTGTTAATATTATCCTTAGATACACAAGGAACTTTCTATTGACAACAATACAAGGAGAAGCTCAATTTGATTATATGCTCCGCGAAAACCTGTCCTATCGAAATAAGCAAATGATCCTGTTAACGAGGGTTAATACTGGAAAGTTCATCACCCGATGCGGAAGGATTTATTAATAGTTAAGGAACAAAGTTGTGATACTGTCCGAAAAAAACTGCTGAGTAAGGGCCACATACAGGGGGGCGTTATGCTTGTCAAAGACACATTTAATTCTGAGACGGAGAGGTGACAGGAGAGGCAGTTCGAGAGCGCGCTTCCTTGAGTAGCTCGAAGTTTCTGGCAAGAATGGCATGCTGCTTCTCGATTTTTTTGTTTGCCTTGTCGAGCTGAGCAGCGAGGTCAGCAGCGCGGGATTGGTAGTTCAGTATCTGGAGATTATTTTCTTGCTGCAAGGAGCTTGCCTGTTTAGTGAGAAAGTCGATCTTTTGGAGCGAGTCTTGTAAATGTTGTTTGAAGGGTTCGGCCCCTTCTGACTGGCTGGACGAGATAAGACTGCGACTGGCGTTGTCGAGTTCTTCCTTGATTGCAGTCAACTCTTCCTGTGAGGCAGCTAGCTCGCTGCGTGTCGCAGCGAGCTCTTTTTCGGTTGCCTCACGGTCTTTTTTTAGTTGTTCGGCGCTTCTATTGTTTTCGATGACGTCCGCTTCAAGCCGTGCGACTTCTCCTTTAAGTCGCTCCTTATCTTGTCCTTCCCGTTCTAGAGAGGTCTGGAGGGCCTGGTTCCAGTCCGCTGCCTCTTGCGCAGCGGATTCGGACGCATTGAGTGCTCTTTCAAGTTCTTTTGTCCTATCTGACAAGCGCTTTATCAACGATTCTCTTTCCGCGAGACAGGATTTAGTTTTCTCCAGCGACTCCACCAAACCTCGTATGTAACGCTGCAAAACGTGGGCCCGCAATAGTGCATCCCCGGTGTCTGCGGTATCGTCTTGTGGCGTAGTCTTTGGCGAATTGGAGCACGATTGTGCTGCGGATGCATCGTCGGTTGGTTTGACGTTTTCGGTGCTGACGTCTTCCGGTGAGCAGTTTTGTTTTCCTGCAGGAACGTTGACGTTAGATCCGATATTTTCGAATTCCACTGATTGTTCTTTAACGTCATCGAATTTGACAAATTCGAAGCTTTCTGGACTGCTATCTGCCGTCAGATGAGCTGAAACGGATACATCGCACTCTGCTATAATTTGTGCGAGAATGCCGTTAACTGAGTCGTATCGCTCTACGACATTTGAGTCTTGAAGTGCCTTGAGTTTCTCTTCCTGTGCATTCTTTTCTTTCCGCTCGTCATCCAAAGCTTTTTCTAGCAGGGAAATGCGATGCTGTAGCTCTATGCATGAGTGCCGCTCTTCCTCAAATGATTTCATTGTCTTGGATATTTCTGCTTTTTTCTCAACGAGTAGTCTTTCTTTGGCTGCAACTTCTTTCTGGGTGTCGGATAAAGAGGATGCAAGCGACTTGACTCGTTGTGCTAATTCGTCTCTTTCGTGCGTTAGCTGGACCACTTTCTCTTCTGATTCCTTCACAAAAATCACAGATGAACTTTGTCTTTCCTCAGCCTCAGCTTTCAATTCAGCAAGCAGCTCGCGAAGCTCTTCGGTTTCTTTAACCAACTTCTTCTTCAGGTCTAGTTCGGATTGGAGTGCAGCAATTTCACTGTTTAGCTTGCTCAATTTACATTGCAATTGCTCGCATTCGTTTTCCTTCATAAAATGGCGCATCGAGATTTCTTCAAGTTCCTGCCGGTACTTTAACTCAGCAAGTTCTACTGCTTTAGTGGCACGAGCAGCATCATCATCAGCACGTTTTTTGCTTGCTTCTAATTCAGCGATTTTCTTAGACAAGTCTCTAATTTCATTAGCCAACTCAGAATTTTCACTTTCGGCCTTTTGGAGCTTTCCTTCGTATTCGGCCCTAATACACCAACTCTCCTCTTTCACGCGTTGGATTTGACCCTGACTTAATTCCTGTAACTTCAGTAGCTCCTGTTTTAACAGACCGAGCGACTGTTGATGCAACTGCTTTTCTTTCTCCAACGCTACCTTTGTTTGATCCACCTTGCTGCACAATGCCTCTAAATCTTTGTTTTCCTTTTTGAGATTAGATATCACCAAATCTCTAGATACAATAAGGCGTTCGATCTCTGCTCCTAGTGTGTATTTATAGGCATTTTCAAGTCTTTCTCTTTCTTTCTCCAAGAAGGCATTCGATTCTTCGAGAGATGCAATCCTGCTCCTCAACTCCTCGACAATTTTGCTCAGACTCTCGTCTTGCTCTTCTTTCTTTTCTGGCTTTTCAACCGCTGTAGCAGAGTTTCCTGACGTTTTTCTTGTTCTCGTCTGGTCACCATCGCTCGCCTTCTCTTGGCACTTACCATCGGCTTGTTGACCCCTAGACACAGTATAGTCAGATTTAGCTTGAACACCGTAGTCCCTACGCTCCTTTCCACTGCTGAGGCGTGTTAACTGGCTGCTGGCGTATCTTTGTTTCCTCGAATCAATCAACTCTGCAACTTTCTTACAATCAGCATCGTTGAGCAATGATATCTCTCCTTGCGCTCGACAAAGATTTCTCTCTAAAATCTGGTAAGACTCACTTTCCTTTATCAACTTCTCGATTTTCTTTAGCGTTTGAACCTTTAACTCATCCTGATAAGCCTTAGAACTAAGGAATCGGCCATAAGCCGCCAGTATTTGATATACTAGTATAGCTAAGAACGCGGTTAAAATTCCCACAAACAACATTGACCTCAATGTTAACCTTAGAGGGCGATCACTCTCTCCTATGCGGGACCACCGAATTATGGATTGTGACCGATATTTTCGTGATCAACAGCTCTCTTAAATATCGAGAGACTAGTTCATACGCTGCACTGTATAGTAGCATAGGACCTTGATCGCTCACTGGAAAAAAGTTTTGTGCTATATAACTTTTATCCTACAAAATCTCCTGGTTCGATAGCATATTAATGAAGATAGAGATTGAGCACGATGGACATTAGGCACAACGCTAGGGTATCAAACAGCCAATCTAGATCAAGATCGAGGTCCAGAAACAGAAACTCTGCTTCTGCTCCTAGATCGACGAGTTCCAGTAGGCGACCAGTATTTCTGCGTCGCAGATCGTTATCTTCTTCTTCAACTCAAAAGATTGTCGTTAAAAATACGCATATAGACAGCGATAAATCTGTGCCGACTGTACATGCTGTATTAGATAACTCTATGCCTATTGATTTTTTTAAGGAAGATGTAATCGCTCTTATCCGAGCCCTCAAAATTAGCAAATGGCACAGACGCCAGCTAGTTCCTTCCGAGCTTGTTGTGCAACGTATTTCAGGTGCGTTGACCAATTCGATCTACAAAATAGAGTACAATGATGAAAGTGATGTGGGTGGTGTTCAAGTTCCGTCTCTATTACTCCGTGTGTACGGTAAAAATGTGGACTCAATCATTGATCGTGAACTGGAGCTTAAGACTTTAGTAAAACTCTCCCAAAAGAACATAGGACCCAAGCTTTTAGGAATTTTCTCCAATGGGAGATTTGAGCAGTTTTTGGAAGGCTTCAATCCTTTAGACAAACATAGTATCAGAAACGAGGTAATTTCCCAAATGATAGGGAGAAGAATGAAAGACCTTCATTATAAAGTTGAAATCGAACCAGAAAGTTTTAGCAGCCCTCTTCCTTTAGTATGGAACCTCATATATAAATGGTCAAGCTATTTTGAACGAGAGCTATTGCCAAATTATGCTCAACACGGTATAAAGGAAGAGAGTATATTTCTTACTTCTTATTCGAATTTTAAGACTTATATTGAGCTATATAAGCAGTGGCTTTTCTCTCATTATGATCCCGAGACATTCACCTCTAATTACAAGTTTTGTCATAATGATGCTCAGTATGGTAACCTTCTATTACACAATGCATTTAACCCTTCTGATATCCTCATATCTCCTCAAGGAAGGACCCCAGGAGGGTCCGAGGAACAATATATTATTAAATCTACAACAAACAGTAAAGATAGTAGTTTGGTAGTTATTGATTTTGAATATTCTGGCCCCAACTTCCCAGCATTTGATCTTTCTAATCACTTTTCTGAGTGGATGTCTGACTACCACGATGTGAAAATGCCTCATTTTATACACCATGACAAGTACCCATCCCAGATGCAAATGTTGAATATGCTAAAGGCTTATGTTGAGTACGATTTTCAATGGCCTTTGTCTACCTATAGGACACATAAACTAAATCAGGAGCAAAACAATTTTCCTGATCTCGTGCAAGTTGAGATCAAAAAATTGTACAACGAATGCGTTATCTGGCGACCAACTGTACAGATATACTGGTGCTTTTGGGGCTTGATCCAAAATGGTCCCCTCAAATCCTCCGACATGAGTGTGGAAAGTTTGGCGTCATCCGTTGAAGAAAGAGGGATAGACAGCACCTACAATATCGAGACAGGCGTTAACACATTGCAAATAGGAGACAATGTAGATGTTGAAGAGGATATAAGCTCAGCAGATGACGACTTTGACTACTTGAAGTACACCCAACAGAAAACGGCTTTGATATTAGGTGACCTAATTGGTCTTTCTTTGGTTGACAAGCGCAACATTGATGAGAAATACCAGCCTTTGCTCAAATTTGTTGACTGTTCCTTGTTCGACATATAGGGGCTGGATTTACCCCAGGATCTTTCCTTTCCTATGCTATAGTTTTCCAACAAACCCTTTAGCAGATTAATATTACCTATAAATTTGTCTATGTACCAAGTAAATAGCCTTCTCGTCGAATAAACGACGCTTGACATCATTTTGAAAAGCTTTATACCCATAATGCGGAGGGAACAAATATATTATCCTGTATATACCATATCATATATGTTCAACCGAGTGTACAATATCGATTCTTCCTTAATGTAAGGCCATAGCTTACTAAGAGCACCATGTTAAGCTTTCGTACTACTGGATATAATGGCTACGGGGTTCAGTACTCTCCGTTTTTTGATAACAAATTAGCGGTGGCAACTGCCGCTAATTATGGGCTTGTGGGGAATGGCCGATTATTTATCTTGAGTATTGAACCTGATGGTAGTATCAAACAACAGAATATTTGGGATACTCAAGATGGATTATTTGATGTTGCATGGAGTGAAGCTCATGAAAATCAGGTCGCGGTTTCTAGTGGAGATGGATCAATCAAGATATTTGACATCATGGTTCCTCAGTTCCCAATTCGGAACTATAAAGAGCACACGAAAGAAGTCTTTTCGGTTAATTGGAATCTAGTAGACAAGGGAAACTTCATCTCTTCCTCATGGGATGGCACAATGAAGCTATGGTGCCCGCAAAGACAGGCATCAATACTCACCTTGCATGGAAATACTAGTTCAGCCACCGATAATTCTCATATGAGCGAGGTAAATCCACCAAAAACGCATCATCAAATGGGACGTAACCTGGCGGTCGATACTACAAACTGCATATATAACGCAACTTTTTCTCCTCACTCACCTTCAACGATATTGAGCTGCAATGGCTCTTCTCATCTACAAGTCTGGGATACTAGAGCACCCTCACCACTCCAAATGGACTTCATAGCTCATGGAGGCCTTGAGACATTATCTTGTGACTGGAATAAGTACCAGTCAAGCATTGTTGCCTCTGTGAGCTCGGATAAATCGGTAAGAATATGGGATTTGCGAATGCTTCCTACCATCACCAGCCAAGCACAATCACCCATCATGGCGTACCGGACGAGAACAGCAACACCATTGACACAACTTGTAGGACACCAATTTGCTATTAGAAAAGTAACCTGGTCTCCTCATTCTGCCGACGAGCTTTTGACCGCATCCTATGATATGACTTGCAAAGTGTGGAAGAATCTTAATTCTCCAAACACCCAGAATTCCAGCTTCTCCACCATGGCTTGCTTTGGTACAATGCACTTGCATCGTGAGTTTGTAATTGGTTGTGACTATAGTCTCTGGGGCGAACCGGGATGGGTCGCCTCGACTGGTTGGGATGAGCAGGTCTACGTTTGGGACTCGAAGAGACTCAGTCATTAATTTATCCTTATATAGATTACACAATCCCAGGTTACGTAAAGAAGGGCTCATTTTCATATTAGGCACTCCTCAATGCCCAGAGATCTCGCCCTGTTGGCTTCGTCTTACTGCGGTTCCATATCGGCAAGGCTCCTCGATGATCTCCCTCCTGCATATACTACGAAACGAGTATTGACAAAATACCCAATACAGTTCATCTCTTGACAGATTCAAAGAAGACGTAAATATACTCAATTTTACTGCAGGGTTATTACTGTAAAGATACTAACGAAAACAAGCACGGGATGCCATTTATAACGTTTATGTATCCCAAAAATTGGGAATCTTAGGATGCACTTAATTTCAAGTCGACCATTGAACAAAAAGTACGCTATATCTAAGGGTTAAAATGGAAGACTATAACATAGTCACATTCAACTTGGAATATTCATACTTGATAAATTCGTTACAAGATGCTTTATTCTCTACGAATAATGGATTATGGAGGGACTACGGAGTTAGCTTGCAAAAAAATGTCCAAATTATGGATAACTTAAGAGCAATTGAAAACAGATTAGAGCTCATCAATAAGGATAAGCTCAACTACACCGAGCTCTTGAAGCCACAAATCGGTAGTGATATTATGACAGTGGCTATTCGCGGGCAAAGATCTTATGTGAGCTATGCTAGAATGAAAGTTTTACAGAATTTCTATCAGATAGGCTTTAGGAAGATAATGTTGTCTGATAATGAATTTGAACGTATCGTAGACCCTGCTACAAGAGCTCACTTTTTCATGTTGTTAAATCACATCAGCGAAACAGACAACGTCGAAATTATTGTTGACAAAGTTGATACCGATTTCAAGAGTGTAATGATACCAAGCACCAGTTACTTTGTTTATATCGTAGGTAATCAGGATCGCGTTTCTCATACGGAGACGAGAGTGAAAATTGCAGTTGATAAATTGCTAAATGGCTTCTATGTGGATGCAATTGAAACTGAACTTTCGTTAATTCCTATAATCGGTGGTCCTAGACTTCTGAATTTTACACAGGTCGTTAAGCAATCACAGTCTAACCTATATATACCCGATGTTATGCCCTCCCTCTTCAACTCTGAAGGTTTGGTCAGTGCTGGAAGCTTGAAGATTTGGGTTACCGGTAAAGAGAAATGCCAAATCTTGCAGACTAAGAAGATCTTACAAAATATAATAAACCTTATTTTGCAGAAGGACGAAGAGAATTTATACACTAAGGAGATATTGGTTACTAAAACTAAGTTGGATCTTGTTACTCAGTTTGACCACTTGAAGCTCTTAGCGATAATGCTCAAGCATGGTACATATATCCAGTTACCACCTCTCGGAGAGCAGGATGATTACAAAATAGTCATCCAAAGTCAGTCTGAAGAGGACTTGAATGAAACCATTTATGATTTGACCTTATTATTCTCTGAATACTACAAGGTATCTTTTAAATTTGAGAACCCCTATAGTAGGGAATTGGAACATTTCCTTATCAATCTTGGACAGCTCAACAAAGCTGTGGTATTGACTTATAATAACCATGGTATAGAAATTGAAGGAGCAAGCCTGGAATTGAAACTGACGTTGTCTAGTATGAATTCCAATTTCTATTTCTTGAGTACATTATTAGATAGCTTGACTTTTGCTGTGAGAATCGAGCTAAATAACAGTCAACATGAATTTTTAAGTGGTAAAAAGAATGGTAAGATTAACAAGATTATGAACCAATTGAGTAACCCAAGTGATGTTAGATTTATCCCATACAATGAATATAACTTCTACGCAGACTTGATAGTTTACAAGCAGAATAGCATGGCTTTGAATGATCTTATGAAAGGAATAGAACTTTTAGAACTTGAATTGCCAGCTGAGCTCAAGTTGTACATTCCCGAAGTTTTCCACAAATCGATTATTGGGAACGGAGGGTCGATTATCCAGTCGATCATGAAAAAATACAATGTATTCGTAAAGTTCACTACTAATGGTCTTAAGCACGATAAGATTTACTACACATTTCACCGACAATGCAACGTCTTGATAAAATGCCCCAAGAAAAACGGGAATAACATAGCGTTAGCCAAGCAGGAACTCGAGGGCTTGGTGAATAATTTCTGTCTCAAAAATAAGCCAATTGCAAATGGGAATACTGTCTACAATACGACGTATTTCGAGCTCTGGAAGTCTCATTATCTTCTTCTCATCAATAGAAACTACAACTTGAAAGAAATTAATAAGCTTGAACAGGAAACCGGGTCGTATATTATGTTCCCATCGACAATCGAGGCTTTCGGTGATGATAACAAGCTTAACATCCAGATTAAAGGTGCCGAGAACAAGTCCCGGTTGTGCGCAGAAGCGCTCTCGAACATGCTCCCCAAAAATTTCAAGTTTGTCATCACCTACTCGCCCGACCGCTTTGCTCAGCTGATAAGCGCACATAATAGCGAGTTTTTCCAGAAAATCATCACGCCCTTCCGCATGTTGTTGGACGTCGAAATTTCCACCGAGAGCGTCAGCTCCCAGCACGAGATCGTGTTGAGCTCCTACTCTCAGGAAAACTTGGACGTTGCCGTTCACGAGCTCACCCACTACCTCCGAGACAAAGACTTCCTTATCTTGGACAAGAGCTACCTTTCATTACAGCCCATCACAGAATCGAACTCGGGCCTCGATTCCGTGCCCATATCCAGAAAATTGCAGCCGCTCTCCAGCAACCAATGGAACATACATGCTTCCCAACGAACTCGCTCGCCTATCAAGACACCCTCACCTACGAAGGCAGCCGGACCGGTACCCGGCTTAGCGTCCTTCGTTTCGTACACACATAGGTAATTCATCTTGATCTGCGCTGTTTGAATGGGCTGCATGCGTCAATCATCTTGCACGTATCCTACTTTATTATTACGCTACTTATCCGTATATATGCCTGGTGCTTCACTTCTTACTTAATCAATTTGAAACCATCATCTTTACCCTCGTCCATAATAATGTCCGCCTCTGTATAGCGTTCCGATTTTTCCATACTTTGGTCTCACGCTTCCAAGTATGCCGGGCCACCAATGTCTTATTGCATTGCTTGGCATTTAAACCGTGGTTTCTTCTACTTTCTCGATAGATTGCTCCTTTTTTGACGTAGCATCAAATCATTCCTACCAGCCAGCAGCACCAGCAGCACCAGCAGCACCAATAAGTAGACTTAATACGTAGTTCTCTATTGTGCTGGTACTGCCTAAAGTCTATTTTTCCTGAATGTTGCGTTTCTTTATTATCAATTGCGTCTTTTTTTACAGGTTATAGAAAGTGCAGTTTAGTCTATCAAAAAAAAAAAAAAAAGGAACAAGTAAAGTTTCAGCATATCCAACAAATCTACAGTAAAGACTAGGTTGTTGGGCAGAATATAAATAGGAGCAAAAAATGCAATGAAAAAAGGTGCACTTATATAGCACTGAGGCAATTAGCTAGACTACACGTAGTCAAGAGATAGCGAAGGATGAAAAACGTCGTCAGGTTTGGATTACCACAAGGTGGTATATGGAACTTGCCAAAAGGTGAAGTGCCCTTAGCGGTGCCCCCTTTCGACAACAAAGTTCTCCAGGAACTCTATAAGATATGCATGAAGCCGTCTACGCCGATGACGATTGCGGTGGTGTACTTCTCAATGGTACACTTGTCGAACAAGATAATTAGGCAGAGACAGTTGCGCAAGGCAGCGCACGAAAAGAAAGTGGACAGCAAGAGCAAATTGGGCAAGAAGGAGATGAAGAAGTTGCCAGCAGCGCCCTACGCTGTATCACAGACATGCTTATTCCACGTCTTTGTGTTTTTGCACAACGTGTTTCTCTGCGTGTACTCGGTGTGGACGTTTGTTGGGATGTGCGGGTCGCTCTACCGCAACGTCCAGCTCATCAAGCCGCTCACCAGCTCGCCTAGCCGAGTGCAGAACTTCTTCCAGACGGTCTGCGACTTGAAGTACGGTTCTTTCAGCAACATTCATGACTTTGACAATTTGCAGTTGTTCGGGTTCTGGTTCTACGTCTCGAAATTTTACGAAGTCATCGACACGGCCATCATCCTCTTGAAGGGCAAGCCTTCTTCGCTTTTACAGAGCTACCACCATGCAGGCGCCATGTTGTGTATGTGGGCCGGTATCAGGTACCAGTCGCCTCCCATCTGGATATTTGTGGTCTTCAACTCCTTCATCCACTCCTTGATGTACTTTTACTTTTCCTTGGCCTGTCTCAAGATCAGGGTCCCCAGCATTTTCAAGCGTGCCTTGACCTCTATGCAGATCACACAGTTTGTCGTGGGCGGCTCCTTGGCCGTGATCCATGCGTTTGTCTGGTACACTGACTTTTCCACCCTGAACCTCGTTAACTGTATCAGCTCCTCTGACCAGGCTCTTCCATTGATTATCAACGTTGCCTACTTAGCTCCTCTTACTGCCCTTTTCGCTGCATTCTACATAGAAAGCTACATGAAGAAGACCTCCAAATAGTGTGCTATGCTGTGTCAATATAATTCAAGCCAAAGTACACCGTTAATGTAATATATGAAATAATAGTCCTGCTTTGCTATGTAATGTAAGAAGTTCCTATCCTCACTTAACTTACTCCACTGCTTTCCTCTCTTGTCGCCGCAACTGGGCCTGTCCATCTACTTCCGGCCATACCCATGGCACCACCAGAGTCCCCTGGAGCTTGTACTTTCTCTATAGCATAGCTCAGCATGTGGCCAGCAACCGGGCCCTCTGCGACTTAGTGGATTTTTATATATGGAGCGGCGTGTACCCAATCCTTTACCCCAGTATACCAAGAAAAACAAACCAATAGTTGTTTATAAAGCGGACACTACCCATTTTCTTGAAAAACAGCTATATAGAAGTTGCTAAGACCAACAGCACATTGCTAGTTAGCTAGTATAAATGGTATAAGCCCTTACTTAATGAAAAATAGGACATTTGGGCAATATGGTGTCTTCATCAGTCAAGTCACTTGATAGGGGCGACGGTGTCTCGGACGACGACACGCTAGCGGTGCCCTCCACCATGATGGAAAGCGTTGAACCAACACATGCGGCGGGATGGGAGCCGGCTATGGAGGAGCATGAACAGATATTATTGAAAAGCCGAGACGTGAAGTTGAACATGGAGTTGGGCGACGACAAAGAGGCCAGTCGGCCAGGCGAGCAGTTCATCGAGCACCGCATCAGCTCGGATGATGAGGATGGCCTCGTGCGGTCTGGGTCACCTTTAGGGAAACGAGGCTCGGATGACGTCTTGTTTCGGGACGCGGAGGGGAATAGCTACGAGCATATCGACTTTGACGCAAAGCGGTACACGCTGGGGCTCTCTTTCAAAGGCAATAGGTTAGTATATTTCACGTCGGCGTTTGTATCGCTCTTCGTGTCGCTTTTTGGCTACGAGCAGGGTGTGTGTTCGGGCATTCTCTCCTTTGTGACGTTCAAAGCATACTTCAAGCACCCAAGTCCCACCGAAATAGGGCTCATGATCTCGATTCTTGAGATAGGTGCCATGGTATCCTCGCTTCTTGTCTCGCGGCTCTCGGACCGCTTGGGGCGCAAGCGGACGATTTTGATAGGCACTGCTGTATTCATAGTCGGCGGTCTGTTTCAGACTTTTGCTGGAAATCTCTTTTTGTTTGCAGTGGGACGGGTGTTCAGCGGGTTCGGTGTGGGTATTTTGTCTACAATCGTGCCTTCCTACCAGTGTGAGATCTCGCCATCTGAAGACAGAGGTAAACTCGTATGTGGAGAGTTCACCGGCAATATAGCAGGCTACGCATTGAGTGTGTGGGTTGACTACTTCTGCTACTTTATCCAGAACATAGGCGACGCCCGCAAAAAGCCTTACTCTTTTGCTGCTGCGTTGTCGTGGAAGCTTCCCCTCTTTATCCAAGTTTTAATAGCATTTGTGCTACTTTTAGGTGGTTTCTTCATCGTAGAGTCTCCTCGATGGCTCTTGGACGTGGATATGGACCAACAGGGATTCCATGTGTTGTGTCTACTCTATGACAGCTCTCCGGATCCGGATAAAGCTCGGAAGGAATTTTTCAAGATCAAGGATTCTATTTTGCACGAGCGGAGACTCATCCCAAAGTCTGAGCGCAGCTGGAGGAAGATGTTTGCGAACTACCCACTCAGGATATTCATTGCCTGTTCTGCCTTGGCATTCGCTCAATTTAACGGCATCAACATCATTTCGTACTATGCTCCCATGGTTTTCGAGGAGGCAGGCTTCAAGGACTCCGAGGCCCTTCTTATGACAGGCATCAATGGACTTGTATACCTCCTATCCACAATCCCACCCTGGTTCCTTGTGGACAGATGGGGTCGCAGACCGATCCTCATCAGCGGAGGCTTCTCCATGGCTCTCTGTTTCGCCTTGATCTCTTATTTCATGTACCTCAACAAATCCTTCACTCCGAGCCTTGTTGCGTTCCTTGTTATCGTCTACAACGCGTCTTTTGGCTACAGTTGGGGGCCGATAGGCTTCCTTATCCCACCAGAGGTATATCCGCTTGCCGTACGGTCTAAGGGTGTGTCGCTCTCCACGGCAACCAACTGGCTTGCCAATTACATCGTGGGGCAGCTAACCCCGGTCCTTCAACTGAGTCTAGGCTGGATCATGTATCTCTTCCCCATGACAAGCTGTCTCATTTGTATTGTTGTTGTCTACTTCTTCTACCCCGAGACCAAGGGGGTCGAGCTCGAGGACATTGATCGCCTCTTCGATGAATTCTATGGCACTGAAAAAACCCCCATGAACGAGTACTCGCTTGTGGAGAACACCGACTACGAGCTTTCCGACTTGCATGATCTCGATCTGCTAGACTACGAGTCCACCCTTCCTCCCGCAAGACGCCTTCTCTAGTGCCATATGGTACTGCCTCTGCGTGACAATGTAGGGCGTTTTCCCTTATTCTGTATTTCTACAATTTTTCACTTCTCAGTCTTTACTCCTTACCTACCTGTCGAGTGCATCTGTCTAACCTTCGTTTGACTAAAATTTACAAACTTTGATACATTTACGGATAGTGTATCCTAGCGGCCCATTCTGGGCGCAGCTACGCCCGATACGAATTACTTCTGTAATCTTCTATTTCACCGCAAACTTTCAGTCTCCTCTTACTCTTTATAATATATGAGAGGCATTTTACACCCGATTTTTGTAGCACTTCTATAATAAATCTCTAAAACATACAGAATACGTCAACGCTTATTCGTTGGATGCATTGTGTTCTTGCCGTTGCATCCTTAATAACGCGGTGCTTTTACTTCGTTTAAGTGCCTAGCACCGCCGTTGAGCTTTTTTTTTTTTTTTTTTTTTTTGAGTTAGAATCGGTAAGCTTATCATTGGCACTTTTTGATTTTATCGTACTGTCTTTTTATATACTTTTAATTATAAGGGATTAGACATATTCTAGGAAGCAGAAGAGAGCAACTTAATGATTAGAATAGTTAAGGAATATCATTAGATGAAAATAGCAGGTCAGAGACTGTAACTTGTAACAATTTAAGTTTGATTTGCTTTGGAGAGGAGGCTGTTTGTAATTGTTGGAGAGGAAGTTGATTTATAACATGATAGAAAATAATAGTATATTGCGATCTAAACCCATACCGATACCTCGTAATCGGCACAATGAGGAATACCAAAGGACGGGACAGAGCATTAAGCGATCTATGAGCATCGGTGGGTTGCGATACGTAGGTCAGACGGCGCCTGTGGGCACCAAGAACGGCCTTTTGGGGAAATGCCATGCGGCAGTGTCAGCAACGAGCCGCGAAGGAAGCTGGCACCCGTTAGCAGACGATCTGTACAAGTACAGTCAGCTTACGGCCGGCGGGATAATAGAGCAAAAAGCGTCCAGTGGCGACTACGAGTATCTAGAGTCCGTGTCGAGTGTGAGCACAAACGACTCTTCGTCATTGTCGATGAGTCCCTTGTCCTCGTTCAGCTCCTTGTGCGTGACTCCGTATAAGTCGCCCTCGAACTCGCATATCCTAGCTGTCAATGCTGTGGGAGATAAGAGCAGTGGCCATGTCCGCGGAACCAGGCGAACCTCGAGTAGCACGGCCGAGATCCTCGCCCGTGCACTCACCAAGGACGAGCAGAAGAAACTGATCTCTGCGTCAAAGCGCTTATTTGTGTCAAATTTAACTCACTCGTTCAAGGCGGTTTGTCAATCGGTCGACAGATCGACACAGTTGATTGCATCGTATTCCACCCGCCCAGTGCCCCGCATGATAAAAGATTCCCCCGAAAATAACCCATCGCACAATGCCGACATTGACGTCGCTCTTGGCCTCCGTGGTAAATCCTACCAGGAACTTCTGACATACAGCCATTATACAGGGGATCTGGTAGAAGACTTTTACTTCGAAAAGCCGCCAACAAAAGTGTCCCGATTTCGCGACCAAAGAGTCAACGCTGCCTTTCTTCGCATGTACGCTTTAGATTTTCTCGCTAGAATATCGGGGCTTCTTCCTAACGTTCACAGTCAAGAAGAACTATTAAACATGATAGGGAAGCGGCCATGGCTAGCACGATTTCATGAAAAATACGACCTTTTCCGCATTTCTGAAGTTTCCCAGGAAAAGCTATGGCAAAATATCATTTTACATCCCCGAGAAGAAGAATTACCAGCCGCGCTGGTCGACGGCTCAAACTACATTTATGTAGGTGACGACGGAGATTCTTATGACAAGCGCTCTCTCATAAGACGTGAAAGTTCTATAGTTCCATGGATCCACACTGGTGCTGCCAATGACATCTCATATAAACCGGCCGGAATTTTGAATAACTGCAGAGAACGTCCCAACGGCCTTAGCCCCAACTCGGGCTCGTCAAAGCCCCAATACACTATAAAGGGCTGGTGTAACCCACGATGGCTAGACCTGAGTCTGGACTGAAATTATATAAATGGGCAACTTGTAGTTTGATTTCTCGACGCCTTATGCCCCCATCAAAATAATATTGTCTTGACTAAACACTTATATAGTTCTGGTATATTTAGTTCTTGTATCACTTAATTGGAGGGCTGCCGGAGTAACTCTTTTTGTAGAGCATATTCTGAGATTAATTCTTAGTTATTGCAGGTAGTACTCGTCTCTTTTGCAGATTCTGATCTTCATAGGACTAATGTCTTGCTTTATCACTGCTGCTGCTATCTCAGGTGCAAAATGGAACATAACCAAAGACAGTCACATTGGTCATGTGCCTAGCACGTGTGCAAGCAAAATTGCACAAAGCCGAGCAGGAGTAAATTTTTCAGACCACCTTCGCACAGTGAAGAGAAGTAGTTGAAAACTGCTTTATTCTATCTTACTCAAGACAAAACAGCAGTAAAATGGCACCAAAGACTAAGAAGGTTGCGCCAGCTCCATTGGCAGCCAAGAGCTCTAAGAGCGCCAGCAACAAGAACCCTTTGATTGAGGCTAGACCAAAGAACTTCGGTATCGGTCAAGACATCCAACCAAAGAGAAACTTGTCTAGATTCGTGAAATGGCCTGAATACGTTAGATTGCAAAGACAAAAGAAGATCTTGTCTTTGAGATTGAAGGTTCCTCCAGCCATCGCTCAGTTCCAGAACACTTTGGACAAGAACACTGCTGCTCAAGCTTTCAAGTTGTTCAACAAGTACAGACCAGAGACTGCTGCTGAGAAGAAGGAGAGATTGACCAAGGAGGCTGCTGCCGTCGCAGAGGGTAAGAGCGCCAAGGATGTCTCTTCCAAGCCAGTTGTTGTTAAGTATGGTTTGAACCACGTTGTCTCTTTGATCGAGAACAAGAAGGCCAAGTTGGTTTTGATTGCTAACGATGTCGACCCTATTGAGTTGGTTATCTTCTTACCTGCTTTGTGCAGAAAGATGGGTGTTCCATACGCTATTGTCAAGGGTAAGGCCAGATTGGGAACCTTGGTTCACAAGAAGACCTCTTCTGTTGCTGCTTTGACCGAGGTTGCTTCCCAAGACGAGTCCGAGTTGGCTAAGTTGGTTTCTACCATCAACGCCAACTTTATCGAGAAGTATGAAGAGAACAGAAAGCACTGGGGTGGAGGCATTATGGGTTCTAAGGCCAACGACAAAAAAAACAAGTTAGTCAAGAGCATCGAGGCTGACCCAACTGTGAAGGCTTAATCTTTCTACCTAAGTTTCGCTTTTGTAATTATATAATACTACGTAAACCTGAAATACATTCTCCCATCGATATACAATCATAATTTGTCACTATTCTAACTTTCTGCTTCATTTGGCTTTAATCTCGTTTAGCTTGTGCAACTGTCTGATCACCATATCTGTCCGGGTAAATATGTGTTCAGGCTAGCCAATGACAGGTGCGATTTTTCTCATTAATCGAAGCGAAAAGTAGAAGCTGAAGAATAGTATTGAAAAATACAAATATAGAGGTGTGCCTAAGCAAGCATTAGAAGTAGAGGAAGCAGTATATTTTATATTGAAATGTCATTCTTAAGAGATTTAATAGAGTCAGCTCTTCCAGTTGCGTACGCTGAGGAGGTAAGTAGTGGTTTTTTTTTTGTGAGACATGAACTAAGAACAATGACGGGATCCTAACAACAGCAGCCTGAAGAAGACAACGAGGTCGAAGAATCGTCCGAGGGTCAAGAAGAACAAGGAGGTGAAGATTCTGAAGATTCTGAGGAGGGATCCGAAGAAGAAACCAAGGAAGAAGGTGGAGAAGGTGAAAGTGATGAGGACGAGGAGGACGAAGACGAAGACGAAGACGAGGATGATGAAGATGAAGAAGGTGGTGATCCATTCGATGAATTGCGTGCAGAGTGTCAAAACTCCGCTGCTTGCAAGCCATATGTCCACCACTTCGAAGAGTGTGTTGAGAGAGTAACCAAGGCCCAAGAGCTGGAAGACTACGAGCAAAGCGAATGGAAGGAGGATTGTGTCGAGGAGTTCTTCCATTTGCAACATTGCATCAATGACTGCGCAGCCCCAAGATTGTTCTACAAGTTGAAGTAGATAGCCTCGCTCTATTTCGCTTTTGACTAGGACATTCGTTTCGCGTACTCTTCGCCGGACCCTACAGCTACCCTGTGAGCTAGACACCTGCAATGCAGGTGTCTAGCTCGCTTTGCCGTGCCCGCTGCTTGCGGGGTCCTCCGTACCCTGCTAGCGTAGGAGTGCTACGCTTGCGTCCTCCATGTTTCTCTATTTTTGTTCATTCTAAAGGAAAAACTACCAAGATCCCCGTACTTTGCCTGCGGTATATTGTGCATATAGTAATTAGATCAGATTACCATCCTGGCCGTCCTGCTTTTCCGGCTACTTGCCTGTAGACATAACCAAGATTGTATGTCGTTGACCCGCTCTTCAGATGTCACGTGATTGTCTCACTTGCGTTGCTCTTTCAACATGAGTCCTAAAGGCCGCAAACTAGGGGTTCTGCGGCACCCTAGTTCAATACATCCTATATGTTGCCTACCTCTCGTACTAATAACCACGATGAAGGCTGTATTGAACTGATATCTGGTGGTGTTGCTAAAAGCTCAAAAGATTTTGAGCCCGCGAGACCGAAACAGTTCGTTGAAGTTCGACCGCGCTCACATTGGTGATCAAGTATTGCCATCCGTACACAATATAAAGTAGTATAATTCTCTATTTAGAAAAAAAATAACTGAAGTAAAACCAGACAAAAAAGATTAGACAAGAGCTTGAAGAAACAAAGCCCAATAAAAGTTGAATCCATTTATATTGTGACGTATTGAGTCTTTGAAAACAGTAACTAGAAATTGGAATTGAAGTTATACCACTACCACACGGAAGGAATTGAAAAAATTGAACGAGATGTCTACCGAAGAAACAAAGCAACAGCCAAACCTTGAAGAGAGAATCTACGTTGGGAACGTGGACTATGCCGCAAATGAGGAGGAGTTGAAGGCATTTTTTGAAGGACTTAAAGTGTAAGTATTAACGAGTCGATACAAACCAGGATGCGAAACACATACTAACAAAGTCAGGGTCGAAGTTGACATTCCAAGTAGGGTGTACACGCGTAACAAGAAGCAAGTGGAGAAGCACTTGGGGTTTGCATTTGTCCAGTTTGAGGGCAAGGCTGAGGCGGATAAGGCGATTGAGACTTTCAACGGCAAGGAATTTAAGGGGAGAAACATATACGTAAAGAGAGCGCTCCCAGTACCCACACCTGAGGAGAAACAGAAAAAAGTAGAAGCTTTCAAAGCCAAGAGAGCTGAGAAGCTTTCTCAGGCCAAGGCCACAAAGGCTAAGAAGCAACCTAAGCAGGCGCCGAAGAAAGCAGCTAAGAACGGCTCCTCGACGGAGACTAGCACCAAAAAGAGCGAGTCCGAGTCTACCGAAGACAAGTCATCGTCTGAGGAGCCTAAGGCCAAAATCCCCGAGGGCAAGCCTTCCACTGACACCATCTTCATTACCAACTTGGATTACAAAGTCGACGTGAAGATGTTGAACGGCATTTTCAAAGAGTACAATCCTAAGTGGATACACGTGCCCACCAAGAGGGTGCCCTTCCATATCTTGAAGAGACAAAGAAAGAAGGGTAGGACTGTTTTCAACAAGGGAATTGCCTTCGTCAAGTTCCCAAGTGAGGAAGTCCAGAAAAAGGCTATAGCTGAGTTCAATGGGAAGGAATTGAACGGTAGACAGATCATTGTGGATATTGCTGTGGATGCGAGAAATTCTAAAGAAGATGGAGAAGGCGAATCCGGAGAAGATGCTGGGGAAAAGCCAGCTGAATTGTCTAACGGCAACTCCAGCGAAAAATCGGAAGGCAAGAAAGAGTAGTTTGGGAAACCGGACAGCCATACATTTTCCCTCATCCTCATCCACCCATCTAGCTATAAATGGATCAATTGATGTCTTGTTGGTGTAAATAATCTTGTCTATAGTGAATCAAGTACTTTAGCACCGTAATGATTGTACATTAATCGCTTAAATAGTCACGTGAATGCGTGACTGTTGTTTCTTGTGGTTATCTGCAGGTACAGTGAAAATTTCTTCGCAACAACTAGTGTATCTTCCTACTTTAATCGACCAGTAACTGTTCTACACGGGCTGACAATATTTAACTAATTAATAATGGGTATGTGGATATTGGATTCAAAATTACAGGTCTCCTCCATTGCTTATTGTGATTCTGGATTGGGTGTTTTCCACAGTTGGGTTAGATAGACACTTTTCAAGTACGCAATACACCGTTCACTATTCCTTTGGCACAAGTAGCCTATAAAGGGTCTCGTGGACTATGGGATATTCTGGTGTGTTGCTGATAGTGACTAGTTGGCAATCTTGAGCTTTCTGTAGCTATACACTCGGGAATTTCAGTAATACAGGGATGGCTTATGCAGACTTAGAACTACTTGTTTGAAAAAGCGTCATAGAATCTGATTAAGGTGCCAAATACTAACATGAATAGGTAGAGTTATTCGTAACCAAAGAAAGGGTGCTGGTTCTGTGTTCACAGCCCACACTAGATTGAGAAAGGGTGCTGCCAAGTTGAGAACCTTGGACTATGCTGAACGTCACGGTTACATTCGTGGTGTCGTTAAGCAGATCATCCACGACTCCGGGAGAGGCGCTCCATTGGCCAAGGTTGCCTTCCGTGACCCATACAAGTACAAGTTGAGAGAGGAGACTTTCATCGCCAACGAAGGTGTTTACACCGGTCAATTTGTCTACGCTGGTAAGAAGGCCTCGTTGAACGTCGGTAACATCTTGCCTTTGGGCTCCATGCCAGAAGGTACAATTGTTTCCAACGTCGAAGAGAAAGTGGGAGACAGAGGTGCTTTGGGAAGAACATCCGGTAACTACGTCATCATCATAGGTCACAACCCAGATGAGGGTAAAACCAGAGTTAAATTGCCATCTGGTGCCAAGAAGGTCCTTTCTTCTGAGGCCAGGGGTGTCATTGGTGTTGTTGCTGGTGGTGGTAGAATCGACAAGCCATTATTGAAGGCTGGTAGAGCCTTCCACAAGTATAAGGCCAAGCGTAACTCGTGGCCAAAGACTAGAGGTGTGGCTATGAACCCCGTCGATCACCCCCACGGTGGTGGTAACCATCAACACATTGGTAAAGCTTCTACAATCTCCAGAGGTGCCGTCCCAGGTCAAAAGGCCGGTTTGATCGCTGCCAGAAGAACCGGTTTGTTACGTGGTACCCAAAAGACCCAGGACTAATCTCATAAACTTTTGTTTCTCTAATTTCACGTCTTTCCGCCTACCTTTTATTGTGCATTTAATAAAGGAAATTTTTCATTACGCTTGTAGCTCCTCATCTTCCTATCGTGCTATATATATGTCGCGGACATAATGTCCAGACACTATCTTATCTTCACAATTAGCTTTCTCCGTACCTTGTGCGGGTCACTCGCCTAAGCAGCCCCGGTCCAAGGTGTCCTTCTGACTTACAGGGCGCAAGCTACTTGTGCTAGCTGCTCCGAGCTGTTGTAAAGCTAGCATGTTTGCGGCAAAACTACCAACGATATCGGCAATATCACCACCTACCACCTACCACCTGCCACCTACCACCTACAATCCTACCACCTACAATCCTACCACCTACAATCCTACCACCTACAATACTACCAGCAGTCTTTCAAATAGTGGTCGCCCTAAACTAACTCATTGGCATGTGGCTGCTACACGTTATTGCCATTTCTATTGTCTCTCTCCCTCACTCTGCGCGGTATAAATGGTCTTCCCTGCATCTCCTGCTTTTTAAACTTCATCGGTCTATGAGTAATTCATCCGCATACGTCGTTTAGCTGTTCTTCTCGGTTGCATGACAATACATTTTTCTTGTGAAACCCGATAGGCAAACACACCCCCTTAGCTCTCAGAAATGACTCACTAAAGCTCTCTCTATATTACTTGCAGATCCATTTGCACCTTGACATGTGTCTAATTGGGAAGTATGATTCGTAGTTTGTAGTAAAATATTTAAGCAGTAATCGCGAATCCAGCCTTAATCTCAAGCGGCGCCGCATTTTATAATTTTCAAGCCTTTCATATATATAACGGGAAAATCTTTCTTTTACATTCTGCTCCTGAAGATATTACATAGGCGATATTTTGAAGGTTCACAGTAGACATGACAAATACTAGTGGAACTAGGTGCCCGGTATGGGCAGGGGAAGATATTACCAAGTGTTTTCGAGAACAATATCTAGAATTCTGGTATCCCGCCATTATCGCAGCGGTATCTTTTGGGATTCTTGCCTTCAAGAGTGCATCTTCGAAAATACGAGAAAGAAGACGATTACGTCTCAGCGAGGAGGAGCGGCCACTTTTGGCCAACTCTGACGCGTATGGGGCTGCAGGAACCAAGGGAGAGGATGCGGGCATGAGTATTAAGTCTAGGCATTTTGACATCTCCAAATTGACAGACACCAACGACGACGGTACGCCACATGGGACGTTGAAAGACATCCCCAAAGATGGAATGGAGAGGTTGCGGGTGTGTATCGAGTTTTTGTTGGTGGGCGCCGAAGTAGGGTTGTCGTTATGGTCGTTTGCTCCGTTTGTGCGCAGGGAGTGGAACGTCGCCATCGGAGTTTCAATCGTGAAACTAGCATACTGGGCCTATTTATTTGCAATAGTGACTATTAGAGTCGTCAACTTGAGGCGGGTTAATGTCAGGTTGCCCAATCTTTGGGTCCATTCGACCACATTATATTTCTTAACCTTTCCTCCTGCGCTCCTTAATTTGCGTACCGTTCTAATCGGAAACACTGAAAGTGACAAGGAATACTGGTATTACTTGATTGACTCTGTTGTCTGCATCGCGTTGTTCTTTTTGAGCTCCACGGCCAAAGTCGGAGATAAGCCATCTCAGATATACTTGACTTCTGATGGAGTTCCTCCGTCGCCTGAAAAAATTTCGAGCATTCTTTCTTTTGTGACTTACTCATGGATTAATCCATTAATATACGGTAGTTACAGAAGTAGCTTGAAATTGGACCAGGTTTGGGGCTTGAGAGTCGATGACTACGCATTACCTGTCTTAAAGAGTTTCGAAGCTAACAAAGCCAGAGCAGGCTTTGCCTTCCAATTGATGAGCTATTTCAAATGGATGCTTTTGCTCCAAATGATGTGGTCCATTTTAGAAGCTGTCATTGTCTTTGCTCCTTCCGTCTTGTTGAAACAGCTTTTGGAATACGTTGATAATCCTTTGGACTCTCCAAAAAGTATGGCATGGACTTTTGTCTTATTGATGCCTTTTTTCAAGTTCCTTGATAGTGTCTGCTCTGGTTGTGCTTTATTCCTCGGTAGAAGAATCTGCGCGAGAATGAAAGCAATTCTTGTCGGTGAAATCTACGCTAAGGCATTGAGGAGAAAGATTACCGTGACAAAGAATAAGGATGAGTCTGATTCCGATTCTAGTTCGAATTCCGATAAGAAGACTAAAAAGGATAAGAAGACTAAAAAGGATAAGAAGGATAGCCAGGATGACGAAGCTGAGACGGAAAGAAGTGGTACTGCAGAATTGGGTGCAATTATCAACTTAATGTCTGTTGATGCGTTCAAAGTTAGTGAAATCTGCGGTTATTTACACTTCTTTCTGGGTTCAGTTGTTATGATCATCATTGCGATTGTTTTGCTTTATAAGTTGCTTGGATGGAGTGCCTTGGTTGGTGCCGCTTCAATTATTGCATTGTTACCTGTCAACTATAAACTTGCTAGGTGGATGAGCAATATGCAGAAGAAAATGTTGTATGTCACCGATAAGAGAATCCAGATTTTGAATGAGACTTTACAAAGTATCAGAATTATCAAATACTTTGCGTGGGAAGACAATTTCTTCAAGAATATTATGGAAGTGAGACTGAAGGAGATTCATCAATTAAAGATGCGTACTTTGGCTTGGATATGTTCTTCCTTTGTCTGGTTCATCACACCTACACTGGTGACATTGTTATCGTTTTACTGCTACACTATAATTGATGGTAAGCCATTGACGGCACCTATTGCCTTTACTGCATTATCGCTATTCACCTTATTGAGGTCTCCTCTTGATCAGTTATCTGACATGACTTCTTTCCTCATTTCTTCAAAGGTGTCCGTAGATAGAATTGCAGAATTTTTGGAAGAGGAAGAGACCGATAAGTATAGCCAGTTGTGTCAAGAACCAGGACCTAACTCTCCTGCTATTGGATTTGAAAATGCCTCTTTTTCGTGGAATTCGAAGTCAGATAACGATTTTAAATTAAGAGATATTAACATATCTTTCAAGCCTGAAAAGCTCAATGTCGTCATAGGTCTGACTGGCTCTGGTAAGACTTCATTATTATTAGCGTTATTAGGTGAAATGGATTTGCTTGAAGGTAAAGTTTTTTTACCAGGTATCATTCCTAGAGAAGAATTAGTGGTAGATCCTAGAACTGGTCTCACCGAATCGGTGGCATATTGTGCACAAGGTGCATGGTTGCTTAATGATACAATTCGTAACAATATTTTGTTTGCCACACCTTACAATGAGGAGAGATACAGAAAGGTAATTGAAGCCTGTGGTTTGTCAAGAGACTTAGAAATATTGGATGCTGGTGACGCTACGGAAATTGGTGAAAAGGGGATCACTTTGTCTGGTGGACAGAAGCAAAGAATATCGTTAGCAAGAGCTTTATATTCGAACTCAAGACATGTGTTATTGGATGACTGTTTATCGGCTGTTGATTCTCATACTGCTTTATGGATTTATCAAAACTGTATTTCTGGGCCTTTGATGGCGAATAGAACTTGTATTTTGGTTTCTCACAATATCGCACTTACTATTCAAGATGCTGAATGGGTTGTGGTAATGGACAATGGTAGAGTCAAGTCTCAAGGTTCTCCTGAGCAATTGTTGCATAGCGGAGACCTAGGTGATGATGATCTTGTCAAATCTTCCGTCATGAACTCAAGAAACCAGTCAACCAGTAACTTAAAGACATTGGAAGAAAAGAACTCCGAGATGAAGGATAAAGCTAAGATGATAGATTCTAAGTTGAATGCGATTGCTGAAGGCGATCAGGAGGAGGAAATCGTTAAGAGTGATGGTAAGTTGGTTGAAGAAGAGACTAAAGCCGATGGCGTTGTTGGTCTCAATGTCTACTTGGGGTACGCTAAAAATCTTGGAGGAGCTATGACCTGGTTAGTGATATTGTTTACATTTGCTGCATCGCAGGCCGTCTACATGTATCAATCCTGGTGGTTGCGTAACTGGTCCCTTCACAGTCAAGTGGAGCCTGTGTTTGCAGCCGGCAAAGTTGTCATGGCTAATATCGGAACCATTAAAGATAATGGTAGTCTCAAGGGCTTTTCTATGTACAAAATTGTTTCAGGTGCTGTACCTCTTTATAAAGCGGTGCAAGATTCGGTCCAAGCGTTCAGAGAAGAGCATGGTACGCTCTATTATATTACCATCTATGCTATCATTGGTTTATTCTATGCTTTTATGGCATCACTTCGTGTCTGGGTGACGTTCATCACTGGTATAAATGCCTCAAATAAAGTATTCAAGAAAGTTTTGGTGACAGTCTTAAGAGCAAGGTTGAGATTTTTCGATAAAACACCTGTTGGACGTTTGATTAACAGATTTTCAAAGGATGTTGAGTCCTTGGACGAAGAGTTGACTCCATGTGCTGAGGCTGCATTCACTTGTATTGTTGGCTGCATCTCAACTCTTTTTCTCATTACTGCTATAACACCCGGATTCTTGGTCTTTGCCGTTTTGATTATGATTTTGTACTATGTTGTTGCTTCCCTCTACATTAGTCTTTCCAGAGAATTGAAAAGATATGAGTCTATCACAAAATCTCCCATTCATCAACACTTCTCTGAATCGTTGACTGGTGTGTCCACTATAAGGGCCTACGGTGTTGAAACTAGATTCATGAGATTTAACTTGAAAGCAATTGATACAAACAATAGACCTTTCTTCTATTTATGGGTTGCGAACAGATGGTTGGCCTTACGTTGTGATATAGTGGGATCTATGGTTATGCTTTTCGCTGGTATCTTTGTCTTACTATCTGTTGGAAAACTTGATGCTGGTTTAGCTGGTTTATCCTTATCTTATGCGATTGCCTTTTCTGAGTCAGCATTATGGATTGTTCGTTTCTACGCCAACATTGAAATGAATATGAATTCCGTTGAGCGTTTGCAAGAGTTGTATGACATTGAACAAGAACCACCTGCAGAGATTCGAACCGCTGAACTTCCAGCTTCATGGCCAAGTCAAGGTGCAATTAGTGTTAAAGACGTTTCGCTCAGATATGCACCTGATTTACCAAGAGTTATCAAGAATGTCAGCTTCGATGTCGAACCTAACTCCAAGATTGGTATTGTTGGACGTACTGGTGCAGGGAAGTCTACAATTATTACTGCTTTCTTCAGATTCTTGGATCCAGACAGTGGCAGCATTCACATTGATGGCGTTGACATCACCCAAATTGGCTTAAAAACTTTGCGTCAAGCGATTACTATTATTCCCCAAGACCCTACTCTTTTCACCGGAACTATCAGATCAAATTTGGATCCATTTGGACAGTATAGTGATGCTCAGATATTCGAAGCTTTGAGAAGAGTAAATTTGGTTTCATTGGAAGACTTGAATTCTAACACCCTGGATGGTAGCAACAGTGAAAACCAAAACAAGTTTTTGGATCTCAACTCTACTGTCACCGAAGGGGGTAACAATTTATCCCAGGGACAGAGACAGTTGATGTGTTTGGCAAGATCTCTTTTGAGGATGCCAAAAATCATTTTACTAGATGAAGCTACTGCCTCAATCGACTACAAATCGGACGCCTTGATCCAGCAGACCATCAGGGAGGAATTTACAAAGTCCACCATTTTGACAATCGCCCATCGTTTGAGATCCATCATTGATTACGACAAGATTCTTGTCATGGATGCTGGTAAAGTAGTAGAGTACGACAACCCTCACATTCTTATAAGCGATAAGAATTCTTTGTTCTACAGTATGTGTGAGAACAGTGGTGAGCTTGAGAGCTTAATCAAGCAAGCCAAGAAGTCTTTCGACAGTAAGTAATTGGAAATATCTCGTCCTTCTGAGTCTAACAATAATGAAAAAAAAATGAAGAGGCTCTACCTAGCCGGAAATATTCTTGATCACATATTCATTCTGCAAAGCACTGCTTCTATATAAAAAGCTTTTGTTTTCTATATCTATGTCATAGTCAATATTAACATACAATAATTTTCATATTTCCTTATCGCGCGTTATCAGCCACCACACCAAATTCACATAATCAATGTACCGTCAAAACCCATAAGGGATAATATTGAACTATATTGGCCTTAGTATGAGAGATCCCAAGGATAGGGATACCATAGTGTCTTCCGTTTCCATTCAAGGGCATGATATAGCAGAAGAGGACGTCGAGGGATTATTAACAGCTAGACCGAAGAATGAGAGGGACTTCTCTTATCTTACACAACTTGATGATGTTCCACAGGGAAGGCATTTGGGGCTCTTTTCAACAATAGTTTTGTTTGTCTCTCGAATACTAGGGTCTGGTATCTTTGCCACGTCTCTGAAAATATACGAGAACTCTAGCGGGTCGCCTTTTTTGTTCCTTTTGGCATGGCTTTTGGCGGCTCTCGTGGCCTTTAGTGGATTGTATATCTTTCTAGAACTTGGAACACTAGTTCCCCGAAGCGGTGGAAGCAAAGTATTTCTTGAATATATATATCCAAAACCGTATATGCTTGCTGGCTACGTCTTTCTGGCATATTCTGTTTTATTTGGATTTAGTATCCTGAATGCATTGGTGTTTGGCGAATACGTATTGCACTCCTTGGGAGTCCAGCCTTCAGAAACAAGGATTAGGGTTGTTGGTCTTGGCCTTGTGTACTTTGTGTCTGCTGTACATGGCTATAGAGTTCATCATGGCATTAAAGTGCAAAATTTCTTGGGAGCATTGAAGCTACTCCTTTTGCTAGTGATAGCTGTGACCAGTGTTTATCTGATTTTTTTTCCCCGGCTGCTTACCCACATTGAGCCACAGCTTAGGTGGGATAACTTTTTCAAAAGCAGCACCAAATTCAGTCTTGCTAAGTTTACTAGTGCTATACTAGAAGCCTCGTTCTCATTCTCCGGATGGGGATCTGTGCATACTGTGACCAATGAGGTTATTGATCCAGAAAGGACACTCAGAATAGCGGGCCCTCTTTCATTGACAATGGTTTTCGTTGCTTACTTTTTAATGAACATCGCTTACTTGGTCGCTATCCCAGCTAGGGAGTTCGTCGATAGCGGAAAATTGGTGGGCTCCATATTATTTGAAAAAGTCTTTGGTGAGAGAATTGGTAGGTACATTCTATCTACTTCAATAGCGTTATCGTCAGGCGGCAATGTTTTCGTTGTCATATACACGATATCGAGGTTGAGCCAAGAAGTATTTAGAGAAGGCCATTTTCCTTATTCGAGATTCATGGCCTCGAACTGGCCTTTTGGGTCGCCTCTTCCGACAATTCTTTTGAGTGCATTCATTACAACTTTGATTGTTTTTCTTCCAAAAGCAGACGTCTACAACTATATCATTTCATTGGAAAGTTATATGATCCAGGTCTTCTTGCTTTTCACTGCATTGGGGATATTCATTCTCCGCAAGAGAGAGCCTGAAATACGGGCACCTATACGAGCAAGTATCATCGGAACGTTTTTCGTTATACCTATGTCTGTTTATTTGATAGTCTCTCCATTTGTCTCTAAATCAAATCCTAACCCAATTGGATTAGAATCTTGGCCTTCCTATTCTGTCGTCGCTGTCTTTACTTTATCACTTTTAACCTTGTGCTGGGCTTTGAAGTTTTATTTCTTTCCTTGGCTTTTTCACTATCGACTCGTTAGGGAGGATGTCATTTTAGAAGATGGTTTGACTATAAGAGAATGGCAGAAGATTCCTAGCTATAGAATTTGATAGTTATGGTTGCGAAACTATCAGATCTATTTTTTCCACTAATTTGATAAACTCCTTATCTTTTAATTTGTTTTCTATCAACTTTTTCATATTAGATTTACTCAATGAACGCCAACTATCATCTTTTATATTTTTCAGAGTAGTGGATGATTTTATCTTTGACACTCTTTTCGCCTTTGTTGATTTATCATGACAGATGTTTTCATTTTGAATCAGAACCGTATATTTTTTAAAATCATTCCCGGATATTGGCAGATTGTCAACGAAGTTATTACCAGGTGATTGTAAAGTGTGAGGATATGTGGCGATGCTCCTTTCGAATTTTTCGTCTCCTTCTTGTTCAATACTCTGCTTGAATTTTTTAGGCGGCAATGATGTTTTTCCATCGCCAACTACAGAAACAACATCGTTTGAAAGGGCCTGAGGAATTTTCTGCTGATAGAGCATACTGGAAGCAGCCTCCATCATATTATTTTGATTGTATATGAAGGGAATATTTTGATAAGCAGGTGTGTTTGGAATCGTTCCTGAAGCCATTTGTAGTGGATGCTGGAAAAGAGGAAAAAACGGTTGCATTGCTCTCGGAAACTGCAGCGCAAGTGGTCCCAGCATTGGTTCGTGTGTATTTTGTGTCTGCTGCATGACCTCTTTGAGTCCTAAGTCATACTGAGTTACGTTACTTGGGAATTTGCTACCTTCAGCACCCAAAGCTGATGGAAAGAGGTTCTGATCAGAAGGCAAAGAACCCAGCATGTAATTGGAGCTATAAGGTCCTAAATTGATATTCTCTGGCGAAATCTGCAGCTCTTGACTTATGCTCTTTCTACTTACATCCTGAGACTCCTTCAGCTGCCCTGTCTTATAGTTTACATTGACTTTCTGACTGTCACTACCCTTAAAGTCAAGCTTATTAATGGTAATTCCCAAGTTTTGTATATGATTGCAACAGAGACTATAGTCCCTCTCGCAGTTGAAGCTCACCTGGAATCGTTTATATAGTGTGCCGAACTTGCTGGTTTGTTTGAATCCAATTATAGGGTATTTTGAAATAAATGTGTTGACGCTTTCGTTTGACTGGTATATATAAACCAGCTCCTAAGGTTTTTAGTTAGTAATACTTCACCTTTGGCTTCCACAAATGATTCTTAACATACCAATATGGTTCCTTTCCATCCTACCAGTACGTGAACCTTATTACTGTCATTGGTGTACTGTAAAAAGCTGAGCGTCAAATCTGTTCTTTGGGGAAAATGAACCCATTGGTTTTTTTGCGTACGAGAATCATCCAAAGTGGATGTGTCGAAGGGAAGTCTCATCGAAGAGAACTTCTTGATATCAAAAGTTTCAACCTTAGGCATGGTAAATTATATGTTGTTCAAGTTGCAAAATTAGAAAAAAAACATAAAAAGAGCGCGAGATTATAAATTTCTTGCAACCATTATAAACACTATAAAAAGAGGAGCAACTGAAACATTTAAAAATTAATTGAATACATTGTATGGCTAATTCTATAAAAGGGATTCACTCAAACATATGTGGAGGACAAACATCTCAATGATAGCTTCATGTCAGTTTTGTTCGTTACAGAATCCATATACACTGATGTGAAAGAAAAGCGCTGTAAGTTACAAGGTATGGTTCATCGAAGGTCGAAAAAAACCTGTGTATCGCTTTCGATATGGGTTTCATATATCCTAGAAAAAAGAGATAGGTTTTTATAGAAAACTACTACTATACTAATCACGTAACTAGGAGAGTCGGTAGCTTCTCTAGTAATCTTTTAGATCAGCCGATTTTAATGTTTGAATTCGCACTCCGAAATGGCGCTGATAGCTTTCGAAGTCAAAGCGCAACGAAGTTAAAACGTTTAGTCAATATGAGTGGCCTGGATCTCATGCAAACGGCACAGAATTGGCTTGACGATAAGATATGCTTCACTTCTTTCACTTGCTCTTTGCTTCTGACGAAATTGGGTAGATTGATCACGGAGCTTTTAACAGTGATATTTTTCATTGTATTATTTTATGAAACGATATACTGGTCTGGTATATACTTAGGATTGTGGGAGTATCACGCAAAGGATATATTCAAGGAGATTCCAGTGCATTGTGCTCATGTATATATCCGTATCAATATGGTGGATAGGAAGAATGTGGCCCGCTTACGTGACTACTATTCTTTCAAGATATCTCTACTTAACTTGTGGCAGATCAAAGAGAAGAACAGGATCGGAAGTGATCTATTCAAGTTCAAAAGATTTGTGAAATATCATTTCGAGTTTGGCCCGGAAGATTTTGAGATGAATGAAAGCCCAGAGTACGGATCTACTGTGCTGCACCTCAAAGGTAAGATATTACATACATTTAAAACTTCTAAATTGTTCCAGAAATATTTGGATAAAGACTACACGGAGGATAACTTGATACTATTTGACAATAAAAGTAACGAAGTAGATAAAAGTAAAGACAATGAGTATCTCAGCAAAGCCGATATTGAAACGGGCAACGTTATAGATTGTGTTATTATATACTAGAGATGACATTTGAGTTAGTTTATTATAAGCTATTATCCCCAAGATCGTAGGATTTGAAGGTTCCATGGTTGAGGTCAATCAAACGCTGTTCTACTATGGCCCATAGCCTAAGTACACGCTCGAGTTTGGACTCCAATGAGAAATGCTGCAAATCCTCTTGTGCAGCCTGATTGCCATTACTCGCATCGTTTTTCTCTGAAGGATTAAGAAGGATCTCTATGTTTTCATCTTTGTTGATATCGTAGGACAACTCGGGCAGCTCGCCTTCCGATCCGTCACTCGTATAATCCTGCTCGGCAAATTCACTCTTTTCCTGCTTCATTTTATCGAGTTGTTCAAAACTGTTAAAATCTAGCAAAATAGATTTTGGACCCAAGAAAGAGTGCCCTGTTTTGAGATGAAATGGGTCCAAGGGACCTTGATTTTCTTTTATCACCCCTTTGGTTGTGTTGTCTTCATCTTCCTCTTCTTTATAGTAAAGGTCCATAATAGCTCTATTAACCAACCTATAGCATTGCATTCTCATGGAAAGATTGAATAGTTCTCTTAGTTCAGCTGGTAAATCTTTCTGGTCCTCGATACTCTTCGAGGTGTCAAAATTGAAACACAATAGACTCATGGTCAATTCTAGTTCCTTCAAGAGCCTCGCAGAATAGGTCACCTTATTAATCAAGTTTTCCCTAACAAAAGTAAGAATCTCATCAAGAAATGTTTTTTCGAGATCGATGTTAGTGCTTGAGGAGCTGTTTAGCTTGTGTTTTCGTATCATTTCAATTAAGTTAAGCCGTAACAACATGAAGTGAAGTAGGTTATTTGAGTCAAGAACGGTGGGGAAATAGTCATTTATTTTTTGTATTGCCTCTGTTATAGCACCTTTAAGTATCAAATATTTGATTTCTTTCCGGCGGGCAATCGCTGAATAGTTCCAACTAAGTTTCGGACAATGATCCCGTCCGAACGATAATTTACATGTCTCTTCATCGTCAGATTTCTTGATGAACGAATCATTTACAACTGACATAAAGTATTTCAACAGACTACTATCGACATCCTTTAACTCCTTGGTATAATTCCTATTTGCTCGTGTCCCGCTCCTTTCTCGTTCTAGTGACACATTAATTTCCTTCGCAAAGCTTGAGGCAGCATCTTGATAGCCCTCTTGAATAAAGTATTCTAGTATCAAGTGATCAATCTTCTTCTTTGAAATTTTATTTTCAGAAACAAAAGCCAAGCTATCCATCCTTATGTTCCACTTATCTTATTGCTGCTGAGACTAAATTCTGCTATAATCTAATTACATTGCGAATAAATGCACTACTACTCTTCAATCGCGAACAGATTGTTTGCGACGATCAGGTTTGCAACCAATCGTCACTTCCTTCAATTCGTCGATATCTATGCCAATTTGGATCTGATAGTTAGTGAAACCTTACCCCATAAAATGCGAATATGAATGAAATACATCTGCTTCTTATATTTACAATGTAGTCGATCGATACGTACCATAATATTGTCATAATTGTCCATCGACTCTCTCATGAGCCCCAAAAAATTATCCAACTAGTATGTTAGTAAGCCAATACCTCCTGAGTATCAATAAAGATAATCAAGTACTTACTATTTTTTTTCTCTCCCTGTAAATCTTTTGAAGTCTTTTAGTGTTATTGCGAGCTCGCTCAACGTCTTCCTTAGACACTGTACTTTCTCCCAGATTCTTCTGCAACTCTTCTGCTTTAGCTTGCAAAGCTTTGTTTGTCTCTCTAAGCTCCTGTATTTGTATCAGGGCGGATTCATTAGTTGGAGTCGCTACCAATGCATTATACTCTGCTAAAGGTTAGTACTTGCCGTTTGATAACGAGATCAAACAAAACACTGGAACGTACCTTCTTGCAACTCGTTTGCCTTTTCCCTTATTACATTTATACTTTCATTCAACTCGCTAACCTTTTCAGGGCTGAAACGTTTTGACATTTCTTCGTCGACCTGTTCTTCCTTATAAACGTAATATACTTGTTTTCCATATGTTTTTGATACTACATCTCCACTAGCTACTAGAACCTCTAAGCATTTCACCATATTTGCCTTATTCACCCTATTATGTAAGTTTTGAACTAAATCTGTCGCTGAGTATGGCCTGTACTGACTTTTCAAGTATTCTTTCACCAACTTTTCCGCCTCTTCACCTTTCAATGCTTGCTCAGCACCCTCCTTCTTTTTTACCATTTTACAACCAAGGGACAAGTACTAATCTGATTTCAGAAGATAGTTTTTACTTTCTAGATATCACAAGGGTAGTATATAACTCTATATATATGGTACCTATATTTTCAAGTGTGGAATGGCTGCAAACAATTGCGCAGTTAAAGTTTTTCTGGGAAGCCCATAATTAATAACACTGTAGAGGTCCAGCCTAAAAAGTTTTTGGCTCCCTTACCTTGGCCAGTCTCATCATCATATTGCTCCCAAACAAATCCAGTCAATTGCCACTGTTTGAAGACGTTTTCCACCAAGTTTACTCTTAAGTCATAATAAACTTGGGAAAGCTTTGCACGTAATGTTTTAGACATATATGGGGCTGAGGCATCAGAATAGTGGATCAAGCTAGAAAGAATCAAAGAGTTCATTTGAACCCATATAGGAGATCTCCAATAATTTTCTCCAGCTTTATAAAACTTATCTTGTTTTGATAAAGATCTGATTCCGTAGTCACTCCATAATTCTTCTGGATCCGAAATCAAATTGATGATTTTTTCAAGGTGGTCTATAGCCAGGGGTGGAATAAGTTGCGTCAAAAAAGGGAATAATGAAACATAACCTTTGTGACAGACATGGACATTTCTGTCCGAGTCATCCACGGAAAGATCACAATAAGTACCTTCCTTGCAGGACCAGTGTAAAGTTTCTATATTATCAATTACATTGGTTTCTATGGTACTGTATTCCTTGAAGTCTTCCTTGTACTTGAGTAGGCGAGCAAGTGACTTCATTGACTTAGCCATGACTCCAATCCAAGATAAAAGATCGACATTCAATTCAGCAATATCAGCGGGTAATGCACGAGGATAATCATCGAGCCCACTGGCAAAGCAATGAGTCACAGTTCTTCCTCTCCACCTATATGCTTCCATGTTTTTACCTCTGTCAAATTCTTCCACATATCCACGCTGTGTACGACGAAACATTTCAAAATGTGCCTTAAGTTTAGGATAAATAGATTTGGCATATGAATATAAGACTTGTGGGTTATTGACAATAGTTTCTCCAAGGTCCTCTTGTCCGAATTGCTTACCATAGTTATCGACTTTATATGATGAATCTTTGCTTCCTAAGCTGCTTTCTTGAATATTTTCCAATAGCTCTACAAGAATAAGCATTAGTGTAGGAGGATTTACAACCTCTGGACTTTGAACTTGGAAGTCCTGGGGAACTCTAGACCTCAGTTCTGGACCGAGAATTTGTTCTCGAGCAATCCAGCCGTCGTCATCTATAAGGTTGAACCACGATTTAACTACTTCAAGGGCTAAGTCAGAATCATACTTTAAAACAGGAAGCAAATGAAATCCTTCATCCCAGTAAAAACCACGCGGAAAGAATGGTCGAGAGGGCACGAACGTAAAGAGCTCATGAGGTCCTTCCGATGAACCAGTCAACGAGTAAGATTCGAAGGTTTCCTCATCAAATTTAGTTTCTCTATCGACTAAATGATCTCCATAGAAGTATGATAAACCGCCCAAAAGACCAGAAATTATCTCTTTTCCAAACTCGTTATATTTTTTAGCGTTAAAAGGCTTTTCAAGCTTAAATTTCTCTTCAAATTTACTATCGAAAGCTTTCAAAGCCTTCTGAATTTTAAAATCAATATTTTCAGAGGTAATCTGCTCGTTTGGTGGCGTCTGAGAGCTTTTGAAGAAAACTGAAAATTCGCTTTTACCTTCGAATATTTTTTGAACAAAATGAAGGTTTCCGTTGAAGCCTTGCATGTCACGAAGAATTAAGGCTTGCGAAGAGGGAAAATCTTTCAAATCGGAACCATCTTCTGTGAGTCTCTGCACAGACTCAACCAACAAGGTCATGAATATATCTCTCGCTTTCCAAACGTTATCATCGGGAACACGTAAGCTGTAGTGATGTGTCTTTGAGGGATCAAGCTCAGGGTCGCTAATCTTTGCCTCAGGGTGTCTGTTTGTTTTGGGACCTTCATCAATAGCGATTTCAAAAAGATCCAAATCATTTGAGAATCCAGTCAACTTTACGGTATCAGTATACCCATCAACGTTCTTCTTATTTTCCAATTGTAAAACGCTGTCTCTTGTAACTTCTTCCTCAGGGCTATCTTCGGCAGATATCTCTCCCTCGAGTCCTGAGTACCAGACGAAAGATGTCTTAACGTTCTCGTGTCCTTTGTGTGGTGTAGACTTGATTTTTACACCCCAGGATTTTCCATCACTACTTTTGACAAAGTCTATCACTATGGTGATGTGCATATCAGTATCCTCTATAATTTCTCTTCCACCAATTCTGGGGTCGTAAGCTACCCAATTGGCTCTTTTCATGTTATCTCCTTGCTCATATAAGTGCCTGACTTTACCTATTCCACCATAGTCGTCGACATTAAACCAAAGAAGTCCAGATAAAAGAGATTTAGGTAACCTAGGCCTTATGCCAAAATATAAACCAGACCTATAGGGGGCCCATAGTAATGAATCATCTGATAAACGTTGATATTCGTCTGCTAAAGACTTATTGAAACTTTTCCTATCACCAGAAGAATAGACGTCAAATTCTGATGCATATGCCAAACTTAAGCAAGACAAAATCAAGCAGGTAAAAAATGATAGAGCTTTTGTATACATCATGGCGTCACCTCTATATGTATATTGATGTATAAGTCGCCAATGATAAGAGGTGCCCACTTTTCGAATTGACAGCTTGTGAAATACTGAGAGTTGAACTTCAGAAGTATTTCGCATCTCATCTTTGATAGTAAAAGACGTGATAGGCCTTTGTATGTGAATGTGGCCCTATAAGAAAGGCTTAGGTGTTCAATTAAGCTACGGTGTGAATGGAAATGGTATAGTAGAATCCAGGGAAGTGAATGTGGATGAGGAAGGTGGTATTGAATTGCATCCACATGTCGTTTTTCCAAGGCTAAGAAATAAAGGTATAAATTTGCATAGGTTAAAGAACTCTAAAATAGTGCTAGTGAATCAAAAGGAAAACTATCACTGGGATATATATGAAAAAGAGTACCTGCTCTCGGAACAAATTTCAGATAATTTGGAATACTTGACCAAAAATGGGACATATGTACCGCAAGATCTCTTTAAATCGCATGCTATAGAAGGGGATTATTTAATGTCTAATGAAGTGTATGATCCAACGTATGATTCATTAACTTGCACATTTAAGATAAGAGACCATGCAGGTGCTGACTACAAAGTCTTTATTTATGTTACTGGAGAAACAGGATGTATATTAAATTTATGTGAAATGAAGATGTCTACGCATCGACTATTCAGCTCCAAGAAAGGAACTTACCACGGGATAGCTGCTATGCCCGAGCTTGGAAGTCCATTTAAGGTTAGGATTTCAGAACCAATAAAACAGGTCGGCTCGAAAGAAATATCAAATGCACAGCAACCATTTGTGATTATCATTGTACGCACAGATCGAAAGATATTTGTTCTAACAAGCAGACCTCCCGAGAAAGGTAAACACGGGGTCGACTTTGGCCTTGAAATGATTGGAGAAATCGGATACGGCTCATTGAAAGGACATGAATTTGCACATTTCTCTTTTAATCCATATGAATATTTCCAATTTTCTGTTATAGACGTTAAAGGCAATTTCGGTTTCTGGGAGATAAAATATGGCTCCAGGAAAAAAAGCGTGAAAAGGGTACAGTTAAAAAGGTATAAGATGGAAGGAAACTCACCTATTACCAGTGAATATTCGATTTACGATCCCCTAGAGCTATCTAATTGGAAAAGAATATTTTGGGGAGACTCGAATCGAACATCCTAGCATTTTCGCGTTCCTCTATCACTCAATTTGAGGTGAATAAAACAGCTAAAGGCGAGCGGCTCGTAACGTTCAACACATGGTCCACCTTACAAGACGTACAATACTCCAAAAATCACGACTTTTTGTTTGTTCTTACTTCAAAAGAAATCATATGGTTTAAGGTTGTACCTTCTTTAGAGAGGCTATTATCTTGGAAGCATTTTTTGGATGATAGTGATCCGTCTTTAAGGATAACATTCATGGAAACCACATATGACAAAGGCGAAACAAGTTTCCTTTGTATCATATATTCTGCTGTATCCCCAATTATGACGATCTATAATTTTGGCATTAAGAATGACAAACCATATAGCTTGAAAGATCCGTATTTGATAGAGAGACCAGAATATTCGGCAATAAACCAGGATAATCTCAGAGATGTTTTCATTACGGAGCTTAACGCTGATTTTTTTGGGACATACGACTATCATGATATGACTATAAAATCTCAGAATGCAGAAGATGCTAAAGTTTATGGTATATTTACTTTATACAATAGTCTTAGACTTACGGTTACATGTTTCACTGATATTCCTGGGTTGGAAATGAGATGTGAACATCTTTTGTACGAAAACAGATCTGACTTAAGTTCAAGTACAGAGTCCCTTAATCATATCACACTGTACCATAAAGAAAAAGACCGATACTTCAAGCGGTTCAGCAAAGAAGAATTTTTGAACTTTTTGGATAATCTTTTGTTTGGAAGACAGTCATCACCCGAAAAAGACGAAGTTAAACAAATACAAGAGTACGCGTTTAAATTGGGCGAAGCTACAAGGTATTCAGCGCCAAACGAGAAAGCTACCCAACAAGCATTTACATCATTGATCGATATTCCCGATGGCTTACCACCTAAGGGAGTCACTGACATCACCGAATTTGATTCGATGCTAGAACAGTTAAGCCTATTTTACCGCTCAAAGGGCATAGATGTGTTTGATTTTGTGCCAGATTTCAAAGACGATACGCTTGACTTTATTGAAGATACAAAGAAGAATGACAGATCAGAATTATTAAGTTTATTCGATGCATTAAATGATTTATATCAAGAATCACCGGCTAATTTGGCCGAGCTGACTCCCACCAAAAACACCGCAATTATATTATATCTAAGCCTACTAAAGCTTCACTTACGTAAAGAAGAGGAAGAAATTAATTATGAACGAGTATTTGACGAAGAGTACGATGGCGCTCCAAGTGAAATAAAAGCTGTAATTAACTCCTGGTCTGAGGCAACAGAGTCTACTAATGAACTGAATTCACCTAATTCATCTCACTTTCATGAAAGTCAAGCTATCACGCCGTCGATACCATCTATCAAAATAATGTCGCAAATGAACGATGATACGAAGCTGGTTTCTTCTCAGAGAGCCTCAGAATTACCGTCTTCTCAAATAGACGAGCCCAGCAGCTTAAGGTTCCAAAGTTCTAACAGTCAGTCAGTTTCCAGACTAAACTCACAGCAAACACAGCGAAATCTAGCTTCGCAGACAGGCTCGCTGAGCCAGAAACGCATGAAAAAGAAGAGAAAGAGAGGGTTTGCCTGACCCCACAGGCAACCATCTAGCTATTGTTCGGAATTTGTATTTTTGATAACATTTATAGACGACTAAACTGTATTAAATCACCAAACTTGCTTCTTTCTTCATTCTTGTAATGCTTGTAGCCAAAATCTCTGGATTCACGCCCTCGTCAAGTAACTTAATACACAATTTGAGAGTGTTTGAATCAATGCTTCCTACGCCCAAAAGCTCTGCTAATTGAATCACCAAGTCGTTAGATGACTCATTGAGAGGAGATGAACCATCATAACCGTCTACTCCTGAATTCATGGTATTTGGTGCTCTTAGAGTTACAATAGAATTTAATGTTTTTATAAATTTATGTAAGTGTACCAAATCAAAATTAAACGAAGTGCGCTATACAGGAACGCATTTTTCATTTCCAGCTTATGCAGAAGGATCAGCTTCAAAACGAAGATCCCAGCCAATTTCAGGGCCTAAGGTAGGTAAAGAGTCAGCAACACTTTGGACATCCTTGTCACCTCTTCCCGATAAACTGACAACGATGTGCTTATCGCTTGGTAACCTTTTTGCCAATTCTACAGCACCATAGATCGCATGGGATGACTCTAAGGCAGGTATAATTCCTTCTAATTGAGACAATAACCTGAAACCTTGCAATGCCTCAGCATTAGTGGCCGCAATGAACTTTGCTCTGCCGATGTTCTTCCAGTAGGATAATTCTGGACCAACACCAGGATAGTCAAGACCAGCAGAAATGGAATGAGTGTCATGCACTTGACCGTCATCATCTTGTAAGACGTATGTTCTTACACCATGAAAAACACCAGGGAGTCCAGCACTCAAAGTGGCAGAATGACGATCGGTATTCAAACCTTCACCTCCTGCCTCCACACCGAGAAATTGGACTTCCTTATCGTGCTCGAAAGGAGAGAACATACCGGTAGAGTTGGACCCTCCTCCCACACAGGCAACAACATAATCAGGCAATCTACCTTCATTCAATTTCTTGAAAGATTCTTTGGTTTCTTGTCCTATGACACTCTGGAAAGTTCTGACCAAAGTGGGGTATGGATGTGGTCCTATAGCAGAGCCCACAACGTAATGAGTTGACTCCAAGTTAGAAACCCAGTATCTAAACGCTTCTGAGGTAGCATCTCTCAAAGTCTGGGTACCATTTTTAACTGGAACCACGTTGGCTCCCAAAATCCTCATCCTGAACACATTTAAAGCCTGACGTCTAACATCTTCAGCACCCATGAAAACTTTACATTCGAGCCCAAATTTTGCACAGGCTGTTGCTGTTGCCACACCGTGTTGTCCTGCTCCTGTCTCTGCGATAATCTTCAGTTTTCCTAATCTCTTCGCAATCAAAACCTGAGCTATCGCGTTATTAATTTTATGAGAACCTGTGTGATTTAAATCTTCTCTCTTTAACCAGATTTGTGCACCTCCAGCATGTTCGGTTAATCTGTCAGCTTTATGGAATGAGGAGGGCCTACCGATGTAGGGATAATAGGATCTGAACTCTTCCCAAAATTTGGGGTCAGCTACTGCGCTTTCAAATCCTTGCTCCAACTCTCTTAAGCATGCATGAAGAGCTTCTGGAACATACTGTCCACCGAAGTCACCGAAACGGTCACTGTAATTGTGGGTTTCTGGAGGAACAACGACTTCTTTCGAAGCGAAATCAGAGATCTCACTAGGAGAGAATGATTCTGGAGCGTGGGCCTCGTACTCTTCACCCAAGATGCTTCTCACAAATTTATAAGCAGCTTCCCCTCTTTTACCTTCAGGTGACTTTTCAACTTCCGTGATGACCTTAGAGCCAATGACAACGCCGTCAGCAGCCTTCCCTACCAACAAGAAATGTTGTCTTGTTGAAACACCGAATCCAACGGCTAGAGGAATCGAGCCAGAGAACTTTCTGACTCGCTCACATAAAACAGATATATCACTCGACACCTCGGTCAACGCTCCAGTCGTACCCATTCTTGAAACGACATATATAAAAGAATCAGCTATCGTACTGAGGACCTTCAAACGCTCGTCTGTTGTGGCAGGGGCAACCAAAGGCACATATGACATTCCTCTTCTCGCACATAAAGACCTGAACTGACCAGCTTCTTCTGGTGGCAAGTCCACAACAATGTAGCCATTAGCACCGGCCTTTGCCGAGTCCTCGATCATCTTCTCTTCTCCGTACTTCAATATCGGGTTATAGTAGCCCATCAAAATTATGGGGACTGTCAATCCACTTGCTCTTGCCTTAGTCACCAACTCCAAACACTTGGATACAGTGATCCCATTCTCCAACGCAACATTATTTGCGTGTTGAATTGTAGGGCCGTCGGCGATGGGATCAGAAAATGGCACTCCTAATTCTATAACGTCCACCCCGGCGTCTTGCATACCCTTCATAATAGGAACTGTGTCATCGATCGTCGGGTAGCCTGCAGTGATAAAGTTAACGAGGGCATTACGGCCCTCCTTTCTGCACTTCTCGAATGTTGCTTTCAACGCTGCTGACATATTTACCTAGAGTGCTTCTTCTTAATCAATCTATCTTATCACAGCAGTGAATTGGATGATATATTCCACTGCTTTAAAATAAAAGTGAGCATGAGTCAGTTCAGGGTAACCCAAAAATGGGATGAACTCAGAAGACAAGACGGGGGCCCAGGAGGTCAGGAAACGAGGGCACAGCAGAGTGATTCGAATGACTACCAGCCTCTTATTCCTAGGCCAATGCTGCTAAAGCTCGATAGACTGTGCAGGCGTCAAGCCATTTTTGATATTAGAGCTAAAAGTCTGTTGCGCACCAGGTCGCCTTGTAGGAGCGGCAGTCATATGCTTTTTAGGGCTCACTTTCTGCTGCTGCTTCTGCTGCTTCATCTGGTTGGCGCCAGAGTTCTTGTTCTGCGAGAGCGTTTCCACTTCGTTTCCTAGTTTGATTTGAGCGAGATTTAAAATAGGAAGCATCCGGTTGTATTTCTGACAGTACTGTTTTATAGTCTTTTGTAAAGTGTCTAGACGGGTTGTAACCACCTTGTAGTACTCCATCTGGCTCGTGCTGGGAGGAATCTGCCCTAATGACTGTAAAAACAACGATAAATCATTCCGCAAGATATTGACCTCGAATTTCAAACGATCCAATTCTTGATATATGAGTTTAGCGTCAATCTTCCCCGATGAGATATCATCTATTTTGATAACCTCTGGCAAGTCGCTAGACAACTCGTGGTTTTCAGTGCTCATCAATATGCTGGAATAACTAGAATACGTAGCCCCGAGTTATGGTACGCTAAGATTGTATTAAATATATATAGTCGCACTAATGTATAATACCGATTATTTTACGTTATTACGTTCCTTAATCATTAGATTTTCGCCAATTATTTTCCAGTCCAAATTATACAGATCGATGAAGTCGGTTATGCCATATCCACTTGGTAGATATATATTGACGAAGTCCTTGAGACTAAAAGTGTAATACGATACCTTGAAGCAGCAATTAATGTGGTGCACCATTAGGCCCAAGCCCAATTTCATTATGACCACTTTCGCAGCGTCGGTTTCTGTATTATACAATTTGATCCAGGTATAGTAATCCTTCGCTATCCAGGCCTTTAGTATCTGAAGCGTCTTTGTATCTACGCCGTCTAGGTACTTAAAATAGAGCTTCAATGCCTTTACGTTTTCTTGTGTAAAATGGGCTTCGTGTAGCACCAATAGAGTTGCAATCTCTTGTCTTTCTGATTCGGAAAGAAGATGCTGGTGCTTGTCTTCGAGTAGATAGAGTATGCTGGGGACATATGTCTGGTAGTGCCCTATGACGGATGAGATCCGGACGGAGAATAGGTATACGTTTTTTGTGAAGCTGTTCGCTTTTGTGCTGAGTAGGGCCTCTCTGAGCTTTCGCAAGGACATCAAATTTTGGGCAATGCTAGCTGTCTTTCTATCCCCTATGTCCTGGGAGGATGTTCCAACGCCACCATTATCAATGAATTGGCTGACGTCGACATTTATTTGAGCTGACGAGTTTTCTCTGTTGTACTGTAGGAACGAGGCTAATATCTCATTGAAAAACTCCTGCCGCAACCTCGAGCTTTTCTGTAATCTTGTGTCTTCGCCTCGACTCACGAGGCCATAGTTGTTCTCCCCGAGCAGGGGCTTACCCTGGAACCTTTCTCTTCTTCGCCTCAGTTTTTCTTCATCGGAACTGACATCTTTTGTGCTAGAATGATCGTCTTTGCTTGAAAACAGATGTGTTTTGGATTTGTGTTGCGGATGACGATAACCCTTGAGATGCCCCGAGCGATCTGACTTGTTGCTGCTGCCGCTCGAACGAGCCCCCGTACGAGGTCTATCGTACTTCTTTTGCTCGATGTCTTTTTGTTGCTCTTTTCTGGAGTTCATAGGTAGATCTTCGAAGGGACATGTATTTGCGGATCAATGCGATTTTTGGCCTTATATCAATACGGAAATATAATGTAGATATCACCCACCTTTTAATTATACATTTATAGTTCTATTAAACTAACTGATACAAGTGGTGGTACTAATTGATTTTACTAACTAGCTGGTTTCTTGGCTTTATACATGCTGGGACGTTGAGAAAAACCAGAATTTAGTATACATGTTAAGATGAAAGATGTAATTGTCACTCCCAAAGTCAAGTGGAAAATGGAAGAATAACAGCCATTGCCATGTAAGCAGACACGAGCACCATGGAGTTCGTTATACTGGGAGTTTTTATCGTATATGTTGCCGAATAGAAGCGTGAAGAAATAAGACGGGAAAATGGGAGCTAGCCCTACAATTCCCCAATTAGAAGAGAACTTGTTCATACCAAAGGCGTCACCCACTATAATCGGCATTATGCAAAAGATGAAGCCATAATTTAGCCCCGTAAGGAGCGAAACTGTTCTGAGGCCCACCTCGTTGTCGACTAGAAGCGCCAACACCTGCGTGAAAAAGAAACCTATGGTTGGCAAGAAGATCAAGTAGGATCGAGACTTGCCGAAAGACTGTGAAATGACGTCTCCGAGTATACCAGCAGCTATTCGTCCTATGCAGTTAGCAATTGATATCAAACCAACCTGGAATTGTTGGCGCTGTTGGATCAACGCCTCCATTGTGTCGACCTCAGTTACATCCTGTTGACTCAATGCTCTATAAACCAATGCCTTGATCATGTATCCAACAGAATAAATGTACATCTGGCCTAAGGAAGCCAACGAGCCGGTCAATACAAAAATGAGCCAGAACTTGTAGGAATAAAGGAGCTGAACCCCGCCAGTGTCAGCCTCCTGCATTGTATCCTCAAACTTGTGATACTCACTCTTCTTCGACAAGTGTCTTTCGGAGGTCGGAGTGCCCGGTGCGCTCATATCAAAAGAATCGCTCATACCCCTCTGGTGGGGTTTTCTTGTCAACGGTTCTATGTCGCAGTACATGATCGATGGAGCACAGAGTAGGAATATGAAGAAAGAGGACCCCGACAAAAAGCCCAAGAAGCTGGACGTGTTCCCCAGGAAAAAGATCGACGCCGTGGCAGAGTAGAATAGCGCACTCAAGCCGTACAACGCCAAGGGAAGAGACGTTGCCACACCCCTTATGCTGGGGAAGCTCACAGCGCAGCATTTGAGGCATGTCGAGTTCAAAAACGTAGACCCCATGCCTACTAGTGCCAACAACGCACACGACGTGACTAACAGCGACTTTTTTGCATCGAATTGGTACTTGAGTCCCTGATATCCAAAGACAATTGCCATCCCACCAAGCACCAATGACTTCGTGTACCCTTTTCTATCAATAACGAATCCAGCTAGTGGCCCAGCGATCGCTACTCCTATCGTTCCTGAAAGTGCGATTGTTGACGATTCGGTCACCGTGTAGTCAAGTTTCTGAGCCAACTGAGGCCCATATGAAGAGTACAAGTATAGTGTACCACATATGAGCCCTAAAAATGTACATGACATCAACACAGTAATCTTTCTAGCTGCTCGAATAGCCATTATCCATCAGAACAGATACTTCCATTCATTGATCTTACTACGTGGAAGATTACGTATTTAGAATGCTTATTATGCCAGCTTCCATATCTACACGACTCGTATTTTTCGATCTTACTTGAGTAATACAGCTAAGCCGTAAGGAACCAAATGGCGAGATTCTTGAGGAATATTGGTATTGACAGACTCCTAGCTAATGGCCGAAGGCAGATAAGCCATGGGAATCGAGTGCCCTTGAGGATAGCATATTTTGGCAGTGATCAGTTCAGTGTCGCAGTATTGGACAAAATAGTAAAATTGAAAGAACGAGACCAAGGCTATGTTGAATCAGTCGATATTGTTACCAGAAGTATAAAACCTACAGGTAGGAAACTAAAAAGACTTGTTGATGTGCCGGTCGGCAGTTATGGTACTGATAGGGGAATACAAGTCCATAGGGCAGAGACTGATGAGGATATTGTCAGCATAGGCAGAAGCCACAGGTTCAATATAGGTATAGCAGTTTCGTACGGGAAACTAATTCCTGCGGAGTTCATAGACAGTATGCGGTTCGGAGGGTTGAATGTGCATCCCTCGTTTTTGCCCAAGTATTCGGGTTCGTCGCCCATCCAATATGCCCTAATGAACGACGATGCATATACTGGGGTAACGGTCCAAACGTTGCACCCGACAAAATTTGATAGAGGCCGAATTCTTGCGCAATCACAGAAGGTTCGTATCGAAGATGGTGACGACTTTCCATCTCTCCAGATGAAGTTGGCAAACGTAGGAGGGGATCTCTTGGCCTCGTGCCTCATGAATCGCTACTTCGAGCGGGTATCCGAGGTAAGCACGCAAGTATTACCGGAATTTTCACTAGCTAGCAAGCTCAATTCTAAGCATAGGAATATCAACTGGCTGGGTAGCACAAGTCGCCAGATAAAGCGCTTACGAGATGCCTTGGGTAATTTACACCTGTTTTTGCCTTTTGAAAAATTGCTGAAAGGAACAACGGTCACAGGATATAAGAAAGTTGTTATTAATGCATTCGAGCCTCTTGACAATGGAGACAGCTTTTTGCTTACACCTGGCCAGTTTTGTTTACAACCTGACCAAAATTACATTTTAGTGAAAACGGTAGATAAATACTTGGCTATAACCAAACTAACTTTTGAATGCTGTAAGGAAGAAGACGCCAAAACTTTCATGGAAAAGTTGCCGAAAAGATGCGGCAAATCTGTCTGTAGATTTCACACTGGATATTTATAGAGAAACAAATTTACATACCCAACTAATATTTATAGGAACACTTGGCAATGCTTATTGTATTCTTCCACAGCAACCCCAATTTTTCTGTATAAGAACGCTCTATTCGCACGATCCGGGATAGGAATGAATGGTCCATTTGCCCTCTTCAAAGTTATCAGAATTCCGGTAGGTTCGTTTGAGATCGACTTTATTTGTTCCAAGGGAATCAGCCACTTACTCTTTAAAGTATTAATTTCAAAAAGAATGATCTTTTTGTACGTAACAAGAACACATACCTCTTCACCGGAAAGAAGAAGATGTGCTAAATATTTCTCGCTAAAGTAAAAGCCGCCATCGATCGTTTTTAACCAATATTGCCCTTGTGCTTCTCTCTGGTCATAAGGCCTGATCACCTGATCCAGAGAAATAAAACGGGGTAATCTCACCTTATCTAGTCCTTCTTCATCAAACACAGTCGTAGTATTCCTGATACCTTCACTCACATTAGATGCTAAGTCGAAGAATCCAATTGCCGTTTTTGTAGGAAGACCCACAAAACCCTTTCCGAGACCTTTAAAGAATCCAGATGCCCCATCTCTGTTTGCACCTTCCAAAGGCGCTGTTGCAAATCCAGTAACGCCAGACGATATAGACTCAAAGAAGGAATTTGCACCTGAAGCAAATCCATATAATGCATGTTTTGGTTTGTTTCTTCGTTGGTTTAACCTCCGACGTTCCTGGAACTTTTTATCTAAAGTGACGACAGTAAGTCCTTTGGCAAGAGAACCTGTGACCTTCGCAACAGAATCTGAGAAACCAAAGATCGATTTTTTCAAGAAACTCAAACCTCCCTTTGCGATACTTATCCCAAGCTCTTGAGGACGGTCATTAATGACAAAGCCCTGATAAGGTTCATAAAAAATATCTAAGACACCAGAAGAAATATTGTTGAACAAACCAACTGGATTCCCAATAAAGTCAGCAGAGCCAAGTACCTTGTGAACCTGGTAAAAGAAAGCCTGTCCATAATGTGTTTGAACTGCTTCCACCAATAAGGGAAGTGGTAACCTGATATGCTCAATAAACAAAGCATTCAACTTGATAGGAGCATCGTTTATATTACCAATGGCCATCGTTAACACATTGAAGAAAAACATTAGAGTATTTTGAGAAGACGTTCTATCTTCAACATTGACCCTCTCAGTACGAACAAAGGAAAGGTTAAGTAGAGCTGGCTGCAAATGCAACGCTTCAAAATAAACATCAGCGCTGTCTTTCAAGTTTACAGGCTTAGGCAATTCAAGAACATCCTCACAGAGTTTATCTTCTTTTAGCTTATTCCAGCTGGCACCTGGGAATTTCGCGAAGTCAAGTAAAGCAAACAAGAAATCTTCATCGATTTCAATAGTCATCTCTTGAATCAATATTGTGGCATACTTTATCATTAGTGTACCGTGCTGATCATCTTTAACCTTACAGATAGCTCCTGAAATGGAAGGATGATTATTCATTTCCTTGCCAGACTTAGGTACTACCGACGGGTATAGTACAATAGGGAAAATACCACCAAAAAGCTGATTGTCAATTTGTATCCATTTAAGTTTGACACTGAGGTTTTGATATAGATCTGACTCATTATATCTTATTTCGATTCCACGCAAAGTAATATAACATAACTCTTGAGACCTTGTGTTTATTAAGGAAATTCCAAAACCCTCAAAACGAGTGATAATTCTAGTATAATAATTTTCATCTTTCTCAACAGCTTCAAACTGTTGCTGCGATAAGGAAACCAGTGACTTATCCGATTTTAATTTATATAAACTCACTGATGGGTCATAGTTCGAGATAACTAAGGACTGTGTAGGGCCATCAGCCACTACATTAAGATCCACTATAGATTGTTCACTGTTTTGAGTTGGTGGTATCCTAAAAGGCTTCAAATTTCCAATTTCTGCCAAGTTTATTGCTCTTTCACGACCGTGTGATCTCAAAATCAATTCCTTTATTATCGCATTAGGATAGTCATATGCATATGGCATGACACTTTTAGGAGGAATTTTGTAAAATATTGGCTTATATTCAATGTCCCGCTTTACAACATTTCCATTTTCATCAACGTTTGGATCACCTTGGTATATGAAGAACTCTTGATCACTAAAATTCTTGATGGAAAATGGCCAGTTATTATTCGCATTTTCTAAATGAATGAAAATTGTTGCATTTTCCAAAAGAATGCTAATTTTTAATAAAATTTGACCTAGATCTTCTCTGTGTACTTTCAAGAAAACCTGGCCAATATCATCGATACAAAAGGGTGATGACCAAGAACTATTATTACGGAATTTAAGCATCAAGTTCTTTTGATCTGTACGGCGTAGTCCATATAATGGAACAAGTCCTTTACTATCAGCAGCTATAAGTCTAGTGGAGCCATTTTCGACAATGTCGACTTCTTCATCCAATCCATTTCTAAAAATGTACCTAGGAGCAACAGTTATGACTTTGGATAATTTATATTTTCCTTCTCCTTCATTAATAGTAATGCCAATATTCATTTCTGCTTGCTTTCCATTTATTTGAGCCTTTGCAGCAGTAGACTGACCAATGGCATCAAGACTTATAGGGGAAGTCCATGCCGTATCATTAATTTTGATTAATGCTCGGTTTGATGTATCATTATCTTTGAAAAATGAAAACATACTTGGCACGGTAGGCTTGAAGGATTTACTACTAGACTTCATCATATTGCCCTTTTCACTAACGATAATGTCTTGACTTGTTTTGTTCAAGATAACATAGGGCGAGTAAACCACGACTTTAAGGCTTGCGCTAGCTGAGTCCCTCTTTGGATAATGTATTTTAAGTCTTAGAATCTGCCCGTTTTTATGTCTCAATGTCATAACATTTTCTTTCTTGAAATCGCTACCTGGTAAGCTATTTATTATAGCAAATTCTGATTTATCGAAACCGCAATCCTTTGGTTGAACACTTAGCAACAATAAGCTCTGGAGACTAACGACGTGTATGTATTTCTTAACCCCTTTATCAACAGACCCACACCAATCTTTCCTCGTGCTTTTGTCGTACAAGCGATAGTCAAAAGCGACGGGAAGAAGATTTTCAATCTCTATTGGCGCAGAAATTATGAGGGTCATATGAGGGTAGATCTTGCATAATGGCTCGTTCTGATCATATTTTGCATCAGTATGTATAAAAAAGGAACCATCACCTTGCGCAAGTGATTTACAAGATAACGCCATTCCACCTTTTGATAGATCAGTCCAGTTGAGGAGAGGTGACCAGTTGTAGTTCTGTTCAAACTTTGGTCTCAACCTAAAAGAACCATTGTAGACTTTGTCTATAGGTAAGGAGTTAGCAGTTTTAGAGTCAATCAAAATCTCTTTCAGACTATCACCGGAAATCTGAAACAATAAAGGTATTTCAGCATCATTAATAACCTTTATAGTAGATCTAAGCCAAATAGTTTTGATATTATCTTCACCTAAGGTAACTTCACAAGACATCCGATCATGGACTCCTCCGATAGGTGGATATAAAACAAATAGATCTTCTCCTTCCCCATTCACGGAGATTCCGCCAATACTTTCGTATGAAGAATTCAATATTTTTACACCAAGGAAACCCAGATTACTATCAGAATCTAGATTTTCACGTATCTTTCTCCAGTCTTCGAACGACCAAGGTAATACCTCGTTATCTTTTATAACTTTCTTTGACTGATCAGGAGAACTTTGTTTGTCATTCCACACTTCAATGTCGAAGCCTGTATTGTTTATTATACGGTATGGCTCATCTTCGTCTCTTGGTTTCAAGCCTTCATCCGTTGTTATTACAGAAAATACGTGTGAAAGTAGAGCAACTGAGCGAGATGAAACATTAGCCTCAGCCAAATCTCTAGATACCACATCCACTTGTATACTTGGTGATGGTGTAAGTGTTTTTGAGGCATAAATCGAAATAAACCAAGGTTCAATCAAAGGTTCCCAGGTAGATCTCGAGTAATTGAAGATATTCATGAAAGTCTCAATATGCACTTCTGCAGCAAAATCAGTAGACCAGTTATTAACCTTAGCTTCAAAAGGCTTGATATTTACATCTAAGGCAGGAAGTTCATGAATATCACCAATTAGTACAAAACGTAAGCCACCAAAGCTAGCAGTAAGTTCCTCTCCTTTAATAATTGCTGGAATAAGCTGCTCATCTCGGACGTCTTTCGTTACTTCATTTGATACATCCGACCCGCCGGATGGAAAATAGTCTGTAATCTTATCCTGGAAACTGTCATGTGTATCAGAATCTTCTTGTTCTTTTTTACTTTTAATTCCAAATTGATTGTAGAGTTCTGTAGCTCTGTTAAAAATACTGTAAGCAAGCCTAATATCTCTCAAAGAAACCCTGAGTAACATAGGGTCCACGGATGCTTGGATACAAGAAAGAAATTTAGTCTGAGATGAGCCTCTCGAGTCATATGCAAAGGAAACAGAAAAGTCATCAATTATCCTCAAACGTTTATCAACAGTATCTCCCATTGAGCACAAGAACATTCCAATATTATTGGCAGCCAAGGATATAATATTTTGACTACTTAATAATATCAGTTCAACTTTGAAGACAACAGCTTCAGTATTGCCTCTTGAAGAGTCAGCAAGCAATATCAAAGAAGGACTTTTTATATTTATGCAAAAACCTAGCTTCGATACTGGACTATCAGCGTCTTGAGCTAAGGTACGTGACTTGTCGTCCAGTTTGCATTTCAAATCACTGGTTGCTAAGGAATCGCGTCGCTTTGGCTCACTGGAATTTATCTGCAAAAAAGATTGAAGTTCAAATATGTAATCAAGCGCAAGAATAACTTGGGGCCTATCCACATCAAGCACCACGGTTATTGCCTTATCATTTGGTTTACCATCTGAGTAAACCTTTAATTTGAATTGTTTATCGCCATCAGAAATGGGAGGAATGATTTCTGTAAACTTATTGGTAGCATTTTGGCGCATATCCTTTACCACAAATGACTCGACTGATATGCCCGTTGAAAAATGTGTATCTTCAGTGAGAGTAAAATTCACTTGTAAATCATTCATTGTAAATGATGTCAACTTTGACTTGCTTATATCCTCATCATTCGAAGTGTTGTTATACAAAGTCAAGGATAAGATAGGGATAGAAAAGTTGAATTCGACTTTTTTATGATCGGGAGCTAAAACGATTTCTTGAGATGTATCATTCAGGATACGAACCTTTTTACCTTCATTACTCTCTATATCACTGAAATAGACTGCGTTTGCAATTGCTGCATCCACTTTTATATCATCCATCGACAGATCATCATCATCATAGCCAATGGCACTTAAAACCCGTAATACTGACTCATTCAATTCCACCAAGTACTGAAGTTGTAGGTCAGACAAATGAATATGAAGGTCTGGCATTTTTCCAGTTATTGTGAAAGTTTGCTTATCTGCTGTGGCCTCCTCAAGGTAGTTAATATTGAATGATAAATCCAAGCCTTCGACTAATTGCGATAATTGACTAGTTTGATCGAAATGAAAGACTGAGTCAAGACTAACATTTCTGATTCCGGCCTTTATCAAGTTTTGAATTGCACCTGCTGCATCGGGCTCAAAGGTGTTGGAAGCATATATCTCCCCTAGATGAGTGGTCAATAAGTCATACTCGGGCTTCACTTGAGAACGCTTAGGGAATACAACAATAGGCGCCTTGACCAAGACATCAAATTTTATTTTGTTAGCATAATCAATTTGGTTTGCTTGATTTATTGCTGCATCTCTGGCTTTATCATAGATAGCCTTCATTCTTTGAAACTTACTAACAAAAGACAAAATTTTACTAAAGGCATCCTCGTCATAGTTGATAATTGCTGATTCAGTACTGAATTCGATATACGTGTTGAAAGGAGCATTATGGGCATCCCTGTTACTGGTTTCATACTTGAACCGTGCCAAGTTATCACCCTCTATACTTATTAAGTTCGCAAAAGGCGATGGACACGAAATTTGCAGATCAATATCGTTGTGCAAACTTAAGGCCCCAAGCATACCGTGGACTTTTAAGTCCTCAGTAAGTACGAATACCTGAAAACTAGCTTTGCTCAATTTTAATGTCGCTAGTTTAACTCCATCATCATTTAAGACCATAATGATACTTTCCAAATTAACGCTAACGTTTATTCTTTCTGGAATCAAGTTTTCATTATCGCTATAATTCGCAATACCAGGGGTGACGCCATCTTTCGTATCGGGAGGCTCTTGGAAAGTGTTTAAGATGCAGTTTAAAATATTGAGAATCGATTTGCGTGAGATAATGAACTTAACAGTAGCAAAGTCAACTGACACATCCTGATCAAATATTTCAACCTCCGTCCCTTTATTTTCGATAACCCTAGAAGATCGCTTATAATTTAATTTGAATAAATCTTTCTTCTCTTCCGAAAAAATATGTTCCTTCTCATCTATGTTATCTGAAGATATCAATCTAGAGAATTCAGGGACACCAGACTTTTCAATATGGTCAATTAAACTAATTCCTGCGAGTGATAGGTCTAACTGAAGATCTTTCGAGGTTTTGAAGAGTTCTAGATGTAAAGAATCGCCAATTAGATCAGCTATTGGATCATTACTAAAATCGGCGATATCAGTGGTTCTGGTGATCGACAAGAATACTCGGCTAACAATAAAGCTGAGCTCGAATAGGCGTTGCTGTGCCTCCAAACTTTGGATCCCTGTAATACTACGTTTTGAGGAAGACGCTTCGTACAGACTACTTGTTTCTAAGTCATCTATACTTAGTCTATTTTCACTTTGATACGCCTCAAAAACACTCGACATATCAGCGTCGTCGTTTTGTAATGTGGGAATGCTTGTATCAATGATTTTCATAATGGTTTTATATTGAAAGTCAGACAATGCCAATTTTATCTCCGGGATTTCCCCCCCTATCTTGAACCTCGCTAGCAGGTAAGCCTCAGGAAGGATAGAAATTCCAAATGATAAGTTTAAGTTGAGCTTGTCTAGTATCAACGTTGACCTATTTTCTTCTTCGGAGTGGAGTTGGAGCATCGTGCTTTTTATCGTAGGGCCAACGAAAAACTGCGTATCCAGAAGAGTAAGGCTAAACTTGTCATACATCAAACTGTTCAACTGTTTCCAATCATCGGAAGTATAATTCTGTTTTGCCTTTATCTCCTCAATTTTCGATTTTTCAACTAAATCACTGACAACACTTATATGACCGGCATCGAGTATTGCAACAGGCGATTTCCAATCATTTGGATCAAGCGGCAAAATAATGAGAGGTGCTTGTAAGTCTAATTTAACATTTATAGTTTTATGCTCCTCTAGGGCATACTGTAATCCAAGTTTAGTTTGTGTGGTTATGCCTTCCATAGTTGCTTCAGCAGCATTCATTATAGCCCCAACAGTGTCCAAATGGATTCTGGGAGGTGTGAAGAATCTGATAACTTCCTCTATTAAATGTGGATTGTAAAATATAGTCATAGATTTTAACTTTCCTAATAGTCTTGAGTCAGCACTCTGGTCAAGCGGATTATGCTCAAAAGAGATGTGGAAAAATGGATCAGCACGGGAAGTGCTAGTAAAAGAATCGTCTCGCAGCAGTTCCTGATGCATTTCTAAATGAGGTTGTTTTACACTCACAACATGCTTGTACAATGTGTTATGAGTACCGTCTTCGACTTTGAATTCCACTAATTGGAAATCTACAAGGTACGAGTCAGGTCTTTGAAAGAATTTAAGAGAACAATCTTCGAATACGATCTCCGCGAGATGGGAGCTCTGTCTCGACTTTCTTATGGAGAATCCACCTTTCTTCAAAACTGCGAAGACTTCGAACTTTGTTCTATCTCTGGGAATATTTAACGATTCCGCTAGAACACGATTTTCATCATATTCAATAGCTTCATGAAAAGCTTTTCTTTCTTCATCACTAAGAGTAAAATCGGAAGATTTTGTGCTCTCGTTTTCTACCAGGGGCTTGCTCCACCATCCAGAGAACCACCCACCGGTATTTTGAGGGGTCTTTGTGCCTTCTATTGTGACTATTGATTGTTTTTCCTTATGCATCTCGCTTTTTGCAAGCTGTCTATAAAACTTGAGATCTTCGAAAGGTAAATCAGTTTCAAGAGAATTGAATTGCTCTTCATCTGTGCTGGAAAGCGATTGATTTAGTAATTTCAATTTCCACAATTTTATGTATGCTTTCCTCTGATCTCTTCTTTTAGCCATGTAATCCCAAGACCATCTGTAATTTTTTTCATGGATTTCATTCAATATCGAGTTAGCGGCATATCTGAACCATTCCTTTGGGTTCTCACTTACGGTACATTTTGGTCTCAACTTTCTGAATTTTTTGGTTTTCAAGTGCCAATGGAATGTGGATGCTGTCCATAGTAAATCACGATATTGATCCGAATCTATGTCAATCCCGAACTCATCAAAAAAGAGCTCGCACTTAGCATGTGGGAATTGATCAGTTGCTCCACGTTTATGAACTGTAAGCCGTCCTTCACCAGAAATGGGATTCAATAAGTATTCAAGGTTCTTCCTACCAGCCTCAAGTGTTGTAAGTCCCTTGAATGTTTCTAGTAGCTCGTTGAAGTTGTCGGTATACAACATTTCAGAGGTGGTGTTCATGTATATGCTGAAATTTTTTAATGTTAAAAGCTTGTGTGTGAATGCCTGCGTGATCGATATAAAACTGGGCGTCCAATCTCCATCTGTAGACACCGCTGAGAGCTCATTGAGAACAATGCCCGCTGCGTATGGGTTTTCTGTTAATAAAGAGTCGTCTTCATACCTTACATGAATGTTTTTAATCGTGACTTGCAAATTATCCACAATTTTCGTCACAAGGCTTTCGGTAAAGGTTTCGTTGCGTGTCTCGTTGGCGCCCTGAAGGCTTTCCGCAGTTGCAACTTCAATCGCAGCAAGGTCATCAAGCTTCTCACGCTTGACCAGAAGTTCCCTGCGTTTTTCTTCTTCCTCGTCGTACTCGTCTGCAAGCACAGGAGAGGCAAGCAAGTACACATCTTCTATAATAACTTTTACAGGCTTCGACTTGAGATTGGACCAAGGTATCTGCAACGTAAGCTCTCCCAAATGTCCAAACTTCACATCCACGGGGAGATGAAACTTGTCTAGCGACTCCTTCTTGAGTCGGAGATTGTGAAGCTTGACATCGCCGCTCCAAATCCCAATATTGAGTTGCTTGGGATCAAAATTCTCGATGTATGACCCCAAGAAGCGGTTAACCAAATTGGCAACGAGCGATTCAAACATTATTCAGAATAGGCTTATATATCCTATCTCGTCTTTGCAATTGAAATATAGCGATCAAGGACTATGTTTAATATTTCTTCCTCTTCCCTTAACCGCTGTCTGCTACGAATAATCGCAATCTAAACAGCAGACTATATACAGGACACTAGAAGATGTTCAAGCGCGAGGTCACTTGTTACTTCATTTTACTCATAGGTGTGGATACCAGGGAGCGATAAGATTCTATATCAATTGATTACTCAGTACTGGACCTTGTCTAGTATAAATTACAGAAGAGAAAAGCTAATAAAATCCGATACAGACAGATATTAGTTGTCTTGTAGATATTAAGATAAGAGGAGTATCAGGAACACGTTTGGAGGTATAACAAGAAACAGAAAGTGTGTCACGTTACGTAACCTTTTCCGACAAGGATACAAGGTAACCATCCAGGGTTATTCAATCCACTGATAAATAGTAGGAGAGAGATTGGAGTAGGAAGAAGTACAGGAGGGCGTCTGCAAGGAGCCGATATTGTTCATTTCGAACCAGATCAAAGAGTTAACGTGAGTTTAGAAGCGCAGGAGCTACTCGGAGAGGCAAAAATACAAACATCACAGATGTCGACATCAAGCAGTTCTGGATCCAGCAGGAAAGGAGAAAAGAGCCATACGAGGACCATAGGGGAGTATGTAATAGGCCAGGAGATAGGCAAAGGGTCCTTTGCCACTGTCTACAAGTGCTCCAGCTGCAAGTCACACGAAGCTGTTGCAATCAAGTCGGTAGTGAGGTCTAAGCTAAAGTCGAAAAAGTTGGTTGAAAACTTGGAGATCGAGATATCTATATTGAAGACGATGAAGCATCCACACATCGTTGGTTTGTTGGACTATCACCAGACCGCTTCTCATTTCCACCTAGTCATGGACTATTGTTCTATGGGAGATCTTTCCTACTTCATACGCAAGAGAGGAGCGTTGGCAAAGACGCATCCGGTAATATCCTCCCTACTAGAGAGATATCCTTCGGCCGATGGCTCTCATGGGTTGAACGAAACGCTAGTTCTTCATTGTTTGAAGCAGTTAGCCTCAGCACTTGAGTTTTTAAGAAGTAAAAGTCTCGTGCACCGTGATATAAAACCCCAAAACTTACTTCTATGCCCTCCAATGCATTCCAAGCAGGAATTCGAGGATGCTGGATGCGTTGGCCTTTGGGAGTTGCCGGTATTAAAAATTGCGGATTTCGGTTTTGCCAGGTTTTTACCTTCTACTTCGATGGCGGAGACATTATGTGGATCTCCCCTATATATGGCCCCAGAGATATTACGCTATGAAAAATACAATGCAAAGGCTGACTTGTGGTCTGTAGGAGCTGTGCTCTACGAGATGACAGTCGGGAAACCTCCCTTTAGGGCTGATAACCATATACAACTTTTAAAGAATATCGAGAAGTCGAATGACAGGATAAAATTCCCTTCGGCTGCAAAAGTATCTGAGCCTTTGAAGAGACTCATTCGCTCCTTATTAAAATACAATCCGACTGAACGTATTTCATTTAACGAGTTCTTCAAAGATCCTTTGATTGCAAATGAATTGGAGGGCAACGACCAGCCTCTAGATAGATCTGACATGGACGAGAATTTGTTTATTAGTGAGTACATATCTCCTGTCAAGGGTGTGCAGAAGGAATCTAATGCAGTACCTAAACATATGACTGCTTTGAATGAGGAAGACGCTCGACTTGAGAACGGTCTGAAAAAGATACATGAAGATTATTTGACCGAGCATGATGCTGCAAGGACACCAACCAAAGACAAGGAAATTATATTTAATGGTACCAGAGAAGGAAGAAGGCGGGATGAGGCCATTAAACAAATCATAACGGAAAATAGCCCTGTTGGTGATTCAATGATTCCATTAACAGAGAATAACCTGCATAATAAGACTCACAAGAAGGATCAGGAATTGATATTTGAGAAGGATTATGTTATGGTAGAGAAAAGGGCTGTAGAAGTCAATGCAATTGCAGACGAATTGGCTCACGCTGGTAGTGGAGCTGTTGCCATTACACCAAGATTCATTTCTGATAGAGAGAACTCACATGGCAACCTTGTTTCGAATATGGGAGCTGGTGAACAGCAGTACTATAGAAGACCATCTTTAGTGAGTGGAAGGCTGGGTTCTAATAGGGGCTCCGAACGTAGAATTTCTATTTCAATCTCGCCCACGAATGCATTGAGCAAGGCTATTGGTTTAGCTTCCAATCGATTATTTGGGATGTGCCCTAATCCAACAGTAAACAATAATCATGCATTAGCTGATTTTAAAGATAAATCGGTATCAGATGAAAGGAGTTCAAGCAGGGGAAGCAATGATCAAGTTTCGAATGTAATATCAAATCCTAATTTTGCCAATAAGTTACTTTTAGATAAGTTGAATTTACCAGTGTCATCCACAGTGGCCAATGCAATTTCGAGCGAAGCTCGGGCTAAGGAAGACATGACCGAAGATGAAAAAGTTTTAGCACAACTCGAGGCAATCGCAACCAAGGCACACGCGATCAACTTGTTCGCTGATGTGAAGTTCAGTCAGTTGATCCCATCTCCTCCATCCTCTAATGGATTGGACGATGATCTAGTTCACCAAAATGATATGCTTCCTCCTAAAATTGTGGAGAACATATGCGAAGAGGGAGTCGTGCTTTATGTGAAGGCACTTACTATATTAGCCAAAGGTATGACTGCGGCTAGTGAATGGTGGTACAATAAATTTGAAAAAACTGCTTATCATGATATATTTAATGAAAATTCTGTGAAGGGTGTACTGGAAAAAGATATGAATGTTTCATTAAAGATAAATGCATTGGTGCAGTGGATAAGGGATAGATTCAACGAATGTCTTGAAAAAGCAGAGTTCGTGAAACTCAGATTTCAAGAAGCTACGAAACAAATGTCTGACGAAAGAGCTAAGGAAGAAGGTGATCCTATAGAAGGAACCCCTCCAACTAAATTTGTCGCCGAGAAACTCATCTTTGATCGTGCGCTAGAAATATCTCGAAATGCAGCTGTGAATGAATTGGTACAAGAAGACCTCAAAGGATGTGAACTAGCTTATAGCACAGCGATATGGATGTTGGAAGCATTGCTAGATGATGAGATTGCTAGCGATGGAGAAAAGTTAGATGAACAGGACAGGACCATGATAGAAAAATTCATAGTGAGTATTGGTAATCGTTTAGCAGTACTTAAGAAAAAGTTGCAGTTAATCTGAAAAACAATTGTCATGCTGAATGCGTAGTTTTATGAGAGTCTAACATGGTACTTGATGGCACTTTCAAGAGGAAGGTTAGATCATTTGTTCAAAATCTTTTTTTTAATTATTATTTAGTATATTTAGTTAATATGCGTTGGGTTTCGATATATTTTTTTATTACATTTTGTTCTTACATATAGGGTTATTGAAGCATTGTTGCTAGATAGTTAATACGATAGTATTAAAGAAATAAGTAATATCTCAGGTGTAATCATGAACTTCATTGTCAGTATTGCGAAGGAGTAACCCAAGAGTCACGGAGTTTGACCTATTATACTCTGGCCTTGACACAACATCTTGCTTACTATTTGCCTTATTCTTGCTCTCTTTATCCTCTGCGTGATGTAATGCACGAGGAAAGGGGAAATAAATTGGATCTTTGCTGTAGTGATTATTGAATCGGTTATTCGGATTCCCGAAATTTGAAAGATAATTATCTCTGTGATGGGCGAATAATTTTTTCGCTTTCTCAGGTAAGTCTATAGGAGGGCGTATATCAATACCAGGAGCCTTTTCCGGCTTTAAATTGTTGGCTGATGCAAAATACTTGTCATTAAAATGAACTCCATCTTCATCTGAAACCAAATGCTTAATCTTTTGTTTTGGTTCCGTATTGCATTCTACGAAAGACTTGCTTTTGACGTCAGTTGATATACTTGTCCTGGGTACGTTTGACATCAAGGCGGCTGGAACATCTTCCATTTCGAATAAATTATCTTGGAATACAAAAGGAAATCTTTCTGTTTTATCACCATAATGGACTGTCTTATTAGGGAAATGAGAGTCATGAGACTTTGCTCTTGTGTTCATCGATAAAAACTGAGGTCTAGAAGGAGGAGCCAATTTAGATGAAAACGCTAGAGTTAAATTATCTTCACCATCACTATCATCATCAGAATATGACAGGCATGATGAAGATGAAGAGGAACTAATATTCAGTCTAGCTTCATTCGCAATGAGGGTATTCGGGGCAATGCAGTCATCATTTTCTGACATTCCTGTTCCTTTAATGGGGCTATTACTCATCAGGTTTTGTAAATTAAAACTCTTGAACTTTGCATTGATGCTGTCAATATTCAGCTTATGATTTTGATTATCATTCGACGAAGGCATTGTGGAATTTAGTTCATCAAAAGTATTCGAGTTAGAATTCCTCTTACTATTAACGTATTCTTGATACTTGAAAGTAAGATAGTCATCGTTGATACTATCCAAAGAAGCAAAACTCTCGGTAAGAGGTAGCGATATGATCGAGGACTCACTTTCGTCGCCTATACTTATTGGTCCTATTCTTAACTGGCTACCTGCATGCTTAGGCTGCGTAGGAGTAATCGAGTTTCGCGTGGCCCAAGTCTCATCGGGTAAAACATGGGGTTTTTGTTTGGCCAGTAAACTTCCATTTGCATTGCCAAATCCGCTAGAGCGACGTCTTTTATCATCCTGTTGTTGAATATCTTTGAATGTATCTATAATGGACTGATTTTTCAAATATAAATCACCACCAACATTTCTTTTGGTCTCTATTTGAACCGCTTCAAATCCAGAAGAGCTTCCTCTCCGACTGCTGCGGGGTGACTGAATGTCTCTAATATCCTGAAGAAGCATATTTGGTGTTTTCACTTCTTTTGAACCAGCAATAGAATGTGATACAGCACCAGGAGAAATGGCTCGCTTCATATGCGAAGCGTTCAGAGAGTTATTTGAAAAAGTCGTCACATCATGACCGTTAGAGGTTTTGTTTGGTGAGGAACATGGGGGTGAAGATATTTGAGCAGCTTCTGATAATAAAACAGAATGAACATTATTTCCATCTAAATTTAGACTAGAATTATACCGGGAAATGCCACCTGACGACTCATCAGATATAGGTGAGACGGCATTATCTAAATAGTCTGGACCAGTTTTCCGTGTATCTATTTTGTCGCCTGACTTCATAGCCCAAATTAAACTCTTCCTTATTCTGCTTCCTATCCCAACTGGGGTATCATCAGTATCCGAGTTGCTCTTTGATTCTTTTGTATCATTAAAACGCAAAAACTCATTTACTTCCTCACTATCATTGAAATCTAGAAGAGTGAAAGGATGTTTCTTAATTTCATCAATCTCAATTCTTTTTCTGCTATCTTTGTTTAACATTCTAAGAAGTAAATTCTTAGCTAGCAAGAACTCTTCTTCAGATACTTCAGTGACCGAGTTGAACGAGAATCTATCATCGGGAACCTCGAGCGGTTGGTTGACAATAACATGGAACAAGTCGAATTCTGATTCTGCATTGAAAGGAACTTTTCCAAACAACAAACAATAAAGAGTTACTCCCAAAGCCCATATATCTATTTTATAATCTATTCGAGGGAGCAAAGAGGTGATCTTGAGTTGATCATTTTTCAAAATTTCCAATGATGAGGCAGACACAGATTTACTTCCATCGGAAGACGAAAAGTTCGCTTGACATAATTCGGGAGCAAAAAATGCAGGGGTACCTGCAGTCTTTGCTAGTTCCACTTCATCTATTAGCTCTTCATCTTGCTTGTCTAATGACGAGGCAAATGATACTCCAAAATCACTTATTTTCACCACATTATCCGTACTAACTAATAAGTTTGCGGGTTTAATATCTCGATGAACAATACCTTGCAGATGTAAATATTCCAAGCCTAAAATGACATCACGAAATATTTTCCTTGATTGCTTGAAAGTAAGATTTGGAGAGAACTCATCAGATAGCAAGTCGTTGTACTCATAGGAAGTCCCATCTATGCTTCTCTTGTTGTGGTGGCTACAGCATGGTATTTCCTGCTCATTGATAGACGACAGAGACTTCGCCTGACTTAAATTCCTCTTCCATTTGATCTCACCTTTGCCAAGATATTCCAAAACTAAGTATATTTTATAGGATTGAACATCATCCAAGACCTCCTTGAGTCTCACGATATGTTTGTGCCGGCACTTCTTCATAATTGCTATTTCACGCCTTATCTTCTTTTCGTATTCGTTTGAATTGATCCCATGCTCGCCCTTATCGCGTAACCGCAACGTCGGACGATTATTTTTTGACTTCCTATTGACGATTTTGATGGCTACAAGCTCCTCATTGATCAAGTCCTTAGCCAATTTGACTTTTCCGTGTTCCCCTCTGCCAATTTCCTTCAAAATCTCGTAGGTGTTCAACACCTTACGTCTCGTCATAGGGTCATATTCGAGGACAACTTGACGAGTTTCCTTCACCTTGTACTTTTCAGGATTAATCTCCTTATTCATATCATAAGTAGAGCCGTTATTGAGCTCCAGCCGCGACGTGCTCCTGGCACTGCTGAAGACTTTCTCTTTTTCCTTCTCCTTCTCAGGCCCCGGCGACGAAACAGAGCTTTCACGCGACCTCGACAACGTTCTGGAAAGAATTCCCGTCATCTTTCCAAACAAATTGTGACGCAAATCCTTATCGTCGGTGTTGAAATTGTCCAGCTTTGCATCACCGTCTCGCGACGAAAAGATCGTGGGTGACATACTCTCGAGATTAGACACCTCTGTAGTAGGCGTACTTGCTCTTTTGAACAACAACGGCCCTTTAGACGCACTACTTTCTTCATCAAGGCTGGTTCTGGCCTGTGACGAATTCATACCGTATTTTAGTATATTAGTGCTTGTTACTCGATAACTCTATGCTCTATTGGCTCGCTACCATTGATTATAGCCGTCTATTTTTTGGGGTCTCTAAAACAATCTTTAACTGTATAGCTACTAGTCACTGTATACAGCGGGACTATAATCCTCCGATAATAATATTGTATATCTCACTACTGTAATACTGTAATGCTCTCCGGAGTAGTATATGCTGAGTTGATTACGATAGAGTGGAGGAAGAAAAGAAAAGAAAAAAGCAATGCGCAGTACTCACATGATTTTAAGCTTGCTTCGAAAACATCAGATCATGCTAGCGCAACTAGAGTATGATGTTAAAAGTTATTATCTAGACGTTATATAACCGAGTAAGTCTACTATCCTAGAGTACTACCGCAGCGTATGTGACGGAATGTGTAGGTGCGACGGTGGAAGAAAGCGAAGGGAACCTAAAGGTGGCGGCGAGGAACCTCGAAAAATTCGCTCATTTTGGAACGATTGTTCGAACTTCATAGCCTATCATAGACTATTCGGGTGCTGATGAAGTGGGTTCGGACATAGCTTTCTTCCTGAGGCCACAGAGAAAGGGCTCAATACCCTCTCCGTTGTACTCATACTTGAGGGAGTGCGCCAAGAGGTAGCCCGCACCGTTGGCCTGTTTGAGCAGATCGCCAAGCTTATGACAGGTCTGCTGAAAAAAAGGGTCTCTCATGAGTGCTAGAACCGACAGCTTTGTGGGCTGAAAGGACTTAGGCATGTAGGGACCATATACACGGGCGACCTGGTCGTCGCTCAAGGTGTCCAAGTGTGCGGAGACGAGGTCGAGGGACAAAAAGTCTGAGAGCGAGGTCAATGGCAAGCGAAAAGCGCCCTTGTGGGCACTGGCGGCAGCCGGAGCACGGTCTTTTGTCCTGGGAAAGTTAATATGCTGTCTCGTGATGCAAAATCGTTGTGTATTAAGTCTATATGACCAGAGGAAAAAATAGGTAGCGTGCAGCACGCGGCGAAGGTCTTGTACTTACGTTTCAGGTTCTTCTGCTTCTGGCTCTGGCTCGTCGCCACCGGGTGCAACCAAGGCGTTCACACGGTCTATTATCTCCTGATCCTTGTCTGTGAGCTTATCGAGCTTGTCATCGTCACCGAGATCCTGGAGCCAGTAGAGGTTTTTGGCGCCCGAGCTGAGAAACGTCAACGCCAATACCCGCCCAGTCTTACACGATTCGACCTTCTTGAAGCTCACATCTCCTGGTATTATCAATAATTCATCTTTCTCTACGTTCCCGCTATTGCTGGACTTAGGGCTCCACGTAAAGTCGTAGAAGTCTTCGTCGTCTGCGTTAGGCTTGATGGTGATTACTCCCTTATGGGGGAGGGGGGTACATTTCTTTGTCTCTTCATCGTATTGCACCTTACCGGCATTGAATTTGATGGTGCTGGAAACCATGGCCTCGAATTGCAGTCCCTGTACTAATTGATGTCGGCGACTTTGATAAGTAAATGTACTGGTGATATAGTGCTCTTCTGCTTGCCACTGAGAGCAGCAGCCTTTCTGTCACATACACGACCATGAATTTGTTGTACGATCAAGAGCTATGAGGACATACTAAACGAATCCCACAAAAAAGGAGCGTTGGAGGACTTCAAACATAGCTTGGAGCTCATTGAACGGCTAGAAGATGGAATTTCCCCCTAGGGATGTGCGCGAGGTTGTCGAAAAGATAGCAGAGATTCTCAGGCAGAGAAATCAGACGCTAGCGGTGTCGGAGGCGGCTTGCGGTGGGTTACTTTCAGCGTACCTTGTCTCTGTGCCTGGTGCCTCGGACTTCTACATTGGAGGCAAGCTTGTATACTCACTTCGTCAGCGCTTGAAGCTCTCAGGCTGGAGTGATAGCGAGATCAGCAGCTACACAGGCCCATCAGAGCATGTGGCATTGAAGCTCGCCAGAACCACCAAGTACGAATTGGGCTCCACCTACGTGTTATCAGAAACCGGGTTTGCAGGCCCCACTACAAACTTGCACTTGGAGACTGAGCGGCTGCGGGAATCATCGAGCACGGGCGTTGAGGTTGGTGTCGTCTACTTAGGGCTCTACGGACCTTCGGGCGAACTTTCGACTAATCATCATACACACAGTACCGACAGAGCAGAAAATATGGTGGAGTTTGCTCGTCTTGGACTTCAATTTCTCTTGAAGCTGCTTCAAGAACAATCTGCGGCTTGAGGGGCTCCGTGCAGAATTTTCCGATAATGCATGTTCACATTCTTGCCTTTACCTGACCCCTGTCAGTGGGATCCGAGAACCCTTGGAATGGCCTAATACTACACTGTGTATTTCTCCATACACGTTATGGTGTACTAGTAGCTCCCTGACTCACTTTTAAGTCATGAAGTATCATTATTGGCCAGTCCTACGAGCTTTTGAAGAAATTTTAACTAAAAGTATAAAAAAGTCAGAGAAAGAGCTTGAGACTATTATGATGTAAATAGAGTCCAAATGAAAGTTAACCGTACGGCTCGCGTTGTTTTTCCACGACAGACCTGGGATTTTTCAGTATGCCTAAGTAATAGAATTCGTAGTATGGTAGTTTTAATAAAGCGCACTGAAATCTTTGTGGTCATGTGCTTGACACGTATATATATTTGTGTTTTTTTTTTAAACTGAATTGAACGACAAGTATTTCTTTGTTAATTAAACACAGACGTAATTCAGTGACTGAAGGTCAAGGAACAGAAGTAATAGCCAAGTAGAGTTAGCGCTTCCAATTGAAGATCATCATCTGGAAGTAAGGATATCAGCAATTGACTGCAGTTTTCTTTCTGAGATTCTTTGTTTGTTTCAATACAATTGGTTGAGGTTTTAAAGTTTAAAATCTGGGCTTTACGAGCGAAAGATGGCAAGCGGTATGTACAACTTTAATTGAATGGGTTTATATGCGGCACCAAAGCACATTTATTTCTTCATTGACGGAGTGCCGAGGTGCAGACAACAAGACATAATAGATACTAACAAAATCTAGCTGAAATCGATTCTATTTCTCAGCCTGAGAAGCACGCTGTATCACCTACATACGAGAGCGTGAAGCAGAATAACAGAGACCTTGTCCTGGATGTCAAAGTGATCAAACGTAAGTTGAATGGCTATGTTGGGTTTGCCAACTTGCCAAAGCAGTGGCATAGAAAGTCCGTCAGGAGAGGGTTCAACCTAAACATTATGATTGCGGGAGAAAGTGGCTTGGGTAAGAAGACCTTGATTAACACTCTTTTTGACAAGGAACTTTTGGGCCCTGATGCTGATGCCGAACTAGACGAACAAGCTGATGAGCACACCGTGAAGACCAAGGTGCATACCGCGGAAGTCGAAGAAGATGGGGTCAAGTTGCAGCTCACTGTGATCACAACCCCAGGCTTCGGTGATTCGCTTAACAACACTGACTCTTGGAAGCCCATCGTTGACGAAATTAACCGCAGATTTGACTCTCATTTGGAAGCTGAGAGCAAAATTACCAGAGCCACTATTACCGACAACAGAATACACGCTCTTCTCTATTTCATTGAACCTACCGGTCATTCATTGAGGGCTTTGGATATCGCTACAATGAAGCAGGTTCACGAGAAGGTTAATTTGATTCCTATAATCGCCAAGTCTGATACCTTGACGGAGGAGGAAATAGTGGATTTTAAAAGAAGAATCTTGGATGACATTGAATACCAAGGTATAAAGACTTTCAAGCCCCAAGAGTACGAGAATGAGGATGAGGATTTCATCAATAATACAAAAAATATTATGAGTAGAATGCCATTTGCCACAGTAGGTTCCTTAAAAGAAGTACGTACCCCCGATGGAAGAATTGTCAGAGGTAGAGCTTACCCTTGGGGTGTAATTGAAGTCGACAATGAAGAACACTGTGATTTCATTATGTTGCGTCAACTTTTGATTAGAAATTTTATGGAAGAGCTTAAGGAACATACGGCAAACGTCTTGTATGAGAACTATAGAACAAAGAAGTTATTGAATATGGGAATCGAACAGGACAACTCTGTATTTAAAGAATTTGATCCTCTTGCCAGACAGGAAGAAGAGAAAGCCTTGCATGAGGCTAAATTGTCAAAGATGGAAGCCGAGATGAAGGCAGTTTTCCAACAAAAAGTCTCCGAAAAGGAAAAGAAGTTGCAGAGATCCGAAGCTGATCTATTTGCAAGACACAAAGAAATGAAAGATAAACTAACAAAACAAATCAAGTTATTAGAAGAAAAAAAGCAGCAATTAGAGAAACAGAAAAGCTTGCCTCAAGATCCTCCCGCCCCCGCCCCAACCAAGAGCCGTAAAGGTTTCTTACGTTGAACAAGTGGCGTAGGGTTGTAGTCACAATTGTGCATATATCAGCATCTTTCAAGGCTGCAGGTGAGTTTTTTAGTCTTATATGCAACTTAGGCTTTTTATGCTGTGGCTTGGTGTTGAAACTACATTCAAGCGAGGTTTGTTTTCACTGCCACACGATAGGTAATGTGAAAGTGGCTTGTCTAAACAAATGACAGATAGAAAGCTGAAGAGGAAGATTTTTGAACTTAGTATTATAAGATTGAGAACTTGCTAAGCAGTCTGCTGCTTCGTAATCAGAAGTGTACAATGTGCAACAACTGACGGCCAACATCCCTAACGAATATGTTCAAGTGCTCAATAAAAATGTGGAGATTTCTTGCCGGTGAAAGGTTAGAGAGCTGGCGGTCTGGTGAATAATTCTAGATAAAGTAGCCATGGCAAGAACCATTTATCATGTGGATAAAGTATACAAACTTTTATATTATTTTTATTTTCAGCTTTCCCATCTTTTTTTTTCTTTTTTTCTTCTTATCTTAGTGCAAGGAATGATTCTATCGAATAATATCAGTGATAAACTGCTCTTGAAAGTCACCATAGTTTCTGTACGTGTATAAGATTCGATTCTACGGCGCTAGACACCTACAATTTCACAGGTAATAGTAAAGAATGCTACTCAGCTTTGTAACCACTCGGGCATCTACATCGAGGTGTCATCATCTAGGTATAACCAAAAGCAAGTAACGTGAGACACAATTAAACCGATACTGCGTCCCTCTTAGAATCTGCAATGGAAAAAAACGGCTTTGTGTAGCGACAACAAGCACGTGATCTTAGAAAGCAAGCTTCACACGCATTAAACTTGCGAATTGGTCTAGCAACGAATAATGGAAGCTGGCAAATATCCTAATAAATTGCTTTTACGTATAGATAATCAAGTATTTTCCTGAACAGTAGATAAAACTGAATAATTTATTTGGTTCCTACTTCAGCTCGAGATATAGAAGAAATATAAATTCGGTTGCAGAAACGAGATGACAGAACAACAAGACCCTCAGCATGGTGCCAAGCCAGCTGCCAGCGCTGCCCCTGAAGAAACAAAGAAAGATGTGAAGACCGAGAAGGTTGACGTCAAGCAGTTGTCTGAGGTGGTGAAGGTAAGTCACTTATATTAAATTGATATTTACGAAACTCTAGGTGACAGGGGCTATCCTGCTGCCCAGAGTTATACAATAGCAAAGTTTCTAACAATTTTTATAGACTTTGCAATTTGCATGGTTCATTGGTCATGTAGCAACGATATTGGGAGTTCTTTTCTACGCATTGACATACATTAAGAGCAGTAACCGTTTCCACAGGTTTTGGTACATCTTGGCCTTAGTTGGAATCCTCGAGAGTTTTGGCATTTTGGTGTACCAATTGGTGGTCAAGAAGTCATTGAAGTCCATTGAGCTCTTGAGAGATGACAACACTCAGTACTTCTTGTTAGCATTCGCCTTCTTGCTCTTCAGACCCTACGTGTTGCTCCCCTTGCTCCCATTCGCCTTGTTTTCTACTTTCCACATCTTGGCGTACTTTAAGGGCGTGTTGTTCCCTATCTTCGGAATTAGCCAGGGTATCGATCAGAAGGTTGGCGACTTCATCTCTAGCAACAACAGCAGGTCCATCCAATTGGCCAGCATCCTTGAGATATACTCGTTAGCGTTGTTGACTCTTCGCGTCATCACTTTCAGAAAAAACTCTTTGTTCATATGGTTGGCATACGGCGTGTTCCTTAAGTTAAGGTTCGAAAAGTCCACCTTCACCAGAAACTACTTCAAGACCATCGAATTGACCCTTGACGATACTGTCAACAAAACTGGCAACCCTTCTCTCAAGGACATTTGGATCAAGGCAAAGGGCGTGGTCAGAAGCATCGGCTCTTTCCACTTGGTTAATGACTACACTAAGGAAAAGCTGCAGTAGCTTCCCGCGGCTATGTCTTTCATTCCCAGAGTACTCCCGTGGCGCTGCCAGTCAACCCTTGTATTATTTTTGTCTTACGTACTAATTTTACTTGCCATTCAATATACTACTATTTCAAAATACTCCCTTACGTAGCAACAAATATGACATCCACGCCACAGATTGCAATATACCTCAATGTATAGTAGCTCATTAAAATCCTAATCGTACTACATTGCAGCTGAAAAATCCGAATTCCAGAGATTCACATGGGATGATCAAAAATGCACTGAGAAGTGAAAGATCTACCATGTAAACCATTTGACGCACCAATTGGTCTAGCGGTACGACGCACACCCACCGGACCGTTTCTAGTTCTGTGTATCTTTCGGCATTGTGTCCCTTGCACTACATCCTGTCTCTTGTTAGGCGATATCTTACCCACTGTACTGAACGAGAAGGTGTATGCACGATTGCGACTAATGAACATTTGGAAGGTTTTAGAATTCTATGGAAATAATCTCATGGACGAATCCACTTCAATAAGAAAAGCAAAAAGATGGTATAAAAATGGAAGAAATCCAAGCTTCTGTCGGATTGAAAAGAATTTTCATTAAGAATATAAGTCTTACTAATTTTAAGGTAATATAAGATATTGTAAAAGACTAGAATATGTCTAAGGCAGTTGGTATTGATTTGGGTACAACCTACTCTTGTGTCGCTCACTTCGCTAACGACAGAGTTGAAATCATTGCTAATGATCAAGGTAACAGAACCACACCATCTTTCGTTGCTTTCACAGATAGCGAGAGATTGATTGGTGATGCAGCTAAGAACCAAGCTGCTATGAACCCAGCTAACACTGTTTTTGACGCTAAGAGATTAATTGGTAGAAAGTTTGACGATGCAGAGGTCCAGGGAGATATCAAGCACTTTCCATTCAAGGTCGTCGAGAAGGCCGGTAAGCCACACATCCAAGTTGAGTACAAGGGTGAGACCAAGGTTTTCACTCCAGAAGAAATCTCATCTATGGTTTTGGGTAAAATGAAGGAGACTGCTGAGAGTTTCTTAGGTGGTAAAGTTAGCGACGCCGTCGTCACTGTTCCAGCATACTTCAACGACTCTCAAAGACAAGCTACCAAGGACGCTGGTTTGATTGCCGGTTTGAACGTTATGAGAATCATCAATGAGCCAACCGCTGCTGCCATTGCCTACGGTTTGGACAAGAAGGATGACAAGGAAAAGAACGTGTTGATCTTCGATTTGGGTGGTGGTACCTTCGATGTCTCTTTGTTGTCTATCGAGGATGGTATCTTCGAGGTTAAGTCCACGGCTGGTGACACTCACTTGGGTGGTGAAGATTTCGACCATAGATTAGTTAACCATTTCGTTAACGAATTTAAGAGAAAGAACAAGAAGGACTTGTCTACCAACCAAAGAGCATTGAGAAGATTGAGAACCGCTTGTGAGAGAGCCAAGAGAACCTTGTCTTCTTCTGCTCAAACCTCCGTTGAGATTGACTCCTTGTTTGAGGGTATCGACTTCTACACTTCCATCACCAGAGCTAGATTCGAAGAGTTGTGTCAAGACTTGTTCAGATCTACCTTGGACCCAGTTGAGAAGGTCTTGAGGGACGCCAAGGTCGACAAGAGCCAAGTCCACGAGATTGTACTCGTTGGTGGTTCTACCAGAATTCCAAAGGTCCAGAAGTTGGTTTCTGATTTCTTCAACGGTAAGGAGCCAAACAGATCCATTAACCCCGATGAAGCTGTTGCATACGGTGCTGCTGTGCAAGCTGCCATCTTGACCGGTGACACTTCCTCCAAGACTCAGGACTTGTTGTTGTTAGATGTTGCTCCATTGTCCTTGGGTATCGAGACTGCTGGTGGTATCATGACTAAGTTGATTCCTAGAAACTCTACTATCCCCACCAAGAAATCTGAAATTTTCTCAACCTACGCAGACAACCAACCAGGTGTGTTGATTCAAGTCTACGAAGGTGAGAGAGCAAAGACCAAGGATAACAACTTGTTGGGTAAGTTCGAGTTGAGTGGTATTCCTCCAGCTCCAAGAGGTGTTCCTCAAATTGAAGTTACCTTTGATGTCGATGCTAACGGTATCTTGAACGTCTCTGCTGTTGAGAAGGGTACTGGTAAGACCCAGAAGATCACCATCACCAACGATAAGGGTAGACTCTCTAAGGAAGATATCGAGAGAATGGTTTCCGAAGCCGAGAAATTCAAGGAAGAAGATGAGGCCGAGGCCAAGAGAGTTCAAGCCAAGAACGGTTTGGAATCTTATGCTTACTCCTTGAAGTCTACCTTGGGTGAGGAACAATTCAAGTCCAAGTTGGAAGCTAATGACATCGAGACTGTCACCAAGGCAGCTGATGAGACCATTGAATGGTTGGACTCTAACCAGACTGCCACCGAAGATGAGTACTCCGAGAAACAGAAGGAATTGGAGGGCAAGGCTAACCCAATCATGGCTAAGGCCTACCAAGCTGGTGCTGCTCCAGGCGCTGGTGCTGCTCCAGGTGGATTCCCAGGTGCTCCAGGTGGTGCTGCCCCAGAGGGTGGTAACGATGGTCCAACTGTTGAGGAGGTTGATTAATCGCGTTGCTTTCAACGAGAAATGATGAAGGAGCTAGTCGGAAGCGGGGTCTAGTGTTATAAATCTGTCTTGCCTGCTTTGCCCATTGCGGTTGAAGTATAAGTAAACGAGATAGAGCATATTAGAAGCGCAAGAACGCAAGTCGTTAGCCAAAGGTCTAGCTATAGAGTTGCGAAACTTAATCCAAGTTACAGTTTTAGAAGTATATTCTAGATGTGTATATTTAATGAACAGAATCGGTATAATTCATGTAGATAGCAGCTTGAATACAGAATTTTACTAGAGTCAGACTGTTATGATATGGCGACATTGTAAACGACAGTCACGCGACATATGTGGTCCTTTCTCCGAGCATGTCGTGTAGCCGTCAGAATGGTACCGAGTCATTTGACTCCGAATGCACCTCGACCTCCTGCTCTCCTATTAACTCCTGCTCTCTCTATTAGGTTCTAATATGCTGGGCTATATACAGAGTATGTGACTCAGTTTTATTGTGCACAAGCTTTTTCCGTTCATCCTGACTAACAGCAGTGCGCTCGTTCGCCAAGATGGGCCGCAATCCCCTATCTAGCATCCCTGCCTGCGTTAACATTGAACCAAATCTGGGGAGGGATTCTGATGTATCATAAGTTAGTGTCGTGTAAGAGTTAAAGGGTAGCAGCGCACGTCTAGTAGCGCACACAATTACTCTGGCCAACAACCAAATGTTGGACATCCACCAACATTTGTATGGTGGCCCGCGAGGAACTATTTTACAGGTTAGTGTTGATTTGCCAGGTACATTACAGGCTAATTTTAGTTCATATTTGCAGGTTACGTTTCGCAGTCTTGGATTTCCCTGAAAATACCTTGTATACTACATACATTTCAAGAGAAATGCTAGTCGTGCCAAATTCCATCCTAGTTAAGGTCTATGAGTCCTGGTAGATCATTCCGAGGCAACTAGAGGGTTGGCATACGATCCAGCATCCAGTATAAATATTAGAGCCGAATTCATGTTTACAGTAGTAGAGAGCTTGGGCGGCGTTAGCTGCACTTGACAGGGAATCTTACTGTTGCACCCTGCCGTGTGGCTACTTCGACACAAGACAGTTCGTACCACTATTTATGGCAACCGTATTGTAACTTTTACCTACTGAGACCTCTTACCCCTATGACGCAGGCAATGGATGTGTGCTTATTCTTGTACGCTTACTGAATGGCACAGGGCCCACTGATGCCTAGTTCCCCAGATTTCCATAGCCAATGTTACTTGCTATTGCCTAATATGTACTTCCCTTTTACCCATCCCTTGACGTTTCCCCACGGCCTCAATCTTGACTCTAACCTCGACTCATAGCCGGCCGGATGCGTTCCAGGACTTTGACAAAAGGTAGTGCATGTGCGCACACCAAAAACACCCAATATTCGTTGAGCGCCAAATGTGATGTATCACTGGTGCGAGCGCTCGTTTATAATAAGACCAGATTCCTGAAGCCTCGCATTGTATTTTTGTTAAGGTGTATAAAGACGCTGTACACATCGTTACAGAATAGCAAGACTTTATCCCTAAGAACAGGTAGCCGATTACGCTAGTCAGTGCACTGAAAAAATTACAGAGTGAAAGATCTTACTTCACTTGACAGTAATTTTTACCACCAGGATTCGTCGATTAATACTGGGAGAACCGTAAGTTGATCGCCAGGAGACGAATTGAGAATTGAGAATTAGGTACTTCTTTCTGGGCTCTAGGGATCAGCGAGCTAGCAGCCATATATTCAAAAGAATAGGAAGCATATCGAATCGCTTGCAACACAGTTTTGTTGTTAAAGTGAGATCTTTCAACTCAGCGGCATTTTCTGAACACATTCGCAGAGTATAAAAAGTTAGTCTACGGTGTGTCCTTAAAAAATCAGAGAAGTCTAGCCTTTTACAAGGACCCACTTCACGAAAAGCGACTTTTCTTCACTATTATTGTTGAGTGCAGCACAAAATGACTACCGGACCAATTCATACTGTTGTGCACGAAGCCAACAACGTGCAATTACACCACACACCAGAACATTTTTATACAAAGCGACCAAGAGATGGACATCTCAAGGACTTGGATCATTACAGAGAGTTGTATAAGGAATCCGTAGAGAATCCCACAAAGTTTTTCGGAGAGAAGGCAAGAGAATTATTGTACTGGGAGCGTGACTTTGATAAGGTCAAGACCGGTTCCTTGGAGCATGGTGATGTTGCGTGGTTTCTTAACGGTCAGCTCAATGCCTCGTATAATTGTGTTGACCGTTACGCGTTTGCCTATCCAGACAAGCCTGCCGTTATCTTCGAGGCAGATGATCCTACAGACTCCAAGATTTACACCTTCGCAGAACTTTTGCGTGAGGTAAGTAAAGTAGCTGGTGTGTTAAAAAGCTGGGGAGTCAAAAAGGGTGACACTGTTGCTATTTACTTGCCTATGACTGCTCAAGCCATTATTTCTATGTTGGCTGTTGCAAGACTTGGTGCCATCCATTCCGTAATTTTTGCTGGTTTCTCTTCTGGTTCTATAAAGGACCGAGTCACCGACTCATCCAGTAAAGTGTTGATAACATGTGATGAAGGTCGTCGTGGAGGAAGAACTGTGAACATCAAGAAATTGTGCGATGATGCTTTACTTAACTGCCCTTCAGTCGAAAAGGTTCTTGTCTATAAAAGAACTGGAAACGATTCTATTGTGTTAAAGGAAGGTCGTGATTACTGGTGGCACGAGGAAACTGAGAAGTTTCCAGGTTACTTGCCACCCGTGCCAGTTAACTCTGAGGATCCTTTGTTCTTATTGTATACTTCAGGATCTACTGGTACACCAAAGGGTGTTGTACACTCCACTGGTGGTTATTTACTAGGTGCTGCTCTCACTACAAAGTACATCTTTGATATCCACCCTGAAGATATCTTATTCACTGCCGGAGATGTAGGTTGGATCACTGGTCATACATACGCATTATACGGTCCCTTGTCTCTTGGTGTCCCCACAATTGTGTTCGAAGGAACCCCAGCATTCCCAGATTTCGGAAGATTTTGGCAAATCGTAGAAAAATATAAAGCTACTCATTTCTATGTGGCACCAACTGCGTTGAGATTGTTAAGAAAATCTGGTGAAGATGAAATTGATAAGTATGATTTGTCTTCCTTAAGAACGTTAGGATCTGTCGGTGAGCCTATCTCACCAGATATTTGGAGCTGGTACCACGAGAAAATTGGCAAGGGACGCTGCCATGTTAGTGATACGTATTGGCAGACTGAATCGGGATCACACTTCATAGCACCAATCGCAGGTGTGACCCCAAACAAGCCTGGATCTGCTTCTTTGCCTTTCTTCGGTATCCAAGCATGTCTTATTGATCCCGTTAAAGGCACCGAGATAGAAGGGAATGACGTCGAAGGTGTTTTGGCTATTAAAGATTCATGGCCTTCAATGGCTCGTTCGGTCTACAAAAACCACACTAAGTACATGGACACGTACTTGAAGCCATACCCTGGCTACTACTTCACTGGAGACGGTGCTGCTAGGGACCACGACGGTTATTACTGGATCCGTGGAAGAGTCGATGATGTCGTTAATGTGTCGGGTCATAGGCTTTCTACCTCAGAAATCGAGGCAGCATTAGTCGAACACCCCGCAGTCTCTGAAGCAGCTGTTGTCGGTATTCATGATGACTTGACTGGTCAGTCCGTTGTTGCCTATGTTGCTTTGAAAGATGACGTCGCTAACCAAATAATTGGCGATGAATTAAGCGAAGCTTCTCAGGCACTAAGAAAGGAGTTGATCTTGCAAGTTAGAAGCAACATCGGCCCTTTTGCGGCACCAAAGTCTGTGATTATTGTTGGGGACTTGCCTAAGACGAGATCCGGAAAGATCATGAGAAGGATTTTAAGAAAGGTCTCTTCAAACGAGGCCGATCAATTGGGTGATATTTCTACTTTAGCTAACCCTCAAAGTGTTGAAGGGATAATCAGTGCTTTCGGAAAGCAGTTTGGTCAGAAATGATCATATTGGATATTTATTATAGTTGAAGTATTGCTGTATTCTTGATCTATCACAGTATAGTTATCTTTATATTTAATAATATCACTTTCATTTTCAAACATAGGGTGTTAGTTTCAGTGAGTTCCAAGTATTCCTTCATCGGTATGAAACCACTGTCGACACCAATTTTAAACTCCGACTACTTCATAAGCTCTCATAGTAGAGGAATAGAATATAGTAATACGATCTTTTACAACTATATTGCCAATCCTACAGGTTCGTTAGGTTCAAAAATTAGATCACTAGTAGTAACGTGCCATGCTTTTTTTGTATAAATATTTTCAATGTTCTGGCTCTCAATGAGTGAAGAAAATAATAGTCAAATCTTAGTACTCACGATACAAGTTAGAAAAGCTACATTCCATTCGTTATACAGGTCAACAAAAACTACTATTTTCTAGCTATTTCTTTGATGTTCATGAAAGTCTTTCAAGCACTCGAATTTGACTATGAATGAAATATGGTCAATACTAAGAGCGGCTTCCCTAGTGAAACTTATACAAATCATAATAATTTATTTTACGCCAGTCAGATTTGACACTTCTTCTCAAATACTTCTAAATAAGTATAGCATTGACAAAGCTAATATTATATATTCTAGCAGCTTGCCCTTTATCAAAGAATTCCTAGAAGGTGTTGTTGAAAAATTCGTTACCTGGGACTCTGTTTACTTTGCAGACTTATTTGTCGAAGACATCAAATACGAACATCAGTTTGTTTTCTGTCCATTGTGGTGGAGATTCATAAAGCATTTATCGTATGAAACACCAAACTTCTATACAAGCTTGTTGTGGAGCTTGGCTATTTCGAATATTTGTCATGTCGCAAGCAGTGTGGTGCTCTTCTTCTTGACCAGGTCGATATTTAGTCGCTCTAAAATATTCGGGCAGAAAAGTACAAGATTGGCTCATCTTTGCTCAATGATATCGTTGGCATCCCCAGCTGGTGTGTTTTTAACAGCCCCTTACTCTGAAAGTTTATGTGCTCTACTTTCATTTACGGCATTATATCTACGCGATACTTCATTACGCGGCAGCAGAGTGGGTTCTGATGGGAAGGCATCCACATTGAAGAGCCAGTGGTATTCGAAAGCGTTGTATCTTTTGTCCGGCACCGTAGTAGCGGTTTCCTTTGGGGTAAGAGCTAACGCACTTTTACTAGGAGCACTTTTCCTTTACGACTTTTACGACTTCTACACAACCTCTGAAGCTCACTACGATTATGTGTATGCGCTCCTCGCAGGGGCTCAGCTTTTCCTAGCCACAATAATACAGAACTGGCACGCTTACAGTATTTTTTGTCCTCAAAGAGGTGAGTGGTGCAACTATTTCATCCCCTCACTCTTTACATACGCCCAAAAGCACTATTGGAACAACGGCTTCCTCAGTTACTGGACCCCTAACAATATACCCAACTTTTTGTTTGCATTACCCACTGTCTTGATCCTAACACTTGGCATGAGGTTCTTCACCGTGGAGTATCCTGTGAAGGAAATTTTGCCAGTAATCATCGTAAATAGCTTGCTCCTAGTGGGCGGATTGCTATTCTGGCATGTCCAAATCCTCACAAGAGTAGCTTCCTTCACTCCTTTGATGTACTGGTTTCTTGCTGCCCTGTTAGTGTCAAATAACTTGCTTTACAAGCGTTTTGCAAAACTTGCTCTACAATTCATAATCCTTTGGAATCTAGCGCAGACCAGCCTTTTTGCTGCATTTCTTCCTCCTGCCTAGATTTTAAACCATTCATTTCTTCTATGTTCATCTGTGAAGAGATACAAAATGCACGCATATGGCTAATCGCTCTTTTAGGCATCTATTCACCATCCGAGTTTCGCAGAACAACTTTGGTTTGGATGCAACTGATTAGGATGAGCTATCCTTATATTTCCTCCACGACCGTCCATCTGTCGTCTTGTCAATGGTATCATTTTTGTGGAAAGCAATACTCAAAAGTGCTATAAATCAAGATGAGGATTCATTTACCTTATCGGGTGAGTGATCGCGATACTGCTAAATCTTATAGTTGGTGATAGTAAAAGTATTTAATAAACATGATTAGGAATAGTAGCATTCCAAGAATCACATATTTTTCGAAGTCAAAATGGCCGTAGCGATGGAGATAGTAGGAAATCCCGTGGTTAACTTTCTATCGCTGAACTACAAAACTTTAGAGATTGCCGTAATAATAGGTAGTGTCGCATTTGCTATCAGATCTTTAATACTAAGACGGGAAGTAAAATCTAGCAAAACGAACAAGACGAACAGCACCAAGCAAGCCTCGTCAGATCCAAATAGAAATAGAAAGCCAGGACAATGGATCCCCGATCACTCGTTTGTCACACCTAGTCCTAAGCCCTTCAAAAACTGGGATATCGAGAAGACCAATCCATTACCTTATCGTGCATTTAAAAGCAAATATAGCGTTACTATGGGTATCAGAAGCATGGAGTGGGATAGATGGTTTGAGTTGGACAATCAGTGGCATAAGTTCCATAACGCTAAGTTGCAGAGATTGGAAGAGCGGGGAACCGAATTATACGACACCAGTCCAGAGGCCAGAGATGCGGCCTACGAGCTACTCGACGAGTTGAAAAGATACCTTCCAAGGAGATACCCAATGCTTTTCAAGGATAACGGCGTGGGCCTTGATAACATTATCACAGGAGAGAGTTTCGATTTTCGCGATGGCCACCTGAGTGAAGACCCTATGTTAATTGCTGCGAAATTAGTACAGGACGATTTAGCCATCATGATGGAGGGCTCTGATGGACACTACTACCTTAAGGCTGGTGCCATCGTCTTGCCAGGGTTCTGGAGGTTTAGAGAAAAGTACCAGATGCCTTTAAATAAAATTCATACTAGCGGGGATGTACCCAAGTACGAAACACACTTGAAGTCTGGAATGGAAAAGTTCTTCACCAGGCTCACCTGCGACAAGCCAGTTGTCAGAAACAACTACTTTATTCAAACAGACAGTAACCTCGGCTGGTCTAGCTCTATTGGTGACGAAAACACCGATGACGTTGGATGGAATACGGCCACCCCCGCGTCCACCGCAGAACAACTTCACTTTAGAAGCGAAAGACAGCTGCTCCGTCGTCTCCCCAAATCAGGTGCCATTATCTTTACCATTAGAACATACTTCACACCTTTGACAGAGCTTGCTGAGGAGCCATACATCCCTGCTAGGCTTCTTCATGCAATACAGAGCTGGTCCGAGGACGTCCAGGAGTACCGTGGTTTGTCCAAGTTCAAGGATGTCATCATGCCTTTCCTTGAACACAAGGCAAAGGAGCAAGAGGCACAAGGTATTACCCTTGAAGAGGACCCAGATGCTTTCCCTTATTAATTTTAGCCATATACTACCTCAATATATAACCTTTATTGTTACATATTACCAAGTGCAAGATTGCAACAAATGGTAATTATACCTCACCATTACTAATAAAGTGAACTGTCTCAACATACTATATCAGTTTGCTACATTCCAAGTACAAATGCAAATACATTAGAAATATTAAATTACTTAATATACATATAAGTTTATACTCATGAGAACTGAAAGTGTAGACATAGTCACCGACACGAGGTGACGTTAATTCGTTGCTTTCTTTCAATTTCCGGTCATTATACACATTAGACCAAAACCTTCGAAGTCCTTATACCAACTAAGCTCTCTCACCTCTCAATCTTCTGGCCAACTGGATATCCTTCTTCTGGATAGTAACTCTCTTGGCGTGGATAGCACATAAGTTGGTGTCTTCGAACAATGAGACCAAGTATGCTTCTACGGATTCCTGAAGAGCACCAATAGCGGAGGACTGGAATCTCAAGTCGGTCTTGAAATCTTGAGCAATTTCTCTAACCAATCTCTGGAAAGGCAACTTTCTGATTAAAAGTTCAGTAGACTTTTGAAATCTTCTGATTTCTCTCAAAGCGACAGTACCTGGCTTGTATCTGTGTGGCTTCTTAACACCTCCGGTAGATGGAGCTGACTTTCTAGCGGCCTTAGAGGCTAATTGCTTTCTTGGAGCTTTACCACCAGTGGACTTTCTTGCTGTTTGCTTAGTTCTAGCCATTTTTAGTTATCTGAATATAATCTATCGATATTAATTAAATCCTTATTCAGGGTGGGACACTCCGTCACCTTATATATAAAGACCGCTATCTGTTTATGCTTACAGCCATGTCGTGCGTGTCACGCGATACACAAATCTACGCTTCCCATCATGATCTACGTACATCTCCTCACGCTCCCGGTGCGCTATTCTCGTGCAGCGGAAAGCGATAAGCGTCGTGCGCTGCATCTTACGCATGCGTATAGTATATCACCGCACTCATGCTCGGTCGCGCGCGGGCCAAATCCTCGCTATAAAGCTAGCCGGTTATCGTGTTGTAATTTACGAAATAAATGCGTATATCACAGTATCGTATTCGCGCACTTCTGTGGCACCTTGAAGCCATACGTGTGCGCTAAGGGCCCTTGCAGCCTCAGCGAGAGCTGCGAAAAAGTATATTGTTAGCGTGCGCTGCACAGACACTCGCTGTTCGCGCTAACTAAAATACGGTTCCTCGCTCAGTAGGAAGCGGCGATAAATATGAGCATCTTATGATGGGGCGAAAAGCAAAGATATTATAGGGAAATTCATAGTGCGTGTGTAAACATAGTAACCTAAGTAAATGTGAGTATAGTAAATAAGAGCACCTGCGAACTTTCTGTCACTGTGCCCATACATTGCGCTTCTTTCTATAGAGGGCGAACCAGCGAGTTCCGAGAGTTACCTACCGCAATCATTCATTGCCTCCCTGTAGTTGCGACAGAGGCAAAACAACCCTTGTTTTTCCCAGAAAAAAAGCGTCTAATTTATTTATTAAAATTAATAAACAGAATAGCGGGTATATATAAGAAACAGACCCCGACTTTCAATAACAGAATTAAATTATAGTTTTTACTTTGATTATTCACATAGTAATAAAAAGATAATAACACAAAATGTCTGGTAGAGGAAAAGGTGGAAAAGGATTGGGAAAAGGTGGTGCTAAGCGTCACAGAAAGATCTTGAGAGACAACATCCAAGGTATTACCAAACCAGCTATCAGAAGATTAGCCAGAAGAGGTGGTGTTAAGCGTATCTCCGCTTTGATCTACGAAGAAGTAAGAGGTGTGTTGAAGTCATTCTTGGAGAACGTCATCAGGGATGCCGTCACATACACCGAGCACGCCAAGAGAAAGACAGTCACCTCTTTGGATGTCGTTTACGCTTTGAAGAGACAAGGTAGAACCTTGTATGGTTTCGGTGGTTAAGCGTGCCTGGGGCAATGATTTTGATGTTGGTGAATTTTCTATTTGGATTGAACGGTTGAAACATTTTTATTTCCGGTATATCATAGTTTAGTTTTTACGCCTAGTGTATGAATTGACGAGTACAGCTTCGTACAAAGTGGATTTGGCATTCTGTGTGTATAATAAATATCGTTTATTAGAGACACCTGTAGAGATCTATGTATGCCTCAAACTATTGAGGGAAATGTAACAGTGCACCTCGTCATTTATCTTTTGCCATGTGGTCTATACCTACGCAAAAAGTTAACAGTAGTTAGGTGTAATGCAAATATATATCAGGAGTCTAGCTGTGCTATAATGGTACTCTATAAGATATCAAGGTTGCTGGGTTGTACAGGTGTTCTCAACATCAGATAAAAAAGAGGGTATTATGTAGATGATGGGAGTACAGATCCCGGGGTGTACAAAACCTTAGACAACTGCTCAGGAGTTATGCCCTTAATGACCACATGCACATGCGAAATCGCCTGTACAGATTGAAGTGCGAGCCAGTTCTTGAACCACACGATGTTCTCACGAGGGATCCCAATGCCTTCCACAAATGTCCTAACCACGTAGCGCTCGATAAGACTACGCATCACTGGCGAAATATCACCTATCGGGGAGTTAGGATCTGCGTCGATTGGTTTCTTCGACCACACACAAAGATGGGTCACGTCGGCTTCAAAGTAGTAAGGGAAGTGGTTAGGCAAGATCATCAAGTCGTCCTCGCACTCGAAGAGTGCTTTTCCTGACGGCCGTACCACAATCTCTTTGTCTGGCACCTGCTGTGCCACCACCTCTTCGGCCAGAAGCCCTCCATTATCTTCTGGCTTGTACCATTTCAACTGATGAAATAACAAGTGTTTGTACACCGTGGTATTCTTTTCCTGAAGGTCCAGCTTGAACTTGAGATATTCTTGCGTTTTTGCCTGAGAACGGGCAAATCTCTCTAAACGGTTGTTCTCCACTATCTCTACGACCTCCTGCCAACTATAAGGTCGATCGATATACTTAGATGGTGGCATGCCCGACGAGTGAATAATTTTGATCGTTGCGTTGTTCTCCGATGGCTTAGAAAATACCGCCTTCTGATTTTCAGCTCGAATTTCGGTTTGTGTGCTTATCATTACGCTCACTGATTCTTTACAGCTTTAACAATATACTTCGAACCCACCCTGAAATTATATAGTCTTTCTCTGTGGATTATGAGTGTGTTGAGGGCTTGTCAACTTCCGGTATTGCCCTTTTTTTAATGATACTCGTTGACGTATAGAGCCTACCTAGTCTCTTATCAATGTTCGCTGCAGATAGAACTGCTCTATTAATGATCTACAGAAAGAAATAGAAAGAGAGGAAAAAAGAGACAGCATTCACCAGGTTTCTAGGCTTTATACTTATCCTTTTATATGGAGGCTGTCTGTAATTCCAACCACCCATGGTGCTCTTTTCCCTTGATAGTGTTGCATCCTATGCTAGAATGCATGTTACATCGGAGGCCAAATGTAACATTGATTTCTTTTTTTTCCAAAGTTACCACGCTTCGGGGTTTTTGTGTTCCGTAGATCACGAGTGACAGCTAATCACGTGGTGATAGGCACCTTGATGCATGATCAATCTGGATCAGCGGCCGGCGTGCAGAATGACATGGCACGTGCCTTTATAGCCTGTTATGATGTTTCGTTGGCTATTAGTATAGAGTCATGTGTATTTGCACATGATTGCAATTGCGTGTATGTACCATATAGTGGATGGTCAGACCTTGTGCAGCAGTGATCCGCTGGCAATGGATTAAAGCAAGCTCCCATTTCTTTTCCCAATGCTAATCTTCTTCAGCTGAAAACACTGACACAGTATCTAGCATTACTCACGAACATTGAATGTCAGAGAGGAGGGTGTAAGCATTAAACAAGAACCATTGAGTACTTTAAAAACAGAACAGTGCGCTAACAATCGCCATCGAAGTTAGGCAGCATTTACAACGGTGCACCATGACGGGACACACATTAATCATTCTTCGGCACGGAGAACTGGAATGGAATCACGAAAACAAGTTCTGCGGGTGGATAGATATACCGTTAAGCGAGAGGGGTCGCTACGAGGCACGGGTGGCAGGAGAACTTATAAAGAGGAATGGGCTCAAGCCGGACGTGGTTTATACTTCAAAGCTCACACGGTCCATTGAGACGGGAAACATCATCCTTCAGGTACTAGGTCGCCAATGGTGCGATGTAGTGCGGACCTGGAGGCTCAACGAAAGACACTACGGAGCGTACCAAGGTGTGGATAAGTCATTGGTATATAAGCAGTTAGGACCCGAAAAGTACAAATATGTCCGCAGGGATTTCAATGGTCTTCCTCCCCCAGTGGAGAGCGGGAAGGATAAGTCAATCGACGAACGGTATCGCTACATCGATGTACCGGTAACCAGACTTCCGAAGACAGAATCTCTCAAGATGGTCATGGACCGTCTCATCCCGTACGTGAAGCTGGAAATACTATATCGCCGCTTGGTCGAGGAGAACAAGACTGTGCTCATAGTGACGCACGGCAGCGTGGTGCGCAGCTTGATCAAATATTTCAGCAAGGTCGCAGATGCAGACATCTCCAATATCAATGTGCCCACTGGCGTTCCACTAGTGTACGAGCTCGACGAGCACTTTGAGCCTACGCGGGATTTTTATTACCTTGACCCAGATTTGGCCAAGCGAGGCATCGAGAAGGTACTTAATGAGGGCAAGTCGCTGGCGCTGTCCTCCAAGCCTTCGCTCTGAATCTTCACTCTAGGTGTAGTTCTTCTTGATTGCAGTGTATATAGATTTTTACTCTTTGTATGTATCTAAATACTGTTTTCCGGTCCATCTTTTTTCGCATCTCCAGCCGTCCCCATCAGGTCGAGAGCATACTGGTGACTTTGTGTAATTTGTCCGTTTGGTCCGCCCTGGCATCGCGAGCGTAGGTGCTTCCGCTGTGTTTCCACGAACACCAGGCTGTTCGACCTCAGCTGTCACCAGCTGGCGGCAGCTCCGTGGTCCGTCGGCCGAGGTACTGTTCATTCTGCTCGTCTTGCGATGTGGTCTTGTCTCCCACATACGGCCGAGTCCTTCCGCTGAGCAACTTTCTCTTGCATCGCAGATAAGATGATGGCGGATGACAAATACGGATTTACTCGGACTTAACTTTCCCCTACGCCAATGACTACTGCTGTGGCGCCCAGAACCAGCATCAAAAGAACTAAAGCCTTTGAAACGTTCGCCCCGGCCCTTCTGTTGACCTCCACCATAAACGAACCACACTTTTGATTGCGTTGTCCGAAACGGCCTAACCATCTCTGCGTGCGTAACAAGCGTCTCCTTCGCTTTACACACTTTTCGTCATATCGCACGCTACGTACGTTAAACCTTTATCAGAGCCCGGAGCGATCTGCATCATAGCAATCTGCGCCCATTCGCAAACTCAGAAAGGTCAATACAAAACAATACCTGAATTCTATCAGCCTCGCTGTAAGAACCACCTATCAATATAGCCCTACTGAGGTCCCGAAAGAGAGTTACAAATTGTCAAAGAACAAGGGGCATCCGGACCTACGCCATGTCTCGTCTATGATACAGCTTAAAACTCCTGCTCATTAGTAGTACGTCCAGGTATGCCGCGATAGTACGTCCCTTTCTCTTGCACGAGCATATTAGAAATCACTGATGTGGTATTTTCGTCACACCAAAAGTGCTAGAATAATCGCAAATCGTGCGGCGCACGAGAAATGAACCTTTAAATATCTCATGAATCCAAGAAAAAAGGATAAGGTAGATTACGTATAATAGTTGAAGTCTTTGACCCAAAAGCATATAGCGGGCGCGTTATCAAGCAAACACGAATCTATATAATGACATCGGTTGTGGGTCCGACAGTTAAGAAGACTATTGCAGATATCATGGAAGAAGAACTATATCATTTACCCAACAGTCCAACACACATGTACAGCAATCGCAGCGACTCGCCCAAGCCCCTCTCTCGAACACAGCTGAACTCTATAGGAAATGGAGTAAGTGTAATGGGCGGTGGTATTTTTAACGGACATGGCGCCAATAACAATAGCGCCAGTAGTTTGACGAACTTTCTCAACATTCCCGACAGCATGGGCGAACAGCAAACTCGCGCTAGCGGTCCTGGGAACAGCCCCAGTGTTGGCGCCAATGCCAGCGTCGATGTGGATATGGCTGCCGGCGGCATGCCCGCAGATGACACTGTGTTTGAGGGTCTCTGGGCGGGCGATATGTCAGAGGGGATTAATCCGTTCCGCGATTATGGTAACCCCGACTCCTGGAATACGCATCAACAGAAAATGGGAAGAGGTAGGCGTATCACCACGCTAGATGAGGACTTGTTGCCGGGTTCCAAAAATTTGAAGGATAAAGATTACTTTCTTTTCGATCCCGACACTCAACCCTCGCTGTTTATTGGAAATAAGAATATTTTGAACGAGGATTACTTGTATTCTGACGCCTTTGTGGTACCAAATGAACCTGTCGGTACTACCGGAGTCAGCTTGGCTGATATACAGTTGGGATATATAGATCAGTTTGACGAGGATGTGGAAGAAGAAATTTCCGATGACGATGATGACGACTACTTTTTCGATGACTTCGATGACATGATGTACAAGAGCCAGGGGGGCACATACTTTGATACCGCTGTAAACCCCAAGGAAATTTCAGAGGACTACGCTGGTCAGTTTGAACAAAATATACCCCAGTCTGATGACGATATGATGTTGGATGATGATGTTAGCATGGAGCCATCCCCATTCTACTCTTCGGAACATTCGCAGCAAAATTTGGAAACATCCGTAGAGCCTCACCCTTCCACTGAACCATCAAGCTATGGCGTTACACCTAATAGCAAACCCATAAATCATGAAGATGACACCCTCGACAATGACTACGAACATAACTATGAACTTGACAATGAACATACTTTTGCTGGAAAGTATAATGAACACAGATCTCATGAACTGAATCAGAAACAACACTATGAAAAGTCCAGCGAGAAGCGAAGTGAACTTCATAAGACTGCCGCTGAAATCACCGCCATTAACCCCAATCACCAGTGCGATTTAATAAACCCCGCTACTGGTCAGGTATGCAACAAGCAGTTCTCTAGACCTTATGATTTGATCAGACACCAAGAAACGATACACGCAGCAAAGAAGAAAATTTTCCGCTGTGTCATTTGTGAAGGAAGAGTCAACGGAGGACCCGGAAACGGAAAACTGAAGACTTTCTCAAGAGGTGATGCTCTTTCTCGACATATCAAGGTTAAGCATGGTTTGGTTGGAAAAGAAGCTTTGAATTTGATTAACGAGGCAAAAGAGAACGTTGAATATGTCACTATATGAAACAAAATTGATGAGAATCTTGTTCACTCAAGATACTGTTATGATAGAATATATTGTAATTAAGATAGGGGTCAAATACTTATAACTATTGGTATTCTTTAATGTGCATCACATTTTTTAGTATCCATCCATAAACCCTCATATAAATAGTATTTTTTTCAAATTGGAATAATTAAGTAATTAATGATTATGAGTATTTTACTATGGCCGTCTTGAATTGCGTTGTGTATTGTAGATCTTTAAGAAGTCTTAGTAAATGTTTTTCATTATATACATCAAAACATCAGAAAAATTGTCAATTGTGCGGATAGGCTGAATTTGTATACCCATAATATAATCTACTATATAACTCTCTATAGGCTCAATAGATACGAACGACGGTTGTAAGAATTTATTTATATAATACGAGACTCAATCACGCTGTTTGAGAAAAAACTGAGAAAACACCGTGCAGTTGAAAACACAGTATTCATGCAAAAGCACATGCTAAGTATGTATAGGACGTTACCTAAGCGTACATCAGACCAGAAGTTGTTTCGTCATTTGAGTACGGTAGTGTTGAAGCATTCTTAGTGGGTGGGCGATGTGTTTTGATATATACATATTGGTAAGCCACCACTGTGTTTAGGCACATTTGCAATAAAGCTGCGAGCACGAAGATATGAGAAGCTTTATCGGTACCATAAATAAGGTATGCAATCTTTGTGAAATCACCACCCAACCAGCTGAGAAGCAAAATACTGCGAAAGTTGTCGACTGATTTTAAGCGATTGAAAAGTAAAATCTGTGGAAGTGGTAGAAGAGATTCAATCAACAAGCCTAATGTGCCAATAAACATCCCGTAGTACTCACTTTCTCTAAAAAGTAGAGTAAGAACGCCAAAAAGCAAGAAAAATCGAAGAATATAATTCCAGTATGCGATTTGTTCTGGCCATTGCCAAAAGTACAATGGTCTCTGATAATAGACGTCGAAAAGTTTGATAAAATACTTGAACGCTGTCAGAATGTAGATATAGGAGACAATAAGCATTGACTTCAACGTTTTGTATATTAGCTGTGAAACACGTTCTTCGATCTCAGACTGCGTCGTTAGATATTTAGACGCTAGAATGTGACAACCCGAAAGTTCATTCTTGAATCTAGGCAAGGGCTCGAGATATTCTGGATTATAATTCTTGGATCTGAACTCAAGCGCTATTCGGAGGAGCACACACTGAATAAATATCATTATTAACAGCTGATGCAAAAGCGTAATTTCGTAGGGGGAAACTGTGTAATAAAATACTTTTAGTATCAGAGACATGAGCATCGTAGCGCATATATCTATCGAGAAACCAGTCGAAGATTGCTTCTTGTAGATACCGTAGCACGTAGTTCCGTATGAAAATAGAGGTGTGAACGTCATAAACATATTGGCCATGTTGTGCATATCTGGCAAATAGTCGAAATAGCCGCCATCCGAGATCCACGCTAGCATCTCTAAATCTTCTATCGTTGAGTCCTCGCCCCACGGGCCGCTGATCTATGAAATAAAAGGTGAACTCGCGTTTTCTCGTGATAGGCCTCACTAAAGATCTCCCAGAGCAGCTCAATATAAACCACAGAACACCCTCCACGAAGAAAAGAATGAAATTAAAGCAACAAAGACTTAATGACAACAGAATTTTTTATTTGGTTTCCGTCTTGAAAAGAGCACAACGATCTTGCTAAACGAGGATCGTGAGCGGCGGAAATCGAGAATCGGCCGCGTGAATGAAATACAACTGTCTATCTTTCACCGGGAACACTGTTTTGCGTACTTCAAACTTGAAGTTTCTGCCTGCTGTAATCAATTGACTGTCCGACGTGCCTAGCTGCTTTGACGCTTTAGGCCCGTAAACACTAAAGATCCCAGCGAGGAACACTATAGTGCGACACACAAATGGCTTTTTTTGGCAGGGTTTACCGACATTTTGAGATTCAACATTGCCATTTCAAAGAAAAACTGGACTCAGATTCGAACCCGCTCTCGCACCGAGAAACTGTCAATAACCACTGTGCCAGTGTAAAGTGCAGGCTTTTGTCGTGTGAGAGGCACGGAGTTCGGTCCCAAGTTAGAGTATAGGGCCTTCGTCCCGGCGCCAGGAACCTGTCTGGATCTGCAATAGTCCTGTCTCGGAGAAAGCTTGAAGACAAATTCAAGCTCGGACTGTAGAATTGCAAGTACCTCTTGGTCTTGAGTTTGAAGTTATAGCGAAACGAGGAGCTAGTCGCTCTGCCCTCTCACACGAGAGCAGTAACCAGGTCGCGCGCCCTTCTAGAAGTGAACTCTGTTTTGGTAACAGATAAAGCAGCCCTAGTGCCTGGCACAATAGGGCCGAGACTACGTAACTACCAGTGCGTCCAGAGCCTTGGGTAGTCGCAAGTAGTTCCAGGTCGCATCGATGGTCCATAGAGCAAAGGCCGTACTTTAACGGAGCCGATGTCGGGTATTTCTCCGGCGCTTAGATCCCCTGATCCTTTGCCCCGGACTTAGTCGTACGTGTACCAAGACTGGCGATGATTCAGGAAGCACCATCTTGCAGTGTCCTCCGCAAAAACCACTTGCCGTTTTGGTTCGTCTCTGGATAGCTTACGTCATTCTTACTTTGGGTGCAGATGATTGGATCGCCGCCGCGAAACTCCATTGCCCCAGGTGGAACGCTTTTTGTTACTACAGCACTTTGAGGGCTAAGCGAGAGCCGCAGTCGGCACAGCACCGGCTACGCACCCTGCGATAAGGTTCCTGCTATGTCATTGCTAACGCTTGTCGTTTCTCTTTGCGGTCGTTCCTGGTCCTCAGTGCGCCCAGCGACGCTGTCCGCAGTACAAGCCTGTCGTTCCACCATAAAGGTCATTATCCACGGACTATGTACTCCGGCCAACCGCGATTCTCTCAAATCGCTTTCGTGCTGCTCTAGTGTCGAGCCTTGGTCCTCGCTCGGAACACTCTCCGAAAGAAGCTGCATTTGTGGGGGCCGGGGCGAAAAAACGGAGCAGCAGCCTGGGTCGCCTGAAGATACCTGTCAAGCACCAGCAAATCGGAACTGCTGGCGGCCTAGTAGAGCGTTATCGGCGCACCCTTTACGCATTCATACCGTACATGTCTAGCCGTATCGTTTTTCTCCTTCTCTAACACTGGCTGTTGAGTATATTGTCCCGTTCACCGCTCGGTTCACTGTCCATGGTACCCTGGAAGCTACCACCTTCATTCGTTGTATACTTCCACTTGAGAATGACGTGCCTACTACCAGGTTCGCTGGTTGACAAGCTGTTCAACTGGCCAGTGCGACAATCCCTTTTATCCGAGGTTACTGGACGACTTAACGCGCGCACGCTCTGACTCAATGGGCCAACGGAAAGTCTGGGGTAACTTCTAATATGGCGCTCCGTCCCCAGGTCTTTCAGAAAAATCTTCTCGGTAGTATAAATAGAGACGATTTTCCCCCCCAGTATTTGGCGTTGAAAAATCGATACCATAATCCAGTTTTTGCAAATACCATATATCCCGGGATCAACTAAAGTATCTTAAAGGGAGTTTCAAGTGTTCTAATAGCACTGATAGCAATAACTGAACGAGGATTTTTCATCGCAACTTTAGACAAGTTCGATAAATTAGCATAGTCGGAAGAAGGTACATAGATCAAAATGCCTTACACGAAGATTGACGTGAATGCAGAGGAAGCTCAATTCAACAAGGAAGTTGAAGAAGTCCGCCAATGGTGGAGCAGCCCTCGTTGGAACAAGACCAAGAGAATTTACAATCCTGAGGACATTGTTAAGAAGAGAAGTAATTTGAAGATTGACTACCCATCTTCTCAGCAAGCCAAGAAGTTGTACAAGCTCTTGCAAGAGCATGACAAGAACAAGACAGCCTCAGCTACCTTCGGTGCATTGGACCCTGTCCAAGTGACCCAAATGGCCAAGTACTTGGAGACTGTGTATGTTTCCGGATGGCAATGTTCGTCGACTGCGTCGACCTCTAACGAGCCATCCCCAGATTTGGCTGATTACCCATATGACACCGTGCCAAACAAGGTACAACACTTGTGGTTCGCGCAATTGTTCCACGACAGAAAGCAAAGAGAGGAGAGATTGAGCATGTCTAAAGCCGAGCGTGCTAAGACTCCTTACATTGACTTCTTAAGGCCAATCGTTGCTGATGCTGACACAGGACATGGTGGTATCACTGCGATCATCAAATTAACCAAGTTGTTCGTCGAGAGAGGTGCTGCCGGAATCCACATTGAGGATCAGGCTCCAGGAACTAAGAAGTGTGGTCACATGGCCGGTAAGGTTTTGGTCCCTGTGCAGGAGCACATCAACAGATTGGTTGCCATCAGAGCCTCTGCCGATATTTTGGGAAGTGACTTATTGGTTGTTGCCAGAACTGATTCTGATGCTGCTACCTTGATCACCTCTGCCATTGACCACAGAGACCATTACTACATTGTTGGTGCTACCAACCCAGATGTTCCAGAGTTAGCTGGTTTGATGGCAGAAGCTGAGGCCAATGGTATTTACGGTGACAAGTTGGCTGCTATCGAGACCGAATGGACCAAGAAGGCTGGTTTGAAGTTGTTCCACGAGGCTGTTATTGATGAAATCAACAACGGTTCTTACTCTGACAAGCAAGGTCTTATCAAGAGGTTCACTGACAAGGTTAACCCATTCTCTGGTACTTCCAACAAAGAGGCTAGAAAGATCGCCAAGGAATTATTGGGTAAGGACGTCTTTTTTGACTGGGATGTTGCTAGAGCAAGAGAAGGTTACTACAGATACAAGGGTGGTACTACCTGTGCTATCATGAGAGGTAGAGCTTTCGCTCCTTACGCTGACTTGATTTGGATGGAGTCCGCTTTGCCAGATTACAAGCAAGCTGAGGAGTTCGCCAAGGGTGTCAAGGAAGTCCACCCAGACCAGTGGTTGGCTTACAATTTGTCACCATCTTTCAACTGGAACAGAGCTATGTCGGCTTCTGAGCAGGAGACTTACATCAAGAGATTGGCCAAGTTGGGTTATGTCTGGCAATTTATTACCTTGGCTGGTTTGCACATCAACGCTTTGGCTGCTGACAACTTCTCTCGTGGCTACTCTGAGGTTGGTATGAAGGCTTATGGTCAAAATGTCCAGGACCCAGAAATAAAGAACGGTGTCGAAGTCGTCAAGCACCAGAAATGGTCCGGTGCTGAATACATCGATGGCTTATTGAAGATGGTCACTGGTGGTGTTTCTTCTACCGCTGCTATGGGTGCTGGTGTCACTGAAGATCAATTCAAGGAGAATGCTGCTGGTAAGTTATAATCTAATTTACGAATTAAAATGACAAATTTTTGCTGGAGTGTTGACTAGCCTTCCCTTCCCGATCTTAAAATTGGTCTTAATATATATTGCACATATATAACTGAACTATAATGATCATACTGTTTATTATTACGTCAAACTAACAGTTGTAGCCTTCCAGTATGTTTTTAGCACAGCCAAAAGTGCGGAATAGCTATTTTATGGTCGTGCGACTTTTCCAGCTATACATAAATCATCGCATCTCTATTAGTTAGGTGTATATTAATGGGCTTCATTCAACCTGGAAAGTCTCTTAAACGAAGTAAAAAAAAGAATGATGGGGCAGTGAAGAAGCAGAAAGTAACAGCTCCGCAAACTATATCAAGCTTCGAGACGTTGCCAAATGAAATCATACTCCATATATTTTTGCTCACAGGACTTGAGCAAAATTCACTTCCTTTGGTGAACAAGCGGTTTAATAAGTTGTTAAAAATCAACAATATCCCATCAGATGGTGGGTACTGGCCCATGAAGGCGTTTGTGAAGCAATTAATTCGGATTAATTTCATTCACGACCTAAACAAGAATTTAAAATTTGACAAAGTTAGGAAGAAGTTGCAAAAGTATAAGAATAAAGTGTCCGGTAACGACTCGACTGTAGAAACGGTAACATTATTGTTGAAGACCTACAAGGAGAAGAGGTTCGCTGTGGATGCCATGCTTTTCAACTACAAATTTGTTTCTTCAAAGATTTTGGACCTCTTGCACTATGATAATTTAGTTGCCATGAAATTGGAATCGATTGAGGACGAATGTGACCGCCGAACCGGTATGGTCAAAAAGTTCATGAAACAGATTGATGCCAAGTATAGAAATGCCCCAGATGTTAATGATGATGATGTTGCTCAGTATGATAATCAGGCTGAAGTAGCCTTAGAACAATTCAACCTTGTCAATAGAGAACAGGATCAGGATGATTCTGATTTTGTCCAGGTCACACTAGCAGAACTGTCTTTGAAATTACCGGAAAGGTGTTACCGAATACCTCAATCTGAAGCAGAACTTGATTTCATTGAACGTTTGATACTTTTTGGCTTTTCCCTAGACCGAGAACGTATCTTAGTAAGCACTTTAAAGAGCCTAAATATCTCTGACAATCCTGGTGGCTTGTTACGTAGGCTGGTATCACTATGTAATAGTTTTGTGACTGTTAAGATTATTATTGAAGCTTTCGAATTATGTCTTCATTCAAAAGAAGACACCATGCATATATATAACGACGCACTTGACTTTTTGATGGAACTATTCTTCGAAAATACATGCACTGATTTGGACAAATTCAAACTATGGGAGTATGTCATTGGTACAAAAAATCATACCTTTTTGAATAAAATCATGAAATATACTCAATCTCCTACAGGCGAAGTATTGGAACTAATTAATAGGATCGGTTAAATAACGCATTATTATAACTAGAAATGAAATGAATTAAAGTTTACTATGTATTTAATCTCTATGCACCTTCAATACCCTTGTTGCTGAGGGCACTGCTGCTGCTGCTGCTGCTGCTGCTGCTGTTGTTGTTGTTGTTGGTAGGGATCTGCCAAGTGATGCATCAAGGGGTTGGGGTTAGTAAGTTCATGAAACCAAGGATGCTGTAAGGCCTGTCTAGCAGTGATTCTCGCATCTGGTCTCATTTGAAGCAAGCTGCTCAACAAGTTGAGGCCCAAGGAGTCTAGATTTGGAATCAATAATCTGAGGTCCTGAGGAACAAAGACCTGCCAGTTACTCTTATAGTTTGCATACGAAGATACACCTGGCCAAGTGCGCTCATTAGGGGTCCCCATGAGTCTAAAGATTTTGAGCAATTGGTCTTCATTGGCAGTTCCTGGGAATAAAGGCTTACCCGTACACATTTCTGCAAATATGCAACCAGCAGACCAGATATCGATTGAAGCCGTATAAGACCTCGATCCCAAGAGAACGTCGGGGGCCCTGTACCACAAGGTCACCACCTCGTTTGAAAATGTATTGAAAGGAATTCCGAATGCACGAGCAAGTCCAAAGTCACCTAACTTCAATTCTCCCTTTTTGTTAATCAAGAGATTTTGTGGCTTCAAGTCACGATGTAAAACCCTATTGTCGTGACAGTACATTATACCTTTCAACAACTGGAACATAAATGACTTGACTATTTTTATGTCCAAAGCCCCCTGGTTTCCGTGAGTCTCCATATACCGTTTTAAGTCCTGATCCATATACTCAAAAATTAAGGTCAATTTGTTTTCAGTATGGATGACATCGTACAATGTGACTATGTTTTCGTATTCAAGTTCTTTCATTAACGATATTTCACGAATAGCTGTTGACGGAGTTCCTTCTTCCGAGTCTAGGTTAATCTCTTTCAAAGCTACAAGCTGTCCTGTAGCGCGGTTCCTACCCTTGTAAACGGTAGCATACGTTCCCTCTCCTAGTTTTTCGAGCTGCTGAAACCTGCAGTAGTTAGTATTATGTCTTTAACTAGCAATCGTGTTTTAAAATTGAAAATGAACATCGCCTGTAGTATAACCAAGTTTTTATTGGAAAAATTACATACTGAGAAGCGGACCCTGTCATATTTGTTGCTAAAGTGCCCTACTGATGCTAATTATAAAATGTAGTTGAGGCTACGTTTAAGTTAGGTCTTATAAAAATCAGGTTGTTCAATTTTTAGGATAACGATACACGACCTGCACGTACTATGTCTTGTTTATTTAATGATTTCTAGGAGGATTCTTCATGAGAGCAGTAGAGCTTTCTACCCATCCGTCAGCCCCTCCTTCTAATGCTATTATGTCTAAGACTCTCGTTTGAGCTGAAAGTTTCGGCTCTTGTTTGAAATATGAATGCTTTTCAGTTGCGATTATCGCAGCATTTCGGGTACTAGGAATTCGCAACATCTCCTTCTCTACAATCCATCCCATTAGCTTGGCCAAATACTCAACATGCTCCACTAGTGCACCATAGGTAGATAGTGTTTGGTTGGTTGTTCGAAAGACACCAGTATCGCTGTGGGGTTTGTGAGAGGAGAAGCGGGTCTTCCTACCAGAAAGGTTGTGTGAACAGCAAGGTATAACCATGAAAGGGAAACCTAGTAATGGGATCCAGCATGTTAGCTCGTCTGAGTGGTTTCCTATGATAAATGTATCTGGCGGGAAGTCGTCAGTCGTGCAGACCTGTGACGAATTCAATAATGCAGAAGATGTATAGCATACAGTCTCTGCACTATTAGTACTATCTTTAACAAGGTTTGGGAGTCTAAAAACACGACCATTGTCACTTGCTACTGGCACGAGTTTGGCGACAGAGGGGTGGGGTCTGAGGAGGACGCTTGGAATAAAGATTTGTTCTATTAAGTTATCTTGCACTTCCTTCGGATAAGTGGCCCAGGACTTTCTTTCACGGGCATCAATACCCTTGCCCTTGTATCCTTCCTGGATTAAGATGTGTACTAAGAGTCCGTTACCGCACCCTAAATCTCTAAATTCAAAATCGTGTTTTGATTTATATTTGATCGCCCAAAGCTCAATCAAAAATGCCGCGATGGCCAAATCTTCGAAGACATGTTTCTTTGGGTCGGTACTTTCACACCACAGATTGACAAGTTCAGATGAGTACTTCTTTTTCAAGTAAATGTATCTGCTTTGAAATGCAATTTTGGACACAACAAGATCATGGTGCACTCTTTTTTCATAGCCCTGTTTTTGGCCAAGTGAATGTTTCGAAGAGGTCTGAAGTAGTCGTAATGCTATTCGGATAGGTCTTTCAGCCACTTTCAAATCACGAAGACAAGATACGTCTTTACCAAAAGGCATATAATGAATAGATAGTTTTGAATTGCGATACAATATACCTACTCCATACACGGGAGGTAAGTAAAATGGAATTTCATGGCTTTCCTTGATGTGCGGCATGTAAACTACTAGAATAGAATCGTTTTTCGTATTTTCATTTCCTGACCTCAATATCAAGCATGTCTGGTTCAATATATGGTCTTTATATGGGTTTCGGGGAATTATTCTTCTCACAATCTCATATTTCACATCAAATTTGAGGTCACTTGCTGAAAGTTCTGCCTGCCTGATGTTCATGTCATCTAAATATCTCGATAATACTCCATTCTCGGAATTTTCAGCTTCAGCAACAGGCACCTTCCCTATTAGTTTGCTCACGAAAGTTGTATCTCCTTTTTCAGGGTCATATACGTTTTCCTTCAATATGTCAGCTCGTAGGATCACTGTGGAATTTATATTAGGTTGTTTGATTATATTGTGCATCGCTGATTCGAAATGACGTGAGTCAAAGTCTACCTCTGATTCATATATGGGAACCCAAGGGTCACCCAAGATTGACTTCTGATTTAAAATCAATTCAGGCTCTTGACATATATTACTTGTTGAAGTTTTACTCATATCTATGAACAACTTGAAAAATCATCAATTTGATTTAGTATATGCCTTTCCAATACCCATCTCAAAATCATAAATACGGAAAAAATCACGTGAGTGTATTTGCATATTAAGAAGCATTACAATCATTTCATATTATAAGTATACCATCATAAATCTATAAAATAAGCATCGGAAGTGTCCGAAAATTTGTGCTCCTTGTAGCAGTATGGACATTTGAAGATTTCGTATCCTTTCTTAGATAATTGCCATACACTATCCTTTAGAGCAACATGTCTGCAATACTTCAATACTACAACCGGATTGTTCACGGCTCTGACATTATTATTATTGCCTTGGTAATTGGAAGTCCTATTTTTTGCACTTCTCTCTGACATGTTTCCAATTCTTGTAAGAGGAATGAGTTGTTCCTTAGAAACAGGACAAATGAAAATTGGATGAAAACTGAACAAGAACTTATTGGAATCTGGCAATTGAAAGGGGAGGTCATGGTTAAAATCTGCTTCTATCATGGTGTTACTTTCACTATTTTGTATTGAGCATTTGCTTATGTTATCCGTCTCCTTCATACGTCCCTCTTGCGATCCCAGAATCGAAAATCTATGGAACTTTGATTGTATTTTATTATATTTGTAAAAGTTGGGCAAGTTAATAAAGCCTGCCAAGATTGACTGGAATAATGAGGAATCATTAGAGAGCTTTAGCTCTCTACAGTACTCAGACATGAATTCGTTAGACAAATTTACAAATATAGGTTGGTATTCATGAATGTTCTGAAAATGCGAAAGGATTTGACCAACGTAGCTAGAGCCGCTGTATTCTCCTGACTTTGAACCACTTGTATTTAAGAAGGATTGTTTCATTTTCGACATAAACTCTTGTAGCATGTTGACCATATAACTTCGGAAAGACAGACTATTATCAGGGTTAGCATGAGCCGGTTCTTCTGCCGTTCTAAACAATAGCAAAGTCATTAATTGAGAAATTTCATTAAGGTGTTCGTTAAAAAATCTGGAGAAGTTTTCTTTCGAGTAAAGGTATGCGGCTAATACGCTTTCTATGTTTGACTCCCCTTCTTTTCCATTCAATAAGAGGGTAAACTGCAAGATGTGAAATTTAAATTCGATTTCCGAATAGTCAGATGCATCAGACTTACACCTACCAAGATCAAACGATATACTTTCATTATACTTATTTTTAAACCATTCTATTGCTTTATTTAGGTCATGATTAACCACAATGTCATTTACTATGTCGTTGAGAAGCTTGAATTTTGTGAGAAGGGACTCATCTATCAAAGAATATTTCTCCATATCAATATCATTTACCATTCCTCTGACTATGTCGCATTGCCCATTCTTCAATAAGTGTAATATTATTGCCTTCGTTAACTCCTCTTGATTTTCCTCCTTGACGAGAGTGAGCTGATCAGGTTCTTCTCCTGCTTGCAATCTCTCTCGTGCATCAGTCTCCTGCTCTACTGGAAAATTATACAAGTTGAGTGGATACGTATAGCACTCATCCAAGTTTATATTAAGCTTTTTATTATTGAGTACATTCTTCAGGAACTTGTTAATACCTGAGTTATAAGTTTTGAGGTCCGCTATCGATCCCCTGTACCATTTATTCCATAGTCCTTCAATACTTTCCAATTCATTCAGTGGTACTATAGTCTCCCCTTTTTCCTCCTGAGCAAGTTGATCTTCCAAGGAACTTTCTATGGACCGAAGTTCCTCGCAGAATACGTCACAGTCATTTTTCAATTTCTGCAAACTGGTGTCGCCAACTTTCAAAAAATTATCAACTTCTGACGATAATAGGTTCAACAAAGAAGTTCCCATTACTATGAATGTTTATTCAAGACTTTCACTTTAGGTGGTAAGTTCATTTAATTTTTAGGGCAAATCAATCCGTATATGTTTGTAATATACAGGAATCTTATCTTACTGTTAAACCTATAACTTAATGACTGACTATTGAACCTAGCTATGGGAGTATTTTGATATTTGATGTCACTGACATGACGCCCGAGAGAGAGATGAAACCAAGCTTATCTTTTGCGTAGCTTCCTTTTGTTGTATCCCAGTCTGATACGTGTACGAGCTTCGGTCTATTGGTTTTGTTTCCTTCCCTTGAAAGATTTCTTTACCAGATACCGATTATATGCTACTTTGATATGTAGAGAAATTCAAACTTTGAACAGCCGCCGAACAGCAGTCCTTAGGCTCCCCTTATATATCCAAGAAATCGGCTTTGACCAAGAGTTCAAGAGCTAAATGCGATGGAATTTTGAACTCAGGAATATTTCCAAATTCTGCTTCGTCCTTATACTTGAAATGATAGTACAAATATTCCACAATGCATTCAAGTATATCGCCGTCCATGTCTAGTTTAACTTGTCCTGTTTTTCCTTCTTCGAATCCTTGAGTGCTTCGTAAGACCGATGATATCAGAGCTACATCCTTTCTCACAACAAATCTGAAATCATCGTTGGATATCAAAACCACATATGAGTTACTTTCTTCATCTGACATGGTTATATGACTTCGCGGTAGCTTCAAGCTGAATAAAAGTCTTGATGAATGTTTTGTAACTTCCTGCTTTATCTTGTGAAATATTGAATATTAATCGCACCGAACATTAATATACAATCTCTGTCTAATAAGACTGTAATGCTGCAACCGAGTTTGAAATGGCAGAAGCTACAAGATGTGTACTATGAAATAAGGCCATGCTATAGTTCGATGGAATGGGATTTGGAGGATTTGCATTCTAACTATAAAGTGGCCGTTTCTTCCAACTGTACCCTCATAGGATTGTCACCTAAAGCGGCAGCATTTTATAACATAATTGATATATACAATATGAGAGGCGAAAAGCTATGGTCAATGGTATACAACAGCAGTCCTTTTGACCATATTGTTGATTACTGCTTTCGGGGAGAACAATTATGTGTTTTATTGAGCAATAAGAAATTTAGGTTCTATTCTGACTTCAAGGGGAATTTTAATGAGTACTTCTATAATCAAGATTGTATTCTCTTGGAGAATGTTTCCGAGAAATCTTGGCCACAGCCGCTGAATGGTTTCCAGGCGGAAGACCTTAGCGCATATGAAATAACCAATCTAGAAAATGAATACGTTGAACAAATATATCAAGTGCGTTTTATGAACATATGGTCGAATTTTTTGGTTCTTGTTACTTTTGATGGAATCATTACTACTCATTTGGAAACCTTTTTCAACTACAAAATCCAACTTAGCCGTGACCAAGCCTCAGAAATACATTGTGTCAATGCTCTTTCTGTTGATAAGGATTCTTTGACTTTGTTACTAAGCTATGGAAAAACTATACTTTCATTATGGATTGATTTGAAGACAAACTCCTTTTCAATATTGGATAACGGTCTAACAGAGGGGCCATTTGACCAGGTAAGTTGCTCTCCCAATGGCAATTTGATAGCAATATTCAATTCAGAAGTCAAAAATATCTTTGTCTTAGACAAAGGGTTTGGACAAGTACTTTTAGAGTATGATACATCGAAGGAATCGTCGGCTATTATTCAAGTTGAGTGGTGTGCAAATGATGCTATTGTTCTCTCCTTGAGGGATGAACTAAAGTTAATCGGTCCCGGTCAAGATTCTTTATCATTCTTCTTTGATATCTTGGATGATGGTGACAATGTTACCCCTGACTTTATTTACTCCAACAACAATTTCAGCTACGTCCTTCCTATAATTAAAACTGAAGTTGATGGTTTAAGGATAATTTTAAACGATAAAGTAGAATTCTTGAGCAGGGTCTCGCAAAAAAGTATCGACTTATATCAAATTGGCTCATATCATCCTAGCAGAATACTTCTAGATTGTCTTGAAAACCTCCAGTTTCATCCATCTAAATCGGATTATAGCATATCTTTGTTGAAATCAGAAGGAACCTTAGGTGAAGCGCTAACGACTTGTTTAGATGTTTGCCTTGAAGAGTTTGATGTAACGGCTCAGAAGAACCTCTTAAGGGCAGTTTCCTTTGGTAAAGCATATGCTAGTGAAATGTTTGATCTGGATAAGTATTTACGAACTGTTGATTATTTGAAAGTCTTGAATCAACTTCGATCTCCTGAAATCTCCGTCTTTTTGACGTTTGAGGAAGTGAAAAGCTTAGGGTGGGATGGGATAATTGATATACTTCTAAGGAGGGACTTTTATCTCCTTGCCTTAGAAATCATTGATTTGCTAAAGCTACAGAATTATAAGCCTAAAGTATACGTCAATTGGTGCTTAAGCAAAATCCGGAAGGAGAGAACAATGGATGATAAGAAACTCTATCAAGTCATCAGCAAAAAGCTTAAATCATTATTTAGTCAAAAATTTACAAGTCACAACTACATATCAGTCGACCAGATTTCGGATCTAGCATATGAAGAGGGAAGACTTGATTTGTGCAAAAGCTTAATTAACCTTGAACCATCTCTTAACAAAAGAGTACAACAATTGTTAAAATACGATGATCATGAATCTGCCTTATATAGAGCATTATCAAGTGCAGATTTTGATCTAAGTTGCCTTTTATTACTTCACTTCCATGACACGGTTTCACTTTCAAAATTTTTCAAAATACTAAATCAGAACGAATCTCATAATACTGGTATAGAGGATGAAGATGCACGTTCATATTTGACTGTGAACGGTGATATTATAGAAAACATTTGGACTGGATTCTTTGGCCTCTATAACAACGATGCCTTAGTGGATTATTTGAAATATCAGGACAAGTATTTCGAAATATCACGACGAGACCTATATTCTTTTACCAAAGATCCTAGATTTATGAACGATGATACATCCTATTCTGCTGGATATTATGAGAAATTGACCAATTTGATCAATAACTGTACAAGTCAAAAAAAAATCAGATTTTATAGAAAAGAACAAAGTCTTGTACAAATCCAAAGTAGACTTTCGGAAACTTTCAAGACAAACTTTTTCAAAGAGAGATCTTACAAGGATATTTTTATCCAATTGATCATGATGCATCAAATAAAATATGTCTTTCGGTTAGCAAGAGAGATAAAATTTTCTGTCGCCAAAGCATGGTTTCTTGTTATACATACGTATTGCAAACATGCAGAGTTTGATAGGCTTTTCGAGATTTTCCTGTCTCAAGAGATTGGTCCAAACGAACGACTTGTTTTCAATAGTGAGGTAGGGTTTCCTGAGGTAGTTGATGTATGTATTGAGTACAGTGCACCCGCAAAACATATCTCGTTTTATATTAAGCATTGCAACAGCGTTCATTATACGAAAAGAATAGAGTTATATCTAAAAATTCGTGATTACATTAGTGCATCAAATGAAGCATCAATAATGAAGGATGTAGATAGCATGCATCAGATTTACAAGCATGCTGTCAAGGATGACGCAAAAAACAGCATCGTTCAGTCTATAAGGTCCAGTCTATCAAAGCTAGGATACCGTCCCTCTCTATAATTTTAGTGTCTATAAAGTTCACCATCTTTGACCGTACCCGAATTTGCCCCTTCTTCTCCTGTTAGCCAGCTTGGAATTTTGATAGGGTCTAATATAATACGGTTGTCATCTGTTACCTTTGTAGCAAGCTCGTGTAGTCCTGCAAATACATCCGAGCCTGTAAGTCTCAATCTAAGCGAAGACCGCTTTTCTCCTGAAGGAAGATCATCATTCAGCGCTTGTTTATCTATTATAGGAAGTTTTTCATTTAACGTGAACTCTATAAATTGCACGGGCGCAATAGAGGAAAATTCGTTGGGCTGAATATTATTAGGTTTATATGCATTTGCGGTATCTTTGTTCGATTCTTCCCCTTCCTCATCCTCTTCCTCGTGGCTGAGAAAATTAAAGATGCTGGTCCTGTTGTTGACTTCTTTTCGTGAGCGTTTATTCTTTATCTTCTCTGGTACTTCAAACAATCTTGTTGTTTTCCTGTCTACTTCATATACTCCTTTGAACCGACGTGAGGCGATTTCTTTTAACTCGTCTCTTTTATCAGTATACTTGTTTTCGGGTCTTTTTTTTGGGTTTGATAGACACGAATGTTCCTTCACTCTGCTTAAGGGAAGTATATCCACGGATCCGTGAGCATATGGGGTCCATATTCCCAAACTATTACTGAAACGAGAATTACCATAGAATATATGCATTGCTTCCAAAGAACGCACTGGCCTTTCTTCCGGATTAGTAACCAAATGCAACAAGTTTCTTCTATCATGAGAGATGTTTTTTTCTACTGATTGTAGGATGATGTTTGAGGCCAAATCACTGGTGAGAGTATGAATGATATGTGGTGAATTGGCAGGAATGGCCAAAAAGTACGGCTTATGCGATGAGATATGAGGGCGTCCCACAACTTCACTCTTACTAAAAGCCTGTAAGTCAAAGAGCTGGATACGAACAATCACCATAGGAAGCTTGGAATGCCGGCAAACGTATATGTATGTCAAGTATAAGTGGCTCAAATCTGCCGCCAACATATGGAGAAATTTCTTGGGGTCCAACAGAATAGCCAGTTCCTTCCCATGTGAGTCCCTCGCCGTTGAGTGCACCCACTGAAATGCATTGGGCCGATCAACAATTAACTGGCAGTCTATTTGTGATAGCTGAAGAAGGCTAAGACCGTTTTTCCAATACTCATACACAATCTTATCAACAATTTTTCGCTTACTGAACTTCTTACTACCGTCAGCCCACAGTTTCGCCTCTTTCAAAATACGAGTATTCAATACTCGTCTGTCATACTCGCTATCTCCCTCACTTGCCTGTGCTTGTGTGCTTTTGATTTTAGGCCAAACTTGAATCAACTCAAGTAGTGACTTCCTAGGAAGACGCAATAAGATAGTCTGGAGAGCATTTTTTCCCATAACTGGGATATAATTGTTTGGCAAGATGTAGTTATCTCTCCCCCTAAGCTCATCCATGACTATTTACCTGATCATCTACCTTACCTACTCTTCAAATATCTCTATCAGTGTTTTGATCTAATGTTGTTTATCATCTTTTTTCCGGGTAAGTTGACTGGGTAGATACTCTTTTTTTTCCAAGAGCAGAGCATCTCTTCAGCATCGCTGCTATACTATTCTGTTCTGGATGCCTTACAATGTCAAGTGATAATACCGAACAGCACAAAGCTGCTGAACAAATCAGCACCGAGAATGGTATAGACAGAAGGACATTATTTGTTAGGTCAATACCTTCTGATGCCACTAACGAAGAGCTATCTGAATTTTTTTCGCAATTTGCTCCAGTTAAGCATGCAGTGATTGTGACTGACGGCAATCATGAATCTAGAGGTTTTGGTTTCGTTTCCTTTGCTTTAGATGACGACGCACTAACTGCGTTGGTTGAGTCTAAAAAAGCCAAGTTTAAGGGTAGAGTTTTGAAGATTGACGTTGCGAAGCGAAGAGAGAGAAAGGATAAAAATAGAGGTAGCGAAACTGAAAAGAAGCCCGTGAAGGCGCCTAGTGTTGAAAAGAGACGAGCTCGTCTTATAATTCGTAATTTGCCCTGGTCTTGCAAGAATGCTGAAGAATTGAAGCCTATTTTCTCCAAATATGGAGCTGTCTTCGACGCATACATTCCCCGTAAGAAGGGAGGCAGAATGTGTGGATTTGCATTTGTTGTAATGAAGAAGCAGTCTGCTGCTGAGAAGGCTGTCAAAGAAAGTGTTGGATTGAAAATTCACGGACGAGAAGTTGCTGTGGACTTTGCTGTGGAAAAATCCAAATGGGAACAAATTAAAGAAACAGAGGCTGTAAACGGGGAAAGCGCAAGTGAAGATGACGTAGAAGATGCAAATGAAAAGCAAGAAAAAGAAGCAAATTCAGATCACGAAGGTGAGGATGATGCTCTGAGCAAGTCCGATGCATCTGACGATAGTGATTCTGATGAAATTGAGAGCGATTCCGATTCTGATTCTGAAAGTAGTTCTGATTCTGATGACATAAATATACAAAATGATGATCAATCCGAACTGGAAGGTGATGAGGAACTAAAGAAAGCTGCTGATAAAGAGAATCTTGACAAACCCAAAAAGAATAAGCAAGATCCTTTCACAGTTTTTGTCAGAAACTTGCCGTACGATGCTACAAAAGAAACATTAAAGGACCATTTCTCTAGGTTTGGTCCTGTAAAGTACGCTTTGCCTGTGATTGAAAAGAGCACTAATTTAGCCAAGGGAACGGCCTTTGTCAGCTTTTACAAAGAAGAATCATACATGTCATGTATTGAAAATGCACCATCAACTAGTGCGAATTCCCTCTTAATATCTGATGATGTATCTCTGGACTACGTTTTTCAAGGACGAGTTCTATCTGTCACGCCTTCGGTTGATAGGGAATCTGCTCATAAACTTGCTGAAAGAAATCTCTCGAAGAGAAAAGAGATTACTGGTAAAGTCCCTGGTGAAAAAGACAAACGAAATTTGTTCTTGTTGAATGAAGGTAGAATAACCGAGAACTCTAAATTGGCTAGTTTTATATCCAAAACCGATATGGAATTAAGAGAGAAGTCGTATCAGTTAAGAGTGCAACAATTAAAGAAAAATCCTACATTGCATTTGTCATTGACAAGATTGGCTATAAGGAATTTGCCAAGAGCTATGAACTCTAAATCGCTAAAGGCTCTAGGTCGTAAAGCTGTTGTCGGTTTTGCATCAGAAGTCAAAGAGAACAAACGTCATCCATTAAGTAAGGAAGAAATTGATAGATCTACTAAGCACAAAAAGGAGGCTGAGGAATTACAAGTCTCAAAGAAAAAATCCAAGAATGCTGGGGTTGTTAGGCAAGCAAAAGTCATTAAAGAAGTCAAGGGTGCTGGAGAGGCTGGAAGAAGTAGAGGTTACGGTTTCATCGAGTACAGAGATCACAAGTCTGCTCTTATGGGATTAAGATGGCTCAATGCCCACGAAGTTTCTGTGGAAGAAATCATGGAGGGTATGTCTGAAGAAGAAAAGTCTGTGGCAGATCTCGATGGAAGCAAGAAGAGAAGACTTATCGTTGAATTCGCTATCGAGAATGCCAAAGTTATCAAGAGAAGAAAAGAGCGAGTCATCGTATCACGTATGAATAACAAAAGAAAGAATGAGGAGGTCGATGGTAATGCAGATGGCAGAGATGCACCTCTGGCCAAGAGACAAAAGCATGTTCTGTCTCCGTCAAAAAAACCATACAAGAAAGGTAGTAAAGACAGTAAAAGTAGTAAAAGTAGCAAAATTAGTGACAGCAGTGACAGCAGTAAAAAGGGGACAACTACCTCGAAGGCAGGAAAGGGTGATCTGCTTCCTGACAATATAAAAAAGTTGATAGGGTTCAAACGTAAAAGAAAAATGAACAAAAAGTAGTCAGCCACAAATATTATACTCCATGATTATTAGATTCATATTCTCAGTATAGACTCCTACATAACTCATATATTATCTTCATTATAACATTTAAAATAGGCAGTCTAATTTTGTATGCTCTTCTATTTGACAATTGACTATCAAGTCTCAGCATAACAGAGTACTTCGAATATAAATTCGAACTTGTAGGAAGGAAATGAGTAATTCCAGGGAAAAGACATGCTCTTCACGAATTCTAGGTTCTTTTTCTGCTGGCTTTGCTGGCTCAATGTTTTTGCCCTTGGTCTTGACTCGGCTGCTAAAGATGTTCCATGCACTTTCAGTTTCGCAACTAAAAATGAACTATTTCGGTCAAAGTACTGGAAAGAGCTTTTCACGCAGCAAGACATCAAGGCTTTAAGAAATAATATAATTCATATCTATGAACTGAATTCCATCATTCATATTCGGGGATCCAATCATGCAAGTTCTCGTTTGAAAAGACCTGCGCTAAGCGTATTAACGAAATTGCATCTACACAAGAGCTACCTAGAGTTGACCGAAGTGCAATACGGAGCCGGGGAATCTGATATAATTGAAGGGACACCGGTTTCTTCGTGTATTTCGTCGGAATTTTCCTCTGGCGGTGCCACATATGCCCACTCTTACCAATATCTGCAAGGATTAACATTATCGCTAGGTCCTGAAATATCTTTGGAAGCAGCGCAACTCGGGGTTACCTTAACAGAAAACAATGACGGACTATCCTTGACTTACTCTTCAACCGGCTCGATCACTTGCTCGGCTCCAAATAATGGACGAGTTCAGGTTTTCGCTTCGATGAAATATAAATTCTTTCCAAAGGCAAGAAAGAGGGAAATGGTGTTCTTTCGTGGAGATAAAGATTTTCACGCCGGGGAATGGTCGATGATTACCAATGAAGATGAAACTTTGAAAGGGAAGGGTGCTGCTTTCTTTGATCTTAAGTCGGTTCCGTTTCATGAATGTGTCACGGAAGAAGGTCTCTTACAATGTGACAAATACAAGAGCATTTCGAAGCTCCATCAACCATCTATGATTCCCGTAGGTACAAATTATACTACACCAAGACTCCATATCTGATAATTTGTATTTATTACATTACAAAAGTAAAGCTAAATGATTAAACCAATTATTTATAATCCAACATTGGTTCGTTATTATGAATAGTTTAAACCACTTAAAAAATGGGATGTACATGTTTGTCTCTTAATCAGAAAATTTACTCGATAAGTTTGTAAATCATGACGACAAAACAGGCAACTCATTTGTATTCTATACCTAGGAAACTTGAATGCTTTATTTTCATCACATAAACTTCGTTTCACATGATTATGCGTAATCTATCCGTCGAATAATTATTATTAGTAGGTAATTCCGAATTATATTTACAAAAAGTAGTCACTTCTTTGCTGCTTGTTTGTGTTGTTCTTGATAAGTAGGTCGCCATCTTGAACTGCGCTGAATATTTTGAAGTCAGGCTCTAACTTGTCATCTAATTGCATAACACTTGCTACATTACCAGATCTGTAGCAATAGTTTGGAGCAGACCAAACAGTAACCACATCTTTATCTTTAAAATGGTATCGGAAGCCTTCCATTACTAATTGATGGGCTCTGGCAATAAGTTGCAAGTTATTTATATGATTGAATTCTCTGCTGACTTTAGAACCAAAAAGCCATCCAGCACCTCTTGGCGATACAGCCCAAGTGTCAATATTTTCAGGATCCGACCAGACAAGGTCACAGAATCCCCCCTCATGAGGGACTTCTTGAGCTCTGCTCAAGACTCGAATTTGGTCTAGCATTCGTATTTCAGGGGAAAGGCCTCCGTGGACACACAAGATACTACCGTCAATAATGGCCGCAAGCGTGAGAAAATCGAACACTTGACAACAGTATTTCCAGACGGTTGTCGAGCCATATTTAGTTAAACATTCTTCATAAAATCCATAAACTTGCGTAATCTGTCTTGACTCGTGATTTCCTCTAACAAGGGTAATTCTGTGAGGATATTTCACTTTCAAAACCATAAGAAGCGTGAATGTCTCAAGTGAAAAATATCCTCTATCGACATAGTCACCCAAGAATATATAGTTTGTGTTATTATCGTCTCCAGGAATACCTCCAGAAATACGGAAAAGCTCGAGTAAGTCGTGAAACTGCCCGTGGATATCACCACATACAGTAACAGGGCTATGAACAGGTTGGATATTAGATTCTTCCATCAACAACTCTTTGACAAGTTCGCATAGTTGCTTCATGTCGGCTTCCGATAAGGCAACGCACTTCTTAACTTGCTCTAACCACTGATCTGGCCCCTTCTCACCCATTGTGTGTGTTTTATAATCTGTTTCCTCTATAATACGCTAGAACCTTGATTCCGGCTCACCTTTTCAAAGTGCCTTATTGTATTGACAAGTTGATGGTTTGCTTGAATTAACAGCCTCTAATTACAAATATAATTTCGCCCACCACTCAAGCTTGTCCTTTAGTTTTTTGCGGAGCTCCTGAAAAAAATTCTCCTAAATGGCCGTTACTTTACCACAGATTCGAAGTTTCTTCCTGGTATGTAATGGTCCTCTGCAATACCCAGCTCTGTTGTCCTTAATATGAGTATAAGCGACTCTGATCAAACTGTCTAGCGGAAGTTCGTTGGATTACGAAAAAACAAGGAAAATTACACAAAGCCAGAAAAAAAAACTCCAAAATTTTTGGCCTCAAAGGACTAAAGATTTTGAAAGCTACCACTTTAGAAGTCCACAGGTTACGATGTACAGCAGGAGATTATTGACTAAGGGACTGTGCTTTGTTCGATTCATGAGCTTTACGCCCAGAAACCTCAATAAGGGCTTGCCTTCCACACCAGAGATGAAGAGTAACGGTTCTTGGACAGGACAGGACACAAGAGATAAAGACTCAGTCATAAACCAGGTTATAGGGTTGGCGAGAAACTTCCAGGATAATACACAACCTCCCACACAGGTTGATCCATCTTTGACTAAGAGATTTTCCGCTGGTGACTCGTACGATCCGTTTGACTTCTCAAGCGACAAGCTAGACATAGAGAGAAGAGAAAGACGCAGTGCACAGAGACTGAAGGGCTCTACAGACCCATTTGACAGAGCCGGCATCGATCCCTTGGACTTGTATACCATGCCCGAGATTCTTTCCAAGTTCTTGACCTCTACAGGCCAGATTCTTCCTCGAGAAATCACCGGCTGCACTGGAAAGAACCAGCGTAAGCTCTCCATAGCCATCGAAAGGTCTCGCCATTGCGGTCTACTTTCTTCTGTACATAAGCATTCCAGATACTTGCCCTCCAGAACCTTATGATCGTTTTTTGGCATCGGCTCAATTAAGAAGATTTTAAAAACTAGAAAAGCGCCTTTTTGCGGCTAAGTATACGGTGGCTTGCGTACCTACTTTCGATACACCCCCTATGGTGACCTCTGGACTCCATCTTCGGCTCTCATGCCTATCCCTAATGTTTCTTCAGAGGTGCTATATTTGCCTGTATATAAATTACGACCAATCACACAGCAATTCAGTTAGCTACTTAAATAGCGAGTATTTCGTTTCAAGCACCAATAATTACATATCAGCAACACATACAAGATGATTGCCCAAATACTCGCAAGACGTACTCCTCAACTCTCAACCAGATCATTCTCGGTTGCCAGAACTGCATTGAGCAACCAGAGCGGCGGCCCATTCGACGACAGAGAAAGAGCCCAAGAAAATGTGTACATCAAGAAGCAAGAGAACGAACGTTTGAAGAAATTAAGAGAGAAATTGGAGGAGCACAAGGACTCTATCAACAAATTGGAAGAGGAGATCAAGAAGATTAAAAACTAGGAGGTTTATCTTCGGTTGACGTCGGTATTCGTATGAACAAGATGATTGTCCTGCGAATTATCAGCTTCGCAGATATGACCTATATCGGACGGCTCGTGTTACGCTGTGATATATAGTCCATATCTATTCGAACTTACAATCTATTCTATAGGATTCGAAATGTATGTAGCAAGTACATGACATCCAACTTTTGTGGTTTGTAGAGCTTACCATATATGGCAAACGTCTGGGCCTGTACATTTATCGGGCAATTGAAAATACTTTTTTGCTTCCTTAGACCCTAGCAAATAAGTTCAAGAAGAGAGGGTGATGGGGATAAAAAGTGCCTTCACAGAGCTAGTAGGACAAAGACATCTGGGTGAGTCTCCTTCCAGTCTGTCTCCCGTATCTCCAGGGCTAGACCGACCTTCAGATCGAATCGAAAGGTTCGACCTGCGATTCCTCGGTATCCAGGTTAACCAGAGCGACATCGATCTTGCTGCTGAAGAGTTCTATAGAGCGAACAAACTTCGGTGCAGCTGCGCTAGTGCAGCTGTGCCTGATCAAGAAGAACGGAGAGAAGGTAGAAATCTCCCGGCAAGGGCTACCCAAAACCGAGCTGCTGCAATACCTCGAAGAAGCAGGCGAATCATGCTACCACACGAACGAAATATGAGTCCAGTACAGACGGACGATGTGCTGTCCCTTTCTGAGCCTACGTCTGATAACGAAGAGGATGAGGACGAGATTCCTCCTTACCACGCTACGCTTCACAAGTACCTCGACCTTTTGTCGTACGACCCTCGGATCGTACCTTGTTTACGGGTCAACAGAGCGTTAATCAAAGACGAGTCTGAGCTTTTTGCATCCATTTCGAGCTTGGTCAGTCACAACATACTCCCTGAGTCCATAAATCCGTTTCTCATATCGCACATAGACGATAGACATTACGATGATTTGATTCCGGACCTATTCGCTTCCCTTGACGAAAGTAATACGTATTCCAGCCGAGTAATCCCGTCTTCTTTCTCTCCTGACTACGTTTCGGTTCCATCAAATGCATCTTTCGATAGTGACTACAGGTATGCTTTGCACCTATCGAGAGTAGAGAACTATTGAATGAACTTTTTCATGTATTCGTTTTTCGTTATAATTTCTTCTGTATAAAATTTTGGTGTCTCTTTTTAAATGGTATGGTACACGAGGGCACTGGGCATTTGGTTGGTGAACTAGCACTGCTTCAGCTAGGGTAAGGGTAAACATAAAGGTAATATAAATTGATATAGTACTAATTTGACTGCGTAATATATTATGTAATAAGCATCTCTATCTTATCCTCTTAAAAAAGCTCATTCCTGCTTATTATTTGATATTCGACTTTTTAAACACATACTCTGGAACGATGTCTGCTCCGGAAGGGTTCAAGCAGGTTGATGAAGCTGTGCATTCAAACGAAACCACGAAAATCAATCCCTATGGTCCTAACCCAGCGGACTACTTATCAAATGCCGCAAATTTTCAGTTGATTGAGTCTACTTTGAGAGAAGGGGAGCAATTTGCTAATGCCTTTTTTTCCACTGAAACAAAGATCGAAATAGCTAAGGCGTTGGATGACTTCGGAGTTGACTACATTGAGCTTACGTCGCCCGTCGCCTCGGAGCAGAGTAGATACGATTGTGAGGCTATCTGTAAATTAGGTTTAAGAGCGAAAATCCTCACTCACATCAGATGTCACATGGATGACGCCAAGGTTGCTGTCGAAACTGGTGTTGACGGTGTTGATGTTGTTATTGGTACATCCCAATTCTTGAGAAAATATTCTCATGGAAAGGACATGAACTACATCGCCAAATCTGCCGTTGAAGTCATTGAGTACGTCAAATCGAAGGGTATTGAGATTAGATTTTCTTCCGAAGACTCTTTTAGATCTGACTTGGTTGATTTATTGAACATTTACAGAACAGTTGACAAGATAGGTGTTAATAGAGTGGGTATTGCTGACACTGTTGGTTGTGCAAATCCCAGGCAGGTCTATGAGTTGGTCAGGACCTTGAAATCAGTTGTCAATTGCGAAATTGAATGTCACTTCCATAATGATACTGGATGCGCCATTGCGAACGCATACACAGCTTTGGAGGCGGGTGCGAAGCTTGTCGATGTTTCCGTATTAGGTATAGGTGAGAGAAATGGTATCACCCCCTTAGGTGGGTTGATGGCCAGAATGATCGCTGCCGACAGAGACTATGTTATTTCTAAATACAAGTTGCACAAGTTGAGAGATATAGAAAATTTGGTAGCGGAAGCTGTGCAAGTAAACATCCCGTTCAATAATCCTATCACTGGTTTTTGTGCTTTCACTCACAAGGCAGGGATTCATGCCAAAGCCATCTTGGCCAATCCTTCTACCTATGAGATTTTGAATCCTTCAGACTTTGGTTTGACTAGATACATTCATTTTGCTAACAGACTCACTGGTTGGAACGCTATAAAATCAAGAGTTGATCAACTCAATTTACATTTATCTGATGTACAATGCAAAGAGGTGACTGAAAAAATTAAGTCATTGGGTGATGTGAGGCCTCTCACCATTGATGATGTCGATTCTATTATCAAGGAATTTCATGCTGACTTATCCATTCCAGTTATCAGACCAGCTAGTGAAGCAGATGGCGACCAAAGATTAGATGGCCCTGATCCTAAAAAATCTAAGCCTGAATAATTGCGATAAGCATTAATGAATATATGAAAGTGCTCTATGTATCGAAGTATTTCTCTACATATACTACGGCATCTATTTCAATGAATGAAATTACACATTATATTATTATACTTATAAAGTAATATAGTATCATGCGGTACGGTTACTGGACATTGACTCTTCATCTCTTGCGTCAGATTCGTATTCAAGAGCATCATCTTCGTCACTCTGTTCTTCTGTATTATGCCTTACTTTTGGTTTTCTTTGGAAATCCTTTATATGAGCTTTGTTCAACGCATCAGTAAAATTGAAAAACGTTGATTTCCTCCTCACTTTTTGTTGATCGTCAGACGACTCGACTCCGCAAGATAGCTCCTCGTCTCTCAAAAATTCGATATTGGGTGATGCATTATTCGCATTCAATTTTCCGTCCTTCTTCTGTATTACAATTTTCGAAACATAATCTCGATACTTGATATCCAATAACTTTTTTATAGAGTTTTCAACCTTTTCGGGCACGTCGTAAGGTAAAGGTGAATCCTTTGAAGCTCTAAATAAAGTAACATTGGTTGTGTGTTCATTTTCCATTCTAAAAAAAACCCAGATAAACCTTCTTAAACACTCTGCTAGAGCAACACAGAAACTGGTAACCGCCAGTTGCTGTATTTGATTTGTGAAAAATGCATAAAATATCCACTGGAACCTCAATACTACATCCACTATTATAGCACTGTAATAATAAATTGGCTTTTTAAAAATAAGATTGTCCCGCAACAAGAAATGCTTCGACCCTGGCTGTAATAAAGACCAGTCCATAACGATGTCCCAAGCAGATGTATAAATGGAATTAATAGAAGCAAAAACAATGAAGGCAACCCTATTGCGTTGAATTCTATCAATGCGATACACGCTGAGTAAGCAATAGTACAATGTGGAAATAGAATATTTTAACATATTGGCTAAATGTGGAAACCAATCCCCCGAATCCATATAACGTCTGACACATTGCAAAAAACGCCAGATACTTGGCAAACTGCTGAAGAATCCCATTGATCTTGACTTTGATGAGCCACACATGCTTCTTCTTGAAGAAGCATTTTCATCGAGTAAACCATCCCAATGATGGGCATAAAGACAGAAAAAAAATGAAATGTTCCCCATGGAGTAGGTGAGTGAACATAGAATATCACCTAAAAAGAAGTCTCTGAATTCGACAGGATAGAAGCCAGAAAGTAATATTCGCCACAAAGCAACCTGAAGCCATCTCCTAGAAGAGTAGTAAAGCTGCTTCCCTGGCCACAAGAATATGATTAGCACAACTCCAAAGTAGATCCAGGGCCAATAGTGTGAAGGAAAATCGTGAGGCCAAAAATTATTAAAGCTAAACCAAGCAATAAGCGACAAAAAGGCTAATCCAAAGGCAGGGAGTAAACTATACTGCTTAAAATTTAGCGCGCTGGCTAGATTGACTTCAAAGATAAACCTGTAATTTATTCTGAAAACTTCAAAAATGTAAAGATTTAAACCCATAAGTAGCATAATAAGGTTAACAAGGAAAAAACCTCCCCATATCTGAAGTAAGAATTTTCCTTCGGGAAGTGTATGATCTAAAGTGTCTCTAAGAGCCACATATAATGCAAGAACGAATAATGGAATTGAAATACCTAAGAATATTCCTACTCCAAACAGAGACGCATAATATGTTCGTCTTTTCAGCTCTGAATCGCTAAGTGCATAGGCGATACTTTTAAGTTTTTCCAATGAGTGTTTCTTATCGGTAGTTCCATTTTCGAAAAATATTATATAAATTTCCTCTGCTTGTGAAATTAACTTATCTAATGTATCGCTGGTATTGAAGAAAGATTGTTCATCTATTTTGTTCATGTACTGTTTTGAGATCGAAGAAGACATGGCTTTATCGAACTTCTTCGTAATCTTGCGAAATGCCGTCCTGTTCAATATTCTATAGGATCTCAAGAGCGATAATGCTCGATAATGTTCTAAGAGAGCAACTTTTAGTTGTCTTTTTGCTGATAAATATGGGACTCCGAAATGCTTACGTTTAGACTCATAATCCCTTTTAAAAGTCTTTCGTAATACACTTCCGTCACTCTTTGGGTTTACGCCCGTTGTCCTAATGTACGGTGTTTGATACTGGAAACATGAAGATATCTCATCAGAGATATTCGAAGCTGTTTCAGCCACATTCAAGTTTCCCGAGTGGTCGTTATCATTGGTCGCACTAGATTCGGTCCTTTCTAAGTCCAGTTGCACGTTAGCAAAGGAACCATCATAATTATTTATTTCAGCACTCTTTTTATTTAAGAATGTCGTAGATGGTAGCGATGGTAGCTCAAACTTGTTTAAATAATTGATTGTTCTTGAAACTTTCGAAGCGAAACTGTTGATATTATTGTAAACGACGTCAGGATGAGTCTTTGAATCAAAAACGGCGCCTTTTTTCTGCTCCTTCAAATGCTTGTGAAAGACTACTCGATGTTCTCTCAACTGGTAAAATTGATCTTGGAGAATCAAAAATCTCTCGTAGAGGTCCCGCTCCTTTTGTACATAGAAAGACTCCACTTTGTCCAACTCCGAATCGAGCCACTCCCGGAACCGTGTAATCTCTGACTCCAAGCTCTTCTCATCCTTGGATTGTAAGGAACCAAAGAAAGAAGCTTTGCCCGATGGCTTCTGGTCCTTTTTCGTTTGCTTTCCATCCACTTGAGATTTGCTTGATTGTTCTTCGTTGGTTTCAAGCTGGTATTCGGGGACATTACTAGTTTTCACTGGCCCTAGGAGTGGTGTCCTATCATTCGCTTTGTCTGTGCTATTACGGCCTGTATTTTTTTGTTCCTCTAGGATTACTGTTAATTTCTTGATGAGTTTCTTACCATTTTTATAATCCACATATAACGGTTTCCACTCAGGGATTGAGCCCTCATTCAAAGATTCTCCAAATTTCATCTATGTTCATGAAACTTATTACACCTAACGGGCCGTTCAAGTGTTGTAAGGAGGAAGCTGTAAACCTATCAAGATGATGCCTTAATTAATTACTATCAATTTCGCGCCCATGGGTCTTCGCTATTTCCATTCTCTTTGAGAGCCATGTGCTTTCTCATTTACAGAAGAGGCTCAAGAAATCCGGTATCAATAGCCAGTAGCAGAAAGTCTACTTGCAACAACTGCTCGGCTTAGAAGAATAAGGCTATCTTTCTATCTACTTTTATATTGCTGTCTAGAGTGATACTACAAGAAATTGCGAATTTTCCATAATTATACAAAATATCATGATTTGTCTGAGGACTTAATCTGACAAGTGACAGACTTGTCAAAACCAAGTCATTTAGAAGAAAAGTGTAGAATAACATTAACTCAGTATATACATTATATAATCATAGATTGTCTAAATCTATCAATTTTCGTATTTCACATAGAGGGCATCGATGAAGTGCTGATGCTTAATGCCAGGATACTTAGCATGTCTGAACCCATCGACAGCTTCATGCACGCTCCACCCAAGTCTCTCAATCAAGTAGCAGCATATAAGGTAACCCGTTCTATTGAATCCGTAGTGGCAGTGGACAGCTACTAGTGGGTTTTCTACTTGACTAGATGCTAGGATGTCGTCCAAGAGCAGAATGAATTTCCTAACTGCTATCTGATCAGGCACCACCTTCGAGACAGTGGCACACTTGTAATATTTGATGTGTTTGAAAGATTTAGGACTATAGGGAGGGATGTCAGCAGAGATATCTACTATCGCAATCAAAGTACCCTTGGGTATGGTCTCCGAGGCGACAGTCACATTTTCTTGCGAATAAAATTTTGCTTCCAACAAAGCAGGCGAGTGCTGCGAATCACTCTCCCGCAAAGTTTTCATGCCTAGCAAAGGTGCCACTTCTTTTCCGTTTCGGCGGGTAATATTGGAAGAGATGGGGTCAAGCTTTAGCCACTTCATCTCATTCTTGAGCCCCCATTTATCACCTGAAATCTCTGCTTTGAGCTTCAAAACCCAAGCGGGTGACAAGTTGAGTTTTTCTGGAAATTTCTGCTCAATATGGTTGAGAACGACACCGCTCACAAACTCAGGCTTCGAAAGTAACAAAGAATGACCGGCATTGCTTATTTCGATAGCTGAACTGACTTTTCGGTTATAGTAATCTGTCAAGAAATCATCTAGTTCTTTAATTGTTTTTGGAGGTGTTACAAGATCAGAGTCTCCTACTATCAATAGTGTCCTCTGGAAATGGTTATTGCTGTTTCCATCATTAAAGTTTTTCGTAGTAGTCACGAACTCCGAATAAGTCGCCTTCTTAAAACCTTTCACGTATTTCAATATAATATCGGAATCGATATCTAAGTTCCATCTGAATTGCCGAAGCTTGATATATAAATCATTGACATACTTTTGTTCGTTTTCTCCCGATGAAAAATTTGTTTTAGATAGTTGACGAAACACACTTCGACTTTCCAAACCTTCTAACCTGTCCCATATTCTAAAAGAATTGAAAACCCATGGAAATAAATTAAAGACTTTGAATAAACTTAAGCGAGATGTACTAACGTCTATGTCGTGATGCTGCAAATCATTATGAAGTGAAGGGGGAGACAACAAGATTAAACCCTCGATCCTTTTTGTTGGAAGTTTAGTACCAACCTTGATGCACAAGTGTGTGCCCATGGAGTGGCCGACGAAAAGTATCTTCTTATTAGCAGGTATGTATTGTTCAATAAATCGTAAAATAATCTGAACAATGCTCCGCGTACCAAAATCCTCCAGCGACAAGTTTTTGATACTGTTTGATATCTGTGCTTTTTCCTCATCAGAGAACGTAGTCAACATAATTTTATCGGGACTAAATTTCGCCTTGGAATTGCCGAAGCCAGGAAGATCTATAGCGAAAATCTCCAGACACTGCGCCAACAACTCAAGCAAAGGCTCGAACTGAGACATCTGCCCCCCGAGACCATGAATAAACACCAATACAGGCGAATCTTCAAGTTCTTTTGCAACACTCACTTTGCTGCAGTTCTCAGTGTTATTTTTGGCAAAGTCAATCAATGGGTGTGGGATATGTATACTGCTCAAACAAACGTGGTCCACCGTAACTTGCCTTTCATTTTTAAGGTCTATCTTGCAGACCTTTGCATACTTTGAAACGAGGCCACAGTCGTTGGGCTCCGTAGAATAGACGATCTTCTCAAACTCATTCGAATAGCCTAGGAACTGAATTTTGAAATACTCATAAAGCTTCTTAATAAGCGTATTAGTCTTCTGAGATTGTACATGTGCCAATTTTAAAATTCGATTGAATGACATGTCCAGTAAGGACAGGACAGAACCGTCTAGTAATGCAGCCCTCGAGTCGTAATCATTTTCTTCGTCTGACAGCATGTTGAACATGTAAGCCCTATTTCGATTTTAATTCTTAGATAAAAGTGATGAGGGAGACTATGGTATATTTGACAAGTCACGACTTTACTTAAGAGTCTTGAACATTACGGAACCTTCTACATACTTTTTTCCCAGTGATTCAGCTTCATAACGAGAAAAGCTATTCAGACTCAAGGCATAGAAGTGTATAATGGCCTCAACGAGGAGATTGAGCTTAGGCGATGTCAGCGAATCGTTTGAAGATTTAGATAATTCTTTGGATGAGGCCTTGAACAATGCATCAAATAATTTGTTTAACTACACTCAAAGTCATAACAATTCACGGAATAACTCACAAGGATCAGTGGGCGCCATACCTCTAAGTAATATTAGTCCGGAAATGAGACACAGCAGAAACATACTGATGGATAGAATAGATGATAATTTGCCATTGATGGGTGGGCAATCATATCGAGGGCGTCACTCGTATTCATCGTCGACGTCTTCGTTCCAGACCGCAGCAAGAGAGGTTAAACAGCAGTCGGGAAGAATAGGCCGTAAATTCGCAGATTTTTTTAGGGGCAAGAAAAGAAGCATATTCTTAGATGGGGAAAGTGGCGCTGAGGAAAGACCCAGTATTGAGCCGTTGGGAGCGGCCACAAGCATACAAATTGAAGAAGACAGATTCATCACGCCGAGAGGCCACGGTCCCAGGGGAAACGAGAAAAGCCTTTCAAATGCCATTTCGAACGCCAAATACAATGCTTTTACTTTTATTCCAGTGATTCTCTATGAACAATTCAAGTTCTTTTTCAATCTATACTTTCTTCTCGTTGCACTTTCTCAGATAATACCTCAGTTGAGGATAGGGTATCTTTCCTCATACATAGTTCCATTGACTTTTGTTTTGACGGTAACCATGATGAAGGAAGCTGGTGATGATATCGCGAGACGGCGTCGTGACAAAGAACAAAACAACGAGTTATATGAAGTTCTTAATAGACTGCCCTTATCTATGTCATATGAGCCTCGGTTAATTGCATCCAAGGACTTGAAAGTTGGCGACATTGTCAGGCTACATAAAAACACAAGAATACCCGCAGACATGATATTACTCCAGACTTCAGATAATACGGGTGAAGCGTTCATCAAAACAGACCAATTAGATGGTGAGACTGATTGGAAGCTACGAATAGCCAGCAATGTGACACAAGTGATAGAAGATTTAGAACAGCTCATAAATAGCTTTTCACTTATCGTGAGCAAACCGACGAAGTCCATCCATTCATTCCTGGGTAAATTAGTTTACAGTCCCTCTCAGTTTGCTGATTCTAACACTTATAATGTCCCGAAGGAGACGTTTCCGCTTTCTATAGATCAGACATTATGGACTAACACAGTATTGGCGCTGGGTACCGCGCTAGGCATAATTATATACACAGGGGTGGAGACAAGACAGCAAATGAACTCTACGAAGTCCGGAGTGAAGGTAGGACTTTTGGAGTTCGAAATAAATGCGTTGTCTAAAATCCTATGCATAGTTGTGTTTGTTTTATCCTTAACATTAGTTATTTGCAATGGATGGCCATTGAAATCTACTTGGTATATTGATGTGTTGAGATTCTTAATATTGTTTCTGACAATTATACCGGTCTCTCTTCGAGTGAATTTAGACTTGGCTAAATCTGTGTATGCATCTCAGATCCAAAATGATAGGGAGATTCCTAATACCATCGTAAGGACGTCTACTATACCCGAAGATCTAGGACGTATCGAATACTTATTATCTGATAAAACAGGAACGTTGACCCAAAATGATATGGAGTTGAAAAAACTTCATTTGGGGATGGTAAGTTATGCTGGAGATTCATTGGATATTGTTGCTGACTATATCACGAATCTTATCAATCTAATGGAGCTGGCAGCGCATCAAAAGGGAAATGGCTACTCTAAGAAGCGTGATTTGAATGGGAGGGTATGCGACTTAGTTCTCACCTTGGCTATTTGTCACAATGTGACACCTACCTATGAGGATGAAGAGGATAAGACTAACGTTTTGTATCAGGCGGCATCGCCCGATGAGATTGCACTTGTTCAGTTTACTGAGCTGGTGGGTCTCAAGCTACACAAGAGGGATCGACATTCATTGTCATTAATGCACATGGCTACCAATCAGGTATTGGAGTTCAAAATACTCTACATGTTCCCCTTTAGCTCAGACACGAAGAGAATGGGTATAATCGTAAAAGACGTTAGCAGAAATGAGGTGTGGTTTATGCAGAAGGGAGCAGACACAGTAATGACGAGTATTGTTAATAGCAATGACTGGCTAGACGAGGAAACGAGTAATATGGCCCGCGAAGGATTACGTACGTTGGTTGTTGGTCGTAAGCGCCTTACGGCCAGCATATTGAAGGAATTTGAGGCCAAATACCAGGAGGCGTGCCTCTCATTGCATGACAGAGATGCTGCCGTACAGAGAGTAATTAGCTATTACCTCGAGAAAGACTTGGAACTCCAGGGACTCACCGGTGTTGAAGATAAGCTTCAAAAAGACGTAAAGACATCGATTGAATTGCTTCGTAACGCTGGCGTCAAAATATGGATGCTCACAGGTGATAAGGTTGAGACAGCCAAATGTGTGGCGATCAACGCAAAGATAATATCGCGCGGTCAATACATCCATCAGATCACCAAAGCTCATAGTGCTGAGTATGCTCTTAGTCACTTGGAAGTCTTGCGTAGTAACCGCAATTCGTGTTTACTTATTGATGGCGAGTCTCTTGCACTCTTCACTAAATACCACCGTGAGGAGTTCTTTGAAATCGTTCTTCAGTTGCCCGCAGTCATTGCATGCCGTTGCCTGCCACAACAAAAGGCTGATGTAGCACTTGCCATCAGAGAAATTACAGGTAAGCGTGTGTGCTGTATAGGAGATGGAGGTAACGACGTCAGTATGATACAATGCGCTGATGTAGGTGTGGGTATAGTGGGTAAGGAAGGTAAGCAGGCGTCACTTGCTGCCGATTTTAGTGTCGACCAGTTCTGCTATCTCTTGAAATTATTGCTCTGGCACGGCCGTAACTCTTACAAAAGGTCAGCGAAACTTGCGCAGTTTGTCATCCACCGTGGTTTGCTTATCTCGGTAGCTCAGGCCATCTACTCCATCGCCTCAAAGTTCGAGCCCCTCGCCTTATATCAGGGTTGGTTGATGGTGGGTTACTCCACCGTGTACACAATGGCCCCCGTCTTCCTGCTTACCTTAGACTGTGACATTCAGGAAAAGCTCACTCGTGTTTACCCTGAACTCTATCGTGAGCTTACGTTGGGCCGTTCACTCTCCTATCGAACCTTCTTCATGTGGGTCTTCATATCGCTTTTCCAGGGCTCTGTTATCCAGTTATTCTCCCAAGGCTTCCATTCACTTGCTCCTACTGCTTTTACCACCATGGTTTCCTTGTCGTTCTCTGCTCTTGTGTACAACGAACTTATCATGGTCGCTCTCCAGATCAACAAGTGGAACCGGACCATGCTGGCTACCCTTATTGTCACTTTTTTGATATACGTGGGTTCGATCCCACTCCTCGGAGAGTATTTTAATTTGGAATACGTTGCGTCACTTCTGTATCTTTGGCAGACAGCGGTGATACTAGCCGTAGCGCTCTTCCCGGTCTGGGCAGCGCAGGCCATTAATCGCCGTCTCCGCCCCCCCAGCTACGCTAAGGTGCAGCAAGATTAATCAACTAACCAATTTGCCGCCGCTGTCGTTACCTGTTGCAAGTGCCAACATTGTCGTCCCTGGTAGTGTGTCGTTTACTATTGCTCGTTTAGCTGCCAGTATAGGTCATTTGTCGGCTAGTGTTTTGCGGCCAACGCCTCCGATCAGCGCATTGTTGGGCTCCCCGTCGCATAGCAGTCACCACGCGCTCACCACGCGTCGCACCTCGTTCCTTGGGGTGCCACGTCTCTTAGTCGCTGCTCCCCTCGCGAACTGCTCAGGTGACCATACAGTGGCTGCCTACTACTCCCGGTGACAGCCGGTTTTTGCTGCGCTGCGATTACGTAAGAATCAGCCAATTGTTGCAAAACCAAGTGGGTCCACTATTGTACCACAATTGGTATGTGGCGCTTCAGATAGCGATCGTATAGCACTATACGACGAAGAAGGCATATATAAAGCTGAGGAACGGATCAAACCAAGATCGAACTACAACGTTTTATATTGAATATAAACAACAGCATACTATAAGCTTATACGTGGAGCAGAAACTTTATCCATTAATTTTGCTCAGCATAGTTTACCATAACAGTGTTTTGATTAGGCTATTTTGAGGGATAGCTTTCAAAACATACCAATTGTTCATACTAGAAGGATACAAGAGTCGGTTTCGGCTGCAGCTATATAACGGCAGACAGAGCAGACCAGAAGATAAAGGAGTAGCGTGGTATACGGCCCAAGCCACTGCGAGGAAACATTGTACTTTCAACACATTATAATTGGAGCTAACAGCGCAAAATATGTACCGAACAACTATAGGAGCTGGGAGAACAGGACGTGCCGGGTCAGTGTTAGTATTGGCGTACATCTCGTTGTCAACCACAGTACCTTTTATGCTTTCATACAAAGGGACGCTTGACCGTGGGCTAGAAGGCACGATCAAGGGCACGATCCACGCGAGGTCGCTTTTTAGGATCTAGGGGGCCTGGTGCTTCTGAGGTCTCATGAGAAGCGCTGTGGCGGTGCGCTTTTAGACATGTTATATGTTTGGAAGGTAGGGGATCACCCCTTGATCTAGACATGACACCTTTTCAATTTCTTCTTCGTTCGTATCTTTCGTTCATATAATACTCGTTTCAATCAACAATAACAAGCACAATATTATTAGATTCTTACTCGCCTGGGATGATGGCGTACATCGTTGTAGGTTCATGTAGATTTATGCTATGTACACGTTTTGATGGCGTAGAAAGTACTTAAATAATATATAACATCACAGGACCTTCATTGTTAATCCTTGTCATTATGACTTGATCCAGTGAGCGCCTTCCACTAACTGGCTGGGCGAAAGCAGACCAGCAGCAGCTCCGAACACTTTGATTTTATCTGAAACTGACATGGTGCTATTTTCATGAATCAACTTCTGAGCGCGCTCCACACCGGGCAATTTCTCAGCAGCACTGCTCTCTGGGGCAGAAGGAATGCGTCCCCTTACGACTTCATTGATTCTTGTCCGTAACTTGTCGCTATCGATGTCGAGTGAGTAATTCGACTGTAACACGAATTTATTTCTGACAATACCCGGGCGAATAGTGTTAATGACATCGCGAGGAAGTTTATAGGGGTAGTTGGACTCGATCAAGACCTCCTTAGCTACAGAGGCTAGTCTCACAGAGGTGCTAGTACTCACTCCACTTACCTTACCGTAGAATAGGGAGCTAGCAGATAGTTGAGGCAGAAATGGCCCATAAGTAAGCTGCTTAGTGGCAACCTTCTGCTCCAGAGAACCACCCGGTGCAGCACGAGGGATAGAGAATCCAGAAGTCTTGCCCGCCTGGCCCGATCTTCCACGCTTAGCCCCTGTATTAACCCCGTCTCTCCTACTTTGGTCTCTCTTCCCCAGCTCCCCCAGAGCTTCGTCTCTAGGCGCCCTAGGCGTACGCCTGGCACCCCTAGCTCGTTTCTGACCTTGTCTGCGCTGTCTAGCTTCGCTCTCATCTTGAACGTTTGCTCCAGACCTCTGCACTCGCGCAGCGAGACGTCCACCAAAGAGTGGGTGGTCTGCGACTTTGACACCCTCACTCTTAACAGGTTCCTTAGCATTGTCACTCGCCTGCTTTCTGGCACCGCTGGAACTTCTGCTCTTTGTCTGCCCACCCCCTTCTTGGGAGCCTTCAGCTGGCCGCTTCGTTGTGCGGTCTTGTGCAAGTCTTTTCGTGGTGCTGTTGATGCGATCGATCCTCTTGAGTAAGTCAGACAAAAACATCGAGTCCTCACCACCGCCATGCACATGGCGGACGGCTGCAACCACGCGGCTGCACCCAGCTCCTCTGAATACCGTCTGTCTGAACATCACTGCACTAGCTGTTTCCTCGTCGTCTCCCAGACCGGTATTTTTTTTCACCTTCAACACCCAAGAGAATGTTAATCACACTACCACATAAACATACCATAATTCATGAATATGAGGCACATGATACTGCGCACCTGACAGGAGTCACTGGCCGCCGCTTACTACAGCTAGCGCACAGCACACAGGATGTGTTCATCCTGTAAACCATATGCCTGACATTATCAGGTGGTCAAAGGCACGTGACAACGGACTTAAACGTTCGACCTCGCGCCGGAAACCGCACGACCTCTCCGTCTCCTGCCGACAGTGGTTCCCCGGAGAAAAGGTGCCCCATAAGGCAGTCGATTACCCGCCGTCGAATTGGCCAATGAGCGCCGATTTTCATTCCACAAAGTTTTCCGAGTAGCTCGCACAGTTGTGGGTAACTTGGTTGGTTAGTAGAGTAATAGAAATACAGCGTTCAATTTAATAGAAATATAATTTTTCTTTTATTCGAGTTTAAAGATCTATTCTTTAATAACAAGTTACAATGTTGTCAGCTCGTCCAGTTTTACGTACTGCTGCTCGTTCAGCTGTTGCTGTTTCTAGATCATTGCGTATCGTATGTATTTATTTCAAGAGTGTCAATTAGTTGGAGGTAAATCGAGCTTTTTGGCAAATCAAGAATTGTGAATTGGGGGTGAAATACTGGGAAGGAATGGCCATTGGCACACGGGGATGGATTGGCAGCCAGTGCGTTATATGTGGACAGCTTAGTTGTCCAAGAGTTAGATTCTGGAAGAGGTGTAAGGAGACGGGAGGATCTGGCGGGTCGCTTGGAAAGCTACTCCGGACACGAAAATGGTGAAAAGTCGGGGACCGACCATGGCAGCAGTCCGGCAATTGGTTTTCTGGGCAGCGTCAATGGCACAGCGTGTCACTGCTGCTGTGATGGAGTGATGGATGGACCGTTTTGTCGCCGATCAAATTGGGATTCTGTCGGCCGATGGTTCGTGTTGTTTTCAGGCGACTTTTGGTCTTGATTCCTTTAGGAAATTGCCTCGATGTCTCCCTGTGCTGAATATAGTCACACGAGATGCATTCTAGGCACATGGCAATGCTCGTGGTTGGATTTAGTCGACGATTACTTGTTGGTGTGCTTGTGAACGCCTCCTTCCACCCAGCGCGAAATTTTTCAGAGTTTAGAATACTAACTTTTTTAGGCACGTCCACAAGTCGTTGCTCGCCGTTATGCTTCCGCTAAGGCTGCACCAACTGAAGTCTCCACCATCTTGGAAGAGAGAATCAGAGGTGTTTCCGAAGAAGCCAACTTGGACGAGACCGGAAGAGTTTTGTCTGTTGGGTATGTATAAAATTTCCGGCTGTATTAGTTCTCAGGGTACTTCGTTTAGTTCCGCTGTATGAAAGTCCACCTACTACAGGCCAACCCCCGAGGAGTGCAGGGATTTAATAGAGCCAGCAGTATTATGTATCGGCTTTGTTATACCCTGCAGATGACCAAGGAAAGTTTTACCGTTAATGGACGCATGCAGTAGAATAATTGAGAGCTTTGTGGATGAGAGAATAAACTCTGGAACAAGTACTAACAAACATATAGTGATGGTATTGCCCGTGTTTACGGTTTGAACAATTGTCAAGCCGAAGAATTGATCGAGTTCTCCTCTGGTGTTAAGGGTATGGCTTTGAACTTGGAAGCCGGTCAAGTTGGTATTGTCTTGTTCGGTTCTGACGCTTTGGTCAAGGAAGGTGAGACAGTCAAGAGAACTGGTAAGATTGTCGATGTCCCAACTGGTCCAGAATTATTGGGACGTGTTGTCGACGGTTTGGGTAACCCAATTGACGGCAAGGGACCATTGAACGCCTCCTCATCCTCCCAAGCTCAAGTCAAGGCTCCAGGTATCTTGCCAAGAAGATCTGTCCACGAGCCAATGCAAACCGGTTTGAAGTCGGTTGACGCTTTGGTTCCAGTCGGTAGAGGTCAAAGAGAATTGATCATTGGTGACCGTCAAACTGGTAAAACCGCTGTCGCTATGGACGCCATCTTGAACCAAAAGAGATGGAACGACGGTAACGACGAGAAGAAGAAGTTGTACTGTGTTTACGTCGCTGTTGGTCAAAAGAGATCTACAGTCGCTCAATTGGTCCAAACTTTGGAACAAGCTGATGCTATGAAGTACTCTGTCGTCGTTGCAGCTACTGCATCCGAGGCAGCTCCTCTTCAATACTTGGCTCCTTTCACTGCTTGCTCTATCGGTGAGTGGTTCAGAGACAACGGTAGACATGCATTGATTGTCTATGATGACTTGTCGAAGCAAGCTGTGGCTTACCGTCAATTGTCTTTGTTGTTGAGACGTCCTCCTGGTCGTGAAGCTTACCCTGGTGATGTTTTCTACTTGCACTCCAGATTATTGGAGAGAGCTGCTAAGATGTCTGAGGAGCACGGTGCTGGTTCTTTGACCGCTTTGCCAATCATTGAGACCCAAGGTGGTGATGTCTCTGCTTATATTCCAACCAACGTTATTTCTATTACTGATGGTCAAATTTTCTTGGAGGCTGAATTGTTCTACAAGGGTATCAGACCAGCTATCAATGTCGGTTTGTCCGTCTCCCGTGTCGGTTCTGCCGCTCAGGTTAAGGCCATGAAGCAAGTTGCAGGTTCTTTGAAGTTGTTCTTGGCTCAATACAGAGAAGTTGCTGCTTTCGCTCAATTCGGTTCCGATTTGGATCCTTCCACCAAGCAAACCTTGAACAGAGGTGAGAGATTGACCAACTTGTTGAAGCAGAAGCAATCTTCTCCTATGGCTGCTGAAGAAATGGTTCCTGTCATTTTCGCTGGTGTTAACGGTTTCTTGGATGAGATTGCCGTTGACAGATTGGCTGAGTTCGAGGAAGCATACTTGTCTCACTTGAAGACTAACGAGCCTGAGTTGATTGAGGCTGTTCGTGAGAAGGGTGAATTCAGCAAGGAACAATTAGACAAGTTGAGATCAGTCACCGAGTCTTTCGTCGCTTCTTTCTAAGTTTATAAATTAGATTTATAAGATTCCTCTTTATCATTAAAGGATGACTAGACTAAGAAGAGACGAATAGTGAACTGGTCCCTGTTGAGCATTGTTTTGATTTATTATATACGTTTCTGAAAAAATAAAAGTATGTATTTTGGATCGTCGCGATTAAATAGTCCCTTTAGCCTCACTTCAGAGGTGTATAGGGTATAGTACTGCCGTAGCATTGATCACACTGGTCTTCATTATAGTTTTGTTGTGTTGGATGGCAGGTGGCAGGTGGCTACTTTTTGGCTAGAGGTTTAGTTGAGAACCTACTCTTACGGTCAGGAATTGTCGTGCAGGAAACATGTCAAACATTGTTTTGGTATCTACTCGACCAACAGATCTACATAATATTTACGATCGTGGTAGAAAGTTAGGGGATAACTCGCGTTCGATGTCTGGGCTGTTTGAAAAAAAGGTCAATATCATCCGGGATAAACCAGAGATTGAGGGTCTGGGCAACTCGAAACTTGGCCAGGATGAGGTGACTTCCAATGAGGTCGCAGACAAAGTGTTCGAAGCAGATTTAAATTACTTGTTGGGAGATGTAGGCGAACAGCCTGGAGAAGAGGTATATTACTCTCCAGAATATGAAATTGATGTTTTGAGGCCCATGGAATTGAATAATGACCGACGAAAAAAGACCAAGAAGAGTAAAGCCCAGTTGAAAGTTACGTACGACGAGATCACCAGAGACTTGGAGGAAGTAACATTAGGCGAGGACTTACCAGACAAGAAGAAGAATGCCAGAAAAGCAAGGAAACCAAAAAATAATAAACCTGAGAGCAACGGACACTTTAATGATGCTCTGCACGTTGGAAGTTTGCCAGATAAATTATTCAAAGATGTTGAAATACTTGAACAACTGCCAAAGAGTAAGAAACTGAAACAAAAAAAGACCTCGATAGAAACCAATAAACCTAAGCTTAAAAGGTCAGAGGCCACTCAAAAGAAATCCAAGAAGGCTAAAGGTGCTGTAGGTAGGGATTCTGAGGAAGCTAGCGTGAAAGGTACCAAGTTGCAAAAAGACGATGTAAATGGAGCCTTGAAACAGAAGAAAAGAACTCGGTCGAAAAAATTTTCCAAGTCAAAGAAAGATGCAGCATTACTATTTGAGTCTCCTTCAGATGATGATGAACTATTCCGTTTAATGGACGAAGCTGATAGCGATTTCCTCGAGTTTATTGATGAGCTTGAAGTAGCGTTAGATTCGGATTCGTCCAGTAGACACTTTGTAGGAAAGCCCAAAGGCGAACAAAAACAGAAGAAAAGGAACAATAAGAAGGAAAACACAGGTGGAGTTACAGAGTCTGATGACGAAAAAGATATGAAGAAGAAAAAAAAGAAGCTGAAGAAGAAGAACGACAGGCGTAAAGACAAAAAGCTTTCTACTGAAGCCCAAAAATTAGATATCCTATTGGAAATGGCTAGCCCTCATCAAGCTGAGTCGCACGCCACTCTGAAGTCATCACAAAAAGTTATCCTGAGTGGAATACAGAACGAGAAAGAGGAAATTGTAGAAAAGGCAATAAATGATTATGGTAGTGATAGAGACGGAAAAGAAAAAGACAAAAGAATCATTGCGGAAAATAATAATAGTAACGCTTCAACTTCTTCTTCGAACTCCAATTCACCTTTTGAAATACTGTTACGCCCTGTGAAGAAGCTGAAGAACAAGAGTTTTCCTGATTCATTACCTCCATTGGATCCAATAAAGACGATCATTGGTCTAACACAAAAGCTGATTTTGAAATTAGATCTTTCTGACGTGAAAATCAAAACTATATTATCGTCATCTTCCCTTTCTAAGCTAGCTAACAATGCGTTATCATTTGTCACCAGAACTTCAGACAGTTTTTTCCGGAATTTTAATTTTCAAAAGGGATTTTTCAAATTATGCATTGAAGTTGCATTGATTGAATCTGTAGGCTTCAAGAATGTCGCAAAGTTACAACCAGACTTGATAAAGACTTTGGAACAAATTCCGGAGCTCACGTTAGACACAACACATACCAAACATACACCTTCTAGTAAGCAGATACACAAAAATGTTTTTGATTACTCTGTCCTAGCATATTTGGGCCATATATTAATTTGGGCCTCGCACTGTCAAAAATTAAATAATACTTCATCGTTTTTCAGCACCTTTGATTTAAATTATACATCGAAAGTAATAGAAAATCATATCGGTGGACACCATTTATGGGATAGACTAAGGAGGGACAAAGAAAATATCAACTCAAAAAGATGGAAACATTTAATTAAGTTCAGACAAACGTTCTTATACGAGGAAGATAAATTTGTTCTTATCCTTCGGTTCATGCTTCATGAGAAATACTCTGCATGCTATTAATTTACTAACTGAATTGTTTCACCACAACTTAGATAAATCCTAAAGGGAAGACATTTCGCTATAAATCAAGATTTAACATTGGAATGAGATACATTCATAAACCCAATTTTCCTATGTCTATCTACTTCATATATTATCAATGCTTAACTAACAACATATCATAGGCTTTTTTAGAAGCCAATATGACGACGAGGGTCATATATAAGGTAAGCCTTAAAGTTTGCGCGCCCAGCCATAGATAGTCAGTTATTATAGCCATTTTCTCTGAGCCACCTTGCTACTCTGTCGGAGTCACGTTTAGCCCAAAAGGCCTTTGTAGTAATGATATCTAACGACCGAGCCAACGCCTGGTCATAACCCTTAGTATTTTTCTTTTCGAAGAATAATTGGACCTCCGACTTTTGCTCGAACGTAGTAAAACCTGAAGTCGACACCATCACGATGGTACCCAACATAGATAAACCAGAAGGGAATGCTTTATGAATATCATCCCATTCCTTACTGAGCCAATGCCATAATTTTTCAACACCAACGCTATGCATCCTCAATGATATAAGCGGGATGTATATATTCTGTGGTTTGAGAAATTCAGTATTCAATAGCTCGTTTATCAAGCGATCCAAGATTTCAGGATCTCTGAACATACCTAAGGCTCTCAAAGCTGTAAGCTTCTCTTCTTCCTCATTAGAATTCTGGTAAATATCCAATAATTGAGAATATTCCTTTTCCCCACCATACTTTGCGATCGAGCCAAATATGGAAACCTTCAAGTTAGGATGGATTGTACTCTTGTTTCCTGCGACAAAACCATCAAAAGCCTTTCTGGCATATTCCAAAACTTTTTTGTGACCAGAATCTACCGCAGCAGCAAACAAAGAACTCTTGAGCTCTTGTGTTGAATCATCATCATCACCTTTTATTTCCCACCCAACACTCTTCAACTTTTTGTCAATCAATTCGAGAACAAAGTTATCAAGAGCCTTATTAATAATCTCACTTTCAAAAAGAAAGGCAGCCTTTATAGCTTTAATACGAGAAAATATTTGAGCCCATATGACGTAGTTATTTTCATCTTTCCATAATTTCACCAAGTTAAGCAAGTCCATTGTTGTGATATATCCAGAAGATGCTAAGGATCCAGCATCGGCAACTAATCCAGTTCTGTCTTCGACAGACAACTTTCCTTCAAGACCAGCTTTGCCCAATTTAATCCAGCGCTCAGGCTCATATACAACACGATAAATTCCTGCCTGATTAGCATTTAGTTTGAAGAAATCATCCTTTATAGGGAGCTTAATTTTATCTGATTTGGAATGGAACACAATAGAGTTGTCCACACCTTCCGAAGTTCTAATATCCAAGAATACTGGGAATACGACTTGGTCTTCTTCTGGCTTGACGTCATTAGTAGCCAAGAAACGTTTTTGAGAAATATTGATTTCGTTATTACCGGTCTCCTTCACTTGAATAACAGGAAATCCGGTCTTCTTGGTCCATACTTCCATGACAGACACAACATCTTTCCCACTGACATCGCTGAGTGCTTTCCATAAATCCAAAGTTTTCGTATTTCCCCATTTATGTACTTTCAAATATTTTGCGATACCTTTGATAAAAGTGTCTTCTCCTAACCAGCTCGCTACCATTTTCAACACAGAAGAACCCTTGGCATATGAAATGGAGTCAAATATTTGATTAATCTCATCGGCTCTTTGAACTGGAACTTCAATTGGGTGGGAGGATCTCAAAGCATCTAATGACAACGCATCCTGCAAAGTTACAGAGACATATGATTCCCACACTTTCCATTCTGGAAATAAAGTATCACAGGCGTACCATGACATCCAGGTTGCGAAACCTTCGTTAAGCCATAAGCCGTCCCAGAAGTCCATTGTTACCAAGTTACCAAACCATTGGTGTGCCAATTCGTGCATCACAACTTCCGACACTCTCTTCCTAATTCCAATGTTTGCCGACTTCGGGTCAATAAGAACGTCAACAGTTCTAAAGGTTATTAATCCGAAATTTTCCATAGCACCGGCCGCAAAATCGTGAATTGCTACCAAGTCACATTTAGGAAGAGGATAAGGGATGTCGAATTTCTCATCAAAGAACTTCAAAGATTTAGCAGCCAAATCAGCAGAGTAGTGACCTAAGTGCTCCGACCCAGGCGTAGAGTACACTCTTATGGGTACACGATAATCGTTGTTCTCAATGTACTTGAGGTCTCCCACAATAAATGCTACCAAATACGTGGACATCAAGGGCGTGGTGTTGAATGCAACCAACTTTCTGTCGTTATCCAAGACAGTAGTGGATTTCGTATCCATGTTGGACAATGCTACCAAGTCCTTTTGCGTGATCAAGCTGATGTCAAAGGTAGCCTTTAACGCAGGTTCGTCGAAGGAGGGAAAGGCTCTTCTGCAATCGGTAGCCTCGAATTGGGTAGTTGCCAAATATTTCTTCTTCCCGTCCTCTATGTAAGAAGATCGGTAGAATCCGGCCATTTTGTCGTTCAATTCACCAGTGAAGTCAATGTAAAGTTTCGCCGTCTTGCCTGCTACCAACTTATCATCGAACTTGAAAGTTACTATTTGCTTTTCTTTATCATAATTGATCTCCTTGGCTTCAAAAGCTTCGATCTTAGCACTGTGGACCTCTATATCTAAGGAATTCAACGTAACATAGTCGCTTTCCTCATTAACTTGCAAATCAATCTCTTCCTGACCTTTAAATTTGAATGTCTCAAAGTTAGGCTCTAACACTAACTTGTAGTGAAGAGGCTTGACATTAGTAGGTAATACTTCCCTACCCTGGGTGTTTGTTTGTGAATTGTCAGTGTAGTTTGCTTTTTGACACATATCTGCTTTATTTTCTGAAACCATATATTTGGTCCTACTTTATATATGCTCAGTACCGTGCCGCGCAATGCCATACTTTGACAGGCACGAGATCTCTACATGTAACTGGTGTCACGACAAATTACAGCATTAGTCATATACTATATACAAGGTAATGGGGATGTGATACTCTGACTAATTGGCATTGGGGATGTAAGTCTCTGCTATGGGCTATATCGAGGAAGTGAAAAATTAGAACTATTAATATCCATTTTTCGCCAACCAACGCTGGAGACTTGTTGCTTCATTGCTAGACAAGATGATCTTCATTGAGATAGTATCAAGGGACTGGGAAAGTGCCTGGTCAAAGCCTTTCTGGTCTTTGTAGGCAAAGAAGTCTTCTACCATTTTTTTTTGTTCGGGTAAAGTGAAGCCTGACGTAGATATCTGGACAATGTACCTCATTATGGGGAGTCCAGGAGGAAATTGGCGTAGCAATGCACTCCATTCCCGGTTGAGCCAACTCCACATGATTTCAATTCCATTTTTATGAGTTCTAAGACCCGAAAGGGGAATGTGTATATCTTGCAGCTTTACTAAAGACCGGTCCATGAGCAATGCAGAGAACTCGTCGAGGATCTTTGGGTCTGTAATTTTCCCAATACTCGTCAAGGCAGCAAGTTTTTCAATCTCCGAGTCTGGGTTTCTAGCTATACCCAAGAGCAGCTCGTAGGTTTCTCTATTGCCAAATCTTGCAACAGTACCAAACACAGTATTCCTCAAGTTAGGATGAATGGCCTGCTTGTCGCCCAGAAGATACCTAGCGAAACATTCTTGCGAGTAGGTGATAGCATTTTCCATGCCTGCATTCGAAGCAGCAGAGAATATCACGCTCTTGAGCTCCTGTGTAGATTCATTGTCGGTGGGACAAATGTTCCAACCAATTCTGGCTATCACGCTGCTAAGCAATTCAACCATAAAAGCGTCAATACCTTCATTTATCCTAGGATCACTAAAAATGAAGGCAGACTTTATACCAGTCAAATTACTTATAATTTGTTCCCATACAACATAACTTTCTTCATTCTTCCATAATTTTACCAAATTGAAATAACTCTCTGGATGAACATATCCAGAGATTGCTAGTGACCCTGCATCGGCTACTAAACCAGCTCTATCTTCAACAGAAAGTTTTCCATCAGTACCATCTCGTCCAAGTTTCATCCATCTTTCAGCTTCGTAGGATACGCGATATATCCCGGAGTGGTTAGCATTAAATTTGTAAAAATCATCGCTAGTAGGCAATTGAATTGTTTCGTACCGTGAATTCAAAACGAGTTGCTTGTTTATGCCCTTGGATGTCTTTAAATCAAGGAATATAGGAAAAATAGTTTCGTCCTCTGTTTTCTTTACGTCATTCGTAGATATGAATCGATTTTGCGTGAGTCTCAATTTATTGTCACCAAGCTCTTCTACCTTCAACAATGGGAACCCAACCTTTTTCGTCCATGTGTCCATGACATCAGTGACGTTTTTGCCACTGACTTCGTTGAGCGCAAGCCAGAGATCCGAATTCTTCGTATTACCCCATTTGTGTCTTTTCAAATAGTTAGACACTCCCTTGATGAAAACATCCTCTCCGATCCAGTTTGTTATCATCTTTAATAGAGAAGACCCTTTGGAATATGAAATTGCGTCGAATATTTGATCAATTTGGTCTTCTCTTACTATAGGAACTTCAATTGGATGAGAGGATCTCAATGAGTCTAATGACAAAGCACGCTGCAACGTGTCAGAGACATATGATTCCCACACTTTCCATTCTGGAAATAAAGTATCACAGGCGTACCATGACATCCAGGTTGCAAAACCTTCGTTAAGCCATAGTCCATCCCAGTATTCCATTGTAACTAAATTTCCAAACCATTGGTGTGCTAATTCGTGAATTACAACTTCCGAAACTCTTTTCTTCACTGCAAGAGTGACATTTTCTTCATCTAACAATAGGTCTACAGTCCTAAAGGTTATTAGTCCGAAATTTTCCATAGCACCGGCCGCAAAATCGTGAATTGCTACCAAGTCACATTTAGGAAGAGGATAAGGGATGTCGAATTTCTCATCAAAGAACTTCAAAGATTTAGCAGCCAAATCAGCAGAGTAGTGACCTAAGTGCTCCGACCCAGGCGTAGAGTACACTCTTATGGGTACACGATAATCGTTGTTCTCAATGTACTTGAGGTCTCCCACAATAAATGCTACCAAATACGTGGACATCAAGGGCGTGGTGTTGAATGCAACCAACTTTCTGTCGTTATCCAAGACAGTAGTGGATTTCGTATCCATGTTGGACAATGCTACCAAGTCCTTTTGCGTGATCAAGCTGATGTCAAAGGTAGCCTTTAACGCAGGTTCGTCGAAGGAGGGAAAGGCTCTTCTGCAATCGGTAGCCTCGAATTGGGTAGTTGCCAAATATTTCTTCTTCCCGTCCTCTATGTAAGAAGATCGGTAGAATCCGGCCATTTTGTCATTCAAGATACCGGAAAACTTAATGTCCAACTTTGCACAGTCACCAGGTGTTAGCGGAGTTGTCAAATGGAATGTTGCAGTCTGTTTTTCGGTATCAAAATCAACTTTCTTAATCTCATCTCCATTTAAGCTTATGTCATTTAGCGTGAGTTCTAGGCAATTTAATGTGATGCTATGACTAGCTTCTTTAACTTCGAGATCTATCTTTGCATGTCCATTAAACGTAAAAGTATCAAAACTAGGTTCTAACGTAACATCGTAATGAAAAGGTTTTACATTCGTAGGTAAAACTTCTCTCTTGCTGTTCAGAATTTTAGATCTTGATCGATCTACCAGCTCTGTCGTCATGAATCTTCTATTGATATGTTGCAGAACTCTGTTCTTGAACCTTGATCTTAGATTGAAAAATGAGGAGTTGCAAGGGTACCTAGAAAGGCTCTTCAGAGAACCACCACATGCCACCTGCGCAGAAAAGAGTGGACGGCAAAGACTAGAAGCTCCAACACCTCTCAAGAAGTGAGGATATGGCTTCACCGTAGAGCGTAACATAGAAGAGAGTAACATGAGTAATTTTTATTTTCATGTATGTATACATCGCAGTTAAAAGAGTCTAACTAATGAACTTATACACACCAAGAAGATATTGACAAATACTAGTTACTATCCTCTATGTGTCGAGCTACTCAATATTTATTATGATATGTATTTCAAAATTTGACATTTGAATGGGTTTTATTGTTCTCTTGATGACCAATTGGGAAGTAAAAGTATAGCTATCATCATAAAGCCATAGACATTAACCTAAACCTATGCTGTGCGCTCAATTATATGAATACCGCTGTCACTTTCTACAAGATCGCTGAGCTCACCTACATGCATGTTGAAGGCAGCATCTTCGAAAGCAGGTTGCATTTGCCCTCTTCCAAAGAACCCCAAATCACCTCCTTGAGAGTGTGACGAGCAATCACTTTCGGTGCTCAGAAGCTCAGAGAGAGTAGTTTCGCCTTTTAAGATTTTGTCTCGGTATTGTTTCATGAGGATGATGGCTTCATCTCTACTTCGAGTTATGCCGTCTGGTGACTTCCATGACTTAGGACGCCTTGATTGAGCATGCTTGATAAGTAAATGTGAAGCACGCACTTTACCATCTTCTTGAACTACTGGCCTCTTACCATTGGAGTTGAATCTCTCTAAATACTTCTTCAACTTATCCGTGTCTGTTCCAAATGGGGGTTCCCAAGATGACTCTTTTGTGCTTTGTTTTAGAAAGTACTCTGTATTGTGAGTACGTGATACCCTTATAGTCCACCCCGGTGGCAAACCTGTTTCTGCGATTGACATTATCTGAAAACTCTATATTTATTTGGTCGATTCTAAGCAATATAAATTATAAATAAATTAATGACTTTGATGACGCTGGGCTGGGAGAGGATAAAATTACACAAAATCATCGTTAAATTACTGACGGGCCGTTTAAAAGTGTACTTTTGGATGTTATAGACTATAATCAGTAAATCGGGTCATCCAAGGACAGACTCAAGCACTCCTGGAAGCGATGGCTTGCTTCACTTTAGCGTACACTTCGTCAACGGGTTGATCACAGTGAATCTTTACCACTTTTCCTGATTTTTCAAAGTAGTCGATAACGGGCATGGATGTATCAATAAAAGTGGCAAATCTCTTACGAATGCTCTCTATGTTATCATCAGCTCTTCCACTTGTCTTGCCTCGTTCCAAGAGTCTGCGCAACATAACTTCCTCGGGACATTCGAAGAACAAAGTAAACTTGGAATTGGCAATCTGTTCCTCGAACGTCAACGCCTGGTCCATCTTTCTAGGAAACCCATCCACGAGGAAACGTTTCTGTCCGTTGTTATAATTCTCTTTGATAGCACGGTCAAGGAGGCTTATAGTAACCTCTTGTGGCACAATTTTACCTTCTTTGATGTACAGCGCAATAAGCTCTCCGTACTTCGAGCCCTCTCGTTTCTGCTCTTCACGTAGCAAATCACCGGCAGACAAGTGTACGAATCCCTGCTCTTTCACAAGTTTAGCGCATTGTGTTCCTTTTCCAGACCCTGGACCGCCTAGCACAAATATCACCGAAATTGCACCATCTGGGAACGATCTTTTGACCAATGGTGGATCGAGTGAAGACTTTGGATTCTCCTTCTCATAGAAAATATTGAATAGCGTGGTACCAACTACCAATGCACCCAATCCTACTATAATTTTTCCCTTGGAATTCCCCTGATCGGAGCTGCCAGTGCTGTAGCTAGCACGAGTTAGGTACGTTGGTTTTTTGACCATTCTTCGGGAAATCATCGCCCGTGACATGCCAAAGGTATTTTTCGTTGCAGAGAATTTGAACATCCTTACACACTCTAACTTGTCTTTCAACCGGTTGGCCTACTTTTACTCGTAGTCTTTAATTGTAGGTGTAAACAAAATCGGACATTTTTCTTCCAAGACGTGGTGCGTATCGAGACAGTATACATTGCAATCCTGGTAATGAAAATTAGATCCTTTAGAGCGGCAAAATCCAGTATATTTACGTATGGCTGAACCAATATATACCTATTTACTGTAGCTGACTAAGGCCTGGTCGTTATATCTCAAGTATTTACCGTTCAAGGATTTATCCCAGCCTTTCAATGCAAGGTTCACATAAATAGTGGCAGGAACCTCAGGCGGTAAGAGTTCGTTATTGTTGTGTAAGCTTACGAAATGTTTATGGGCATCTGGTGCCATACCGGAACTAAATTCCTCTCTGATCTGCTTTTGCATCGATGTGTCAACCACACCAGGTGCAACAGAGATGGCATTCATGTTACTATCTTCAGCAACTACAGATTGAATCAAATGGTTCAATGCAGCCTTAGACGAGCCATAGGCACCCCAGCCATTGTACGACTTTGTAGATGCGCCAGACAGGACGGCGACGATATTGCCTTTTGTCTTCAGCAAAGGGGCGTATGCCTGGTGGATCAAATCCACAACCGCAAAGAAATTGATGTCAAAAAGTCGTCTCCACCGATCAGCGTCAGCGTCTTTAACTGGGGCAACAGGGTCAAGCACACCGGCATTGGCTATGATCGAGTTAATTTGCCCAAATTTCGACAATGCAAGGTCAATAGCCCTCAGATTGGTGTCTTTGTGGGAGACATCCCCGGAAACAATTCCAACTCTGTCCTCACCATACTTGTCTTGCAACGCACGGAGTTTATCTTCGGATCTGGATACAGCAATAAGCTTGTTTTCCAGATCTTTGTTCAAAAATATTTCTGCAATGGTGAGACCAATTCCTACTGTGTTAGAATCTCGCAGCTAACGGCTAGTGGGCAACATAGAGGTTTTTCAGGAATAGCACACATCTCAATTTACTCTCGGAACACATGGTAGAGGCCCAGGACATATATACTTACCTCTCGAGGCGCCTGTAAGAATACTGACGTGAACCATTTTTATGTTAGTACTTCTTGCTACGGAAGATGGTCCGTACCAAGCCTTATATATTACGCAAATAACACAAAAGTGGTATAATAAATCATTTCTTCGGATCTTCGATTATCGACGACCAAGTATTCCGGACGAAGAAGGGCAATGAACATAAACCCGGAGACGGCAAAGGATACTCTTTGTAAGAACATTTTGATATATGGATATTGCAAATACGAAAATAGAGGATGTGCCTTTAATCATAATAAACCATCTACCAGCGTTCCAACGTCACAGGGGAGCAACACCACTACAAGCAATCCCAGTAACAGCAATACAATAAGTAATAACAGCATAGGCAATTCGGAAAGTCGAAAAAAGTTTAATCTAAGCACGCCATCTTTTAGGCCATCAAGTATGCAAGGTGCCACGGGTAAGTTCAGCAGTGCCTCGCCCAAACTCAAGGATATACCAGCGTTTGTTCCATCTAGCGGGATAAACGGATCTGATGGTAGCGCCTCTGCGTACGAGTCGATGGGACATGATACGATTGGGTCCACGAAAAAATTCAATGCATCGACTCCATCGTTTACACCGTCCAATCAATACATGCATGCGTCAGAGCCTCTTTCAGCCTCACATATGGTTCAGCCTCTGATGAGTAAAACTCTGCTAAATGGTCAGACGAACGTTTACTTGCCTGGTGCTATTGGTTCCACTCAACTGACCCCTTCAATTCCGCAGGCGCCTTCTTCAGCAGACTTATTCTATCAGCAACCATCGACATCCTACCCGCTACAGTATTATCTATATGCCCCGGCGCCTCCACCACGTTTAACGATGCCTCTTCCACCACATGAAACTAATGCAAGTCTGATGTTCATACCTAATGACTTAAGAGAAACCTTACAGAAGAAAAACGAAGCCACACTACAGACCCTCCCACGGTCGACTTTACCTCAGTCTGTGGGAATTTTTCATTCGCTTGTGCCAATCGACTCTACATTCGGGAATGTATCCAAGGTTTACGGTGTACCTAGCGCTGTATTTAAGGTGTTCTCTAATGTGGACGGAAACCCTTACATATTAATAAAGATTGACAACCATTCCTTAATAAGAATCACAAATGAGCTTCCATTCAGGACTATAAAAAAGTGGAAATCTGTAAAGTCGGCAAATGTAGTTCAACTACAGGATGCTTTTACTAGTGCCGCGTTTGGTGGTTCAAATACCTCTTTAATGGTCGCTTATGACTATTTTCCCAACTCAAATACTCTCACAGAACAGCACATCAGCAGGAAGCTAGGTAGTAAGTTGGAGTTGATTACGGAGGACCTATTATGGTGCTACATGATAGAGCTATCGAATGCTTTAACTGCTATACACGGAAAAGGACTCGCAGCAAGGTCATCATTGGACCTCACGAAGATTATCGTGACCAACAAAAACCGCATCAGACTTTCAGGAGTCGCAATAAGTGATATATTGAACTACGAGAAAGATGATGCTGAGATCCGGCAGAAAGGTCTCACAGTCATGATTTCAGAGTGGCAGCAGCAAGACATTGCGAAGTTTGGAGAGATCATTTTGGACTTGGCTGCTTTGACATTGCCTGTAGGACTAAGAAGCAGTGACAAGCAAACAGTCATTACAAACTTGCAAAACTCCTCTACAGTGCAGTTTTCGGATGAGTTTATCGTTACCCTCAGGGCACTAATCACAAGCACAAATGACATAAACACTTTCGTCAAGGAACACCTTTCACTTAAGCTCTTGCTGTTTGCCAACAATCTAGAGGACAGTAGCGACTTCATGGAGTCACAGCTATCCACAGAGCTTGAAAACGCTCGTCTAGTCCGCCTCTGTGCCAAACTTAACTTCATCATCGACAGACCAGAGTTCGAAGATGACCCTGAGTGGCAGCAAAACGGCCCAAAGCACATAATCAAACTCTTCAGAGACTACGTCTTCTTCCAGTACGATGAATTCGGGAACCCAGTTTGTGACTTATCCCGAGTCCTCACAAATCTAAACAAGTTAGACGCCGCCATCGATGAGCAATTTTTACTTGTCACGAGAGATGAAAAAAACTGTATCATTGTGAGTTATAAAGAAATCAGAGATATCATTGACTCAGTATTCAGATCTCTTACAAGTCATTGATTCATACCATTCCTCTTTTTATTACTCATTCTTATAATATTCTTGTCTATTATCACGTTAAACTACTAAATATGACTACCCTGTAAATTGAGTCATTCCCGGCCTCCGATTATGAGTAATAAGCTAATCACGTTTTTCGCATCCACATATAAATATGTTTCGCAATCCGCCTATCAGTGTTGAAAATGATAAGATAATATATATACATAAGATATATATGTATATATATATTATTATACACATACTATTCTGAAGGCATCAATCAAGACTTTGGTATACTTTTTGCATATTTTTTTGGGGTGTTTTTATTATTAGCGGATTATTGAATTGCATCGTCAAATTTGGATTTTTTCTTTTGAGAAGGGTTGGAATCATCATATTAGTTGTTTTATTCAAGTAGCACATTCAAGGGGACGGTTTACCGTACATTAGTATAGAGATAAGGACCAAGTAGTGGAATCTGCTGGCTTTTTTACTGCTTTGTTTTTCAAGAGTATTGGAGATTGCTATTTTTTAGGTGCAGATAGGCACCAGTATTGTCAGTTAGACAGTTATCACCTATACGCGTTTCCAAGAACGTTTATCATTTTTACTCTTTCTACTTCCATACAGTTTTTTGTCAGGTTGCTTCAGCTGGATATTGTGGCAACCATGAACTGATTGTATTTCTTTCATTTTTAAAGGTCTTGAGGTGGCTAGCTGGTTCCGAGAACAGAGCTACCTGAAGGATAAAAAGAAATAGGTCAAGCTACCTATTTTCAGAAAAGTATAAAAAAAGGAATAAGAATGAATTCTAGTGGTTTGGTGGACGAGTATATCTCTACTCCGGAAACTACTTATTCTAAAGACCATAACTCTTCTCCCATATTTACCGAGAAGGAGAGAGTGATCTATTCACCAAACAATTTCAAATATTACAATGATCACCTCAACAAACATCAATTCAACATGATTCTTATAAACTCCTCGATAAATTTGTTGAAACTTCTTTACCCAGACTTGGACGAGAAGAAGCTGAACTTGCGTTTTTTCATGATTGAATTGTTGAGAAGATCAAAAACTACCATCCAATCGTTGCAAATCGCATGTTATTATTTGGTAAAAATATATAGAGGAAATAACACTAAACCAACGATGTGTCCTAAAAAAATGTTTTTAGGTGTGGTCATCATTGCCTCTAAATTTAATCAGGATGCTAATTACTCATTCAGAACTTGGTTAAGGATTTGTGGCTGCGGTGGAAATTCGGCCGGACAGGATTTCGACGTTCAGACATTGAGGAAAATTGAAAGAGATTGCTTGCAACTTCTTGAGTACCGTTGTTATATCAACAACATGACCTACGAAAACTGGTGCAATATGCTTCTTATCTTTGGATATGACTTCATCAAATTGCATAAGGTGTTTGACAGTGAAATAATCTGGGATTCTGACTGTAAGATCATTCAGTCGAAGTTGTTCAAATGGAGCAAGTTCTTGAGCAAGTTTAATATCGGTGTGTTGGAGTCTACCAAGATACGGTTTTCAGACTATTATATTAGTCAAATTGGACATAAGGTCTTGTTTCATTCTGAAAGCTTGAGCGTGTCTTCATTATTTGGTAGCAAGAGGTTGTTTGATGAAGATATTGATGCCTCTTTGAAAAAATCTAGAGTCTATTAGTTGAAATGTATAGCATTAATACAAGAGGAACGATTAAATTCCCTGATGCCTGCCAAATAAAAATAGTAGCATATGATGCGAAGAAGCATTATTCAAACATATATTACCAATATTATCAACATCTATATACATAAAGACATCCATCATTTCCCCACACTCCTTTTACGTTCTCCAATGGCATAAATCCTTCATTCTGTAATGATTGACTATTAATGGGCGTGCCATCATTTGAGTAAGAGATTACTTTTCCAATATTATAACCCCTGATATAAATTGTTCCTTCATTATTTTTTTCACCAACCAATTTAATTTCAAGCGATTGAAAAATGCAGCCGTAGGATAGCAAGTCTTTTTTGGGTTCAAATACCCTATAGTCATAAAAGTCGGTGAGAACAACTGGACCAGCTAGGTTTGGATATCCAAACTCTGAAATAATTCTAGCTCCTAACAAAGACCTGTATTCATTCAACTGGAAAGAGTTTAGTGTCGGTTTATCGGTTATCAGTTTGTGAATGTACATCAAGCGTAAGCTTGTGTTATTTGTTGTGAAGAACTTGCCTCTTGACAAGAGCTTCAATGACTGTTTAAACTTGAACGTCATGAACATACCTAAACTACTAGTCAAAGAACCTACTGGTAACTCTTTCGATAATTCTCTTTCGTGGATGGACACAACAGTTGGCTTATACTGCTGGATATTGTGCCACGACGAGTCATCCGTTATATTAATGTGGGTATTCGTAACAAAACAAGCAATTATTTTCACAAAATTGGCCAAAATTTCCTCTGAGGATGGCTTGGAAAGAACGCACAAGAATTTGTCATTGTTGCTTAACACTTCTGATAAAGGCAAGTGCTTAATTGTTGATGCAATACCGCTCACTAAGTTTGCCTGAGTGAAGATGACTCTTTTGAGCATTTTAGGACCTACTCTAGTGACAAACTCCAAAGCTATGCCCCTGTCTTTCTGGCTGCTATACTCATTTGTAAAGTACGCGATTTCCTTAGCTTCACTTACCACCAGAGATATGGAGTTCTGTACTCTAGACTCCACAAATAGCACTTTCTCGGACAGAAACCGGCTTTCCTGCTCCTTGCTGATGATATGTAGGTCAATATCGTCAAAAATTGGCTTGTCACTGTAGAAACACACTGTGGTCTGAGTGATGAGGCATGCCACCAAAACGATGAACACGTCCAAGTTCTTCATAAACAACTCGCCACTGATGCCCAACTTCTTGACCTTATTGTCCTGTAAGTACTGAGAAAACTTGCAGACACGGCCATTGATATCGAAAACACCCATGCTCCTGCCATTGACCGTAATTTCATGTTTCTCTCGTTTATTACCATTGACAAGTAGCTCCCACAAGTCGCAAAAATTGCCATTCCTCAACTTATAGTGGTCATATCTGATGTCTAATCCCACTCGCAAGCCCGTAGGATGATCCAACTTATTCGACTTGTAGATGGCTGATTCTCCTGGCTTCTTGGTTGCGTCAACAATGGACTGTTGGTTCAAATATGCTTCATTCACATCTTTCGATGCGTCAACATAGAAGTTGTACAAAAAATTCAAGGCAAAAAGGACAATCACCGTAACAATTAAACTTGAGTCCACCATGGTTAAGTCTCTGTACTTTCTATATATTCATAATTTTACTCATAAGTAAAATATTGGAACTCCTAGATTCGGTCTATTAATACTTCTATAATTTCACGACTGAAAATGTATATACGCATTAATGGAGTGGATTTTCAATTTTCAACTAAAAAGTCACCAGACGTGTCATATAGGTTTATGAGGGGCCATATAGACAAGAAGTAACCTAGGAGGATGTTTTTATTATTTCCCAAATTAAGAAGTATCCATCATGTTTTTTTGGTGCTCTTATCGTTATGGTGTTTAATATTTTTTTACCATGAGAGATATGTCCCATATAGAACAGCACATAAATGCAGATGGCCCGAGCTAAACCAGAGCGACAACACGACTAACGTCATGCTTGTAGCAGACCCTCAGCTCATAGATAACCACACATATCCAGGCAGAAACTCTTTACTTTTGGATATTTCAAAGCATACGGCGGATGCCTACCTACGCAAGAACTACAAATTCATGACTGAGGTGATGAAACCAGACTACATTTTCTTTCTTGGAGACTACTTGGATAACGGCCGGGGGTCAAGTAATGAGTACTTTATCAATGAGCTCCTGCGGTTCGAGCGTGTATTCGCTCAGGAGGACTACAAACGAGGAGAAAACATCTGGTTGAATCTCCCCGGGAACCACGACATAGGTTTTGGAGACATGGTGGTAGAAACGGCCCGGGAACGGTTCTATAATCATTTTGGTGCACCAAACACCATAGTCACGATAGAAGGGGTGGACTTTATTATCCTAGACACGATCTCGTTGTCTTCGTCGAAGCCAGAGGTGAATGGGAGGGCCAGAGCGTTTGTGGACGAAACCTTCAGCAGCAAGACCAAGGAGAGGCCACGCGTGCTATTGACACACGTCCCGTTGTTTCGGGACACAGAAAAGGACACATGTGGCCCGCACAGAGAAAGCCCTATCTTCCACACCTCTGCTGGGTACCAGTACCAACTGGCTTTGGATCCCGGTCTCACGGCAGAGCTCCTCGAGAAGATACAGCCAGACATAGTGTTCTCGGGCGACGACCACGACTACTGCGATACAATGCACTCGTCGGTCGACCCCCACGTCAGAGAAATCACCGTCAAGTCCATCAGCATGGCCATGGGAGTATGGTACCCGGCAGTCCAAGTCTTGTCATTTGCATCAGCTGCAAAAAACTCTCGTACCCCCACATCCCTAATATACCAGTCACATTTATGCTACTTACCTACTCCGTACGTTAATATCGCTGCATACGTTACTATGGCCGTAATCTCCGGCCTCATCATCCTATACTTTGACGTCAAGCAAAAGTCCCCTAGGTATGGCTATTCCGTCCTTCCACTCTCGGCATCCACCCAATCTGAATCAACTACCTCAAAGAAGATCTCGAAGTTCTTGAAAGACCAAGATGAAGGCTACATATCATCAACCTCTCTACCAGCTTACACTGCGACTTCCTCTTTGACGAATGATGTTCCGTTTTTTGTTCTTTTCAAGTACAAATTTCTCTCTTTCTTGAAAAAGTGGAACATATACGGCTTTTTGAAACATCTGTTGCTTATGGCTACCTTCGTCATCTTCATATACTACGTAGGCTTTTATTTAACGATATAAGAAGTTTAACAATTTTTCACTTCTAATTGCTGCGAATTACTGTGTAGATTCAAATGCGGATAGCTAAGGGACACTTAAAACGACCACATTTGAAAAAATGGTGGACTTCAATTAATAAAGAATTAAACGACCTTTCGAAGGAAAACTAGGAGTACGGGTCTCTGGACTGGTACCGTAGTACACATACTGATATTCAAAGCTATAGTTTTCGAGGAAAAGGAACCAATTTGTTGCTGAAAAATGGGCTGCACGGCGAGTCTCCCTGAGTCGGACGAATTTGACCCCTTCTTGCAGGACAAGAAGATAAACGATGCTATTGAACAAAGGCTTCGAATGAACAAGCAAAGTGAGAAGGGCCAGATAAAGCTTTTGCTTCTTGGGGCAGGCGAAAGTGGTAAATCGACAGTGTTGAAGCAGTTGAAGCTTCTCCATAAAGGGGGATTCACACAGCAGGAAAGGATGCAATACGCACAGATCATCTGGGTAGACATGATACAATCAATGAAGATCTTGATTCTCCAGGCCAGGAAGCTAGGCATTCCTTTGGAGTGCGATCAGGCTGATAGTCCACTTATCCCCTACAAGCAGATCGTACTCCGGTCCAATGCGTTGGATCAGATCGACACCGGTGTCGCAGGAGGCACCAACTTCTTGAATGACTACGTGCTAAAGTACAGCGAGGGCCACAAGACCAAGCGGAAGCTCAGCAGCACTGGTGTGGCCAGTGGGTCTTTCTGGGAGGAGCAGAGCCCGTACCCTACTACCGAGCAGCCTATTGATGAAGAATCGGACATCGGCCAGATAACAATAGGGCTCTCCGACATGCCGAACTCAACCCGGCTTGGCAATGGACATCAAGCTCCTAGCAAATTTCAGGTAGCTGAGGCCATCCACAAACTATGGGAGCTTGACTCGGGCATTAGAAGGTGCTACGACAGGTCAAATGAGTTTCAATTAGAATCTAGTGTCACATATTACTTCCAAAACATCCTCAAGTTTGCGGATCCTAACTATATCTGCAGTGACATGGATATTCTCAATGGAAGAATCAAAACCACTGGAATTACGGAAACGAACTTCAACATTAATTCCATTAAGTTCAAAGTACTTGATGCTGGTGGGCAACGACTGGAGCGTAAGAAGTGGATACACTGCTTCGAAAATATAACCGCCGTGCTCTTCGTATTGGCTATTTCAGAGTACGATCAAATGCTTTTTGAAGATGAGAGAGTAAACCGAATGCACGAGTCTATAATTCTATTTGATACGCTTTGTAACTGCAAATGGTTCTTGAATACCCCCTTTATTTTATTCTTGAACAAGATTGACATCTTCCAGTACAAATTGCCAAGATCGCCTTTGAAGAGGTATTTCCCTGGCTATACTGGCAAAGCAGATGATGTGGACGAGGCAATCAAATTTTTTGAGAAACTATTTCTCAATTTAAACAGAACAAATAAGCCCATCTACGTCCATCGAACATGCGCAACTGATACAAAATCCATGACATTTGTCTTGAGTGCCGTCACAGACCTAATTATTCAGCAAAACTTGAAGAAAAGCGGTATAATATAGCTAATAGTTAGTCACTAATCTGTTTATGGATTGGTCTTGTTGGAGTCAATAGACCTCATGCGCCGTGTATTACGTTCAATTTATGGCATTATCTCCATTTTTTAATCTAAGTATATATTTTGTACAAATATATGAATGCTGTACTATGTAATGAAGCATCTGCTCAATCAAATATACTTCTAGAAGTGACAACAACATCAACATCAAATATAAACAATAAAAAACAACTGATCAAACCTATTATTTGAGCAACTCCTAGCTTATAAAACAAGACGAGAGGTCATCTATCTTCCCAAGGTCTCATTCCCTAATACATTCGTCAGTTATAAAACTTTCACTATTTTCAATTATATTTGTCATGAGAAATAGTTAGCAAAGACGCCCCGCTTACCATCTCATCATGGCCATTTCATTTCTCCAGCGGTTGTAGTCGAGCAAAGCTTCAATTTGACCAGTACCAGAAACAACAATATCTCTGTCCCATAATGCGTTGTTAGCCCATGCTTTAACATCCTTGGTTGTAATAGCATCAATGTTCTGGAACGCTTCAGTCAAAGACTTTCTGTAGCCAACAAGCAAAATCTTATTAGCAATGTCAGAAGCAATAGCCTTTGTAGAGTCCAATTCTCTCAACAAAGCAGTCTTAACAGCAGCCTTACCACGGGCGACTTCTGCGTCTGTGATAGAGATGGACAATCTGTTCCACTCCTTTAAGGTGAAATGCACAAATTCATCAAGTCTCTCGATGTTAGAAACTTCAGCATTGAATCCCCATAAACCAGTGTCGGAATATGAGTTGGAGAAGTGTGTGTACTTGTCGACAATGTTGTACTCTTGAACTATAGAAGCCAACTTAGGGCTAGAAAAGAGAGATTGGGTCTGGTTGTGGTCAAAGTTACCAAATATAGCAGAGGCAACCTTAGCAACGTAGTATGCGGGAGAGTTAACACCTTCACCTTCAGCAGCAATGGAAACGTAGGCCTTTGGCATAGTGTCGTCTCTCATTCTGACCTCGGAACCTAAGAAGGAAGCTGGCTTGATAGCAGGCTTCAAACCATTTGGTAGCTGTAAGCCTGCAGACTCGAGGGCATCAACCAATTTGTTGTGGTCAAAGTTACCGGAGGCAGCGATGACAACATTTGGGCCAACTAAGTGCTTTTCCAACAAACGAACGGAGTCCTGGACCTGTAAATCAGTAACGATTTCGCTGGTGCCTAGGGTTGGTAATCCTAAGGAGTAACCTTGGAATGCAGAGGCGTTCAAATGCTCTAAAACCATCTTGTTTGGAGTAGCCTCAAGAGCATCTGCCTCAGCAATCACCTCGGCCTTAGCAGCATCAAAGTTGTCACTGACGAGAGAAGAGGAGTTCTTGACAATTTCAGCAAGCTTCTGGGCAGCAGCATCAATGTTCTCATTAGTAGTTTGAACTAAAAGACCGTTGGTTTCCTTACCGTTCTCGCTCGACAACAATAATCCATTTCCAGATCCACGGGCCAAAGCTTTGGATGTCAAAGCAGAGATACCATTGCTGTAAGTATGCTCTGATCTAGATCCAGCTCCAAACCATAATCCAACTGTAGCGCTATTTGCGTTGGGGTTGGTTTCTGACGCAACAGTGATTCCGTTGCCTAATGTAGTGTAAACTGTTTGGTTGTTGGCGGTGGAGACAAAACGGCAAGATGTTAATTTGCTGATGCCTGAACGTAATGCTCTTCCACGAATCATCCTAATTTACTATGCTTTTATTATCTTTTAAGTTTTAGGTGTTTTCTATGCCTATTCTATTGGTTTATTAAACCGTTACTTTTTCAATTCCTACTAACTTTGACTGGTTCTATCCAATGAGAGTCTCCGAATTATTAGTTAAGTTGTGCGCGACTCAAAAGTATCAACTAAATTTTTCAGCGTCCTCATACTGTCTACAACTACAAGTAAATGCACCTTGAACACCAACGTCGACAAACACGAGTAAGTGTTGTCAGCGGGAACATAAGGCGAAGAGGTGCTATAATACCTCTCCTGCCGGAACACGGGTTCAGTCGTATATATCTCGTAGAGACAAATGCGTTATCCATGAAATGCTAGGTCTTGGGTACACAGCTAGCATTGTACGGCGTGCTGTGTAAGACCGCTTTGGCAGCTGATGGGTCGACCCCCTCGGTGGGTACTTCGCAAGTCGGACAGAGTGTTTTGATAGTCGGCGAATTAATCGCGCACAGAAGGTTAGCTTGCGAGAACGATTTTTGTATGTGTGTGTTGTGAGAGTATTGTGTATGTCCACCCAGCCCATTGCGCAGAACCTTGAATGTCACTAGATGAGCGACATCCGCAGCCGCAAAAGCGCATCTTCCCGTGGCTGCATTTGCACAGGTTGCACTATGGCCAGCGACTGCACCACTCTCCGGGTGCAGTGCACCTTGGCCGCGAGACGGCCAGCTGGTGCCGCAGGTCGATGCTCTTCGACGATCCCGGCTGCCATATATACATAGCACCCTGAGCCACGTCTCCTATCAGTATTGCGCCTCACTAAAGATATCCGCCGTCTAGGCCGGTACTCATTTTGGCTGCGGGAGTGCGGCCTAGGCGCACCCTCAGGCAGGCGAGAAAAAAAAGTGCCCATCCGGCTGAATACAGCGGCACGCCTCGCTTTCTCTGTCTTGGGGGAATTATTCCCTGCCTACTGCGCCAGGCTTAGCGCTCACCATGAGGGGCAGCTGCGTTCAGTTCTTGGCCTGAGCCAATATTCTTAGCGCTGTACTCTGTACAGATGCAGTCGGACTTTGTTTTCTTGGTCAACACTCTTGCTTGGTTCTGCTGTCTTTTCGCAAATGCCGAGACATTTATGTTTGTTTGTGCCTCTCACCTGTAAACACATCGTGAAGCCATCAATCGACGAAAACAAAGAAAACAAAAAAAAAAAAATAATTCTGGTACGACACTGGGGAAATTGCGCGCTTTAAATATTCCTTCTGCCGCTAAACATCTTTACCGCCAAGTATATATATAAATTTACAACCACCTGCTTTTTCCCTTCGTTAATCTTTGCTCAAAAAATATTGATCAAGGCAATATAATTCAACGATAGCTTGAATCAAAAGATATAGGAGTTGGTGAGAAAAAGCTCCATATAAGACTCGAATATATAAATAAGAGGCACTCGTTCGTATATCAAGAAAATAAACAGAGCAGACTTTGGCGACTCTTTTTTATTTTGTTGTTTATTTGATACAAAACCGACTTCTGACCATAGGAAGAATCTAAGATACGTGGTACACGGTCTTCAGTCTTAGCCGGTTGCTTTCTTACGGTAATTTGCTCTTTTTTGGCTACCATTTTTATTTTGTTATTGAATTCGCTTGACCACTTTGATCTAATTACCAGGTTTCAAGCAGTGGTTTTGATACCCAGAGATTTCATTCAGTAAGAAAAAACAGCAAGTCATGCAGTTATTCGGTAGTTTATTGACTGCGGCAGCCTTTATTGGCTTGTCGCAAGCCATCGATCCTATTGAGGTCAAGGGAAACGCCTTCTTTGCAGGAGGTTCAAGATTCTACATGCGCGGTGTGGACTACCAGCCAGGTGGATCATCCAACTTGTATGATCCCTTGTCAGACCCCAAGACATGTGAGAGAGATATCAAGTATTTCAAGGACTTGGGCTTGAACACCATCAGAGTCTACTCTATCGACAACACGGCAGACCACGATGAGTGTATGGAGAAATTGGCTGACGCTGGTATTTACGCCCTTGTAGATGTCAACATTCCTGATGCTTCCATTTCGAGAGCAGACCCCGAATGCTCTTACAACACTATGTACTTGAACGAAGTTTTTGCTACCGTAAAGGCTATGGCCAAATACAATAATACATTGGGGTTCTTTGCTGGTAATGAAGTCATTAATGACGATAAGTCTACCGGTGCTGCTCCTTACGTGAAGGCTGTTGTTAGAGACATGAAGACTTTCATCAAGAACAGAAACTTACGTGCCATTCCTGTTGGATACTCCGCTGCCGATGTTGAAGAAAACAGAGTTCAAACTGCTCATTACTTTAACTGTGGAGATGATGAGATGGCAAGAGTTGATATGTTTGGTTTCAACGACTACTCCTGGTGTGGCCAATCATCCTTCACCCAAAGTGGTTACGATGATAAAGTGAAGGCCTTTGACAACTACTCTGTTCCTTTGTTCTTCTCCGAATTTGGTTGTGTAAAGGTTACTCCAAGGCCATTCACTGAGGTGGAGTCCATATACTCTGAAAAAATGACTTCGGTGTTTTCTGGTGGTTTGGTATATGAGTACTCGCAAGAAGGCAACAAATACGGTTTAGTTAAAATCTCAAGTGACAATACTTCAATCACGACGGACCAGGACTATGACAACTTAAAGTCAGAGCTTCAGAAAACTAAAAATCCACAAGGAGATGGCAACTACCATAGTGATTTGAAACAGTCCAACTGTCCTCCTAAAGGTGATAACTGGAATGCTACCAGCACCATTCCTGATACTCCTAAGGGTGCTTTGAAGTACATAAAGGCTAATGCTAATCCAAAGGGTAGCGGTTTTAAAGCTTCTACACAATGGGCATGTGTTGCCAAGGGTAATGATGTAGATGATTCAGGAAAGTACCTGAAAGCATCTGGATCTTCATCTACGTCTTCATCTTCAAACTCTTCCTCAAAATCCTCTTCCAAGTCTTCCAGTTCTTCTAGTGGAAAGAGCTCATCGAGTAAAAAGTCAGATGGTGCCAACCTTGAGGTAGGGCTTTTAGCTATAATGGCGTCTTTCATCGGTGGTGTGTTGCTTTGATTTGAATTACCCTCAAAAACATGGACGCAGTTTCTTCGCTAGGAATAAGTGATAAGTTTACGGAACTTTGTTTCTTATGTAGGACAATTCAGGACTATTAGTATGTTAATATATACATATTTATTTCGCGAATTGTAATATTTTTTATTACAGATTAACCTAACAAAATAGTTAGAAACTACGGACGGTGCTGAGTTATTTCAACCAATCTGCTTAATTCCGTGCATCATTTCTTCTTTATTGATGAGATGCCCAATGCTATCGATTTCCTCCAATAAAGTGTCAATATCGTAACACCAGGTGTTTAACAAATCGTTTATGTTTTCACTCTTATTGTTAGGTTGTTCGAACCTAACAATGCCCCTTGGTCTGTCTATCTTCGCAAATATGACACCCTTGTTCACCAAGTCGGACACATATGCCTCCAGCTTTTCTTCATTAACTTGCAACAAATACGCCAACCTCTCAAGTTTGATTAGCAGGTAGTATTTGTTCACTATGCGTAAGTTATGTTCAATACATCTATGTTGCAAGTTCTCGTAATTGATCTTGTTATCCTTGAAGATTGGTGATTTGTTGAAGTGCTCATCGCGATACAAGGACTCTATATTTGACCAATGTATTAACTCATTAGTGGTGAAAATCTCCAAAAGTTTGAAGATTTTGGAATCAACGTTCTTCTCGAACACAGGATTCCTTTTGACACGATTAATCAAGTCTACCTGGTGGTTGTCATAAGGAGTTAAAATGATGTAGTATATAGTAGAAACCAAGTGGCCTCTGTACTCTTCTTTATTTTCCTTTATAAGTGGAATCTCAATCAACTGTAACAAACTTTTCACTGTTGACAAGTAATCATTCTCAAAAGTACTGATCTCTAAGAGATATTTGAGATATATTGACTTATAAAGGTCAGCCTTGTCAAAATCTCTCAATGTCTTGATTAAGATTTTTCTACTTAAAATTTTAGCTTGATTGTAATCCCTTTTTTGCAAGTTCAATCTTATTTGCTCCAAGATGTATTCTATTTTGGTTTCAAAAGACATCATCGAATATGTCTCCACCTGCAAATCACATAGAATTTCAATAGCCTTATCCAAATCATCGTACTTCTCCAAGTAAATCTCAGATAACTTCTTGGATACAATTGCTCTTTCAACTTCCACAAAAATCTTCTTATCTGTGACCGTTCTAATTGCCTCTATCACCTTAACCTTAGTTTCTAGTTCTTGTTCCTTGTCATTGCTTAACGTGTCAAGCCTATCAATAATTTGTTGAAGAAAATATTGAATCGAGGTCTTGAGCTGTCCATGCTTCTTTGCTAAGGATATAATCAAATCACTCAAATAATCCCAGTCATTGTTGTTCAACAAAGTTTCTACGATTTTTGCCAAAACCCGTTTAGATGAAGTCAAATCTGAAGCCTGTCTAGTTTGTTTCTCCAATACTAAGTACTTGTCAATCGCCTCCCTATAATCTTTTATCTTCTCGATTATTGGAATTTGCTCATCTAGAGTGACTGTAAAGTCTTTTTCGGCTTTCAACGGATCCTCTCTCGACATATTATTGTATTATATTGTGTTAGACGTTAGTTATGAGGACATAGTCTTAGTTGAAAACGCTGGTGGCAATTAATCGTAGTAGTGCACAGTCCAAAATGATTTCATACGGTCTACAACAAGGTAATGACTCTATGAACAGCAGTGTCGACATAAGGTTACTGATAAAATATATTCATTATCTAAATAAAGGCCTGTTTGTGAAGTGATATTAAAACTGGATTTTCTTTACGTCAGCTACAAGTTTGCGAGATGACGGATAATTGTGTGGACAAGAAGATCAGCGAAATCTCTCTTCAGCGATAAAGTCCAGAAAGACATTGATACTTAGCACCAAATATTCTTTTTTTCTATATCTCTCTATGTCTATTGGTCACTCGCGTGCTGGCTCTAATTCAGACTCTGCAATTTCCAACGGTAAATACCAAGATATCAGTTGCTCCTGAGGCCTTTAATTCATCCATGATATTACCAATATAAACTTTCTCTACCATGGCTGAAACTGCCACCCACTCCTCTGTGTCTTCTTGTCTTCTCTCCAAAGCAGAAACTGTTGCAGATCTTCTTCCGGGAGTAATCTTCAAGACATTGGAAAGAATTGATCTTGGGGCATTGTAGTTACATAAGACATATTTCTCTGCAGCTAATATACCCTCAAAGCGGTGGTATATTTTCTCCACAAGCTCTGGAAACCTAGGCTTCTTGGAAGATATCAAATGTGCTGAGGTATCCAAAATAGTTGAAACAGCCTTTAAGCCAGCTGCCTTCATTGTTTCACCACTCTCAACCAAATCTACTATTCCATCGGCAACACCTAAAGCGCAAGAGGCTTCCACAGAACCACCTACATATTTTATTTTGGTGGACATCTTGCTGGCGTCTTCCACGTTTTCCAATTTGCAAAAGTATTCAGAAGACAAGTTTCTAAAGGAACTGACAATCTTTTTACCAACTAGTTGCTCTGGCCTAGATATTTCACCCGATGCGGGAACTTGCACCTGAAGCTTGCACTTTCCGAAGTTCAAATCTAGTAAATCCTCAACAGAATCGAACATATCTGCCTCTTTAATTTGATCTAATCCAGTAATACCCAAATCACAATTACCTTCGCCCACAAAGATTGGGATGTCTGCAGCAGGCAAAAAAATCAACGCAATTGGCAAGTTAGTAGATAAGGCAATGTCAAGACGATTCGACCTTCTGAAGAGGATATCTGCTCCGCCTAGTAATGTGCAGCATCTTTCGTAAAGACGTCCTTCTAGAAGAAGTGTTAGAAACTAATTCTCAAATAATAAAGAAAGAAAGATGTACTATCTAGTGATATTCCCTTTCGGAATCTAGATATAACCGTCAACAAACCATCTCAAAGAATTTTTCATCGTTCTTATTGCAGATATTTCCTGCCACAATGAAATTAAAAAATAAAAAAAAAAACATACTCTTAGGAACAGCAAAAAGCAAGCGGTCCGGTAAGTGGTTAACTAAGTCCATATTCGTTAGAGCCTCTATCTAAAATGTATCTTGACCAAAACTATCAAAATATTATTCAAATGTACATCGACATGCAACAACTCCGATGAGTCAATATCGCTCCCGTGTCACGTGCAATAGTAATAGCAGATAATAATAGACAGACCACTGAGTATGATGATAGCGTACTATATAAAAGGTGAGTAGAAAGTTACGTTATATGGAGACTATACCGTTTAGTGCTTATCGTTGTTACAATGAAAGTTGTTCAATTAAATTGAGTTTCAATCAACATCGGGATGCTGAAGTGAAATGAGAATGACATTAATATGCTATTATTTTGCATTTTTCTGCTCTGACTCCTCGGAGATGATGGTGTCTTGCTCTGCAGTAGATTCGCTATCTCTTGTATCAATGGGTGTAGTGTCCGAATTTGTGTCATAGTCATACAAAGATCGGTCGAAGCCTGTAGAATAGCCTGATGAAGAGGGCATTACGCCATTTTTTATAGATCCGACGTCATCATCTTCTGCCGTTGATTTGTAAGAAACGCTATATCCATTGCTATTGCCATACCAGTACTTGTTAAAACTCCACAAAATCAATATTTTGCATAAGTCCCATGGAGTGAAGTCCGGCCATAACTTCTTTGTGAAGACAACGGCGCAGCTCAGTGGCACACATTGCCACAATAGAAAATCGGACAAGCGGTATGTTCCTGATGTGCGGATGAGCAAGTCCAAGGGAGGTGCATCAGAAGTATATAAATGATCTTCTATAGTGCTTTCGTCGATTATGAAGTCCTTGTCTTTCGATGACTTGTCGACAACGCGGCGAACCGCTTGTGTCATTTCGTACCTGGAGGTGTACGGAAAGCATATGTTCAAAACTGCTCTTTTATTATTTTTCGTCATATCCTCGACCTTGTCGAGAATAGATCTGACATCTTCAGGTAGCATGTACGTATCGCCCACAATCTGTACACGTATACCATACTTCTCACATAATTCCCCATGTTGCGTCATTTCAATGATCCGCAGTTTTGCCAAGCTCATGAGCCAATTGACCTCCTGCTTGGGTCTTTTGAAGTTCTCTATAGAAAATGCGTACATCGTTGCATACTTCACTCCACACTCGTAAAGAAGCTCTAATATCTTGGCCATAGCCTCAAACCCTCTATTGTGTCCCTCCTTAATTTCTATCTTGTGCGACTTGGCATACCGCCGGTTTCCATCCATAACAATGCCTACATGTTGTGGCGTGGGTCCGGTTTGTATGATTCGTCCAAATACCTTCTTGCCCGTCGACAACAACTGATTGTACCCTGGGAATGTGCTAAGCCAGTCTGACATCTGTTGAATCCTGGAAAAAAGCAGTTATTTAATATGAATACCTATCTACCACTATAATTACCTCGATATCTCGAGTGGTATAAGTTAACTGCAATAATGTGAATATATCTTTAAAAGTTCTAGCTTTCGAGTCGATAAACGCTTTAAAAATAAAAATGAAAAAAAATGGGCTGCTGTCCAAATCTAAGTAGTAAAGATAAAATGCTACTATCTCTTCAATTCTCGAGCACTGGGTATCCTTCCAGCTCGGTGCTTACTGCTTGATTTAAGTTATATTGCTATTTTTTTAAGAATACCAGAAACTGCTCCATTTTCTGGTCTTTAGTCCTCCATATAGATAACAGCATAATTTTTTCATCTCATCGTCAGACTTAGCTTACTAACAATATTACCATATATATATATATAGATACTAAGGCTGTTGAAATAGAAGGAAACTGATAGAATATATTCACACGGCAATGCACGAAGAGGGCGTAAACGAAAACAGGCCTGAGGAGCAATTGAATGACGAAGAAGGTTACGTGAGAGAAGATGAGGTAGAAGAAGTGTTAGATAATGATAACGGTGAAGAGCCAACTGGCCATGATATGGACCTTGACGGACTCCAGGAGGGTGAGACATTGGAGATAGATATGTCCAATAACTCTTGGGCATATTTCGATAAGCACCAAGACTCAATATTTACTGTGTTCAGGCATCCCAAATTGCCTTTGGTAGCTACTGGTGGTGGAGACAACACGGCATACTTATGGACAACTCACTCGCAACCTCCCAAGTTTGTAGGAGAGATCGAGGGCCACAAAGAGTCGGTTATTAGTGGTGGTTTCACGTCAGACGGAAAGTATTTGGTGACGACGGACATGAGTGGGCTTGTGCAAGTCCACAAAGCAAGCAAGGGAGGAGAGAAGTGGGTCAAGTTTGGTGAGTTGGAGCAGGTGGACGAGGTTTTGTGGGTAAGCGTGCATCCCAAGTACCTTTACTTCGCATTCGGAGCTCTCGACGGATCTGTGTGGACCTACCAGATCGACGAGGCTTCTAAGTCTCTTGTACAGCTCATGTCCGGTTTCTCGCACTCATTGGAGTGTAACGGCGGCGTCTTTGTAAATTGGGAGAACAGTGATGAAAACGACATGACCCTTCTCACGATCTCAGAGGACGGCAGTGTGGTCAGCTGGAACTGCTTCACGGGTGCATTGAACTTCAAGCTTCTGCCAGAAGATGAGTTTAAGGGTGTCGAAAGTCCATGGGTCTCTGTGGTGTCGCACAACCACATGGTGGCTATCGGCGGCCGAGACGGCCAACTTGCCATTATCAACAACGATTCTGGTAAGGTAGTCTTCTCCACAAGAGTGCTTGAGAATACTGAGGACGAAGCAGAGCTTTCTATCGAGGCTTTGGCATGGAGTAATGCTCCTCTGGTCAACTTGTTGGCTGTCGGAACCGTCTCCGGTGACATGCTTTTGTTTGACACTCTTCAGTGGAGGCTTCGCAGATCCATACAGCTTGACGATACTATCACGAAGCTTGAATTCATCGATAACACTCCATTTTTGATTGGGTCTTCCATGAATGGTAAGATCTACAAATGGGATGCCAGGACCACAGAGGAATTATTTGTAGGTGTGGGTCACAATATGGGAATATTGGACTTTTGTATTGTCGAAGGTGGCAAGAAAGCTGTTACTGCCGGTGATGAAGGTGTATCTTTAGTTTATAGTCTTGTATAAATATCTCAAATGATAGCGCTGTCTAATTTTCAGATCAACTGCGAGATGAGGTAAAGATTATGTATTACGCGTCCTTGAAATACTCACCAAATATTTTTGTGAAGTTTATCACTAGTTTAACAAAAACAACTTCCAAGTAAAGAGAATAACGAAGAAATGACAGTAGAGGAGGACTCATTGATGCAAACCGATTCATTGTCTCCGGAGACAAGTGCTGTTCAAGAGGAGTCTAAGGTAACCAATCTTGGTGAAGGACGCGGTAGTAAGAAACCTTCATCATCAGATATGTTGTTTTACTACGAAAGAGTATTGCCGTTCAAGACAATATTCCAGTGGTTGAATCACTCTCCTAAGGTAGGCAAAGACTTCACGATGAGAGAATTTGCTTTTGAGTTCAGAAGCGGCGCATATCAGAGATATAATTCGTTTAACAGTCATGAGGACTTTAAGAAATCGGTCGTAAACGCCAACCCTACGCGTTTTGAGGTCGGAGCAGTGTATTCTGTGAATCCTAAAGAGCGTAAGAATTTGCCAAAATCAGCTTTGAGACCCTTGAGTAAAGAGTTGGTGTTTGATATAGATTTGACAGATTATGACGACATAAGGAGATGTTGTCAGAAAACTGATATCTGTACCAAGTGCTGGAAGTTCATACAAGTTGCCGCCAAGGTTCTCAACGCTGCCTTAGCAGATGACTTTGGATTTGAACACTTCATCTGGGTTTTCTCCGGTAGACGTGGTGCTCACTGCTGGGTAAGTGACAGGTCGGCTAGAGATTTAGATGAAACAACTCGAAAATCCATAATCGATTACCTTGATCTTTTAAACGCCAAAAAAAATAAGCGTGGATCCACAACATTGAATTTGAAAAGACCCTTTCACCCACATGTAGAACGTTCTTTTGATATTTTGAAACAGCACTTTGTTGATATAATATTGGAGGACCAAGACTTGTGGCTCACCACACCAGAAACTTCTCCTGATTCCAAAGAATGGGAAAGTGTTGAAGAGCTACTTTCTTTCTTGCCAGAAGCTTCCTTACGAGAGGAATTAAGTCAAAAATGGAAAACACAGGTCTCTGTGTCTACCTCAAAGCAAAAATGGGAAGACATCAATAGTGTTGCAAAGAAAATATTAAAACATCAAAATCAGGTAAATCTTTTAAATGAGGCGAAGAAGGATATAATCGTATACTTTTTATATCCTAGGCTCGATGCTGAAGTCACCAAACAATTAATTCATTTGTTGAAATCTCCATTTTGTATTCATCCTGCAACAGGTAACATATGCGTTCCGTTCGACCCGCTTCAGAATTTGTCTGATAATAGGGAAGATGATGAATATGGGTTCAATCCTACTACTGTTCCATCCTTAAGCCTCATCCAAACCGAAATTGAAATTTGGGATACAAAAAGAATAAACAAAGGTTCCAGTCAGCAATATGAGGAATCTGATAGTGATATTGAAAACAGGAGAGTCCTTGATTTCGAGAAAACCAGCCTCAAACCCTACGTAGAATACTTCACGAACTACACGAGCAAATTGCTTAAAGCTGAGTTGAAAGGTACCTCCAAAAGAGATAGGGAAGAATTAGACTTTTAACTACATTCAATAAAAGATGATTCCTGAAAAATATAATGTGATTCAAGTACGGTAACGATTAAGAGATGCCAGCCACTTTCTAGTAGAAAGTCATAATTCTAGGGGCACACTGCAGAATTAGAGTATGCATATAACTTAAATAATGAATTGATATCAATTAGAAGAATGCTTACTACTTAATCAGTAGTCTTTTATATGGAAATGTCAACTGTTGGATGTTACCTCGGCTTTGATCACAATTGTCTCTTGTCTAACGCGAGGACATAAATAATTTTGGGAGACTGTCGAATCGTCCTCTATATGGTGCCATTCTATATATTCTAAAATTTCGTTATATTTGACTATCCCATGCGATAAAGTGATGTCTTGGCAGGTCAATTTTGGATAATGCCATTTTGGAACATAAATGATAGTTGGACGTGATTCCTTATTATACTTTGATTCATTCAACTTTATTGTAAGAGTGTATTTCACTGAATTCAAGTCAAATTCGCTAAGAACGACTTCACCAAATGTAGCTACTAAGAACGGCCTAATAACAGCACTTGGTGCTCGGACACCATCTGGACTTGGGTAGCATCTCTTATAATACCTTTTAAGATTGATACCGCTGAGCGACTGACTTGTAGATCCTGTTTGAGTACTCTCGGACTCGACAGCAAATGAGCTCTGTTTTTCAAAAGGATGCTTGAATTTAGGCGCTTCCAACAGACTATGAGAGTTGATGTTGGTGTTTGAATTTAACTGTAATGACTCCTTAGAGCTTCCACTACTTTCTTCGCTCTCATTTATCGTGGTTGTCAGTATGTCATTTTGACGGCCTTGTCTAGCCACTTTGACTTTCTGTAATCCTAGAGTTTTGAAGTTATCTCTAATAAGCGTCCTTACATTGGAGGTATCTCCAGACTTGGCACTTGCTATTATGCTTGATTTGAAGCTATAAATCAGACTTCTCCTGGATGAACTACCGGATATACTAGTGGATGAATACACCAGTTCCATGAAGTTATTGTTCCTGTCATCAGGGGACCAAAAAGAAAAGTCTTCGTTATTCCAACTATCTCCCCACTGATGACTGTTGATACTTGTATAACACCAATAAGTATGCGACATGTTCAGAGCCTCTAATGCACTTGAGAGGGCATCCAAGGCGGCAGTTTGAGCTGTATATCTTCCACACTCAAAAGCCTTCTTATCATTCATATCAAAAGGCATGCCTGTCTCAGACATCAATACTGGAAGTTTACCCAAGTACTTCTCACATTCACTGCGGATTTCCACGAATTGTTTCTGGAGACAGCCTCGAATAGCTCTTTCACCGATGACAAGTCCTAGTACAGGATTGTAATACTTTCCTCGCATTATGCCTAAAGTGTCAACGTTATACTTTGTGTTCCAAGTTTTGAACATGAGAGACAATCCATCATAGTAATGAGGGCAATATACCGTTTTTGAATCAATAATGTGGCGTGGATCAACTCTCAAATCAGGAGGAACCTCCAACACAGGAGGTTGCATCATGATAAATACATTTGGGGTAATGTTGCGAATTAAATCCTTGAATGTTTTATAGAAGTCTAGAAAGTTGTGGTTGATAAAATAATGAACGTCAAGATCCGTTCCTTCTGCTTCTACAAAATTATGACTGGGTAAAACTTTTTTGAAGTAGCCAGGCTTCAACAAATGACATCTCTCTCTGCTAAATTCAAGTCTCTTATATTCCGACAAAGTAGAAAGCGAATCAAAGTCGAAACCTTTATGCCATGTCCATATTTCATGAAGAGCAAAGATGCACACATCAGGCGTCCATAAATCGCCTCTCTGCCAACCATACTTTTTGTCATACATAGCTCTATCAGAAGGAGAGAGCCATGCACGAACACCCTTAGGATCAATTACCTTGATACCCTGCTTTTGAGGGCCCGTTATTGTTATTTTATATTCCAACACGTTACAGGCTATGCCCATACCTAATTTCATGCATTGATAAGCAGTAGGAGTGGTTCCCACGCGGAGATGTTGTTCTGCAGGAAGTATCCCCAAGTTTTCCTGGCCCATTAATCCTTTATTTGGCTCATTGAGCAGTTCAAACCCCAAAAGGGAGCCATTGGATATCATATAAGGTAAGGCCCCTGAAACTTTTCTCCAGAAAAAAGAAAGGGCTTTGAAGTAGTGACCCTGTAAAAGATCTTGGATGTTCTCACCATTGATGACACATTTTGGGAAGTAGTTCTTTCCCGAGAAAAATAGAGTGAACATCACTAAAGAAGCCAATCGTTTGTAATTTGAAGTCCAGAGCATTTTCGAGTATTGCTCCCTTGGTTCTGGTCCCTTGAAACGCAGTTCGTTGTGTAGTATAGCAGCCTCCGTCGCCACAAACTTACGAGGATCAAGTCCAGCAGCATAAAATGTCCACATCGGCGCTCCGCTTCCCCCAGAGTATCGGGACCACACGTCCTGGTGCGTTTCTATGAAGACATAAAGACCACCTATCTCGTATATAATGTTCAATATCTTCACTGTGTAATCGACAAAGGCCTCGTCGTATATTCCAGGCCCCTCGTGTTCTAACGCCTCCCATGTGATGAGATATCTGATAGTGTTGTATCCCCAGGACTTGATACGCTCAAAATGCTCCCTGGCCTCGCTCAACGGAAACGGTCTACCAACAAAGGACACATTCTCTCCATCGTAAAATCCGTCATTCGGGTCGTCAGCATTTCCGGTGAAGCTTGTGGTCATGGGGCTCACCGGAAGCTTCATGGCCGAGTCAACATTAATACCCTTCAATATAATCTTCCTTCCATCTCCATCAACAAAATTACCATTCCCATCTATTTCTAGCGCTTCACAGTCGATAACGCTTCCTCTGTTTTCATTTGGCTTTTCACTGCTAATTCTATCGAGCTTAGTGGCTGTTCGAAGTTCACTTCCTTTTTGCTTGAAACCATATCCGAAATATGCCAATTTATCTTCTAGTAGTTTCCTAGCTAATATCGCTCCATTCATAGTCTATGAATAATAAAGAAAGCCATGTAAAATATGTAGAAACGTGCCTTATGATAAAGCCAACTTTAGAAAAAGATTTTGCGTGGGGAACTATCAGTTTAAAGTTCTGACTCTCATCATATGAAAACTATAGGCGATGATATCTTTTTCTCCGCGTATCACGATATAGTTACTTACGGAGCCTTATTGCACTCCGCCTTTTTGAATATGTTCGGTTAAATTGCAAGGCAGATACTATACTTAAACATGAAGAGACTGGTTTTGTTCTGGCCCGAGCCTAGGAGGCTTGATGTAAACGAGCGTTGAAGTGACGTTATTACATCGATCCAGCGCAATCTGTATCTATTCCACAGAATACTTCAGAATAGTGAAAAAAGTTCAATGTGCAAAAACGTCTCAAAGATCAATAGAAAATGTGCTCAAGAGCAGGTGGCCATGATATAGTCAGCGATGGCTTCTGTATCTTTTTGAATCGGTTCAAAGCTGCTGAAAAATATGCATTGTGCCTGTTCACCCCTGCATAAGCAGTCCTGGAACTTTATTATATGGTGTGCCTTCTCCCGAGTTGCTTCATTCACTGAAGTTCGGAAGAAAACTTCTGAGGCAGATTATATACCTGGTGGGCCCTGGTGGTCCTGATTGACCTCCTGCTTTTACATGGTGCTTTTACGCTGGGAATTTCACTGTGTCTGCGCGGCCGGATAATCTACACTAAACATTAATAGGGACCGCCTAATGCTGAACAAGGGTTTGATGCCGCTACTATGGGGCTCCTTGGTCGCAGCTTGTTTAGGACGAACGTGGTGCAATAGTTACACTCATGGGCCGTAACTCATTATGATTGATAGATAGTGCGAAATGTAGGTGATGCTCATTTTTCCAACGCAGCGGAACTTCAAGGGGGTAGGTCTATCAAGTGTTGTGTTAATACTATAGTCACACTACGAACTCATGCAAATACAATAATCCAGTAAATGATCGAGGAAATCGCACCTTTCCCCAAGTTTGGAGCTCATCAGAAGGTATACTTGTGCTCCAATTTGGCTGCAACTTTCCAAATTAATTCGAAGTGATAGGGCTACCTCCATTTCATCTCAATAAGTGCAAAGTTGCCATACCACGCGAGGTAATGTATCTTCCTGCTAAAAGTTTTGGGTAGTATCTTCACCTACATGCTTACACGCAGCATTACCAAGAAAAAAAAAATAACTATGCGGTACTAATATCTAATCTAACTAATTACAATTACTCCAGTGATAGCACCAACTATTACCAATGCATTATAGCCTTCAAAGCCTGAGTGACTGACTATAACCCTATCGATAGAAGGCTTCACTAATTCCAGCCAGCAAATGCGTTACACAGCACAACTGGCTTCACCCGACCAAAGGAGTCGCCTCAGTAATATCTTCGGAGGAAACAGACTTTCTGGTTTTCTTGGAAGATATATCCAGTTTGGATGGAGCTGATGAGATAGTCTCGCTTGGGACAGCGTCTACCGAACCAGAAGGGACAGGAGTGGAACTTTCAGGTGTATTTGAGTAGCCAAGAGCCTGTAATCTTTCAATCATGTTACTCCTGACTTGTTCTGTGAACTTGGTCACGTCTTCATTCGTTTCTAGTCCCTCTGTCGATACAGGCTCCAATACTTCAACAATAATTTCTCCGCTGTTGAAAATTTTGTTCTTGGAGTCAAATATGTTGGAAGTGTTGCTCACCACACATGGCAACACAGGTATACCAGCCTGCTTTGCCAAATGGAAGGCACCCTTCTTGAAAGGCAACATGTCAAGTTCCTTGGTGGCCGAGCGCGTACCCTCAGGAAACATGAAGAGTGACCCCTGGTTACGTTTCAACGATTTAAGAGCTCTTTCCAAAACTTTCCTGGCTTTATCGCTCTTAGATCTATCCAAAAAGAACGTTCCAGATGCCTGCATGAACCAACCTAGAACTGGAACGTACATTAATGCTTTTTTTGCCGTTACTGTGTATCCTACTTGGAATATACGCGCCAACATCAAGAGATCTAGCGCAGACTGGTGGTTCGAGATAACCACAGCTGGCCTTTGACGCAATCTCTCCTCATTCTTAACTATAATCTTGACACCACTCAACCAGGAGAAAGGATAGTAAAATGCTCTCGCGACCGTGTACTGGCTGTACTCACTCTTTCCAACAAGTTTCAAGATGATGGATGCTATAATTCCATACAACCCTGCACCTGTTGTCACAGCTCCGTAGAGAAAACACTTGAAGTAGAACTTTATTTTGCTTATCAAGCTTCCCATTCTTTATCTAATGAACTTTGGTTATACAAGAACACCCTTGTTGGCTAATGAAATGGTTTTGGGTCTAATGTAGAAGTCAGCCACGTACAATAAATTCTCTACGCGCACACGACTACCATGAAATGTCCAGCGCCCTACTTGTCTTTTGGTCTTGAGAATTGCAAGAACAAAGTTCTGGAACGAAAAGTCTTTTTTTGTTGGATTGACACTATAGAAGTCAAAGGATTACATTTACTCGTAATGCGTATTCTCGCTTATATCGCACGAAACTGTCGTAAAAGATACGAAATCTCTGAGTCATGATTTCCTATGGGTCCCTCGGCAAAAATATTCAAGATTTGCCGAGTTTATCACCAAAAAAAAACCATCGTTGACTGTTGGGCTGTCTCAATAATGTTTGAGTATGCTTCAAGAACTCCAGATTTTATTGTGAATTGCGATAGCCTAACTAAAAAATCCTATATAATATTAAAGTTAAGCAGATAATGCTAAGATGGCCTTCTTAGCTGTAGAAGAAGCAGATGCTGGATTTGCTCCTGTGACGAGCTTCCCATCCACAACGGTGAAGTCTTCCCATGGAGTGGAAGGAGCCTGATAGTCGGCTCCAACCTTCTTTACGACATCTTCAACCGTGAACAAGTCCTTCTGCTTCAACAAAGGAGTGAGACCCATGTCAGACTCACCGATATCAGTGAAACCTGTAACTTTCTTGCCCTGGACCAAATTCTTTCCTGTGGCTGGGTCAGTCAAGTTGTCGAAAATGACTGGACCATGACAAACAGCGGCAACAACACCGTTGTTCTTGTAGATTTCCTGGGCCAACTTTTGCAATCCCTTTGCATGGGGGAAGTCGTAGACAGTACCATGTCCACCGGAGAAGTATATGATGGAGTACTCACTAGGGTCTACATTAGAAGCTTTCTTGATATTCTTGGTTGAAATGTTGTAGTCGGAGTGTTTGTCCTGGTAGACTGCCAAGTCATCTCCATTCAAAAAGTTTTCTTGCAATGAATGTTCATCATATCCAAAGGTACCAGTTTCAGAGACAAAATCAACGTCGTAGTCCTTGGCCTTGAACACTTGGAATGGGTGCAAAGCCTCGGTGATGAACAATCCAGTCTTCTTTCCGTCTGGATAGAACTCTTCGTTGTAAGATGTAACTGCAATCAATGCCTTAACCATTGTGTCTTATTTACTTTAATGCCCGCTATACTACTAAAACCCTTTTCAATGTCTTGTCTTACAGAATGCAACTAAAATAAAATAAAAGATGCAGCTTCAAGTCAATTTATATTGCTCCTGCGAACGTTGCCAGCATGCGTTGATTGCTCTATAGAATATTCTAATACATGTTTGCCTTTATAGATTAGTCAACAAAGTCATTGCCCAACACAATTTTCAGGTTGGATCTACGATCTATGCATTGATACACTTTGGGTCTTCGTAGGTGCGTGGTGGTTATTGGCATGCCTAGCCGGTTATGAATTAATAAGTCTTCGGCGATTTCGGTGGAGGCTTCTGGGGCATCATACACGACAAAGATACGAAAATGCTGGATAAATGTGGGTTAAAAGTCACAGATGTTTATCTTCAGTAGAGTAGCGGTACGTGCTTTAATGGTTCCGCCGTTTCAATCGTATGTAAAGCAAGAACTTTTCGGTCCCTGTTCTCGCATAGTGTACACTTAGCAAACTTCAAAGCACCCTGCTATACGAGATAGAGGAATGTCGCTCGCATAGAATTTCACTACAACTTGCAATGTAGATACAGCTACCAAGGTTTACCGAAGTGTATTGGGGTGAGCTGCATCAGACACCCTTTGCTTTGCAAGCACACCTCGGCTAGTGAAATTTATATATACCCGACTGTATATAACCAGAACACGAAGATCAGGATGAGGGTCGATAGAAAGGCGTGAAAAAGGGTCTGACAGCAACAGCGACTCATGCCTCCATCGAAGAAGCGAAGTGAACGCCGATCCAAGCAGACCAATCAGACTGGCTCTCTGAGGTCAACTGCTGCTCTTTTTGCAAGTAAAGGAATCGTCCATGAAAAAGAACCACAGGATTCGACAAACAACGAAAACAAGAATGCCGTTCGCGGCAGCACCGTGCTGGGGTCCAAACAAGTAGCTCAGAATGGTCCTACTGGAGAAGAAGAAGCGGCTACTACTGTATGGGAAGCACTACAAGATTATGTCACGGCAGGATTTCTGATATGTAAAGTGGTACAAATTTTAGTCCTTGTTTACATTGTGGAAGTGGTTTATTTTTACAAGCCAGATTTATTCTGGAAGTGGGCCAACCCTGTCTTGTTCAATATATTCGGTTTATTCATATCAATATTCATTACATTTAAACTCCAGTGGACAAAACATGTTCAAAATAGCGAGCTTTTTGAAATGCCAGTTCTCCCCGAGTTTAACCACATTCTCGCAGTGTTCATACCTACTAGCGCTTGCATATTCATGGATCTGCCACTTACGATTCCAAACTTGGCACTTAACTACTTTGCGGGGGATACTATTCATTCGGTAGGGAAAGCATTATCGGCATTCACGTTTTATCTTATGCACAAGACCGAAGAAGATGTATCCATGGTACAAATGGTTCAGATTATCGCCTCATTTTTCTGCTTGCAATACCTTTTTGGACTTATCAACAAAGGTGGGGATAAACTTCCTACTCAGGTGTCTGAAGAGGTGATAGAAGAGGATGACACGGTTGACTTAGACTTAGTGCAAAAGAAGCAAGTTAATAGTCACTTTGAATACAAATCAGGTAATAACAGGACGTTAGGAAACGCTGAGATAAACATCCTTTGTTCTATTGTCGTAAACTTGCTTTATGGTGTGAAGCTAGACCAGTACACATTACCGTTAATAATTTTACAGAAGCTTATAATCAGCATTGTTGTCACCTGTCTCGCCTTGTTCCCAATTTTCAGATACTACACCACCCATAAAAGTTCGCCTGTTTTATCATGGATCATCGTCTTGGTTTTCGTTGGGGCGTTTGTATTTTTGACGAATTACCAGTTGGAGCCAGTTCTTGGAAATAAAAACGCCATATTATGGCTAATAGACTTTATTCTAGAATCACAAGAAAGAGTAAGGCTCCTTTTCACTTGGTTAGGAATGTTGGCGGTGACTATTCCAGTAGTTTTCCTGTTTCCTAACAAAATCTCGCTTAATTCGAGACGCAAGATATGGCACTACGTATTGCTTTTGATGGTGGCCTATCAAGGGTTACCTCATGAGCCTGAATTCGTATTGATCGCTTTATTTGGTGCTACTGCAGTATTTATAATAATGGAAACCGTAAGGTACAACAGATTCACTGTGGTGGGCGAGTGGCTCTTTGACCGGTTGATTGTCTTCCAGGACTTCAAGGATTTGAAGGGCCCTCTAAATTTGTCCTACATCTTCCTCATAACGGGTGTATCAATTCCCGCAGCACTTGATTACTGCGTCGGTCACGTCATATCATATAAGGCATATTCTGGGATCGTAGGTCTCGGAATAGGCGACTCGGTCGCGTCGATAGTGGGTAAAAGATACGGCACTGTCAAATGGAAAGGCGGTTCGAAAAGTATTCAGGGCACCGCTGCTTTCGTAATTTCGACCCTTATCGGTTTCGCTGTATTGGACAAAGTCTGCTTGGGCGACAGCGTGGAAAACTGGGAAGGAGTGTTCGTCAGCTGCATCCTAGGCGGTGTCCTAGAGGGCGTCAGCACTTTGAATGATAATCTACTTATCCCATGCGTTGTATATCTATCTCTACAGCTTTTAGAAAACATATAAGCAGCGACGCCCCGAGGACATAGTCGCGCGTTATAATCGTTCAATCGGTGGGCGTAGCACCATAAAAAATTTGCTTATTATGCCTTTGGGCGATGAGGCACTGGAGTGTGATCCAGGGAGCATGTAATAGGTGGTAGTGTCATGCCCAGTACAATAGCGCAGCGGAGTTTAGATGTGTCATTGGGACAGCCCGGTGTTCGAAACTCGACAATTTTTGTCGCTCGTAGATCATCCGTTATACTAGTTAGCTATGTAAGGGTCCATCACTCAAACACAAAAGCAATATACTGCACTATAGCGAACATCTCTATCTTTTATACCGAGGCATCTCCGTAAAACGACAGATTAATAGCGTTGGAAATAGACAAATATTTTTGGGAGGCGTTATTGCAAATGACCGGTTTTTGGACGGAAGTCCGCAATCTGAGACACCGTCCATAAATGTGGTCTCGTATATAAATGTAGTACTCGGCACTAATCCTATTTTTTGCGTTGCGATCATCGGCGTGCTTTTCAAAGCTAGGAGTCAGGGCAATAGTCGTGACGAGGTAGTAGTGTTTAGATATTGATAAAAGCCTTAGTTGATTATAAGAGCGAGTGGGGTATTCGTGAGTATTTACGGGTGTCGGAAGCAGAAGTCTGCATCAACACCTGAACAGCTAATATCAGGGCTAAACCAAGACTAAACCAAAGCAAACCAAGGCTAAACCAAGGCTAGGCCAAGGCTAAACCAGGGCTGAAATCTTGATTGAGGCAAAACGAGATAAATATTAAAGAGCAAGAGTGTTTTCCTCATTATCAGGCGACGGAATAAGCGCATTGCTATTAAGGATTTCTGACTTGAAGATACAGCCTGAGACAAGTATATAAAATAGAAACAGAGAGTTGCCACTTTATGTAACAGGAAGAGCATAGTTGATCATCAATGAGTGAAGTTCTCCCGATATCATGCATATCTTGTCGCCGCAGGAAAATAAAGTGCAACAAAAGGAAACCATGCAACCAGTGCATAAGGAGAGGGATCTTGTGTCAATTTCCTCCCACGTTCCGGAACATCAGAATAAAGGGAGAGCCAGGACCTGACGCAGACACCGGCGAGCTTTCTAGTGGTGAACAAGCGGCCACGAAGGATGTGTACAGCTATCTGGAGCTTCTGGGCCAGCTTGATGCTATGAGGAAAGAAACCGAGAGGCTAACCCAAAAAAATTTACAGTTATGGAAGAAAAATAAGAAGCTCGAGTCAGAATGCATGAAGTTGCAAAGATCAATTATGTACGAGGAGAGTAGTTCCGGCGCTCATCTTGGCAAAGAAGGTGTACAAATTAGCGGCGAAACTTCTGAGCTAGGCCCAAAGTACTATGGTCCACAGTCTTCCAATTTCATGATTGAAAACTTGAAGAATAAATCCACTGGTCATGGTGATAATGATAGCTCTTCAGAAGCACTATTAGAAGAGGAAGGAAAGTTTCCAGAAATTACCGAGGAGCCTACAGAACCATCTATCTCCAGTGGAAAAGACAGCAAAGAGAACAAATCGAATATTTGGGCAATGTCTAGTAAGAAGCCACTACCTAGACTCCTTCAAATGGATGCCTGGGACTATAAACTATCGCTTGGATCATATAATAAAGACAACTTGAAAATCATTTCTCAGCTAGTTGAAAAATTATTTTTGAGCAATGATTACTATGAATGTTTCTTATCTAAGCGACAGATGCTCGAATTTTTGGGCTCTTACGATATTATTGGCAATAATGAATGGGAGAATGATGACGATTTATTACTCCTTTATGTGATTTTAATGCTCCTGGTTGAAAGATTGACACCAAAGGAGTTTATAGAAGTAGGAATTGTGCTGGAAGACTTTGACATTTCGAAGAATTATAAGAGGCTCAAGAAAAAATTGGTGTTGCAGCTATTATTTAAGAATTTTGAGGCTCTCCGTCACAATTTATTGTTAGAATCTATCATCACTGTTCAAGCATATCTCTTGTGTTTGGAATGGTACTTCATTCAACAAAAATATGAAGAGTGCTGGTCGATGCTTTTTCACACATGTAGCATTGCTTTTTCCCTCGGAATACATGTAATGGGAAAATTCAGAGCAGAAAACGAATCCTTTGAAGAAGACATAGCTAGATACAAGGTATGGCTTGCATTGAGAAACATCAGTGGTCAAATTTGCTCAGTATTGGGAAGACCAAATCCGGTATCGATGCAGGTTAATTCTGTAGTCATGATGTCTTCAGCAGCAGCAATTTCCAAGTTAGAATTAAGCAAATACAAGATTCATGTTTTACTCAAAGGAGGATTAGGAGAATGCCTTCGATTATCGAATATGATGTTGATTGAAAATTTCATGATAGACTTCACGCTCAAGGATCTACTTCAGTTGGATTCAAAGTTTGAAGAAGAAATTAACATCCTCGAATATTTTTTGACTAATGAAGAACAGGAAGGGGAAGAGACCATGAGTCCTACAAAGCAAACTTTCGATCTTCCTCGAACCTTGAGCAAGAGCTGTATTATTTCTGATTTGATCATTTTTTACATAAATAGATCGAAGTTGTTCGAGCCTTTTATTGTCAAGTTTCAAGAACAGGAACAATCGGCTGTCATAATTCAATCAATTTATGCTTCTTTGATGAAATTTTTGGACGCCATTTTAGAATTTTTGGACCTATTCTTTGAGCCTTTGATAGATAAATATGTTGACGATAGCAGCAACTATTTGAAAGAAGTTAAGTTTGGTAAGCAGTTTAGACTTTTCCACCCATACTTGAACTCCTTTATTTACCAAGGTGTGATTGTTATTTTTACTTTTTTGCATTATCAGGACAAGGCTTTCATCAATTATACAAATATGCCAGATGCTCCTATCAATTACGAAGAATGTTTAGACTTTTTTGAGAGCAAGTTACATAGCTTGCTTTCTTATGAGAAAAAATTTGAAAAGGTTTCACTGGATACCAATAGGCTCTTGTCTACCAACTTCACACATCTTGCAAAGAAAAACTTGGATGTAATTAGTTATATTCGCCAAAAGAGAGCTGCTAAGCTTCAACAAGAGTACGACAGCGAGGCATTTGATAGAGAGCTTGAGGATTATCATGCTCAGATAGAGGCTGGTCTAGGAGATAATTTTGTAGGCTTCTATGTTAGAGACCCTTTCTGGATCACAAATCCAGACAACTTACCTTATTACATCAGCTCTCCGAGCAGCGGCAGTCCTAATAGCTCAGATTCTCAGAAGTCAGTGCCAATGGCAGAAAACCAAGGGGACTACTTTCCCTCTACCTTTGAGCGTGAATCGGATATGCATGCGCAAGAGTCACCAAATCCACCAAACACCTATGGAAAGGGGGACTTCATGGCGCCAATGCAGCAGCAAATTCAACCTGAATTTCAACCGCAAGCCCAGGGAAATGTGCCAGTAAACTACGGCTCGAATTTCCATTCCTACTCCCAGATGTGGCCTGCAAGTGATCTGAACTTACTGCAGACTCAAAAGGGTTTCGGGCAAGCACCAAACCAGCCATACTCTTCTTTGGCTCCTCATGGTCAACAGGACATCCCGTTGTACCATTCAGGTTCGTATCCCTTCCAACCCGCCGGGGAATCCTACAGTCAGAATCAACCTCAGGTAAACTTCGCTCCTCCTGCCCCAGGAATTAATGTTCACTACCCATTTGCCAGTGGTACTAACTTTATGGACCGTGGATCTCAGAACGAAGACAAAGGCAAACACAGCAATAATGAAGATGACATGCAGAGATGATGCAGAGATGATTAAACCATTACAGGTGTGTATTTGTATAACGTTTTATATACTAATTAGATAATATATTCTCTATTTTTGTTATTAGTTTTAAGGTGCAACGTCGTATCCGCCATCAGGAGTCAAAGGTGGGGAATGGCGTTTTGTGTCACCATCACAGGATCTTCAAAAAAAAGGACGGACTATCAGTATCAAAGGAAAAACCCATACCTGTTTTCGGCAAGCATTATTAAAAGCGAGTATCAAGATGTCAGCCTTCAAGAAGTTTACAGAATCCATATTTACCAAGAAAACATTGAAGTATGTCTTCACGACACATTTCTGGGGTCCCGTATCAAATTTTGGTATTCCCGTAGCTGCTATGCTTGACTTGAAGAAAGATCCAGATTTGATAAGTGGGCCAATGACAGGGTCCTTGATCATATACTCTCTTGTATTCATGAGATACTCATTGGCAGTGAAGCCTCAAAATTATCTATTATTTGGATGTCATTTTGTCAATGAATTAGCCCAATTGGCCCAAGGATTCAGGTGGACAAGACATCATTTTTCCGACAACAAGCTCGAAGGTACCGAAGTTGAGACGAAATAAGTCATAAGTTCTTGCATTTGTTTGTACTAGGGGATAGTATTGAAAAGAGCGTTTTACAAAGTCCACAATCGTCTGGATATCTCTGCGGTGTTACTATCTTCCTCTACATTCATGTATAATAAACAGAACAATGATAGCTTCGCCTCTTAAGTTATACACTTTACCAAAAAGAGCCTTCAAGCATTCACTAGAGAAGAATGGTCTTTATACATTACGATATTATTCAAGTATATAATACATGATTGTGGTTTATGTTAAGAATGTAGATCACTCTAATATGGATCTGGGTCTCTTGGGACCTTGGGTGGGGCCGAGCTCTTCATGGTTTCCATCTCCGTCGTCTTCGTCGCCCGTTTCGTACTCCGTGTCTTCATCAATCATGATCCTTTTCTTAGTCTTGTTAGAATCGTATGTATTGATTTTACAAGAACGGAGTTCACGCACATGAGGCTTACGCATATTCTCTGCGCCGGAACCGGGTCTCAAGAAGGGAATACTGCTTGTACTTCTCCCGCCTCCGTATGTAATCATATCATCTCTGACGTCTCCCGAAAAAGTCAAGTCAAAATTTGCATTTGAATCGTAAATAGCTTCTTCCGTTTGGGATTCCAGTTCAGGAACAAAGAGTCGGTCTGCCGGTCTATTTGCATCGGATAGAGCATTTGCACGTTGAGCAGCTCCGACCAAGGCAGCAGGTCGATCATGAGATGAACCCAAATGAGTGTTGATAATCTTTGGAAGCGTCTGCCTCTCTGCTGCGCGCTTTTGTACAGCGTATGGCTGTAGAACAAATGCATTAATGTTTTTAGATTCTTTTGGTTTTTTCAAAGATAATTGTGTAGATGTATGTCTACTGTGCTTACCGGATTTCTCAACCCTATTTGAATTACTGTCGTTGGTAACCTGAATGTACTGTATAACAAGATGTCTGTTGCTTTTAAGCTCAAACAAAATTGGATCACCTGGGTTCTTAAAGAAAAGTTCCAAGTACTCTTCTGGGCTTTCAACAAGTTCATAATGAGAATTAATGTTATCTTCTGTTTCCGATGCTGCTGCAGACTTTGTGTTTATAGATGATACGAGCTGCATGAAGTTTCTGAAGTACTTTAGTCTAAAATTGATGCGAACGAGAAAATCACCAGATAGACTATGTAAATTAGAATGTACAAGATCGTCGATGCTCAATGCCACTGCAGCAGACATAGGTTGCTTAATATAGTCGTTATCTTTTACAATCTGATTGGTGAATCCAGTTAAAAGCACATCTTCTTTATTAACCTCAATACCGAATTGTTCAGTTGAAGAGGGTAACATGTCCAAAAACTGTCGTGGAATGGACTGGTCCACCATGATGTACTTTACGCCATCCTGCACTACTCTATCTGCTTGTTCCAACATATTCTGATCATATAGCTGCTTTTTGTATTGCGCAAATATATCCACTTTCTTTTGCAATACTGGCTCGTAATTCACCTGGTACTTTCGCAATATTCTGTTGCTTGCCCTCATCTCAACAAGGATCTTATACAAGAGAGCACTAGGCGAATCTGTGGATATGTGGGCCTGCAAGTAGATATACTCCAAATCATTAGCGTCAATATTTTTGAAAAGAGCGATCAAGTGTTTGGAGTTCACGATCATTGAATACGAGGCAACAGGATCTCCATCTCCGTTGTCTAGTTCCAACTGAAACCCATCCTTAATGACATTTGTAAAGTCCACATCGTACTGATAGAAGAATGATTTTTTGAATTCAATCTCTCCGCATGACGTTCGGGCAATGTTTACCGCTGATATGCTAAGCGCTTCCGCTTTGATGACAATTTTGATATAATCTGAAATACCCGCCAATGAATGGATAGCCTTAGACCAGATCGTCTTATTACTATTCTTGTTAATCACTCCTACAAACAGCATATAGAGTGACTTCTATTGCAATTAAGATCTATGTCATTTTATGGTATATATCTAAAGAAAAAACTATATAACTTTTGGTGATACGGATATTGTTTATATACATCCTATATTTTTGGCGGCTAAATTTTTTGCCTTTTTATATACCGTTGATTGTGGGATCATTTTCCACGCAAAAGTGTCTCTGCCGGTTAGAAAAGCACGAAGAGAATAGCGCCATGGTTTTATCTATATTAGTGATCAATCCCAACTCATCCAAGAAAGTGACTGACAATTTTGCCCAGATCTTGGAAAAGCCAGAGGGCGTGTCATTTGATTTCTATACGGCTCCTGAGGCAGCGCCAGCAGAAATTACGGGAACCGAAACCTCCATAGCGTCGGAGAAGGCTGTTTTACCCGATTTGAAAGAAAAGGGGCTCATGGATAGGTACGATGGATTTCTAGTTTGCTGTTACTCGGATCATCCACTCATACATTCTTTGGCAAAGCTCACCAAGGGCCACGTAATGGGTATAATGCAGGCGACCCTCCTCTACGCGCTACTGGATCCGCTGATCACCAAGCTGGTTATTATTACGAGTGTCAGCGAGTGGGAGCCTTTGTTGGACAAGGGTATCATGGACTTTGTTGGAACATCTTCGTTCCCCATCAACAAATTCCAGCGTACAAAGGCATTGAATACGAGTGTCCTCAGTCTTAGCGACCCTACGGAGTTCGAAAAGATTCGCGGTGTTGTTGACTCACACCTTAATGGGACATACAAGGCTGACAAGATTGACTGCGTTTTACTTGGCTGCGCTGGAATGGCAGGCCTTGACAATCAACTTTCTCGACATTTCCCCGGAATCAAGTTCATCGATAGCGTTAAGATCGGAGTAGACTTGCTCACTGCTCTAGTCCGTTTCAAGAGGTACCAGGTGTGAAACCTTATTGACTAGGATTGAGCAATTCCTCACCCCCCATCACCTTGATATTTGTTCATTAGCAATCAGTGTGGTTCTACTTATCGCCTGCCTCGTAGTATGCGCTCATTTTTTTTGTCAGGTGCTGGCGACGACGGTTTGATATCTGCGTTGCTAAAGTCGTTTATCATCGCAGCAGCAATTTATATATAGTTTAGCACCAGAATCAGTGAGCAAATACCTTATCACCACGCCTGGAGCTTTATGGATATACATGGGTTATTTATTATTGGAAGACACCAGGAAGAGTATATAACCCACGGTAGTTATAGCGACATAGTAATAAAAAATAAAATCTGTACGGTGGCCAGTATTCAAGAAGCCAAACCCCCGTACTCCAGAAACATCAATTGATGTAAAATATGGGATTTATACGGAAGAAACAAGAAGATACTTCAGAAGTTCACGATTGCAGTGCTGTAGATGACAGATCGGAACTCAGCAGCACTAAGAAACAGAACCCAAGCGCCATTGGAAGACGCAGCACTTTCTTGGGAAGGCTTTTAAGAGCTCTGTCGCGTACAGATGATGATAATGCCGAGCACACCGATGAAAAGGCCACGAGTGATGCTATGGAAGGCAATCCTGAGTCGCCCTCCACTGGAAGCGCCAACCAGGAGGCGGGAGCATCCATGGAGACTGCTTCTGGGGCAGAACACGGAAGCTCGCAAGACATCCAGCCCCCTAACCACGGACAAATGCTTGCTCCAGTAACTCTTATTGGATACAAAGACACAACGAAACATCGGCTTTTGGATGGTGAATTGGCGGAAGATATCCGCAAGCTCGTCCCTGCTCGGCTCCAACTTTTCGACACATGGGAGTTGGTGTATTCGCTTGAGCAGCATGGCATCTCGTTGAAGACTCTCTACCAGCGGTGCAAGCTAGCACTGAACGCGTCACATGGTACGGGATCTAATCGCTCCCGCTCATCCTACGAAGAAGGGTATGCGGCCCTGGTGGTCGGCACCTTCATGCTGGATCCATGGGAGGGCCAAAATGGCGCCCCCCGTAGACCCCAGGGCTACGTTATGGTCATCAAGGATTCCACGCAGGCGAAATTCGGCTGCTTTCTCAACGAGGCACCCCGTCCCATGGACCAGAAGCGCTACTACGGTAATGGCGAGTGCTTCTTATGGAAGTGCGACACCTACACTCACAACTCACCACAGGGACTCCCACACACGCGATTTAAAGCCTACGTCTACACGGGAATCAACGATAACATAATATATTCGAACCATGACAGTCTTTCTGTCGGCTCATCACGCGGCCATAATGGTCTATGGATAGACCGGTCCCTTGACAACGGAGTTAGCTGTCCATGCGATACATTCGGGAACGAGGTCCTCTGTGGCCCCCAGTTGCAAGTTCCACGTAGCACAATGGGTAAGTTCAAAGTTGTTGGCCTCGAAGTCTGGAGAATCGGGCCTGTCCCCTGACTTATTTTGGGACTCATCTATTATGTTTCACTATCTCACCCTTTCTCCATAGGTCAATATTTCATTACTCCAACTATTAAACGATAAAACCATCTCTAATATCCTACATCTCCTCTTACACGTGCCCCTATGTATCTTCTACCCAATCCAAATTTACATGCTCTACTACTGTATGGCGCATTTGGAAAGTAATCGTAAATATTCACGTATTTTTCATGCGGTGCTCATCTAGGCATTGTTCAATGCCTCACAGCACAAATATATCGTTATCCTCCCATTGACGGTAATATGGTGCTTCAAAATGCAATTCTGGACTTGCAGCCATGGTATTCCAAGCAGGTGTATATACTAGTACCAATATTTTATTATTGCACCGTAGCTGTTACGACAAGCCTATTCGCAGTCTAATGTGGTATCAGTCGATGTCGCAGATTTCCCGAATGGCTACTTTCGATGAAGCAGACTAAATTTTATGTTTTAAAACAGTTTAGGATGTCCAAAGCAGTACTGGGATAAGACATACATGTACAGAAACATATGTTTGGTACCGGGAGGCGAGGTTTCTTATTTTAAATTTGTAAGAGAAGGTGGTGATGCAATGAAAAAAAGGTGCTACAAAGGACGGAGATATATAGGTATATATAGACCTAGGCAGACCCGGGGACGGATGTAGGTAAAGGCGAAGCAGGAAAGCAAACGAGACCGTTAGAGTAAAGCAGCCATATCATAAGTAACACTAGATTAGAATTAAAGGCCGATAGTGGTTTTCGAGAAGCATCATGAGATTGACAAAAGCACTTTTCTTGACCGAGGTTGCTTTATTGGTCACGAGCGGAAAGGCGGCGTACTTTGCTGCTAGAGACGCCTACGATAACAGCACGGCGTTGTATGCGTCGACGTTGACAAGCACCGACGTGGAGGCGTCCACCACCATTGTCACGGTGACTTCTTGCAGCGATGAGGTCTGCACCACGAAAACCACCCCCACGGGAGTTACAGTGGTGGTAGTGACCGACAAGGAGGATGTTACAAGTTACACCACGTACTGCCCTTTGACAGCGGAGCTGCAAACCAGTAGCTTCTCGCAGGCAGCTCTGCTGCCCTCTAGTCTGCTTGCTGCGTCTTCCAGAACGGAACACACCTCGAGCAAAGCCAGTCGGTCCACATCACTATCAGCGCCTCTGTCGGCTTCCATGAGCAAGTTTAGCTCATACTCGTCGCTGGGGACACCTCTGGCCTCGTCTCTGGTCCCATCGCAACACATAGAGAGTTCTTCCGGTGAGTCGAGCCCACCAAGCGAAACCACAAACTACTCGAGCACCCTGTTCAGCACGGTATTTAAGCCACTGACCACAGTGCTCACCGTGACTTCATGCAGCGACAAGGTGTGCTCAACCTCGACTGTGCGCACTGGAGTCACTGTAGTTACTGAGACAGTCAGTTCGGCTGTCACTAGCAGAACCACCTACTGCCCACTCACTGAGAGCAGCTCATCGGAGAGCTCTTTAGCAAGCACATCTGCCTTCATCACCAGCTCCTCGTCTGGCAAATCTTCGGGCCACTCGTCTAGCTCTTTGGCTGCAACATCCACGACAGAGTCTAGTTCATTCAGCGCACCAGTAAGCTCGGCTCTGAGCTCAACAACACAAATCAAGTCTACGTCTGAGAGTATTAGTTCGGCTGCCAGCTCAAGTGCGTTGCTGAGCGTTTCGTCTGGTATTCTCCTATCCAGTACGGCGCCATTTTCAAGCTCCTTAAACAAAACTACATCTTCTGAAGAAAGCAAGACCACAGTTCCTACACTGACAAATTGCAGCACTGTTTATACTCCAAGGACCACTATGATCACTGTGACATCGTGTGAGAATAGCGTTTGCTCAACTTCGACAGTGAATACTGGCGTGACGGAAAAGACAGTAACTGTTAGCTCTGTTGAGAGTATCTACACAACTTACTGTCCCCTCTCTTCTTCTGCCCAATCTTCATCACCCATTACACCATCGAGCTCATTGGCAAGTACGTCAATCACGAAGTCTTCCAGTCAATCTTCTACCTCTACTCAAGGCTCCTCATCATCAAAGTCGACTATTGCGTCGTCGAGTTCACTGAGTGGCTCCTCAACTACCAAGTCGAACACTCCAAGCTCCGCTCCAGGTACTTCAACAACAGAGGCATCTACACAGCCTTCAAGCTCAGTACCTGAAAAATCGACAACTGCTTCAAGTACTCAGCCCTCTAGTTCAGTTCCTGGCAATTCTACTACTGAGTCTTCATCAGAATCGTCCAGTTCGACTACATCCGAAACTCCAACTACTTCTAAGCCAACAAGTTTAGTATACTCACTGACACCTTCTTCAGGTAGTGAAACACTGTCAGAGAATACAAGTACTACCAGTGGACGTATACCCTCATCCACATTTGAATCTGTTTTTTCGACTTCTTCTTCAGCATCTTCAGCCCCACCCTCCGCTACTTCTTCGCAGCCAGAGTCGTCTACAACAGTTACAACGTCCGAAGGAAAACCATCATCGACACTTGTCACAGTGAGTTCGTGTCAAGATAATTCATGCTTTACTTCTTCAGCTGCAACAGGAGTTACTCTAGTTACGGAAACTGTCAACTCAACGGTCAAGAGTTATACCACGTACTGTCCATTATCTTCAACAGTCGTTCCACCACCCCCTGGAAGTGTTAGTGCGTCGTCTTCTAAGTCAAGTTTGCAGTCAGAAAGCACTAGCTCAGCTCCACCCGAGTCGTCTGCAGCACCAATTACATCACAACCTCCTTCTGAAACCACTTCAGATTCAAGTGCAGCACCTCCAGCATCCTTTAGTACTCTGGAAGGACCTTCTTTTGAGTCCTCGGTAGCTAGCACTCTGACAGAAGTACCTTCCAATTCTAGTGCAGCGCCTCCAGCGTCTAGCTCTCTGCAGCAAGTACCATCTAAGTCTTCTTTGGCTAATACGTCAACAGAAGCACCATCGAGCACCAGTACCGCAGCATCTCTGTCAGCCGGATACTCTGCGATTTCGAGTCCAATTGTCTCGAGCTTCGAAGCAGGTGGTTCAAGAGTCACATCCCTGAGATTAATCAAGATCTTGTCGGCATTGTCTCTCGCTCTTCTCTCAATTGTTTAAGTACAGTGACTCTTCAAAAGTTGTTTTATGGCTATCGTTTAATATATTAGTGTAGTGTCAATCGTTTATACCATTGAAGTATATTTCAACATCAAGTTGATTGGTAATGCCAACAAAAGTAGAGAATAATTTTTATTAACCCTTATTCTTTTATATATCTATTTAACCATTCCGTTGAGGATGCAACACTATTAACAGGATTTTGATAAAACAATTTAAACAAGATCTATTGTTGAAATGAAAAAAAAAAAGTTGGAAAAAACATGATAAATATGCAATCGTAGCCTTCATCAGATTTATAGATAGTCAAAGCTTTTTCAAGAGGATTTTGGGACCACTAGTTGTTGAAGTAGTGGTTTTTCTTTATGGCATGTTGAGTGCCTCAAATCCTGTTAGTGTGGGGCCTTGTAGTTTTGATTTTGAACAACACCTTCTTTTGAAAATGAATTAAACAAAAACAGCCTGAAAGATGCTATCCACCCAGGATAGTACAAGAAGGCTAAAACAGACTAAAGGCAAAGGGATTTTTTATGGATACCCAGCCATAGTGCGCTTTTAATCCTTCATAGATCGAATCTTTTAAGCTAAATTTGGAATACCAAGATCTTCAATCAACTGGAAGATGGTTCTATTTTCATCCATAAAGTTGTTATTAACAATGTTACACAAGAAGAACTCACCAGCGAACCCATTTAGAAAGTTAACAAAGTTCTTGATTGTTTCTTCTGCGATCTCAAATTCCTTCACGATGTCACTCTTGTAAATTTTGGCCCATTCAGACAAGAGTCGATATACTTCATCCTTCCAAGCCAAAAATGACACCTTCTCCACGATAGTTGGCTGCAAGATCTCTTCTCCAGGGAAAACTCCCCACGTCACAGCATTGATGTCATCATCACCAGCATTTGTTGTCAAATTTCCCTTGGCATCGACGACGTAATATGTTAATACTGCGGCGTTTTTATCGCCCTGAGCTTCATTGTATGCGTTCATTTTGTTGATCAACAGGGCAACGATGTCTTTATGGACAAAGAGTTCAAGATACTGCTTCTGATAGACGTAGCCATTCTTAGGCCCCCAGCCATATACCGGGTTGCTAGATGGCACTGCGTTCAAAGAAGGCTGGGAGTTAAGAGTGAAGAATCCTTTTTTGTTCAAACTAACAAGCTTATCTGTTATGATTGATGAATCCTCACCAATAGCACTGTCGGACCAGGGCAATGACTTGAGGTCCCCTTTCAAGTAAGAAATAATGATCTCCGAAAAGTCCTTTAAATTCTGAGGGCAACCCCAAAGTTCAAATGCCTTCTTTGGCGATTGTCTTAACAAGTCAGTCGCAAACAAGTCGATATCACCGAAAGCTGGAGAGCGAGAGTCACCCCATCTTCCGTTGGGAAACTCATCCCAAGTTGCTGTCCTAGAAATGTAAGTGTATTTTCTCTTTTGCCAAAAGATTGGACGAATCGATTCCTTGGATCTGCTAGGGTGCAAAGATTTTCTCCAGGGCAAGTCAGTGCCTCCGACAACTTCATGGCTCTTAATTGACAGAATCAAATTAAGGTTTTCCAATATCATAATAGTAGCACGCTCAAGATTCATGGTGTAGAAATGGAGATGTTTAACATATCCTGAATCAACAAGCTTTCTGCACATGTCACTTACCAATTGTGTTCCCTTTTCTCTGACCAAATAGTCATCATCCTTTACTGGCTCTAGGGTATCCAAAAAGTGTTGTGGGATGGCAACTTGAGACCATTTGGCTCTTCTCATGAAGGCAGAGTAGGTGGAAATTGGCATGATACCTGGGATTATAGGAATATCGATACCGATTTTACGAACTTGGGAGCACCAGCTAATAAAATTGTCTGCGTCATAGAACATCTGGGTTATGATAAAGTTTGCTCCACAGTCGCATTTCTCTTTTAAATACTCCAACAATATTCCATCATCCTCTTCCTCTGGGTGGCCTTCAGGGTATGCTGCTACTCCAATGTTGAAATGATCCCCGTACTTCTTTCGGATGTATAAAATCAAGTCCTTGGCATATTTGAAGTCACCTGTGGATTCAGATCCATCCAATGGAGGGTCACCTCTCAATGCCAAGATGTTTTGACACCCTGACTCGTACGCTTTTTCCAAGGCTTCGTCAATCAACTCAATTTTCATGTTGGTACATGTCAAATGCATACATGTTTCCAAACCTAAAGTAGATTGGGCAACATAGACCATGTCATTGGTTAAAGTTGATGAGCGTCCTCCGGCATTCCAGGTGATGTCGATGAAGATCGGGTTCAAATCATACATACGATCCATACGGTCGTACAAATTCTGAACACCTTGAGATGTTTTTGGAACGAAAAACTCGAACGAGAAGGTCGCTGGAGGCGGCTTCGATGACGAATGGGCTTGTTCAAGCTTTTCTGAAATCCTCATACTGTCGTTTATCTTATGTGGAGTTGAACTCTCGAGGAAAACTAATTATGGTGTCGTGTTTTTCGTAACTATTGTAGTCTATAAACGGTTGAGTCATAACTATATATGCAGGACACCACGACTACAACTCATCGTGGGCATCAACCGTCTCGCCAGAATCCTCGTTATCACGATTGACGTTCGTAGGAGAAGAACTGGTGCTGGAATACTGTGAAGTATAGGCTGATTCTTTTGCACGTTCCAATAACCCTTCTATGAAATTGTCGTATTTTGTCCATTCTGGAATTAGTCTTTTCGCTGTATCAACCTTACTCTCTTTAGACAATGGATTATTGCAGAGGTCGATAGCCTTAGCTGTCATGAGATCGTCATAATCACACCATGTCTCGCACCAAAGCCATTCTTGTGGCAAGGAGTGTATTTTCAAAGAGCGTTGCATGTTATTGGGTAAGTCTTGGTCTAAATTGGCTAAAGAGTTTGGATCCGATGATAACTTTTGGTAGTGATTTCTGAGCCTGTCTCCAGCGGAAATCCGTCTAAATATCTTTAAGTCGACGACATATAAAGCACTGATGTGATATTGCAAATCGTCTTTCAAGACTTGTGACCAATAGCCTTGTTTCCAAAATCTGAAGCCATCCATATCTCTTCTAGAGTCGCACATAGGTACGAAGCCATAGGGTGCTCCCTCCAAATCCATGTCCACCAATTCCTTATAGTCACCTCTGGCCACTTGATCTGCATCTACGAAAATGACCTTATCCAAGCTCTGCGGGAAGATGACATCCAAGAATAAGATTTTGAAGCCCCATAGCGTTCTGTGTGCCTCTGATTGATATCTCAACCAGTTTGGCCATTTATAAGTTATGAGCTCGTATTCGAAGGAACACTCCCTAGCCAATAAGGGCAAATTTTTTTTGAAAGACGGCGATAGAAAGTTTTCGAGTAGCCAGAATTTGACCAGACTGTTCGTATTTTTAGTCACTGATAGCATCATGATACGCATAAGCCGTTCATAAAGCCGGCCACTAGCTATTGAATATATATTGACATCAGCATGAGCAGGAACTTCTTTCTTGAAGAGAGAGCTGAAACCACCTTTTGCTTTCCTTGTATCTTTATTCACTGGCTTCATTGAACCTTGACGCCCTTCATCGGGAGCTAATCTAACTCTCAATAGCACCCCATCCAAACTGAATACATTAATTGCAGCTTCACTGATGGGGTTGGTATTGGAATTGAAACGGTTTTTACCGGCAGACAAAAGAACGAAGTCATGTTTAGCATCTTCAGCGCTGTCTATACAAAACTTCCAAGCACCAGGAACTGCCTGTAACTGAAAATAACCGAAATTGGACATAACAACAGCATTTTTTGTGGTAATCCGATTTTTCAAGCTCAAAGAAACACCTGATGCAGGGACATCCAATACAACATTTCTCGCAAAACCTTCCACTAAAATTTTCTCGAGTTGATAAATAATAGAAATGTTGTTATTGGTAGATTCACTCGGTCTTATATTGTCGATATCTATGCCTGGCTCGACAAAACTAGGCATAACTATTTGTCTTATAGGAACGTCCAATGAGGAGGAAAAAGCCTCTTCCACTGGAATATAGTCAAAAGTTGCACTATCCATTACCAGAAGCTTATTGTCGATAAAATTTGGGGTAGAACGAGGATATAGCCCTCTGTAATATCTTGAATTCATTTTTAGGTCAATATCAACAGATTGTAATAATATTCTGACGGATAAAAATGGGAAGTCCATCACAGATTGGACAATAGAAACATACTTTTGAGCATCTTCATCAAGGGGATCGATAATTAATAGTACGTCTATGAGACTATCTCTCTCTTCTGCTTGTAAGAAAATGGAATTATGGAAGTCCAAAGAACTGAAATCGTACCTTGCTACATCATTCACGAACATATTATCGTCAAGGTGAAATGAGTTAGTTAACCGCGACAGTAGTATATCAAACCAATCCAAGAAGTCCTGATCCAATGGCACAAAATCCTGTAAATCTTTGTACAGAAATACAGTGCTATACTCATTAACTATATTTCTAATTTGTTCCAATCTCTGGCTCTTTTCATACTCAAATACCTCGAATAGTTCAGCACTGGATAGCGTCCTCAACACTCTTATATAACGAGAGTTGAATAAAAGGTACAAATGGCTCGAAGGTAAGTTACTTTCCTCAAGTACCAGTAATACATATTCATCAGTTTTACGCTTGGATTCATCGAATTGATTCGATTCTATCTTTGATATAAAAAGGTCAATATCCTGTTCATTCAAAGATTCAGTATTCATTCGTTTCATGTACTTATCAAAGCTAGGGCACACAGAAGTACTTATGATACGTAACTGAGCAGGAAAGTTATGTGCTTTCCTTAAAAATAACAAAGATTCGATTAACTGATCTTTCATCTCTTTTGTATTCAAATCTCCAATTACCCATAATGCGGCTGGTATATCAGTACTAGCACCCTTTCTTTTCAACCTATAACTATGGTGTAATAATGTTTCCGTTATTTGCTTGTATTTTATTTCTGAGGGATCACGAGGAACAATCATAAGATTTCTTTTACTCTTAGCTTTATTGTAAATGATCGACTTCAAAGGATCATCCGAATACATGTTGTTTTCCACATAATATTGCAAAAGTTTAACATCTTGTATTATCTGGTTTCTCAAAAGAAGATGCCATTTATCATCGAGCGAATTAATAACACCATTAATAACTATTGAGGGACCTTCAATATCAAACCTTTTAATGGTATTGAGGTAGATATCATCATTGACATTGTCAGGAATAAAATCGCTGAATTTGCTTAACAAGTCATCCTCTTCTATCTGATTCTTTGCCTCGTGGTACTTATACAAAAAGGCATATACTTCAACTGGGTTTGTCTTTGAAGCGAGAAAATAAAGTAATTTTGCTAAATAATTATCTTTGTCTGAGCCAGGCAAAGCAATTATTCCCACTTGCATTGGGAATTGTTCATCTAATATAAACCTCGCTAACGTGAGAAATGTTCTTAATTGATTTTTTTCACTCAAATGTAGCGCAAATATCACATCATGAATATTTTCTTTCAATGGGGGTATATGTCCTGGCTTCAAACTCCTTATCAGTTCCAGAGAATACGCTTGCGATTTAATTGTGTCAAATTTCTCATAAGCTTTATCCTTCTCGATATCATTAAAGAAAAAAACTCCTCCTTTATAGAGGTTGTCATCTGTACGATACTTGTAGACGCGAAACCTATTCTCGTTGTTCCCTAAGAGCGTATTACCTTTGCGATATTGATGCTCTTTGACCGCACTCATCAACGCAAACTTCGATAAGAGTTTTTTACTCTGGTGTACACTTAATCCTAGTTTATTTAACGATTTGGTAAGTTTCAATTCGTCCAATATCTTATCAGCCAATTTGTAGACATCAAGTTCAAGCTTGTTCAAAGGCGAGCCATTGATATACAAGCCAATTGATTCTTTTGACAAGCCTAGTTTTTCATTCACAGCCATATGTTCCTTGATTCCTTTTATATTTGTAGCAGTCCAGGATGACAAATGGGGTGCATATTTTGGAAAATCTTGCAAAATATTGACCAAGTCATTATAGCGAGTATCCATAGATTTGGTCCTATCAAATACAAAGGACACGATCTTTGCGCCAAGGTCCTTAAAATCATCCTGTTTCAAATTCTTCACTGGTGTGGATTTGGCAATCTTGTGAAAGTTCTTTTTTAAAGAAATTCTGTCAATTTTTCCTTTCTTTCCAATGTCCAACGTCTTATTTTTAGTCGTAATTTGCGGCAAAAACGCACCATAACCCGTCATATTCTCCTTGACTGCATCACTAGGGGGGATATATCTCCATGAAAACCTTAGTTTTTGGCTTGCAGCTTCTTTCAAAAGATATTTCAACATCATCAAAAATTTTGGTGACTCAATATCGCCATATAGAACCATCAAAGGAGCATTAACATTGGTACCAATGACCCTGTCGAAAGGCTCTATATTATCAGTCTTCTTTTTCGATGTCTGCAAGGCAAATAAATCATCGACAGAGCAGTAGATTTTATCGTCAAATTCCAACCACGAGTCGATTCGGCCGTCGTTCTGAGTAATGCTAGTACCAAATGAATCTTTAGTGCATCTTTTTTCTAGTCTTTTCCGGTATTCAGGAGAAAGGTGTTGCGTATAGAAGTCATAGTGTGCTTTGATTCGGGGCGAATATTTGTTATAAACTATATTGAAATCTATAATGGACTTTTCTTCCTTAGACAACGCCAACTTTTTAACAAGATTCTCGTACACCTGTTTATCGTTACTCTGATTGCCTTCCAACAACTCTTCATCGCTTTCATCTTCGTAGTCATCAGCTCCTGTGCCACTAAGAAACTGCAATGTTTCAAGATGCAAGCTCTCATTGAAGCCACATATAGCTTCTAAAAGTCTTACCTTAAACGGACTTCTTTCCCATGTTTCAACATTAATATGAATATTTCGTCCAATTTTCTCATCATACGGTTTACTGAATACATATAAGGTATTTAATATCAAGACAAGTAGGCCAATATTAGCCAATCTTGCTATTTTTATTATCATTATACCTTCACCATATGTTTGAATCAATCGGCGTACTAAAAGTTTCAGTACTTTATATCGCGACTATATACAAAAATGATTTAATAGTAATCATAACAAATCCAACTCCAGAAAGACAACGGCAAATATCATGTCAACGAATGCTTTTGAAGATCAAGATATAGATCTTGAGGCAGTAGATGATTCAAGGCTTGATCAAGTGGATGATATTGATATAAGTCTCTCTTCAGATAGTGATTTAGGATACATTGATGATTTGGAACATTCCGATGATGACAGAGATGCGGAAATTGATAATTCACCATTGATTTCATCCGACGATGACGATATTGACGGCCTGAACAAGGATGACGACTTGGAAGACTTTCACTTCAGAGATGCTCTTCGAACTGCTGGCAACTTCAAGAGCAAGAATAAAAAGAAGTATGCCTCTAAGTCATATTGGAAACGGAAAATGATGAGAAACACAGACAGAGAATTAAATCCCGAAGTGAGATTCAATTTATCCAGAGCCAATGAAGCTTTTGTGAAAAACGATTTTCAATTGGCATTGAAGTTATATGAGGAAGTCATCAAACAAGACCCAAAGAATTTTAGCGCGTATAAAACGCTAGGAGAAATATATAAACAGCAGGGAGATTTGGATAAGTGCTGTAACTTGTGGATATTGGCAGCTTACATCCAACCATATGACACGCAGTTCTGGTGCAATATTGCTGAGCTCAGTACACAGCTAGGTCATTTGGATCAAGCTATACACTGTTACGGTCGTGCTTTACAGTCTGACAGCTCAAAGAATTCGAATATCATCCTCCAAAGAGCGTTGCTTTACAAAGAGAGAAGACAATACGGACGGGCGCTAGAAGGCTTCCAGAGACTTCACCAAAAATACCCTACTGACTCCAATATTGTGAAGCACCTTGCCAGTGTTTATGTTGAGCAAAAAAGAATTAATGACGCTATTAATCTATATATTACCATTTTGGATAAGAACATTTATCCTCCTTCTAATACAAAGGATCAGTATCCGGTCTTTGGATGGGCGGAGCTCAACATTCTTTGTGAGTTATATATGCAACAACATTCTTACAAATCATGTCGAGACGGTATTAAAACTATCAAGATTGTTTCTCGCTGGATTCAAAATCGTACAGATGAATCGTGGTGGGATAAAGTTGACGATGATGCTGAGTTCGATAAAAGGAGGTTTTTAACTCTCAAAACGTTGAGTGCATCTCAACAAGCACGAGCAAAAGAAAAATTTTATGATTTACCAATAGATATAAGATTCAAACTTGGATGCTTCAGACTTGGTGTTGATCAAAAGGATGAGTCTTTGCGTCATTTTGATTATTTGCTTGAGGAAACGGACGATATATCTGATTTACTCTTTGAGGCAGGAAAATCATTGGAGGCACATGGATATTATGAGGAGGCTTTGACCTTCTTAACCAGAGCTTCCGTGAGCGACGAACAAAATGGACCTGAATTGATATCTCTATTAGGTAAATGTTTCCTCGAGGTAGGTGACTACCAACAAGCGCAAGAGGCTTACAAAAGTCTATTGGTATCAGATTCTCAAAACTTGGATGCAAAATTGGCGCTCGCAGAAGCCTATTATCATTTAGGTAATCGCCAGGAATCTATTAAATTATTGGAAGATGTATCACGTACAAGAAAAATCGCCGAATCTAATGAATACGAGGCCAAGGATGATACCATTACTGAAGAGTCCCAAGAAGATAAGGTATCCTTGATCAAGGATAAGCAAATAATAAAGTCAAATAAAAGCCAGAAGCCTACTGAAGAAGAACGACTCGAAATTGAAGAGAATGCAAAGAGAAAGGTTTTAGAGAAGCTTCGTCGAATGGAGAGATTGAGCGATGCGATACAGCAGAAAGAGAGAGTTGCCATTAAAGCATGGATGCAATTAGCATCTCAGCTTATTGAAATGTTCATGAGTGTAAGGAGTTTCTTTCCAAGGGATAAGAACAGAGCATTCAAAGGTATTGTTCTTTATAGACGGAAAAAACTGATGGGAATAGATGAGAAATTGGCTCGAATCTATAATCTTTGTGATGGAATTTCCAACGATGAAAACTACCCTCGTCTGTACTTGACATCGACTAATGAATATAGAGGCTTAAGCTATGATAAGTGGTTCATGATTTTTGTCCAGTATGCGCTCTTCCTTTGCCGCTATGACAATATAGATTACGCTGTACAAATTATTGAGGTAGCAAAGGAGGTGAGCGTTTTCGTACAAGACAAATACAAGGAAACATTTCTCAATATGATAAGACTAGTTTTTGGTATCATAAGGGATGACAATCCAGGAGTGGTGATGTCTCAGGTAAGATACTTTTTGTCGAACAATCAGTTTTCTCCTTTTATATACAAGTTTTTCGCTTTTTGTTTTGCATCTGGATCTGAATCGTGGGAAACATTTGCTAATTACAATCATCAGAAGTTTTTCTTACGGCAGTTGAAGGCATTTGATTCTATTACTTCTCATAAAAAGATAACTGGAATGGCTACCATCACCGCTGACGTTTCTAACTTACATTTACGTCATGAGCATCCGGAATTGCTCTATATTTATGCGAATTTACTAGGAGGAAGTAGAAGTTATGTTTCCTCGATAGTGTATCTAAACAGGGCCTACAAGGAGTATAATCAAGATCCTATGATATGCTTCGTCCTCGGTTTGGCACATGTACATCGCTCAATGCAGAGATTGAGTAATAATCGACACATACAGTTACTTCAGGGTATAAGCTATATCCTTGAATACCGTAATCTTCGAAAGAAAAATGCTTCGAGTTCGGAGCTTCAAGAAGTTGAGTACAACCTTGGAAGACTTTTTCATATGATAGGATTGACATCAGCTGCTTGTTACCACTACAATAATGTTTTAACTTATCATGAAGAACTTCGTGACACGAGCTACGATTTACTGATGGAATCAGCCTACAATCTTGCTTTAATTTACAATATTAGCGGGAACACTCTTCTTGCTAGAGAGATCACCGAAAAATATTTGACTGTATAGTATTCGCGTATTTCGATATTAACTACGTACTTTTGTAATATAATTTGAGACATGGTCAGACTAAAACAAAGGTATATATTCTTCGACATCCTATATCCGCCTGCCACTACGGAGTCTAACAAGGACAAAAACCAAGATGATTTTTACAGTTTCAGCGAATCTCAGTCTTCTGCATTACTTTCTTTACACAAGGCATCGCCTAGCACTATAAATCCTAAGACGATAACACAAACGATACGAAAAGTAATTGAAGATCATTTTGGAGAGATAGGATCAGGAACAGTAGGTCTTCTGTTGACGGTAAAATATTTCAGCAATAAGACGTCTAGTGGAATAATACGATGCAGCCGGCAGAACCATGAGATGGTTGTCGCTGCTTTGTCACTCATGAACAACATCCAAGGCATGAATGCAATTGTACGGTGTTCCCATATAAGTGGAACTATTAGGAAATGTCAGGACTTTTCTGTTAGACGAAACAAGAAGATGTTGCTTTTAATGAAGGACAAATTGAACTCAACAGAGCAAGCTGCATTTTATTCTAGCTTCCAGATAGAGAATGACAACCCTGGTGAAATGCCAGACTATTGAGGATAGTTGTGACTTTTTGAGAGGCTTGCATCTGAATTTTACACCTCTAGAGCTGTTTCAACTCACGCTCAATTTACCAGCATATATTATATAGAAATGAATAGTTGGAAAAAATAAAGCATTTTATCACTACATATTGGTTAATCCGCCTCAGCCATATTTTAGGCTGGCATGCCACCCAGTAATCTTGCTTAGGGGGCAGGATGAATATGGAGCAGTAAATTTTTAATGATCATCTCCGATGGTTTTTATTCGTTATATGCGCTTACAACACCCTTTGATAAAGCTATACATATAGGATGGACATAATTACGATTTTCAGTTCGGAATCGTAAAAATTTTGGTCGAAGCCTAGTGATACAAACGGAACGAAGATGTCGCTGACAGAGTATTTGAAGTTGTATCTCGTAACAGACTCTTCCATGGTACCGGAGGGTTTAACCTTCGAAGAACAGGTAGAGAAAGCTCTTGACGGGGGAGTAACTTGTGTTCAATTGAGAGAGAAAAAACTCCTGACTAGAGACTTCATAGAAAGGGCCAAGGTGGTTCATCAGAAGTGTCGTGAAAAAGGTGTTCCTTTGATTATCAACGACAGAGTTGACGTTGCTTTAGCAATTGATGCGGACGGAGTTCATGTCGGCCAAGACGATATGCCTGCAAAGAAAGTTAGGGAAATCTTGGGAGATAAGAAGATCATTGGAGTTTCTTGCTCTACCGTCTCTGAAATTGAAGAGGTTTGTGAACAAGGAATTGCGGATTATGTTGGGCTAGGTAATGTTTACCAGACAAGCACCAAGAAAGATGTTAAGACGCCAGATGGAATCGGTCCTGTTGGTGTGAGAAAGATGCTTCACATCTTGCGACGTAGTAGCAAAAAATACATTGGTAGTGTAGCAATAGGAGGGATCAATCATAGCAACAGCTCAAAATTGATGTACCAAACAGCCATAAATGGACGCTCCTTAGATGGTGTTGCAGTTGTTTCTTGTATAATGGCCAGCAAGGAAGCAAAGGAAGCTACTAAGAATCTTTTAAAGTCTTTAAGTTCTAGAGCTCCATGGACTTCTGACATCAGCAACGAATTGATAACCTCCGATATTGACAAGCAAGTGAACCATCTTGTGAGCAGTAAACCCTTGATTCATCACATAACCAACAATGTGGTGAAAAACTATAGTGCAAATGTGGCTTTGTCAATCGGGGCTTCTCCCATCATGTCAGAATTCCCTGAAGAATTCAAAGATTTCACTAGCAATATCACCAATTTGTCGCTCGTCTTGAATCTAGGCACCCCGTCTACAGATCAGATGCATATTTTCAAAAAGGCTCTATATGTGTACAATGAAAGTGGAAAACACGTTATCTTTGATCCAGTAGCTGCTGGTGCTACGAGACCCAGATTGAAATCCTGTTTGGAATTGTTAAACAGTGGTCAGTTTTCCGTTATCAAAGGTAACCTTGGTGAGATCGCAGCAATATGGAGTCTTTGTAGTAATTATAAGAACAGGGACACACAAAGTTCTGTGCTAATGCATGGTGTTGACTCAATTACTACGTTAAGTAAGGATGCAATTGTCAAGATTGGTACAGAAGTTGCCCTTGATTTTAGAACGGTTGTTGTTATCACGGGAGCTATTAACTACATTTTCGATGGGTTTTCAACATATAAAGATACAAGTTACCACTTCAGCAATATGGACACAGTACAATACACTACAGTTCCTGGTGGTCACGAGCTTATGGGATCTATCACTGGTACCGGTTGCTCCTTAGGTACTACAATTGCCGCGTTTGTTGCATCTAGAGCTGATGGGCGTGCACAAAAATCTGTTAATGTCTATCAGGCTACCGTTGCTGCTGTTACTCTTTACAATAAGTGTGGAAAAGCAGCTGGTAATGAGAGCAAGAGCCCTGGTACTTTCATGACAAAGTTTCTTGATAATCTTTATTTCGAGACTCATAAATAATAATTGTTTGAAACGAAAGGGGAAGAAGAAAATAATTGAAGGTGTCTTATAAATCAATAAAGCAACCGGTCTCCTAAGTATTTAAATGTAGGGTTACTGTCCGTAGAGCTGATTGCTGCAATTTCTCTTTCTGGAAAATCGTCCAAGGAGTCAGCATATGTACCTAAAGAATAGGCAATCAAACGGGTGTTAACTAACCACGCTCCATAGTTTAAATTATTCAAGTCATCGCATAACTGATGATAGCACGAATCATAAGGTTCGTCTGCGGTTCCCCCAAAGATTTGTTGTTCTTCTTTGGTTTTTTTGCGCTCGGCACCAGTAGCAATGCCCCCCGCTGGTATAGAGTTTTTGATGAATCCAACATAATCGGATCTACCATCGAAAGGAATAAGCTTATAGGAGTAACCATTCTTTTCGTACCATGAGATGAAGAGATCTCTTATCTTACTTGAACCTTCCGGATTTGTTGCATCATCACTGTTGTAAACCTCAAAAGCATGGTTCGGAGATGCCAACATGTCGTAGTCTAGAAACAATCTAATTTTTTTGTTTTCTTCTTCCGTCAACTTATCCGTATAATGGTTTGATCCTAGTAAGCCTTCTTCTTCTGCTGACCACCATGCTAGTCTCACAGCATTGTTTACTTTGAATTTTGTCAAATATTTTGCAAGCAGTAGAAGAGTAATTGAGCCAGAACCGTTGTCATTAATACCGGGTCCTGCTGATACAGAGTCAGAGTGGGCACCTAACATCACCACATTGTCATGATCACCCGCTTTGGTCTCTGCGATTATATTTGTCGTTGGCACTTCCTTCACACAGGCATCAATGTGTGCCTCAAAATGTGGTGTTCTAGCTTCCATGAGAGAAAGAATTTTATCAGCGTCGTCTTTCGAAATTCCTATTGAAGCTACTAAGTCGCTTGTTTCAAACTGTGGGTCATGTAATGTTCCTTTCAATAGTCCATCCTCTGTATTGTATATAATAGCTAAAGACGCACCAGCTGTCTTAGCTAATCTGGACTTTTGGGCAAATGAGCAGCCACCTCTTTTGATGAGGGCAGCATATCCTTCCAAATCTTCTGGGTAGTCTTCTATTTCGCAACCTTTATTTTCAGCCAACTTCAAAATTCCTGTTGCCTGAATGGACGGCGTGTATTTGAAAGGCAGAGACGATTCTATTGGACACCCGTTGATAGACAAGTCATAATTGAATACCTTGCTATACTTTGCAGTAAAGTTTTGAGTGTAAAAGTCATAGTATTCCAGGAGCGCTTTTAATGACAGTGTAATATAGTGTAATGTCTCATCGTGGCCCTGTGAGCCGATAACTCGAGTTGGTGCTTTGTATTCATCAATAGAGTATTGCGCTAAATTCATGACTTTGGTTGCCCCATCCGATAGGTCTACTTCTTTGACAGCTTTCTCAAGATCAAGACCAGATATTGGAGCAGGCTCATCATCAAAGAAAATTGGATGAGAATCACCTAAAAAGAAGAAACAGAAGAAAACAAATCCAAAAAATAATGATCCCATAGTCATATTGGTAAGTGATTAAGGCAAAAAAAAAACCTTTTTTACTTTTCAAGTCGATATATAGTTAGGTGGGAGTTTCAAACTTGAAAATAATAACGACCACCGATGCTATTAAATATTGTAAAAAGCTGCAATGCAGCCGACACAATAAGCGTCGAGTCATTCAGATCCTTTGACCGCCATATCAAGATTACAAAAAGATTCTGACACTGCTCTCTATTAGCTATGCCTTGAAATCGTACATGTAGGCTGCTTAATATATGAGATCTGCTGCAATATAACATCAACATAACATCTTTACTGAGGTCCACCATTCTCAAAAAAAGAAAAATTCCCTATTTCCATGAAACTTATTGTACCAAGTTGTGTATTCAGTCATCTTGTGTTAGCCAGAAAGCGTAGTTACATCTTTTGTTTTTGTAGAGTCTATAATTATATCTGCTGTTGCTAAAAAAGCAGACTCAGTATTTACAACTAAACTGTATATGTGCGGTTTTGCATGTTATCATAGATCAAATAAGCACATACAGTTATTGACACCATAAAACTACCATGGTTATAGAGGGTAGGACGTTACAAAAAAAGGTAGCCGAAAGTGCACCAGACTGGTCACCAGTATCGAGAGTAAGCAAAATAGCATCTTTGAAAAGACGCGATGACAAAGAAACAGCTAGGAGGATTCTCCACGAGGTAGCGACAAAAGTAGCACCTATTCTCAATGAGGCTAATTTAAAAGTTGGGATGTTGAGCGAAATGTACCCTAAAAACGAGGGCCTACTTGGTCTCAACATAAACAAAGGACAGAAGATTTTACTTCGACTAAGGGCGCCCTATGACGACAAACAGTTTTTGCCCTTAGAGTCCGTCGTATCGACTATGTTGCATGAGTTAGTGCACAATACGCACGGGAAACATGATTCGGCTTTTTATAGCCTTTTAGGTACATATGAGAAGAGATATGAGGAATTACAGAATGGCAAGCAAGACGTATCGAAGTATGTCTGTGAAGAGAAAGCACTTGGATCAATGAGAAAGCCTTTCGAAGGGTACAAAAGTGTACGGCAAAAACGTCTAGAAGCAGTTACAAAGGTCAAGTTCAAATCTGAGGCAAGGCGACTAGGTAGCTCCCCATTTTCCGCTGGAATTACCCTGAGTTCCACGCCTCAACATGGGAAAAGCATGCGTGTGTTAATGCTAGAAGCTGCGGAGAGACGTGCCCGAGATAATAAGTGGTGCCCGAACGAATCCTCTAGTGAAATTGATCGTGATCTAGCCCCTGAGGTGGAGCTAGATATATGCCCCGTGAAACAATCTCATCCGAAAGATACCTCAAGTGATAATACTACTAAGGACAAGAAAACCAACTACAAGGACGGAAAATTTATAGAGACAGTGGACCTCACCGGCGACTCTTGGGACTTCACCGCTCATTCTCGTGATGGAGAAGAAATCATATATATAGACGATTAAACATATATACTCTTTGCATTGACCAAATCATAAGAATACGAGTTCATATCCCTTTCTTTTATCCCCATTAGTCGTTATCCGTAGATATTCATAGAGTCCTCGTTGACTACAATGCCTTAAGTTACAGCTGAATGCTGAATATCATCACATAGTCCTACAGAATAGGCAAAACACGATAGCCTTTTTATATACGGCCTTAAATGTCCGCGCTCTGCTACTAAGTAAAGGCTTTAAACTCTTCTAGTATTGCTCTTCTCTAGATCATAATATAACATGATCAATGTTTATATATCAGGTGCGAAATGAACGTAACTAATTAAGTCAGCATAAAATTCTTATTCTTAACGCAAAGTAAACCTGAGGGGATAAATTCTCTCGGCTAGGCATCAAGAATCATTAGCAAGAAAAAGAAGCATAAGAAAAGAGTTGTACAATTCATTTCAATTTTTTTTTGGTCTAGTATAAGATTGGTTATGGTTCCATCTCGAGCAGATTCACCTATGTCGACCGACGCAAAGTTGGGCAAGACTGACTCAGTTATCAATCTTACCAGGTCGTCCTTGTATGGGATATATAATGACAACTCAGAATTGAATTTGAATAAAGATTATGACAGCATGGATATTTTGCCTCTGAATGATCGGCCCTATGTACGAGCTCAGGAACTTGAGGATATATCACACAAGGGGTCGAAAGGCAGAAGCAACGCAAGGCCCCAGCCATATGCTCATAAGGTATTGACTTTCGCTGGAAAGATCATGGTACTCTCCTTGTGTGCATTTTTATACAATGAGGCTACGAAGCACATTCATAATCGGCATATTGAATCGAGCGTACTTTCAGAACAACCGTTGTTGATGTCGACTATATTTTTGTCTAGGCTAGTGCACAATGTTAAAGAAAAAGTGAACACACCATTGCGAAAGGTGCTTTTTTTGCCTCAGAATAGCTACGCAGATTACATAGTGGCATTGGTTTTACAGGGATCCATTATGGGGCTCGTCCACCCCATAATGGATAGCATCCTCCCTCCTACATTGACCAAGAGGTTGTTAAGCTCGAACCCAAATAATTTACAAACAAAGGGCAACATATGGAATGATCTTTTACGCTCTTTGGTAACCTTCCTCGGAATCTCATATGCCGTGCGCAAAATCGAGTGGAGCTCCTCACTCCAAGCGCTGATGGTCTGGTCCCTCTTGAACCCAGGCCTCTGGCTTCTTCTCGATGGAACCATCAGCGGATTCCTTTCGAGCGTTGCGGTGGCCGGCTTGGCTTGTGTGTGCGTTTACTATCAAGATCCTACCATGACTGTCGACCTTTCGCAGGTCAATCTGCCAAAAGAAAACGCAGAAATGATATCTCCGTGGTTGTGGGTGGGAAGCTTCTTCTTCTGCAGCCTCATCATTTTTGGCAAGATTGGCAGAGGTTTATTCAGTCGTTAAAACATAATGTACCTCTTGTACATCCCCAGATCAGCATCTCATTTACAATCTAGGTTTTATTCCTGTACTATTCAGTACTGTCTACTCTTTACCAGGCTATTCCTAATATCAATGCAATGGACTATATTACAACCACTTTTTTTTCTATACGCTTTACCTGTCAGTCTGGGTTCTCTTCTCCAGCATTAGTGAAGTTAAGTATATCTATGTCTGCATATAGACGATTTTAGTTAACATCCAAGTGATTGGTTGGTTTTTGTGTAACATAAAATGCCAATAGCACTCATCCAATAGTTTGATACTCAAATTTTACGATATAGTTATAGAGCTTAGACACTATAGGCAAACATGAGTGGAGGACCTGTGCCAATCTGGAAGAAATATACTTCGGGATCCGTTGGATTATGGGAGAAGTTGAGACAGCTTTTGGTTTTAGTTCCTAACAGATCTACTGGTAACCCAGTACCATCACTTTACAGAAAATTACCTCCTGGGGAGCGTATTGAAGATGCCAGAAACTATGAGGATCCGATCACAATCCCAGCTGGAGACATAGTTAACAACAGATATCACAAGAGGGACTATAGAAGAAACTACCCTCGTGTGATTGCATTTAACCAAACCAAGGTTTCGGGATTGTTACAGCTTGGGTCCGCATCCAACCCAAGAATCTCTGTAGGAGACAAGGGCAGTAAGGAGCTCGCAGTTTTTGTTGACCCTACTAAGCAGGTCAGCTTGGCATCAACTTTGAACACAGTCTCCCCCTCTGTTATCAAGAATGAAGTTTTGGGTCCACAGGGTGGTCCCGTTGTCGCCCCGGCATTGAAGAAATTTAAGTGGTCGATCTTGAGAGAACCACAACATGGTATGTTCACTGAAGAGTACCCTTGTCGTATGTTCACAGACGTGAAGTCTTCGCAATAGAGTACCATTATGTCTTAATAGGCTCTGCATATATTCGTTATTTAGGTTACATATAACTCTGTATTTTAAAAATGATGAATTACTACGACAGAGCTGTTGGCCTAATCCGTATACATAATTTAGGGAACAAGGCTCCAATTCCAAATGTATTGTACCATAGCGTGAGATAGTCAAGTACTTGTTGTTTTTCGGAAGTATTTCTATGGAGCATCTTGAAGCCGCTCATGACATCTTTTGTGTCACAAGGATGAAGGTACATCCAAATATCGCCCGTCGGTGACATATTATGGCTGTCAAATGAGACATTTGTTAATGTATGGATTTCCTTATGTATGCCTAGGAGATGTTGGAAGCTTTCGTCCATGTCATCAATAGTAAGAAGTGCCCTGGAAATAGTCTCATTCTCTATTTCAACCTCTTCGAAGATTCTGAAATAAAGCACGGGGCAAGCAAAGAAACTGTCATATGATATCGTGAATGTTACTATTAGCAGCTTGTTTGGTGAGTCAGGGTGTCTGACTTTAAACTGGTTTAAAACATACTTCTTTTCTTGTGTAACCGTCTTGAACGTACTATTGGTGAAAGAGAAGAGGCTTTGCGGATGTTTGTCGGTCGGATATGAGTCCAGCAAATTCAACGCAGTATTTTCAAGTAAGTGCTTATTGAATTCCAATAGATATTGGTTGAATTGGATGTTTGTCAATTCATATTCCATGTCATATACTATTGCGTTTATTACTGACATCTAGAAATCACTTCTCAGTATCCCCAATATACAGGATATACGATCTACAGTTTATAAAATTAGCATACATGATCATAGGATATCGAGTTCATTGACCCTGACCATATGGTCCATATTGTTACTGTAAGCTAAATATTAGGCCTATTGCTATGTGTTACTCAGTAACTATTTTTACTCATAATGTAACGTCATAAAAGGATACTGGACGGACCAGCTAATTACAGCTGTTTGTACACCATTTGTATGTACCACAAGCATGTAACTATATTTTCAGCTTCCTTAACACAGAGAAAGATTGTTTTTCGGGGTATTAAATTTAATCGAACGCCAAATGATTCTCTCAAGAAGTCATACGTAACATTCCGCCACGCTAACTGTTCAAGGGGCTTGCATTAAGTTTGAGTATATCTTTCATGTGTTAGTGTCACACTCCTCCTCATTAACTCCTTTACTACTTGGTGTGGACTCATTCAAGAGATTCAGTTTTCCATTATACATGACGCCAGCATTACTGCCACTAATCGAATTTCTGGTGTATATTTCTTTAACCTTTTCAGCATTAGGATGTCTGAGAGGTACACTGCCTGGGATGGTTTTGCTGCCACCACCTAGCTGCTTTTGCATAGCATAGTCACCACTATCGAAATATTTCTTGTCTTGAAATTTAGACGCCAATATCTGTTGCGTAGTAGGAAGCCTTCCATACATTTTATAGATACGCAACTCTTGCGGGGTCAATTTTGATAAATCTATGCCCTCCTTATTCTCGGGTGGCAGTAAAGGATCCTCTTCTTGGTACGACATTACTACAGAAATCTTATGGTCTGAGATTTGAGCAATCTATTTAATTATTTGCATAGCACTTTCTGAATTTGAGGCGTGGATCTTTGTCACGTGATAATGTCTTAATACTCGCCAAATAATGCTTCATAGATATATGGCAAAATATGCTTGTAGGATATAGTGAGTAGAGCAGCTAGGTAAGTTGCATAGTCGTAAAGTTCTAGAGGGATGGGAAGCCATGAAGAAGGCAATTTGCTAATATAAAGATGAAATGTGAGGTCTTTCACATCTGAGCGAAACTTGTCGTCGTATGTTACAAAGTTGGGTTTGTAGCTTATAACAAAGTACAAGTCAAATGAATCTTGTTTCTGTTGCTTGTGGATCTCTGATAGTTTTTGAAATTCATGGCTAATCTTGAACTCATAGGGTGAGGTCGCAGGCCAACACAATTTGACGTAAAGAAAATCTTTAGCCTGAAACACCTCATCGCCATAATTATTCACTTTCACGTAAAGCATCTTTTCAGCGACCGGTCCGTCATCCTGATAGAGCGTTAACTGATGTTTGCCATGATGCTGTTTCTGTGGGGTATCTATGGGATAGTCTAGCAACAATTGATGAGTTGAATTCACGTTTATGATGTCGATTGAATCCTCCTGTAGGTGAGCAGAATGAGGGTTAATACTAAAGTATTTGGGAACTCGCAAAAGATATGTTTCTGTATTACCTAACGCGCATGCTAGGAAGCAAGCTAAGCTAAGAAATCGAAGCGGTGCTCTCATCTATGCTTACCTACAAAACAAACGGCTTAGCTCTACATAATTGCAATATTTCATTCGATACAATATACAGGAACTTACTAGAATTTAAAGGGTCAAGATTTACTATTCAGTGAAATCATTATCTTGAGAAACTAGCTACGTAGCTTGAGCTTCATCCATGGTATCTTGTCGCGTACTCTTCCAGCTGCTTCTTCTAAGGCTTTTGTTGACAGCTTCGAAAACTGGGCACTCAGTAATAATAAGTAATGCAAGTTGAACTTCATTAGAAGATTGGTATAATGATATATGTCTTTAAGCTCGATAGACCAGCCATTCAACTCTAGTATCTTTAAACTAGGAAGCAGTTTAGGGCTAAATTTTTCTAATTGCCTCAAGTATAGCGGACTATTCCAAGAGCTTTCATAATGCGAAAATGTAATCGATAAACTCTCTAGGCTGAAGCCACCGTTCTCCAAAGGACGATCCAAAAATCTTTTGAATCGCTCCAGTAAAATGAATGCATTATTATTGGTGTAGCAAATGACTAACCTTTTGAGTTTGTTATGTCTATTAAATTGTGACAAGTCAAACGGATATTCCCAGGTACAGTTCACCAACTTAAGATCTTGAAGATTAACATGATCCAATTCTTCATTGGTATCTGACATACTGCTGAGATGATACTGATCAAGATACAATGACGTCAAGTTACCAAAGCCTTTCAAGTGTTCCAAATCGAACATCCGCAAACTTGACTTCTTTCTAGAGTGTTTTATCTTTCTAGGATTCTTAAGAAAAATGTTTGTTGATTCCAAGTGATCGCTTTCGTAGTAAAGGGATAAGGACTTGATCAAAGGGCTTGAACGGTATTTGAGCCAATACGAAGATTCGCCACTATTAATCAAAAGACTATTGGTATTGGGCATGTATTTTTCAATTTTCTCAAACATGTCGTACCGCCACTCCCCATTTGAGTAGGAATCTACAATCCGTACCTGATTTATTATTTGCTGATACTTGTGAGCAAAGTTCTCTAGCTCCGTCTTTTCGATATCTATTAACTCCATCCATGTCAAGTTGATTTTTCTGAAAATATAGAACGAAAGCTCTGCTCTGTATCTGGAACACGTCCCCGATAAGTTTACCACATCAGTAGGCTCCACAAACGAGAAACAAAAATATAGTATCTCTGTGGGTAAATCAAGTAGATCCAATTCTCTCTTAGATTTTTTTACCTTTGCTTGATCCACTTCTCCTAAACTCCTCTTTACACCCATACCTATCACTGCAAACCTTTGTATACCACTATCTCTTATTTATAACTCTTCTCTGCAATACTTAACTTGATAACTACCTTTTCATATCTCGAAAATTTGAGCACTTGGTCGGAGCATGTTAATCACAATTCGCTTATCCTTCAGCGGGGCAACGATCCCGATGGTAATGATGCAACTTTTGGGATAATATCTTACTTTGCAGCTGCTTATCCAAAGGCCGGTAAGTTGGTGTTGGTGTGAGCCACGCGGAAACCGGAACACTATCTTGCACCAACTGTTCTTTTAGACGTGGCTTTACCAAAACATATAACTACTGATTGATATGGTCTGCGCTGTCAGGCTCATCGGTGCGCTGTTCGTTGGCAAGTGCGAGTCTATTCAACCTTGCTATATCCGTCTTACAAAGGCTGCGTGCTACGTTACTTTTGAGCACCTATCTTGCTAAAGTTGGCCCAAGTTAAGTGCCCATCGTGCTATTGTGCTGTCGAGCTGACCAACGTCGACCACTTTCATCCTACATCCCTAGCATACCGAAAGGAGAGAGCCAGACGACCTCCGTACAGTTCAGGTCCCCAACGACCCTGAGGCATACCAACTCTTCTCTAGATTAGATTGCTCGTATTGCAGACGAAGAAACGAAAACTACACTCCACAATCGCAGCTTAGTCGATACCAAATGCTAAAACAAGTCGTTGGCGAAAACAGACAGATATTGAAGTCATTAGCCTTCTACTTGGCTACAGCCGCCGTCATCAAGGTCTTCTCCGCTCACATGTTGGGCAACTGGTGGTTCCTGCGGCACGCGGGCTCGAACCCCGTCGCCAGCGAACCACCGGTCTTCGGCGTTTTCGACCCAGACTCGGGCGACAGGTTCGACCTCGACGCCATAGGCTTTGCTTGGCTTGCCTGCCTAGCAGTGGCCGTCTGCCTTGGCCTAGTCATAGGCGTCTAGCCAGCGCGCCCAACCAGGGCGCGCTTCCTAGAAGCTGCTGCCATGCTGTTCTTTACGTCCGCACGCCCGCAGCTACGAGCCAAAACGCCACACAATTCACAACCTCGCTGGGCTCGGTCGCAGGCCTTACCCCACTGCACGCCTACGCTCCATCGTTCTTAGCATCGTACATGCCCGCTCATTAGTTGCTTTTCTAACGTATTGCTTTTTCTTTTTTCGTGCTCTGTTACAGAAACATCAGAGTACTTGCTTTGTCCTTCCTACAAACCTTTGCTTGCACCTCACAAGCTGTATCAGAAGCCTGCCGAGTCTAGCAGATTCTTCTTTCAACCTGGCAGGGAAATCTATCTGAATAACCAAAACATGGCTTTCCGGGTCTTGTTCAGGAGCCCTGTTCTCCCTCACTATAAGCCTTTGTGAATATTATCCTCCACGCTTCATTCTATCCCAACATGGGGATCTTGGTAACATATTATGCCATCACGCAATATGCAATACGTCTAGTGCAATATTATTTTTCTCAGATGCCCCTTCTCACTATCAAGGCCCCCCATAGGTCTTACCTGTATATACTAATGCAAGCGGCATTAGTGGGTGTCCTATCAAGCATTCCGGACCAAATACCTTTCTTGTATGCCTGTAAAAGGTATGAGATGTAAGCTAAAAACATGACGATTAGCAATATATACATGAGCCATAGTTAGCAGAATTTTTAAACAAATTTTCATTGACCTATATTTGTAACCACTGGTTTCTAATCCACGAATGTGCAAAAGATAGACGGTTGATCTAATACTTTGATAGAGAAATCCATTTGATAGAGCCACAGTGAGCTTTTTTTTAGTTCAAAGTAACACTAAAACAGAGTAGAAGACTTAAACAAAGTCTTGCTGGGAAGATAACTATCTACAGACCTACACCGAGTCTATATAGAGATAGGTCTATTCAAGAGGGCATGAAAGAAAGCTCCTAAGTGCCTGAAGTATCATACACAATATAGCGGAACCAGGTGACGCACGGCCGTTCTGCGATAGATAAGGATCTGGAAGTTCACTCGCCTGTGGTCCACAACAGGCGTTACTGATATAGAGATACACAGCTACCATATATACGGTGGCATATAGAGAAGAAAAGAGGCTCGGCCAGTGCTTTTTGTCCTGACGACAATGTCTAGATCCTCTGACCTGAGCAGACAGTCTCGCTCAGAAGAGGAGCTTTTCAATAACAAGCCTGAATTGGCGCTGGTTAACGGCATGCCATACGAGAAGGAGTATGACGAGCAGTTTCTGAGCGCGGATGAGTTCTTGGAGGCTGAGATCTTGGAGGAAGCAAACCATACCATCAACTACAGAAACTGCTCTTGGCAAAAGACAGCAGGATTACTTTTTTCTGAGTATATATGTTTGGCCATCATGTCTTTCCCCTGGTCGTACTCGATATTGGGATTAGTTCCTGGGCTTATTTTGACGGTCTTCGTTGCACTCACCGTGGCATACACAGGTGTTATCATCGCGGATTATGTTGCAGCATATCCCCATATCACCAATGTGTGCGATATTGGACAGCACCTTTTTTTCGGGTCTAACATCGTCTGGTACATCACTGCATTTGCGTTCTTGCTCAATAATGTGTTGATTCAGGCTCTCCATGTCTTGACCGGTGCCAAATACTTCAACACCGTGAGCGACAATAGCACAATTTGCTCCATAGTGTTTGCTGTTGTTACCTTGATCATTTGCTGGTTAATATCGCTTCCTCGTACATTCTCATCCCTCTCATCAGTGGCTTACTTCAGCGCAGCCACGATGTTTATCTCTGTTATTTTATCGATGGCATTCGCCGGAGTGCAAGATCACCCTAATGGGTTTAAGAAAACGCACGATCCCGTGGTATGGAGATTATGGCCAAAAGAGGGCACCACGTATGTTCAAGGTATGTCTGCTTTTTTGAACATTGTCTACACGTTTGTGGGACAAATCACATATCCTTCCTTCATTGGACAAATGAAGAGACCCAAGGATTTCAAGAAGGCATTGTATATTGTCACCCTTTGTGAGGTTATTACATTCAGCTTGGCAGGTGCCATAGTCTATGTTTACGTGGGTAACGAGTACATGGTTGCTCCAGCCTTTGGTTCGCTTACAGGTAACTATAAGAAAATCGCCTTTTCCTTTGCCCTACCCACCGTTTTGTTTCTTGGATCTTTGTACAGTAATGTCTCATCCCAGTTTTTATTCTTGCATATTTTTGACAAGAAGTCTAAGCACAGAAATGAGCACACGATCATAGGTTGGGGTGTATGGACTGGCCTTAACTTGTTTTTATGGATCGTTGCGTTTGTCATCGCAGAAGTGATTCCCTTTTTTTCTGACTTATTATCCTTGATGTCTTCCCTTTTTGATTGCTGGTTTGGATTCGTATTTTGGGGTGTAGCGTTTTTCAAATTGAAGCGCTTATACTACGCCAAAAGAGGCGAACCTAAGCTTTCAGTTCTTGCTCTTCTCAAGAGAGCTACCTTCGTCGGTAAACTTGAAATTATCACTAATATTGGTTTGATCGGTGCGGGTCTTTACATCCTTGGACCAGGATTGTACGCAAGTGTCGATAGTATAGTACTCTCGTACCAATCGCACTTGTATGGTTCACCATTTTCTTGTGTATCAAATGCTATATAATCAATTCTATTTAATTTAAGTATCCTCAAGTTATTTATTCTATCAGTTGTAGATGATCATTGTTTGCTTGGTCTCCCAGAGAAGCCAGCGAAGATATACAGTAAAATTCAAATCTATCAACTACAAGCCCTGATCACGGGTGTCCCACACAATTGTAACCGGGCCATCGTTTACTAAAGATACATCCATCATTGCACCAAACTCACCATCCTTGACTCTGTCTTCGCTTCCCAAACCAGACCGTAATTGGGCCAAAAGTTCCTTGTACAAAATGAGAGCACTTTCACCTTTGGCCGCCTTGTGGAAATCGGGCTTTGTGCCCTTTTTTATAGTCCCGTACAATGTGAACTGAGAGACAGACAAGATAGACAACGAACTATCATCTGAAAGGCTTTTGGACCATGGTTTTCCTCCCCATTTACCCTGACTCTCTCCAGACTCGCTAAAGTCTTCAAATACTCTAAGCCCCAAAATCTTCTTACTCATCTTTTTTACATCTTCCGTAGTGTCTGATGTTGAAATACCAACGAGGATCATAAGGCCCTTTCCAATTCTATATCTAGTTAGTGAATGTCTTATCAGGTATAAGCCGCAGAATATGGATGAGGCATCCCAGTAAAACTTACGAAGAAACTATCCTATTATCCACCGTCACAGAAGCCTGTTTAACTTTTTGAATTACAACTCTCATTGGGTGTTAGATCTTAAGGATAATGAGTTGAATGAATGATTCAAAATATAAACACGATACTTAGTTCTATTCATATTAGTTGTATTTGTTAAGTTCGGGTTCGCACTGATTAGTAGAATGACTCAGTCTCTTAGTATAAAGTTGCAGAAATATTCTATACCGATAAATATCTCTTGCCCCACGGGCACAATATACTTTTTAGGAAGAAGAAAACCATGGTTACCCTTGTCTCTCAACTCCAAACGATAGGCCCAATATGCTTTATGTTTGTACATATAGTCCAACGCAGTTCCTGATCCTAAATCAGGTATTAAGTCCAGATCCCTATCTTGGCATGCAGGTAAAACCTCATACAGCTTTCCTGACCAGAGACGAATAACCTTGGAGATACCATAGGCCAATTCAATCAAATTTTCTTCGTCCCGAGGCTCCTGCTGGCACGAAAATGCATAAGGATACAAGATTTCCTGGGCATATGAATGCAAGTCGATAAACCCCTGAATATTGTGGTGACTGTCGGTTAAATTCAAGTAGTCGGTCCATAGTCTTGATTCCACAGCTTCAAAAGGCTCTTCGCCAGAATATTCATCCTCACAAGGCATATCAGCCGAACGAGTCCAGTGGAAGTCGTACGAATGATCGATATCAATACCTATACATGATTTATCCACTGTCTCCTGTCGATTTTTTCTCCAGAGACGATCATGTGTCCAAGTGTATTCATATCCATCTGGGTTGAGTGTAGGCAAAAAGACAAAATCTATGTTTCGGAAGATACTGTCCTGGTTGGAATCGTAGTCTTGTAGCAAGGCATATAGCACGTAGAGAACAGTGGATACCGTTATCCATTCTCTTGCATGTACGCCCCCTGATAACACTATTGTCTTTTTTGCTTTGTGAGGCTCTTCACTCTTTTCTGTGACATGCACAATCTTCATGTCTCTTCCTTCAGGCGTCTTTCCAATGTTGTTCACCTGAACGTAACCTGGATATGTCTGTTCGAGAAGATCAAGCCACGAATATATAGTATCCAAGGGGCGGTACTCTCTAAAAAAGACCTCAGAAAAGGTTTTTAGTCTCATTTCTTGCTCTTCTTTGTTCTTGTATGTCTCCACCCTTTTTCCCAAAATCTCTTTTATTCTCAATCCGTCTTCATCCTTTAAAGAAGATTCAAGGCTAGGGTATGTCTCAAATACTTGCTGTGCCAAATCGTCTACTATTATATCAACATTTACGCTTTTTATTCTATTCGCAAGCTTATCTTTCAAAGTGTCAATATATAGCTCATCGAGTTCAACATCGACGTAGCCTTCTCTTGAACTCCATCCCCAAATCTTGTGTGGTATATCTTCCTTGACGCTACGTATAAGGTTGAAAGTTTCAAAAAACCGTGGAGAGGAAACTCGTACAACCTTTTTCTCAGCATATTGTTTAAAATCAATATACCAGTCGTCCTCTTTAATCTCCTTGTAACTCTTTATAATCTGCACGTTGACTTCTGTGTCGTTTTTGTCAGAGATCCCTTTGCTATCATAGAAGAAACTCCAATAAAGTTTGTAAAGGCTATCAATAGAAAACCCGAATATTTGAACTAGAAGAAAGCTAAGAAGCAAAAACTGTGAAGCACAAGTACACCGCATTGTATCGGCTTTTAGTATAGGCTACTTTTAGTTCTATTTTATTCACTATAATGAATATTTGTCGCTACTCATAGCTGATAAAGATTAGGCATTTTGGTAAACCGTGCGACAAGGTAACCTATACAAAAATAAAGCGTAGAGTGACGTTGGTAGTATCAGAAATATTGAATGGTAAGGATCATATTACGCTGAAGGTAAAAACAACTTAGTTCAAGAAGCCAATATGCTGTTGTGGTAGGTCTACGCAATGCTGGATGAAATCGCTTGTTCTTGGGTCAGAAAGCAACTGAAAGAGCTTATTCATTATAAAAGTTGACTGCTCCCGTCAATGTGCAATTGACATATTTATTACTACATTAAAGTGGCTGGCAAGACATGTTGTAAAGTAGTTACTATACAATGATATTTATAACAGAGGAATTGAACCGAATTTATAATTCAAGCCATGGAAGATGGGTAATTTAGTTCACACTATGCGTCCACAAGACGAAACACATCTGTAACGCATATTGCCCAGAGCAAATATCAATGTCCAAAAATTTTGGAAATCCGCCTGGCCGATAGTGATCTTGAACGTGACCGAGATGTAGATCTGCCCAAAAAAAACTTAGTTCCACCCTCTTCCTTTTCTGATAAAGGTGTGGGTTTCCTACCTCTACTATCCTGTTCCGACTCATCTATCTCCACCCTCGCTTTTACATCATTACTGACATTATTGAAATGGCTCTCGGGATTTAGTACCTTGCCTTCGTATTTTTGAGAAACAGGAACTGCTCCTGAGCGTACTGAAGGAACTAAAGGTGCATGCGAAGAATGATTCTGACTTCTGTGTTTTTTCTTCCAGTCCTTTGAATAAGTTGATGATATATCTATATCCACTAGCCATTCTTTGAAATACTCCTCAGAGTCTATAGGCCTAGATAACGTTGCCGTGCTGTGGTAACTTGGCTTCACAACAATCACAGGAACTAATGCACACTCAAGGAAGTGCTTTGAGAAGGACTTTGAGAAGATTGACTTATAATTGGAATGTGACTCTTTCTCGTTATAGTCGTGGGCACCTATTACCATCATTGCGGGGGCATACTCTTCAACTGCATTCTTCAACAATTTCTGGGGTTTTCCTATTACAATTTCGTAAACCAACGAAATCTTTTTAAAATGAGTATTTAGACGCTCTATTCTAGCTAAGTTTTGCGTAGCTTGTTTTTTATTGATGTAACTGTGCAGCTTATCATCTAGAACCTGTAATATTATTACCGTATCACCGTTTACCACCATTTTATCAAGAAGCCACTCAATGGCTTTTAAAGATTCATTGTCTTCGTTAAAACCAAGCAAAAATGTTTTGTTATTCCTCCTAAATTTGAAGTCAGGGTGCTTTAGTTTATATGTCATCGACTTTCTATTCAAGTCTGTAGATGTGTCGAACGATATTCCTCGCTCAAATGACTTTATCCTTCTCATTTCGTTTCCCGAGTACGACGACATTCGGGATATGTCTGGACGAGATATAGTATTCAGTGCCATAAAGGAATGATTCATCGCTATGTTAGTCTCAGACCCTGATCCACCTAGCCTCAGGCTGAAGTAGTCAGGGGCCATAACAGTTCCACTCGGTGATACGAGGGGACTATTAACGGTTGAATTATTCACGCTGTCTGAATCAAAATCGTCATAATAAAGTCTACCGAGCAAGTCGGAAGATGTGTTTTCTTTTCGATAAAGATCAATGCTGTCGTCGCTGACATGATAAAGCATTGCATTAAGCCTCGTATTGACCTTAGTTTGATCTTCTTCCTCATCTACATCCTCGAGCTCTTTATTGAATTCCTGTTTCCTTTCTCCATCTTCGCCATCTCCCTTCGCTTCCTTTTCCTCATCATCTAAATTCCCTTCACTTTTGTCATTCTCTTTATTCTTTGTTTTATCACCAGATAATGTAAAATCACGATGTCGTAAATTAGGGTGTGATCTTATGGGCGACGATGCATCATAAAAAGCAGGTACTTTAGATGAGCTAAAAAACTTCACCATTTCAATTTGAGGAAAGAAAGTAAAGAGAGTTTATAATCCCCTGCTTTCGTTCGACTGTTAGCCGTATTACAACGCACCTCTGCTCTCAATGCCAGAAGTACATTCGCCGCATGAGTTGAAAAGGTCGTGTAATATTCATATATAATAAATCGGAGTTCTATCTACAATATTTGATATCATTTACTAAACAGCAGTATGTAGCCGCTATGCAAGACAATTGGTGCAATATTCTATAAAACGGACCATTACAGGGTGACACTGTTAACATTTTTCCGACGAGGCCAAAATCTGGGGCTCGATGTATCTTCCTGTATCAATGCCACTGTTGTGCTCAACAATACCCCAAAGTCTGTCCATTTTTATGCCACCAATATTATCAGCAACGTAAAACATGCGCTTCTTTCCCGGGTAGTTCTGTGATTCCTGCCAGGAAGCATAAGGGGCAAGGAAATCTAACGATCCAGGCAGAACGGTTTGTAATGACTTGTTGCCAGTGATTGTCAATAACTCATTGTATGTTTTACCTCCTGTGAAAGACAATTTCTCCATAATCAACTTCTCGTCTTTTATAAGATTTTCCAATGTTTGTGGTTTATTCTTGTCGTAAAGTCTGAATATACGGGTCACATAATCGCGAGTCTTGAGCTGTGCGTACACGGCGGGTGCAGCGCAACTGACCAACGTAATAGCTGCATAAATATCTTCAAATTGTAATGATTCATAGAATAACTTTGCACCATATGTGCCAAGCACTGCCATACTTAGAGTCAATCTTTTTACCAACGCAACATACTTTGCGCCCGGTGCCTCATATAGAGGCAGGTATGAAAGCCTATAGTTAGAAGGCAATGCCTTACTTCTTAATGATCCTGGTTCACGAATGTAGACTATGTCATCGTAAAGCGTTGGGGACCATGGGTTGTTTTCAGACCTGATTTCATTGGTTTCAATGTTCGACCCAGATTCATGAAAGCTCCCATCATGTTTTTTCCTGATAAAATCGGTCAATATACTGCCACATTTTTTAGCTGGCCGTCTGCTGAACGTCCATATCCCCCGTCTATACGATCTTAAGGGTGTCACTAGCATTGTTTAGCAAAATATATTCCTATCTCTTTAACATATCTTCTAACATGTATAAAAAAATTACATAATCCTGTTACACAAAACTGACTGACAGGAAAAAAAGGTCTTAAAAAACAACGCCCTCACCACTAGTGCAGAAGTCATTGAGACATAGTTTATAGTTAACATAAGTAAAGGGGCTATAAAGCAGAAGATGGATTCTGATACTACAAACAAGTTTATTCCTGAGTATCGCCGTACCAATTTCAAGAATAAAGGACGTTTTCAAAGCGATGAATTAAGAAGAAGAAGGGAAACCCATCAAGTCGACTTGAGAAAGCAGAAGAGAGAAGAAGTCTTATCAAAAAGAAGAAACTACAATAGCGCTGAAGTAGCAGGTAATGATTCTGAGGATGAGGATGAGTACAACTTACAGAGCAACAACGATGAAAATCAGTTTTACAATAAACTCCAGCAAGATTTGCCCAAGATGGTTGAAATGATCCAGTCCCCAGACTTTGACAGCCAGTTGTCAGCTACAGTCAAGTTTCGTCAGATATTGTCCAGGGAGCACAACCCACCTATCAACCTTGTTATTAGAAGTGGTGTTATTCCTACTTTAGTTGAATTCATGCGCGAGAATCACCCCGACATGCTTCAGCTTGAGGCTGCTTGGGCTTTGACCAATATTGCGTCTGGTAACTCTGAACAGACCAGGGTTGTTGTTGAGGCTGGTGCTGTTCCATTGTTTGTTCAGTTATTATATTCGGAATCGCTAGAAGTCAAGGAACAGGCTATCTGGGCATTGGGTAATGTTGCTGGTGACCTGGCGGAATATAGAGATTTTGTTCTTGCCTGCAATGCCATGCCCCCTGTTTTAGAATTGTTCAACACATCCAAGATGTCACTTATACGTACTGCTACTTGGACTTTGTCTAACTTGTGTAGAGGAAAGAACCCACAACCAGACTGGTCCATTGTACAACAGGCAATTCCTACTTTGGCAAAGTTAGTTTACTCTGTTGATACCGAAACTTTGGTAGACTCATGCTGGGCTGTTTCCTACTTATCTGACGGTACTACTGAGGCAATCCAAGCAGTGGTTGACGCAAGGATTCCTCACAGGTTAGTAGAGTTGCTCGGTCATGAGTCGACTCTCGTTCAGACCCCTGCTTTGAGAGCAATTGGTAACATAGTGACTGGAAATGATTTACAAACTCAGGTTGTTATAAACGCTGGTGTCTTACCTGCATTAGCTCCTTTATTGAATTCTCCGAAGGAAACGATCAGGAAGGAAGCTTGTTGGACCATTTCCAACATAACTGCTGGTAACCCTGACCAGATACAAGCTGTTATAGACGCCAACTTGATTCCTCAGATCATTCGTTTGTTGGCCAACGGCGACTACAAGACAAAGAAAGAAGCTTGCTGGGCCATCTCTAATGCATCTTCGGGTGGTTTAACGAGACCCGATCAGATCCGCTACTTGGTGAGCCAAGGCTGTATCAAACCCTTGTGTGACTTGCTTGCCGTTGCCGACACAAAGATTATCGAGGTGACTCTCGATTCCTTGGAAAACATCTTAAAGATGGGAGAAATGGACAAGGAGTCTCACGACGGCACTGTCAACGAATATGCCTTATACATCGAAGAGGCGGGTGGAATGGAAAAGATATTCGAGTGTCAGGCAAATGAGAACGAGAAGGTCTACGAAAAGGCCTACTCTATAATCGAAAAGTACTTCTCCGAGGAGGACGACCACATCGACGAAGACGGAATCGCACCTCAAGCCTATGGCGATGCTTTCAACTTCGGTGTCGACCCCTCTCAACAGCAGAACTTCCAGTTTTGATTGTGTTTCAGTCTTCTATATTTTCCCATATCTTCTCTTTTCTCACCTGTCTACTAACCGATCTCTTCTTGCCTCTTAATTATTTCTGTTTAATTTAGCTCTAATCCTACTCTGCATCAAATACATCTACTACTCTACTGATACTTGTAAATTATATACTATTCAAAACTCGTGTCTATCACTCCTAGCTTTCGCATCCATTCCATCATAACCTCTATCACTAACATATAGTGCTCTGCATCGGCTCTCGGCAACGTTTATATCACGTGCTTTTTGTGGTGTGAGTCTCATTATAATTCTCACGTAATTTATTATGTCATCGTGTTATGGTTCCAGCATCCTATTTGGTTTCCATTTTTCTTTTGTAATTTCCCCGTTGAGCAACCGGCTCAGCATGGCGCGACATTTAACATTAATGTCTAAATGTCGCCATTTTCTCTTCCTTTTTTGCCGGTCCGACCATTATCCATATATATTGGGATTTTGTAGTTGAATAAACATAATTATACTACGCAATTTATCTTCCATCTAATTGTCAGCTAGAAGACATTAATTTATTTCTAGTCGAATAGGATGAAGTTAAGCAACGTTGTGTTTGGATTGGTGGCTGCAGCTTCCGTTAGTTCCGCTGCTAAGAAAGAGCCCCCAACTACTGTCACTGTTACATTTGACGGTACAACTAATACCCACAAGTACGGAAGGTTTGACAAGACCAAGGCCTCTGAAGCACCAAAGGAGAGCGGTACCCACAAGTACGGAAGATTCGACAAGACCAAGGCTTCTAAGGCTCCAAAAGAGAGCGGTACTCACAAGTACGGAAGATTCGACAAGACCAAGGCTTCTAAGGCTCCAAAAGAGAGCGGTACTCACAAGTACGGAAGATTCGACAAGACCAAGGCTTCTAAGGCTCCAAAAGAGAGTGGTACTCACAAGTACGGAAGATTCGACAAGACCAAGGCTTCTAAGGCCCCAAAGGAGAGTGGTACTCACAAGTACGGAAGGTTTGACAAGACCAAGGAGCCAGTGACATCCACTGTATTCCTCTCTCAACGTGGTTTCTTCGATAGAGAGGTCGCTAATGGAAGCAACGGTTCCAATTTCAACAGCAGCTCTTCCTCTAGTCATGCTGGTATTGACATGAATAAGGTTAACTATGGTGCTGCTGCTGCCGCTGTTGCTGCTGGTTTGGTCTTACTTTGAGTGAGATAATCGCCAATTGCCATAAAGACTCATGTTTTCATCGTAATTTTGTTTCCTATATGTTGATAATATCTTGCTGTTATCCAGCAAAGAATAATAGAATCTCTCATATTTAAGTGTTTTACATTGACAAATAATTTATAAAAGTCATTCTTTATTTGATCGTATATTCCTGTAGACTATCTGTTCGTAGATTATAAAGCTGGTTCAAAATGGGTGGTGAGTTTTTTCCAATATATGTTGCTTTTGCTGTTTTATTTTATCGTCCTGCAAAGTTGTAGAGGAACCTTTATATTCTTTTTGACTCATAAAGTCTGAGACTTTCTCTGAATTTCCTTTCTTGACAATGGACGTAAGAATTTCGAAGACCACTTGTGCTCCATTTGTAGCCGTGATTTCTGCAATATCAAATGAGGGGGATACTTCAACTATATCTGCTCCGACTACTTCCAAGTTCTCTAACCCTCTTAAGATGTAGATCAATTCCCTAGGTAACCATCCGCCAGGCTCTTGGGTGCCAGTGCCGCTTCCAAAAGCTGGATCTAACACATCAATATCTACAGAAATGTAAGTAGGAGTATTTACAGGTACAATTTTCAAGATGGTATCAAGCACATAGTCAGGGCCTTTTATCCAAATATCATCAGCTGTGATCCTAGTAAAGTGTTGAGCATCATCGTCTTCATAATCTTCTATACCTGACAACTTCGTCCTCAACCCAGCGTGTACATTGTTATGGGACAATAATCCTTCTTGATGTGCTTTCCAAAGCATGGACCCATGGTTTACCTCCGATTGAGCTGAATGCCAAAATGAGGGATACTTGTCTGGTGCCCAGGTATCCAAATGAGCATCGAGGTGTATCACATTAATTGGCCCATGAACCTTATTTAAAGCCCTCAAATGAGGAAGTATAACCGAATGGTCACCACCGAGTATGATGTGCCTTGGGGGCATAGAAGAGTCGTTTTTTGCATACCTGCGAAGTAATAATTCGTCGAATGCAGCAGTCATTTGCTTGAACGCTAACTCATTGTCCACAGGGGTAACGGGAACGTCTCCACAATCGACAATTCTTGCCCATGATGTATAGGGATTGAAAAACGCTCGTTGGTTGAAACCCCTGAGGGACGTCTGTCTTTGGGATGCTGTTCTAATCGCCCGGGGTCCGAATCTAGCTCCAGGACGATAAGATACCGATGTATCATAGGGAACCCCAATGATACCTATATCGTATTTTTCGTCTTGTTCAACCAAACACTTGAAGTGTTCAAGGTGGGCAAATGTATTTATTCCTTGGAATGGCCATAACTCGCCCCACATTTCTTCGAGTGTAGCATTTCTTTGCATCTTTGCGAAGCCCTCCACAGGAGCTATCTGTTCAGCTTCATCCGCACAGACAACCCCCAAGTAAATCGAGAAGACAAGTGTACGATATAATATACTCCTAAGCATGGTTTTACTTCAATTGTGGTTCTAACTGAGATAAATGATGGCAATAACAGTTAAGTCCTTTTATAACATAGCTTCTGCAATGTTGTCCCAAAGTGGCAATGCCGCTAAGAGTAGGACGGGCTAATCAACCAACTTCTAGCTATATCTTCCAATCGGAACTACAAAGGTTCATCCTTTACTATATGTCTCGTTCAGGCCATGGTTCTTAAGCATTATTATGTGTCGCCTGCCTCATCTATCTAATGTAGTGCTCATGAAGCCTAGAAAAATGTCTGATGTAGTTTTGCGAGTCTGAGATAGTCTTGAAGTTAAATTAAAGTTTTATCTACAGCTTTGTTTTCGAAAACATCACAACTCTCTTGATCATATCATAATGGGATTTTCCGACTTGAAGAATGTATTAAAGAAAATCGACAAAAGCTTTAAGGATAAACACAAACAGCAGCAAATCGGAAACGAGGTGCAGCAGAATTTGGCAAAGCCTAGTAACAATTCCGAGCCAGCGCCTCAACAAGAGACTAACTTCAATTACTCTGATAATATATTTAGTGCTCCTATTGCCACATCCGAACCCCCTGACTGCTACAAAAGAGTGAATCATGCTCAAAAGCCAGAAGGTTGTGACTTCAATGATAACAATGAGCCTATCCAAACTAACAACTTTTATAATAATTTGACATTGGATGACCAAACATTCCCTATTTGGACATTGCCATATTCTTTGTGGCTCACAAAGGACCCTGGACAGGATTCAGGGATGGCCTTCAACCACACTGATGCTAACCAGAAAGTATATGGGCCCGAGCCTGATGCAAATCCCGCCCAGTTTTACTTTAACCCTCCCAAAATTAAGTCATTTGTGATATCCGGAGTTGGTTTCACACCTGAAAACATTGAATTGAGACTAAGTGATCACAATAAGCTTTCAGTTACAGGTAGGTTGCAAACAAGAGATTCGGGACAAAATCATATCCGTTTACCTCTAGTCCAGGGAATGGGATTTGTAACAGCTGAGTATAATGGGATCCAACCTGTCATTGCTTCTCAAGTTGGGTTCCAGCTGTTTCAGAAAAAGCTGGACAAAGGTGGTGTTATCAAATATAAAGCATTGTTATTTAACCAAATAGTCTGGTCGGTATACGTTACAGGAGACACCAGTGTTGATCTCGAGTTGAAAGATCCAAACCATATAGTTGGTAACAGGCAAGGTAATGGTACAGTTATACAAATAGCACGTGGTGAATCAAAACATTACGATTCCACCAGCGGCGCTTATCCTAATGCTTGTCGCATCAGTGCTCTGGTGAATCTGAAAGACAAGAAGCGTTGTCAATACAAATTGTCGTATGACGTTCAAGGAAAGTCCGAAACTGGCACTACTTTACTTTGGTGCTTGCCTCACCACTATGAAGTCCTTATAGCACCTATTAGCTCTAGAAAAACTGACTTGGAGCTAGACTCTCCAACAAAAGGAGTCATGAAAGCTTTTAAGACCAACGAATTCGTTATGGAGGAAAATGAGTTACCTGTTGGCATTAGCTGGGAGCCTTGGTCCTCTTCAAAAAGTTTCCCTGGAAAAGCTTTCTATAGCGATAGTGCACTTTCACTAATCAAACAGGCTGCCGAAAAGGATGTACAACAAGACGTAGTCGTAATGGCTAATATTGACTCTATGTATACTTCAGGAAAAATTTTAGACAAGTTTGCTTACATTACTTACGTGTGTCACTTCATATTAAAAGACAAGAAGCTTACGGACACAATATTGCCTAAGGTCAAAAAAGCCATTGAAATATTTTCCCATAACAAGCAGAAATTTCCATTAGTTTATGACAAGTCTTGGAAGGGATTGATTTCTTCTGCTGAACCCAGTGCAGATTTTGGTAATTCTAACTATAACGATCATCATTTCCATTATGGATACCATATACACGCAATAGCTTTGGTTGCTAAAGTCGATGAAGATTTGGGAGGAAATTGGCTCTATGACGCTAGCAATAATGTCCTAAATTATGCTATTACTTTGGTGAGGGATGTAGCAAGTCCTTCGAAGCAAGACAAATACTTCCCAGAGTCTAGATCTTTTGACTGGTTCCATGGGCATTCATTTGCACACGGGATATTCCCTTCTGGTGATGGAAAAGATGAAGAATCCTCCTCTGAAGATTATCACTTTGCCTATGGTATAAAGCTTTTCGCCATGGTGACAAAGGATGCTGACATGGAGGCGCGTGCAAATTTAATGCTAGCAATCATGAAAAGATCCATGAATAAGTATATGCTTTTCAAGGACGATAATAAGATACAACCTAAAAATTTTATCAAAAATAAGGTCGCAGGTATTACCTTTGAAAACAAGCTAGATTATGCTACCTATTTTGGAAGGGGACAGATTGGAGATGAATGGATTCATGGTATACATATGATACCTATCACACCTATATCTTCATATATCCGAGATGAGGAGTTTGTAAAGGAGGAATGGGATCAAAAACTAGCAAGCTTGATAGATCATATCACAGATGGATGGAAAGGAATATTAATGTTGAACTATGCCTTGCATGATCCACGCAAAGCTTGGGACTGGTTTTCATCCAATGATGACCCCTCTCTTATTGACAATGGTATGTCCAGAACATGGACATTAGCTTACATAGCCGGTGTTGGAGGTGCAAAGTAAAGCGCTTTAGCTGTTTATTTTCTAGTGATATTTAGAACATATTAAAAAAAAACATCTTCTTATTCTTCTTACTTATGATTTGATCTGTCTAAGGCTGTATTAGGCTTTGGAAGCGACCTTGGACAAAATGTCTATAGCAAACAAATGATCTTCCTCTTGGGCTAATCCGCTAATAGTTAATGCAGCAACTACGGAACCAATATTCTTGATCCTTATTGGAATGCTTCCTCCATGTGTCGCATAGTCTTTTGAAGAAACAAACATTGCCTCCTCAATTGTTTTGTTCTTTTGTCTCAACTTCTGGCCTACGTAAAAACTTGATTTGCCGAATCTAAATACGGTTTTTTTCTTTCTGGTAACCCACTCGTCGTTGTCTATTGTAGCATCAGATTTCGTTGCCGTGTGGAACAAAACTTGGCCTGAAGGCAATGAAATGTCAATGACAATTGCCTTCAAGGGGTACTCCTCAAGAGCCTTCCTGCGAGCAAGAGTCCCAATTTCCCACGCTACATCAGCTCCGAACGAATCAAGTACGGTGGAACTCTCGCGATAATCTAATTGCATCAATGATTCCTGGTAGATATCTGCCATTTCCTTTCCGTTTCAGATTGAAGTAAGAAGTTGATCAGCTCATCCAAATGTAAAGGGGGTACACACGAAAGAAAGTGCTTTGTATAGATTACCGTTTTTTTGACTTGAAGAATTGAGTTGGTGATAGATCTACCCTGTACTGCATCTTATCGAGATATAATCGACTTATAACGTCTTGTACCCAATGCGTAACTATACCTTAACATTCGGAAACTACATGACTAAGTATTATCTGCGCTATATTGAACGCTTATACAAGTAATGCGTTTGTTTTGTATATCAAGATATTGTTCTTTCAATTTTGATGATACTAACAAAGAACGGTTAATTAATACAAACTATAGATGAAAGCAAAAGAACGTATGAACTGATGTAAATGACATGTTTTTGACAGCAGACAGGTAGTAATTCATATTAAAGTAAGTATGACATTCTTCAGATATCCATACAGTGACCTCGAAGGAGAAGGAAGTGATTATGAAACTGAAATAAGGGACGCTGCCTCAAACATTCACTTGGTCAGCGGAATATGCAATTACTGGCGAGAGAATCGGCTGGTTCGCACGAATTGCTCCAGTTAATGGTACCTTAGAACAACCAATGTCCAATTTAGGCTTTTCCGTTGTAGGTCCAAAATCAACAAAAGACCTTCCTTCCTCCAACGCGATACTTATGACCTTCTGCATCATCACAAAATAGGCCTTATAGTGCCTGCCAACTTCGTGGTCTAAACCTTGGAGGTCAGATGTTATGGTGTCTCCTAATCTGAAGAGTACACAGGAGGCGATAATGGTATCATTGACTTTTAGGAAAAGTAAAGTTCTGTCTTTCTTTTCATTCGCAACCAGTCCCAAATGATATATAAAATCAACATCAGGTGTTGCCAACATTGCTGTTCGTCCACTTGAAGCACGGGATTCAGCAATATTATTCCATAGCTTAATCACTTTGTGGCAATCCTCCATTGAGAAATCTTTAATCTCGATATATTCGCCTCCGTTTCGTATAAAGTTCCCGTCTTGATTTCTATACTTTATGCTTTTCAAATATTGGGATATGTTTTGATTTTTGTGGGGCCTCAAGTCTATTATATGAGATGCAGGTAAGTTGATTTTATACCATCCTCCATACTCAATTGCTTCTGAGGGAAGTTCATTCTTGTATAATGGATCTAGAAGCATGGTGCACCTTTCACTACAGGGCTGTTTTTTGTTCCATTTTGAAATAGCGTACATCACAGCTGCACTCCTGGCTACCGGGCGCTTCGTGGAGCTTGTATAAAAAGTGGCTCTCTTGAATGGCCAGTGGTAACCCAAGAGCCCGAACCGTATGGTTAAAAGTCTGAGTTTCGAGTCCTTACCAAACATTCTGCCTAAAGCACGACCAAACTTCCCTGGAATTGCTTCAGTCAAGTCATAGTTATCAATAGCCGTTAAAAGGACCAAAGCCTCGGTAGACATCAATTCCTTGTATATACGCTGTCTTTCTAGGAAATCAGACTGAGACTTCTCTTTGTCGAGTATAGAGTCCAACGATTTAGATACTCGTTTTTTGGCAGCTTTTTTCGCCAAGCGCTTCCGTTGGTTCTTGGAGAGAGGCTTTTCTTGAGACAGATTGTCCTCAATCAAAGACCTGATGTCTTGCTCCGACTGTGTATTCGACGAATCTAAACCGAAAATCGTTTTTTCTTGATCCAATACCTCCCATGTTGAAAGTCCCTTCCTATTTGTGTACCTGCTAGGACCATCAAAAACATCTTTATCATTGTACACACGAAGAACCTTACAACGTACATTTGGAACCTTACTCTGGCTGTATGTCTCCATCAATGCTAATGCAGTTTCTCCCAGAATACCTGGATTGCTCCGACTGTTAAAGTCAATTAAATGTGCATATCCAGTCTTTTGAATTGGATTCATCGAGGACAAATCTATCACCTCTACCTTTAGCCGAGGAGCATGACGTAACCTGTAGTACCGTGTACAAAGGATAATCACCACAGATATGATAAAATTACATCCAAACAACGCACAAATAACACCAAAATAGCTACTCACTGGTAAATCAGGGTCAATGGTAACGTTTTTCTTTAAGGTTGTGCAAAAGGCAACGAGTGACAAAATACCTGTTAACACCAAGTAACAGTCAACAAAGATGATCAAATTTCGAACAATAGTGGAAAGACGGTTCTTATCGGTTATTATGAAACAAAGACATAAGGATATTATCCCAGTGGCAGTGTTGAGAGATCCGAGATGCATGTAGAGACCTTGAATAGGAGGGATGTGAGCAGCAGTCCATTTCTGGCTAATCTGTCTGTCAAACTCCACTTCCAATGTTCCTAAACAAAACTGGGCAATTCCGCAAAAGAAGAACAAAACCGGAACTCTTCCGGTACTCAACCAGTCGTAGGAGAAAGCCACCGTGTTTATCAAATCGGCAATTATGGAAAGGACACAAAACGCTTCTACAGTTGCCGACTGGGCCGGAGTGTGGGTTGTGTTAACACTGACCATGCTCCACATGCCAAATCCACTGGCATTCGACGATCCAACAATGTTGATTATCTTTGCAATCATAGTGAACAACATCAAGAACGTAAGCGTAATCTTGGCGCCCTCCAATATGAAAAAAACCCAGGAAAGGTTTCTCTCAGTCGCTCGGAGTCGCCGGAGTAGCTGGAGTTGTACAATAGACACCATCGTGTACAATATCACGAAAACAATGCTACATAAGCTGGGAACATTTAATATCCGTTTCTCCCCACTTAACGCCACGCAAATTATCACCGTGATTAAGTTCAAAAAGAAACACAGTAAAATGGTAACCCATTTGGCCGCCAGCGGCCATACTGCAGCGTCTATCATCCGCGTTACCCGGTGACCATCCGGACTCATTTTCTTTGAGTTGTCACTTACTTCTTCCGCCATCTTTGATATATGAACCCCTCTGAATACCTATGTGTTCTGCTGCCGCTGCTTCCACTGACGCTGCAAAATCGTACGCAAACCTCTGTTTCTCTGACCTAAACCTTCAGTACTGATGTGCTTGACTTTAGCTATGCTTCATATATGTTCTATCAACTCTCACGAACCGTTAGCGGGCATGAGTTCTATAAATGCCGTTTTTATATTGCAATACAAGATTGCCAGGGTTTATATAATGTATAATATGTCTTATTACTGATCGCCTGTATTATGTAAGCGTGGGTCCAGCCGCGCTTGTACGACGACTTAAAATAGCCGGTATAGTTAGGCGAATTATCGGGGCCAGGCCGCTGCTGCCCTGCGTGGACACCCACTCGAATGGTCTTGAGACCAAAATCGACTGCTTACATAGTTTTCTTCGCGTACTGCGTGCTGCGCTATTAAATTTTCTCTATATACTGTTGCTTTCGGATTGCTATTACCGCTGTTAAATTTGTGCTTGCCTACAGCGCTTTTCCGGGGAAAGCATCTATATCCTCTCGTTACACAAGCGCTAAACAAGCGCTAAACGGTCGAGGCGGCTATTTTAGTCGCACTAGCCGCCTACTAGCCGCAAAGCTTGATGACGGATTTTATACTAGGGGCACTAGCGGTATAGTACTGGAGAGATATAGAGCTACGGAAAAGTTTTTGATGTCTGTGGACAGTAACGTAATACATAATTAAAAGTATATTAATAGCGGAACCATCAGAGTGCGGATGCCGAAAATAACCTGTCAAGAGTGTGTATCAGGATTATTAACGGAACGCAACAGATAGACAGTGTTTGCTCTAACAGTAAAAGGTGAAAGCAACAGTAATACGGGTGTACAAAGATACGTCGGCGCAGTGTAGAGCTAGGGGAGGCCCGTAGAAGATTAATTAATGGTGACTGCTCTATTCTGCTGGCGCATTATGACCATCCCAATTGTGGGGGCCAAAACTGTGGTGGAATACTACAGTGGTGGCACAATATACCAAAACACCAGCTCCGAGTTCAAGGAGTCCCTCTGGAAGAACTTGGTGATGGCGGTAAATGCGCACATGTTGGGGTCTTTTGACAAGTCGGACTTGAAATTTTTTGTGAACCGACTGATGTGGGAACTCATGGACAGGTGTAAAACGCAGGTGCTTGTACGCGAGGCGCTGATGGGCGGTTTTGGTCAGCCGTTCAGCGAGCGTAGCGCCTGGGTAGTTCAGGGTCCGCCTGGGCCACAGGCAGTTGTTTTATTGTATTTACATGGCGGCGGCTATGCCGTCAGCTTGCTGGTATCGCAAATCATGGGAATGCTGGTGATACATCACGCTTTGCCTGACGAAGTGCGTAATAACGTTTCGATACTAGTATTAGACTACTCGACTACCGTCGACAACTGCGTGTATCCGACTCAAATATATGAGACTCTTATCGTGTACCAGCAGTTGGTGCGCAAAGGTTACAAGAACATAGTTTTACTTGGTGACTCTGCAGGTGGTAACTTGGCGCTTTCCGTAACGAGGTTCCTTGCCTATCGTAAAGAAGGGGAAGACCATTTTGGCAAGTTTCCCATCTTCCGAGAACTGTTCAAAGCCGATCTTCCCCAGCCCTACGCCTTGATTTTGGTTTCCCCTTGGGTTGAGCCTTTGAAATCACCACAGCATCCTCCTAAAGGCGTTGATGTGCGTGGAGACCTTTTAGATCCCAATAGCCCTATGGGTCATTGGTATGTTGAAGGAGTCAACCTCGAAAACGCTGAGAACTGGTTTTCCTTCGGAGAGACGTCTTTCAATGAGCATTGGCAACGTATAGATGCTTTCCGCAAACAGAATCGCTGCTTAGTTCTCTATGGCGATAGAGAATACTTGCGAAATGGCATTGAAGAGTGGCTCAGTATCGTCTCCCAGGGTGGTGGCGTGCAACGGAGATTGGAAAAGGGTGGTATACATGACTGTGTATTTTTCGTTGAGGTAATCGACTTCATGGGTCGCAGAAATAGTAAGCAGATTCTAAGAGCTGTCTCGCCTATCGGGATTAAAAACAAGTTTGGGTTCTCTAATATTGTGAGTTTCTTGGGCGATATCGCTGAAGAAATACAGCACGTAAATCAACACTAAATGTAAATTAGCTTTATTTATCTTGCAATACATTTTATACTTCCGGTATGAAAAATATATCATTCAGTTATGTCGGCTTTTGCTTATCATGAGAAAACTACTTATATGAATTTCGCAGCTACTATTATAACATGAAGCTATTGTTAACATCTACACACAGCTACTTCTATTTTCAAGCTTTGGGACCATTAACGAGGCCCACAACATAATGAATTACTCGAATAATAGTGTGACTTTAATCGATCCTCAGTTTGGAAGTTCAATGTTGCACTCACAAGTTGTGCCCCAGTAAAGGTCCAGGCTGCGAAAGACCATCATGATACCTATAAAACATGCGTCGGAATATTCCAAATGTAAAGTAAATGACACTATCCTCTAGATCATTTTTGGAGTACTATTTTCGTTATATTGCTTACACTCATAATACAGGTTGATCCTGAGATTAGGTAGGCTAATAGAAGAGGTGTGTGATTTTTGGCCCTCTATGCTGCACTTCCATAAAAGGGGAGCGCAAATCATAGCCTCAGATATTAACCGGTCCTGTCTTACTCATGGATAATCGTTTCCCCAACCGGTCTATTATATTCCGGTAGGGCTACCGATTATATTGACCCGCCCTCGGAACATGGCCCGGTTTCAGCTGTAAGCAAACCTTAGATGTAGTCACGTGGTTGTACATTAGCGTAATGGCTGATGCACTAATATAACACGAACAGAGCGACCACGTTTAAATTTTTTTTGGGTCATGTGTTGGTCCAGTGGTGTGATCATCGCGTGATCGATATCGTGATCAGGCTTCCAACTGTTGTCTTATATGTCTTCACTCACATAGTACAGTAGGAGGTTGGGTAAGAAAATTACAATCAATAACTAATAGTAAGACGTCTATCTTCATAAGCCGCCTATGTTAATCATTTCAAATTGCATGTGTGGAACGAGCCCTAGATATTAGTACTCTTTAGCACTTTATTTCCTCCTTGCTGAACCTGTAGTTATCTTTCCTCATTAATGCCCAAAAAAATAACACTAGAGTGGCTTACGCCCAATATGTGAGGAGTTGCCGCTATTGCCGGGGTCTTACCTCTTGCGTTAAAAGAACCACTAGCGAACAGTAGCAGTCAGCCAGCAACGCGGTTGCCCACCCAATGAGCATCATGTTTAGCACGTGATATAATCGAAAGTATTGATATTCTCTGCAAGTATGTTACATTAGCCATCTCATCGCATAGTATTGTGGATGAGGCAGATGTACCCCTGGGTGGTTTGTTTCCACTAGCATTGACGTCATTAAGTTTTAGAACTGTCCTGTGAGTTCCCCGTCATTACATTTACTGGTAGCCTGTTTCTCGGTGCACGCAGGTCATCGCAGCAATCTTCGAGAAAAATGCCGTGCATCATGCTTCCCCGAATATCGACTCTCGAGAGCCTCCACCACGAGAAGCTAAATGTAAATCACAAGTTAACTGCTTTGAAGTAGCATTATAATGATTTGAGCTGATTTGCGTTTATGCGGAATTCCTTTGCTGTGTTAATCACCAATGTGGTCAGAAGAATGTGAATATTTGTTTATTTAGGTATGTTTAATTTTAAACCCCTCGCGCAAGTTATCTTATGATTGTTCCATACATCGAAAACTATTCTATTAGTGGGCTTAATCCGCCCAGCATGTAACATGTGCATCCGTTTTTGTCATGTAGCCAGTAATATTTACATAACCTTCGATGTAACAAAACCCAACTGAATGCAAAAGTGTACTAATACATATATTTCATATGCATGATGACCATAGTTGCGCCGAAAATAGAAGGTGAATTCTATTCTTCTATTTCTATTTTTAATGAATAGTAAATATTTTCAGAACTATACGAAGATGCCTGACAAAGAATGGAGAAGCATATAAAGCGGTGGAAACATCCCCTTAATTTAATTCCAAAATATCATTCTTAATTATCTTAATTACATCAAGAAACATTTATATATTTAAGATGCAAATTTTAGGTTACACTGCTCTCGTTGCTTTGGCTGCTGCCGTTGCAGCTGACCAAACTTTCAGCTTGACCGCAAAGGGCGGAAAGATTGAACAACCAGTTAATGTCGATAGTGACGGTGTCTTCTACTTGGGTAAAGGTAAGACTGCTACTTTCAAGTTGGAGGAGCCTTCCGGTTATTTAAGTGTCGACGGTAAATACGTCAACCTCGAACAAGACATTCACGAAGTCACCGACAATTCCCAAAGAAGCAAGGATTTCGGTGTTGAAAACAACCAGTTGAGAACTGGTCCATCATCAGACAAGTTCGATTTCTATGCCTGTCCATCGGGTTCTGATGTCTACACTTTGAAAATATATCAAGCAGACAACTGTCAAAAAGTTGGATTATATCTTGCTGGAGCGTCTGAAAGCACTTCTGCAAGTTCCGCCGCTCCATCTTCTAGCCAGGCACCATCCTCAAGCAAGGCACCATCTTCCAGCCAAGGTCCAGTCACCAGCTCTGCTGCCCCTTCTTCGGATGCTGGCCAGACTAAGACTGAGACTGCTCACTCTACTAGCGTCTCTACTGTTCCATGTGATGCTTGCCACAAGAATGGAACTTCATCCAGCTCTGTTCCAACTGTTCACCCTACCAACGGAGCTGCTAGTTTGTCTTACGGAGCTGGTGCTTTATTTGCTGCTGGTTTGGCTTTATTATGATTACATAAAACGTTTGAATTTTCAAAGGATAAAAAAGCTTAGTTTGCTTTTCTAATTACTATATATTTTAATGTCAACGCAAAAAGTTTTTGATGTCATTGCACCGTATCTTCGTTTCGATTTTCAGTTGCTTTGCAAGCTCTGTATATTATCGCTGCGATAGAGTCGATCCTTTCAGAATCTCCTGTATTGTTGTAAGAGGACATTAGATTCTATATGGTTCTGAACAACTTGAAGCAAACAGAGCTTCCCCTTGGAAACGTTGCGTACGCCGCACGCATTATATGTTAAAATATGTTTACGGAATAATAATATGCACCCTAACACCTATCTCTGCTCCGCGCGCTGCGGGCTTAGGCGGTTTGTTTCAAAATCAACAACTACCCCGGATTTTCACTGAGTCTCTACGCTTATGTCTTTATTCTTGCCTTTAATGAAGTGGCGGTATATTCATATAAGATGACAACGTATTTTATTTCCTTTGTTATCATTTGAATCTTGGATAAGCTTGATTTCAGTACACTTTCTATTATACTTTCTATTAAATTTTTTAACTTCCAGAAGCAACTCCCACTTTTCAGTCATAGCCCATATCACTAATGCACTTAAGAAAAAGTCATACCAAAGAACATTGGGGGAGTAAACCAGAATCGGATGCCGCTTCATGATTCACTTTGCCGACCTTTGGCTCTTATCTCTTCTCTCAGGAGTTATTGACAGTAAAATTTTCAATTATCGATAGATTTAATCACAGAAGTGATATCGTCTCCTATTCTTCATAGAAGGAATCGTATTATTAAAATTATGGGATATCTTTTTGAAGCGTAAGCGCAAGCTGATCAACTGTGTGCTAATTACATCATGTATGGTCAATGTGACTCTTTTCTGTGATGAGCAAAGTTTAGTAAGAGCAAGTTTAAGGACACTATTAACACTAACCTATTCAATGTGTGGGTATTTCAGGAAATGTGCCGGGGTTCTCTGTATCCAGTAAGGTACCTCTTTACCAATTAATCAGTGCCATTCGGAACAAAGGATCACCTTAACTGTTCTTTCTTCCGTATATCCTAGTCTTTTATTCCGGTGATGTTCCCCTAGAGTATTAGAGTCCTCCGCAGCTTCATACTGCAGGGTGTACTTGCAACGAAAGCAGGGTGACTTCGGCGACTTTCCGCAAGAGGTCCCACGGCACGTCTCGGCGAAATTAACTCTCCGGCTTTTCATCGCCTACTAACTGGAAACTAAGATGTATGAACTCGGCTTCGAGGAGTTAGCAATAGAATCAGTTAAAGGGAGATCATTGGTTCTCATTTATCTGCCAGTTCTTCCTTGTAAGACTGCGACAATATGAGGTGCGAATAAATACTCGGGAAAACTTTTGGAGTGCGACTTGAAGAGTGCGCCAGAACTTAGGTGCAAAAAATTTATTTTACTGCACCCCTCTAAGTAATGATCATGTATTAGAGCAAGTCACTAATCTCTTGCTATCATTTCCTGGGAGACTAGATAGCAAGAAGCCGAGAAAAAAACCGTGTAGTGAGGCGGAACTAGAGAATATCTGTATAGATTTGAGAGTGACAAAGTATAAATATGATTAATTATATAGACAGACCACGATTAGTTTTCGAAAACACGGTTAACTGTCAGAATCTTCACTGTGGTAAAACGGAATATTACAGGTAGTTATCTCTAATGACGCCAGTTCAGTTAGATGTTCAAGCTCAAGATAGCCCACAAAACCCATGCTTAGTCGTCACACCCACACATAAGATTTTCTCTGCGACAGCACCAATAGTCAGTTGTCAGCCTCATGAAGTTAAAATTCATATAAAGAGTACCGGAATCTGTGGTACTGATATCCATTATTGGAAGCATGGTAAAGTTGGTGACTTGGCTTTAGATAAAAATCTTATTTTGGGACATGAGACTGCAGGTCAGATAATACAAGTGGGGTCAGCCGTCAAGAAATCATTGAAAGTAGGAGACAGAGTAGCTATCGAGCCTCAGGTTCCTTGCGGAGAGTGCTATTTGTGCATGGATGGTCACTACAATTTATGCCAGTCGGTCTCGTTCTTAGGTGTTCCCCCCACCAATGGGTCGATGCAAAGATACTTATGTACAGATGCGAGATTCGTTCATAAAATTCCAGATAACATGAGCTACGAGGAAGGTGCATTGGTTGAGGTATTTTCAGTTGCATGGCATGGTATCAGAAAGGCTGGTGGTATTACACCAGGCAAGCCGTGTATGGTTGCTGGATGTGGTCCTATTGGCTTGGCTACGTTAATGATCGCTGATGTTGCTGGAGCATACCCTATTGTTGCTACCGATATATCAGAAGAACGTCTTAGCTTTGCAAGAACCTTGATACCATCTCTTAGAACCTACTGTAACGACACTTCCTTATCGATACATGAAAATGCGATGAAAATTAGACGCTTATTCGGCAACTCTGAATACGTCATGCCACCAGTAGTATTGGAGTGCACCGGAGTTGCTTCTTCTATTAATACAAGTTGCTATGTAGTCAGAAGAAATGGGATAGTTACTATTTTGGGTGTGTCATGCAAAAACGAGTTGGATGGTTTCCCCTTTATGCCATTATCGTTTGGTGAAGTGGATATCAGGTTTATTAATAGATATGCGGACAGTTGGCCTTCTGTCATTAATTTGATAAGTTCTGGAAAACTCGATGCAAGCAAGCTTATTTCTCATAGGTTCAGGCTTGAAGAAGCTACACAAGCCTTCGAATGTGTCGTCGACCCCAAAAGACCCTCAATCAAAGTCATGATTGTTGATGAATAAACATTCTTTGAATTTACCCTAAGATATTAGTTTCTAAGCAGAATTATTATGTATTGAGTAACGATAGTACCTGAATATTAATACAAGTATAACGTGTTTTACTTGTCATTAACTTTTGTATAAAAGTCGCTCTTTTTCAGAAACTGTTTTCGCAGCCATAAGAAATGTTGATTGCTAATAAAATTCCCAATATGACTGTAGTCATCTATCTAGAATCAACCAAACAAAATCTCCTTCCAATTTTGAGTGCAAAAACATTCATTTCAAGCTATCCAAGGTTTAGAAACTATATAAATATATTAAGCGGTGACTGTATGGGTTTTCTGCTCGTAGTTGATAAGCTCTTGAACTTTTGCTGCAGAAGCGCTCTTCTCATCGAAAATATAAGTAAGCCATTCAGACACCAATCTCCTTGCAAGCTCAATACCAATTACTCTTTGTCCCATACACAAAACTTGGCAGTTATTGGACAAGATACTCCTCTCGACGCTGAAACTGTCATGCGCAGTAACGGCCCTTATTCCATTCACTTTGTTGGCAGAAATTGCTACTCCTAATCCTGTTCCGCAAATCAAAATTCCTCTATCTGCTTGCTTATCTCTAATCAACTCTCCGGCCTTTATTCCTATAAGTGGATAAGGCGTGGCATCTTGAGAGCTATCCACGCCTACATCAATCACTTTCTCTACCAAAGGGTTGCCTTTGAGATCATTTTTGACTACTTCTTTGTAATCGTACCCTGCCTGGTCACTTCCAACAACTATTGTGATCTTGCTTGACATTATTATCGACTCCCGATAGACTTATTTCTGTATTTTAGTTTTAAACACACAGTTACAGATGAAGCTGTATTCTGTGCGGTCATATATATATGGTGGTATGCGATCATCGGAGGATGTGCGAGCAAGTACCCCCCCGTTCTGTATTTCCTCGAGGCGGGTCAGAAGCCTCCTCTATTTTGCAGTTCGACTTTCCTTCCCACTTCTATTGCTAAGATGATGACTATGGCTGCCTTGACTTCTTCCGATAATTCTAGTACGTAGGAATACCGGATAGACAAACTTACCGATTATTTATCCCCATAAAAAGTGATCGGTCCTAAGCTTTATTCCCCACCACGACTCTAGTATAAGTAGGGCTAGCAGCAATAGGTAAGACATTTGCTACAGGTAACTAACAGAAAATGGCCAAACATTTTTTACCTAAAGATCCAAGGGACTTGGTTGGTAATTGTCTCAAAGCCTATATCTACGAGAATGACGCACTCTCACTTTTAGAGAAAGAAAAAGTCGTTTTCAACAATCAGTATGATCCTCAGAAGGTCTCGCTCATCAGTGGAGGCGGTTCTGGCCACGAGCCGGGATGGGTAGGATTTGTTGGAAGTGGTATGTTGACTGCAACGGCTCAGGGTGACATTTTCGCAAGTCCTAATTATAATAATGTTAAAGCTGCGGAGAAGGTAGTACACTCAGAAGCAGGAACAATTTTCTTAATTACGAACTATACAGGTGACAACCTATATTTTGGGATGGCAACACAAGACCTCATTTCCAAATTTGGTGACAAGGTAAGGTTGCTACGTACCACAGATGATGTCTCAATTGGAAGAACTTCCGGAGAATTGGTGGGGCGCAGAACCCTCGCGGGATGCATTTTCGCAATCAAACTTCTTGGTGCAGCAAGTGAGCGTGGATACGATATAGATACAATTTGCGAACTTGGAGAGTCTATCAACAAATCGACGGTATCCATAAATGCAGGCCTTGACCATGTGCATATCCCAGGACACCCTGCCGATAGTAACTATGGTAAGCTTGACACTAATGAAATGGAGTTGGGCTTGGGAATTCATAATGAACCTGGTTTAACAAAAATCAACGAGGTCTTGCCAAACGAGGTTCTTATCCCTAAAATGCTACAACTAATGCTAGACAAAGGCGATAAGGAGAGAAATTTCTTGAAATATGACAATGACGACAATTTCATTCTTTTATTCAATAATTTGGGAGGTGTTCCTATTATCGAGGAGAAGGCATTAATATACTCCATTGTGAAAGAATTACAAAGCACATATTGTATAGTACCTTCTCGCGTATACTCGGGTCACTTTATTACATCCATTAATGCGCCAGTATTTACTATCTCGCTACTCAACATTTCGAAAGCGGCAAACAAAACTTTTTCTGAGGGGATGCTCTTTGAGCTTTTGGATGATCCAAATGGGTCTTCTAGTTTCCCAGCGTGCCATAATACAGGGGAAAGCATTCTCGATGCCCACAAGAGAATAATTACTAATTTTGAAAACTACCCTGAATCCAATGAAGTGCAGGTGAAAGAGGATATCAGCTGTGATAGTAATCTCATACGTTCCATTCTTCGCAAGGGTGCCGAGAACGTCTTGGCGAGAGAGCTGGATATCACTTTCTGGGATACTGAGATGGGCGACGGTGACTGTGGTAAGACTCTAGAAGCCGGTGCACTAGGAATATTGAGAGGTTTGGACTCCGGTATAATAAACTGTACCGGTATATTATCCACCTTAGAAGGTATCCTTCATGTGTTGAAATATGACATGGGAGGTACCTTAGGAGCTATCTTATTCATATTCACTAAATCATTGATAAATCGTAGTGAGTTATTGATAAGGAAGGGAAAGAAAGATGCTTCAGATATATTTGCAATTGCCTTAGAAGATGCTGTTAAGACATTAGGTGAGTTCACAAAAGCTAGGGAAGGACATCGTACCGTTATGGATGTATTGATTCCCTTCTGTCGCGAATTTTCGCAGTCGAAAGATATCGTGGCTGCAGTGACAACGGCCAAAGAGGCTGCGGAGGGTACGAGAAAACTCAAACCTAGATTAGGACGTGCCACATACGTTGGTTCTTCCAAGGAGAGGGTGGACTTTCCTCCTGATCCTGGTGCATATGGATTGTATGAAATATTGTCTGCTCTTAGCTTACAACAAGCGTGACTCTTCATCCTTCTACAGCCTACTCGAATAGTAAAGAAATACGTATCTATATTGAAAATCTTATAAGGTTGTGTTTAACGGTTAGTTATTTCCATGCATTCTAAATCTGCCGTAGTAGTAGTCGTTGTAGTCTCTCAATGTTTGTGGATACTTCTAGGCAATCAAAAATGATTGTATGCACAAACTTTGAATTATTGAAAAAATCCTCGATTTTCTCATTATGCTTCCGTGACACCTGTCGTAAAATCATGATGCAAACATTTCAATGGCTGTTTTACCTCACTCTTATACCCTTCTATAATCTAGCCAGCACTCCAGAAAAACATATCCTAGCTACAAGTTATTACCCTATTAAAGGATTTCATACATAGTGTGAAGTTAGATTTATCAACCACGCCAAAGAAACTTTATTGGTGACTTCAAACGAGAAGAAAAAGGCACGAAAGCAGGGAAGGGGGGTTCAGGTTCCAACATCATTATGCGTTCGATATCTCTTCTATCTATTCTCCAGAGACGACCCTACTATAGATGACGCTGCATACTGCTCCTGGAAGTGGAGGTGAATAGGTGTTACTACACGCAGGCTCGAATAATGCGCCCCCCCCATTATCAAAAATGACCTCCACCACAACTCCAACTTGTTGCTTCAGAGGAGTATACACGGACATACAGCTTTCATGCGACCCCATGAGTATAAAGTATGTAGCTTAGAAGTATCATCAGGTTTGTTTGTTAGTAAGTAGCGATATGACAGTGAGACCAGATATATTTCTTCCTAGTGGGGTATACACTCCGGTAGTCACATTCTTTAGAAATGATTGTACTTTAAGTCTTGATATAGCGTCACAGGTGAAACATGCTTTACATCTTTATGAAAGTGGAATAAAGGGATTGTTAGTATCTGGGTCATTGGGTGAGAATGTGCACCTTGATAGAGAGGAAAGAAAGTCTCTAATCGTAGCATTAAGAAAGGAGATTCCGGATAAGGCGTTCAAATTAATAGCGGGATTGCCTCCAATGGGAAGTATCTCTGATGTTGCGAAAGACTCTGCTGAATTATACGAAGCAGGAGCGGATTATTTGATAGTTCTCACCCCTGGGTATTTTGGCCCTACTTTGACCTCCCAAGAGGGACTCGTTGAATATTTTTCTCAGGTTGCGAATAAATCGTCGCTACCAGTTATCATTTACAATTTCCCCGGCACTTCGAATAATGTGACTTTGACAGCGGATTCGATAACTAAACTTTCACTACACCCTAACATAGTAGGAATCAAGTTGACTCATCTCAACTTTGATGTCTATACATTGTTGGGTGATGATAAAGCGAAAGATGCTAAAAGAAACTTCACGCTATTGACAGGCCTTGGACTGGTTCTCATCCCATCGCTCTCTTTGGGGCTTCAAGGTGCTATTGATGGTCTTTCAGCATTATTTCCTAAAACAATGAATCACTTATTGAGGTTGTTTCACGAAGGTCAAATGAGGAAAGCGTTAGAACTACAGGCAAAGATCGTAAAAGCGAATGCGATAATAGCTGATCTCAATGCAATTGGAGTTAAATTTGCGCTCAAGCATTATTATCGTATAGGAAGAGTTATTTGTAGGCCTCCATTAACGAAAAGCTTGAGTTATGACATCTTCGCAAAATATGAATCTGATTTGGATGCAATTTTTTCCATAGAAAATAGTTTAAATGAATAATTTATATTCTATGATACTTCAGTATCACGCAAAGCTCCGCTTCGTTGACATTATTTACTTGATTCAGTTCCGAGCCAGATAGATATATTGTCTATGTACGTAGTCGCAGTTTTTGTTACTTACTACAGCTAGCTACTTCAGATAACACTCGTTTACTCGAAAACTACCACCCTCTAGCTGGAATCCATATATCAGACACTTTTTGGTTGTCTGTGACAAAAAAGTAAGGATGCGAAGCCGCCGTGATACATGCATGTTGTGGTATAATCGCAACCCTTGTTCCTATTGGAATGAATGGCGTATCTTCAGATTCTTCAAGCGGAATGAGTATACCATGTTCTTGACTAACCCTTCCAACTATCCAATTTTCATATCCTTTATTGGTAATGCGCCCAAATCCAGGAGAAGGACCAGGTTCCCTTCCTAAAGCAAGAACGCCAGCATTTATGAGTTGCTCACCTGGGAGTTTGTTTCCCCTCTTTGGATACAGAGATACGACGTCAGCAAGTAGTTTCAATGAAACATCATCAGGATCTATACATTTTGTACTTATTTGCTGAAGGTCAAAGCAAGGATAATTTCCAGCATGTAGCTCAACCTTCCCCGCTAAATTATCCACACGTGTGTGGAGTTCATCAATTGATAAAAACCCAGATGATACTGCAGTCGGAGTAGCACCAACAGATACGACAAGTTTTAAATCAGGGTTCATTGACTTAGCGATGAGAGCTGCTTTATTGGCATGGGTAATCTCATCAATCAAGAAACCCTTAGCGGCATCCTTGGATTTCGAGGCATACGAATGTCCAGCATGACAATAAAATCCATAAAGATCAATGTTCTTCAAGGAGTCTTCGTTTTTTAGTAAATTATCCAAGAAATCATTGAACTCTTTAGACTCTACTTCTAAGCCTGCTCTATTTGTTCCCATATTGATCTTTACGAAAACGGACCACTTTTTCTCATACTTGAATTCTTTCTTGGCTTTGTTCAAGAGATGGAGTTGTTCAACGTTATCAACCATGAGTCTTAGATTAGGAATTTTGGAGCTAAGTTCGATCAATTCTGGTACACGGGACTCAAATACAGGCAAGCTATAGAGCACATCTTGTATCTTTCCACTAGAAACTAAATCCAATATACCGCACGCTTCGGCGAATGTCGACACCAAGATTTTGTCTGTTGTATAGTTACCAGATCCGAGTTGTATTTCTGTTCCTTCTACTGTCTTGTGGGTCTTAATATGGGCTCTAAAATCTGCCCCTATTTTTTCAGCATTTTTCAACATTTTTTCAGAGTTCTCGATGAACTTCTTTCGATCAATGACAACACATGGTGTTGGAAGCTCATCAAGACCTTTTCCTTTGAACTGATTTAACAACTGAATTTTGTCGGCACCGAGTCTACGACTAGTTGAGTTTACCATTATTGATGATATTGCTAGTATTTTTGCACTAGAACGTTAGACAGAACCGACAATTGATTTCTGCTACCACTTTATAGCTAGATTTGGTTTTCCTGCAAAATACAACTTACATACATTGAGTGCGAGATTGTGCCCCCACCATGTGATACTCCACCAGATCGTTATTAACTCCTCAATTTGTACTTATGCGCAATATCCAAGATTTTTCAACGAAAAAAATGAGATAAGAGGGGCTCAGATCTTATCAGCGGACATTTCGAAATGCCCCCCACCTTGCGGAAGATGGGTGGTATATCCTTGCAGATGATTTAATAGTTATTAAGTATTTCATATATATCTTGTCACGCAGGACCCTTCCAGCAGAAAGCATATACTAATCTTTATCTCAGTGACCCCATAAATTGATCTTTGATACGCAATGGCTCCAACTTATACACTTCAGTCGGATAACTCATACCCCGGTGGAGTTCCAGAAACACCGTTTAAAGTGGACGAATCTATGTCAGGTAAGCTCGATCCAAAATATGTTGATTTCTTTAATTCTGTGTTGAGCAAGGAACCAAGTATTCTTTACACCCATAGATTACCTTTAGAGACTACCAAGAAAGGAGGAAATGTCATACCTGGACAGAGTAAGCCTCAGGAAATGAAGAAAGTGATAGATATGAAACTTCCCAGTAAACACAGACTTGGTATGTCTATTCCAGTAAGGGTGTTCATACCCAAAGGAAATAAGCCAGAAAAAGGTTGGCCCCTCTTTATTTGGTTCCATGGTGGTGGCTGGGTACTTGGAAACATTAATACAGAAAATAGCTACTGCACTAAGGTTGCAGACTATTCTGGTGCAATTGTGATGACGGTGGACTATCGACTCGCTCCTGAAAATCCGTTCCCGTCAGCAGTCGAGGATGCATTTGATGCCACTATTTGGGCTTTCGAACATGCTTCTTCTGAACTTGATGTCAACAAAACCAATATTGCTCTTGGTGGATCTTCGGCTGGAGGTAACTTAACCGCAGTGGTAACTAATAAGTTTGTCGAATCAGACTCTTGTAAAGATTTTCCTCCTATAAAATACCAAGTTTTAGTTGTGCCTGTCATTGACAATACAGCTACTCCAGAAACACATCTTTCTTGGCATGAAAACGAGTTCACACCTCAATTACCCGCTGAAAAAATGTTATGGTACAAATCTTTATACTTGCCCAATCCCGAGGATCATAAGAATCCTGAAGCCTCTCCCATTTTCTATTCTGATGAAAATATCAGTAAGCTTCCTTCTTGTTTTATCGCTGCAGCAGAATGTGATGTTTTAAGAACAGAAGCTGAGCTTTATGCTGAAAAGCTCATTAAGAACAACGTCGAAACAACTTTAAAAATCTATAAAAAAGTACCTCATCCTGTGATGGTAATGGATGATATTCTCCAGCAAGGTAAAGAGTTGATAATTGATACTACATCTTCATTAAAAGCCGCATTCAGTAAATAAATTAGGTGTGTCTATTAAAATGCATTGTTGCTGTACATATCTATACATTGTATACTTTGCTTACCCAAACACCTTTCGATACAGTTGCGAAATAATTTTGAATATTCATATCCAATTTCCCATTCAGAATTTCTGTAGCTGTTATAAAAGAGCTTTAGGAGACCAACCATGTTATTTCGGCCTGGTATAAATGCAACTATGTTCGCATATTTCCTAATAGTGTTATGAATGTAGTAGCTGTCTTCATATTCTGATAAATGTAGTTTATCCTCCTTTGAAAATGCTTTGCGTATCCTTTGTAAATAAGAATAGCCATCCTCCTTTTCAGGATAGTATTCAATGCTTTTTCCCACCTCATAGATTTCGTTCTCTGGACCCTGAGTGGAAAAGTTATAAGCGAATATTACTAATAGAGCACTAGCAATGATGTTTTTTCGATGAAGAAACGGGTCATGGTTAGGATTATACCTGTAAGTTATATCTTCATTTGTAGAAGATAAAAACATTTCGAATAAAAACAAATAGGCATGGACCACACCTATTCCACCACTGACGGATTTTGCCCACGCTGTAACTCGTTCTGAAACTGCTTTGTACTCGCTTGAGCTTACCAGGACATTCATTCGACTAGGTGCTCCAGCATACACAATATAATCATAATGCGATATCCGCATACTGATCTGAGCTATATGATATAAGCTGAATTTACATCGCAGATCTTCTTTCTTCAACATGGGAGGAAGCATCTGCTCATCTCCCGGTTTCGTCGACAATGCCAGCTGAGTATCAGAACATCCTTTGGGGCACATTTGATATCTCCATACATCTATAGCCAAAGATATCGTTTCCTTCCATGGCTCCTTCATGCTATCCCACTCCAAGAAAGATAATTGTAAGTCTTTCTGTTGCATTTGAAACATTATTGTGAGCAATCCAGCAAGAAGTATTTTCTTACTAAAAGCACTTATTTCTATTCTCTCTCGATTCAATAGCTTCTTAAGGGTATCGAGGAATTTGGGATTTTTCAACCTCAACGTGGATTCATTCAACAGATGCTGGTTATCAAATTCCCAGAGCTCCTCATTACAAGGCAAATTCAATTTAATTTGGTGAGCGTATAGTATCAATGTGTGGCCATATACAGCAGCATTGACCGTGTCAAGATAAAAAGCCATGAAACTAGCTCTTTTCATAGATTCAAACTCAATCCATTGTTCCCAAAGTCGAGGATGATTATCCTCATTACCTTTATTCAATGGATCTCCTCCAAGGATAGGACTTCTTCTCAAGAGCTGAATTTTAGTCCCATGATACAAAAAAGATCTCTCATGAAGAAACCTGGATGAGCTAGTAATTTCAAAAGACTCTAATAACAATAGACTTTGAATTATGTAAAGCTTTGCTGGAGGCCTACAATCTGAGCTTGAGAATATTAGCCAGCGAAGAGGACCTGCTATTTCCTCTGCTAATTTCAGGGTATTATCAAAGGAATGAATTTCAATGAAGCCTGTACACTTTATCAAGCTTGACCCTAGGACGATTATGGCCAAAAGTAATAACGGCTCTGCCTTATAATAGGAAAAAGTGGGTCTATGAAGAATTGGATATTGGGGATGATATACTAGCCAGTAAGTCTGAAAGTACTTGTCAATTTTCGAGGTTTCAAAATCATGGTTCTGGTCTAGCGAGGGTATCAATCTTATTAGCTTTTGTCGTATAGTGTCATCAAAATTTCGGCCGTCGTAAATAAAAGGTAACTGCGGGGAGGGTGCAGCAAGTACGCTTTCAGTGAATGAAACGGGAGAATAACCACCAGGAAAATTCGCATATTCGTTGGACTGATAAAGCCTGTCTCCATTGAATGTATCTTCATGAAACAACCATTCTATCAAGTCAGCAGGAGACAACTTCAGGGTTTGTCCTTCTTGATGGCTCTTAGTCGGTACAATACTGTCCTCTATGCTATTTATCAAATTTGAGTTATTTATTGGAAAACTTTCTTCTCCAGTTTTGTTCACACCCAAGCCGGCTCGAATAAAGTTCAGTCCATCATTGTTTAGAGTATTGGCTAAATGTTTCTTATAGTGTTTTTCTTTAACATCATTCCGTACGAATTCTCTACCGCACCCGGGCCATTCGCATATATGTCTCTTAGTTGGATCGTGATTCTTCTTATGTCTTGTCAAACGATCAATTCTAGTAAACACTTTATCACATCCTGGATGTTCACATACAAAAGTTCCATGTATCCTTTTCCTTTTCCTTGATTCGTGATTTTCTGTTCCTGACATCAAATATGGTTCATATCATCTGTGATTTAGTGAATCAACTCAGTTATATGTATCTGAGTTTTGAAGATAATGTATCGCATGATAGACTGCCAATTCTCGATATTAAATCAAGCTGTAGTGTACCGCTACCAAAATAGTTGGGATGATTAGAAGGAAAGCCAGCGTTTCTCTATCAAATAATATATCATTCAAGAAGTTTGAAGGACAGACTGATAAACTCAATTACTCATTTGAATGTGCTGACCTCGTTAGGTATCGATAAGTTTTTACAAGAAAGTATATTTTTTTTAATGGTTGCAAAAAAATTGAGCATAGTGTATTGGAATCGATGTGATGATAATCTGTTATACCTGAGATTTGATATAATAGCATGTGCTTTTGAAAGTTAAGTACTGTAGACTACGTATAGCAATGTTTTTTGTTTGGGTGGTTTGTATGAATGAAAATTGTGAAGGACGCTTAGTCTTTTAATGGTTCGGTAAAAATAAGAGATTCCAGAAGAAAACCGAATTTTTGTAGTAGTGGAAGAATTAGCGAATAACATCGGTTATGTTTACAACAAAAGCAATAGATGACATTATAAATTAAGCTAAGATATTCGTGTATAAAGTTTATCGTAATAATACCTACTCTATGAGAAAAAAACTAAAAAAGTGTAACTAAGGATATCCTATGCAACACTCAAAGTGTCTTTGGGCAAACATATAATTCTAAGGGTAAATCTATGGGTTTATCTCGCTAGAAATAATAAATAATAAAGATAAAGGAAGCAGATCAAGGCGCAGATACATGGCTTAATGGGATTCCGGAATATATTTCACCATTATCTTCTTTCAAATCTCGCCAGATGTACATGAGAGAGATCATCACGACGAGTTCAAGGATTTCAGGTACGTTTGTATTTCTGTCATAAAAAGGTGATATTTGCCTGTTCATGATGGAATGGCTCATAGATTCCAAAGAAGGAACTCCAATGAATGGATGCAATACATATGCAGCCACAATCACTGCAGCAGATTTCAAGGCTTTTTCAGATTCATTAGTTCCATGGTAGGTATTATATGCATTGATTATCAAAAATACAACGAATCCGATATGTGCTGCCGAGGATATTATGTGCCAGCTCAAAGGGTTAGTAAAGCTCCATAAGAACAGTTTATGGCTTATTGCCCAGAATTCCCCATAGACCCTTGGAAAGTACAGAAAACAATGCAAAACGATAGCAATGGCACTGTAAAGTAAGACCTTCTTATGTTTTTTGGTATTAACACGGAAAAAGAGGGTACCATAGCCAAGTGAGAATAGCGCTAAAAGACCCGATTGTAGTATGCGGATGGAAGCGGAAATAGCTGTGACTCCGTAAAGAAAACTTTTATTAGCGATGTTTTCCTTGATGTCTGCGGCGAAATAATATATTAGTACCATGAAAGACACAAGTACTTTGAACCCCATGTACATGTAAATCTTCTTACTCACCGGTGATAATTTGAAGAGAAATGGAGCAAGTTCTTTTTTCCACAAATAGAGAAGAATCCAAAACACTGTGAATATACCATAGAACAAACCGAAGATGGAAAGACTATCTTTATGATCATAGTGATGAGGCAATAATGCTGGAAAAGTAATAGGATGAATAATATTTTCATATGTCTCCGTGTAAGCATCTGAAGCTTCTAACGCATTTTCAAGAAGACATTTGAATTCTCCCAAAAAGTTTTCTTTGAAGTTCTTTTGCAAGTCTGATAAAGCAATTTTCTCACTTGATGAGGTACAAGTTCTGCTGATGTTCAATTCTTTGTTTATGTACATAGCCTTTTGGTCCCCATTCAAAGAAATACTCAACTCCATATTCAACGGGAAGCTGAAGCTTCCATCTGCAAAGTCTGCAGTCGCCATTATTGTAACATCAAGATAAATGTATTATACAACAACATAAAACCTCAATAAAGATAAAAGTGGTTCATAAGATAATTATAAATAGAAGCTGGTCCGCACACTCAAATACTTTTCATGAAAACTTCAACTATCTATTAAATCTGCGACAATGGCACGATTCATTTTGACAAGCAGTTTCTGATATTATTGGCTACTATTATGTGACAACGGGTACTATCCTGTAGTACTAGCAGGACTACGGTAAGGAGCCTGAGAGAAAAGTATATTTTTATATATATTCAAATAGACTTAATCTTTTGAAGCTATAACTTCTAATTCGACTTTAATTCGTGGGTCCATGAAGGCCACCACCACACAGCTTCTAGCAGGCTTTTGCACAAAAACTTCTCCATATATTTTATTCACTACTGTAGAGTACTTGGCATCCGAAATAAACATCAACACTTTGAAAACTTTTGACGTGCTCGTTCCAGACTGCTTGAGTATTTGATCGACGTTCTTGATTGCTAAAGTTGTTTGTTCTTCAATACTTTCAGGAATTTCACCAGTGGCATAATTTTGGCCTACAATCCCTGATGTGAACACTCTGTCGCCATGGGTCCATGCGGGAGCAAGAACGGGGTGCTCTTCACCTCCAATTGCACTCCATTCTAACTTTTGGGCTGCCATTGCTTCAAATTTCTAATATGCTTCACTTCAAATTTCTTCCCTTCAAATAAATAATTCAAGTTGGCATCAAACAGGAATGGTGGGTAGTTATATTGTTAGCACCATTAGGCTTTATTTACACCCTTATACAGGCTAGATATAAATCGTGATTATTTCAAGTGGGGGGCGCACATACGACGGGATCTCCGCTAGATAGATATGACCCCCACCAACATCTTGTCTATTAGAGATACGAGATCGGTGGGGTTCCTACATATAATTTTTCTATGGGCTATCAAAAATATCCCCATCTTTCATAGTTCGTCCTCTGAGAGATAACAGCGCAAGATGTCCTAGTAAGAAATATAAATATGTTGACGCCCCACAAGAGATAATAACTTTCAAAATAAACGTTGAGGGAAGTGTTGCGATGTTTACACACAAAAAAAATCAATCGGAAGTCAACATTCTGCCTAAGAGTTCGAACGAAAGCATTGACATAAGTCAAAGACACGATAAAGAAACTAAAGCCCACATTGGAGATATTGAGCTCAATGATAATTATATAGACCATAAGCTCGAACGAAGAATATGTCGAAAATTGGACATGGTAATATTGCCTTTTACGGCCATCATGTATCTTTTCAATGCCTTGGATAAAGGAAACATCAGTAATGCGAAAACAGATGGATTGGATAATGACTTATCAATAAGTGGAAGCAACTGGAACATTATGCTTTCCATATTTTATATTCCGTTCGTCTTGTTTGCTTTCCCATTATCTTTGTTTATTAAAAGATATAATGCGGCAAACGTTGTTCCTATTTTAATGTTTGGTTTCGGATGTGTGACATTGTTGGTTGTTTCAGCTTTCAATTTCAGCTCTCTTATGGCTGCTAGATGGTTCCTAGGAATGTTTGAACTGGCCTTCCTCCCAGGAATCATATACTACTTGTCTAACTTTTATCGGAGAACTGAGCTTGCAAGAAGGATTGCCATCTTCTACGCTGCTAGTGCGATAGCGAATGCTTTCAGTGGGCTTTTGTCATATGGTTGCTTTCAAATAGACTCAAGGCTTCATGGATGGCAAATATTACTTTTAATAGAGGGCTCATGTACCATATGCTTCGCCATTGTTGCCTTTTGCGTCTTACCTAGATCTGTTGAGACTTTCAAATTTTTCACAGAAGAAGAGAGAAAGTGTGCTATTCATAGAATCATAACAGACTCGAGTGATGGCACTGATACTAAGTTTTCCTTCAAAGACTCTATCAAAGTTTTTGCACATCCTGTAACAATAGCATGGATGTTAGTTGAAGTATGTATCGGTGTGCCTTTAAACTCCATTAATAATTGGTTTCCACAAATCATTGGTGCGTTGGGAAAATCAACAGTGGAAACAAACCTTTACACTGTTGCGCCTAATGTTTGGGGAGCGGTGAGCCTTGTATTACTAGCGTTTTTATCTGACTATTTTAAAGTAAGATCTGCGTTTATTTGCGTTGGTGTTATTGTCACTTTGATAGGTTTTGTGGTATATGGTTGCATAGATATTAAGGCAAACATCGGAGCAGCTTATTTCTCTTGCTTTTTGATGACGACTGGTGCGTCAGTATCATCGGTTCTCACATCTACCTGGTATACTAATAATACTCCTGGATCCAATAGAAGAGCCGTGATATCATCTGTTGGTGTCCCTTTAGCTAATGCAGCTGGGCTTATTTCTACAAACATTTTCAGGCCACAAGATGCACCCAAATATGCACCCGCATTAGGTATCACTGCTGGTTTTGGCGGTTTGGCTGTAGTAACGATAGTGTCAATTACCAGTTTTATGGTTTACGATAATAATCGGCGTAACAAGAAACAGGGAGTCAACTTGACCTTCCAAGATGTTCCAACATGTGCATTAAGCGAGGGGCCCAATAATCCAAGCTACAGATGGATGTATTGAGAGCACACGATTGATTCTTTTATATTAATTATGATTTTTAGGTATATTCATGAGATAACGCAGAGCCCGTTGGGTGAACATTGTTATGTGTAGTTGAATTACATCTAGTCTGTATGACCTGTGCTGTCCATTGCCGGATTTTCCATATGGACTATGGATAGCAGTTTCTAAAACTGAAAAATCCCCTATTTATGTGGCTGCAACCTTGTGGTTCCGCAGATTAACTCCGCTAGCATGCTATAATGAAAAACAAGAGAAAAAAACATGAAAACTGACTTTGAAGTGGTTTTTGTTCACCCACCAAGGTAATCTCGAACATCAGCGATTATTATCTGATGAGCTATCTGATGGATTAATCAGATAACCATATATAGAGTAAAGATAAAAAATAAAAAAGAAACTTTTTTTTTAAAAAAAAGGAAGGGCCATTACAACAAAACAAATACAGCTATGTCGGAAATAGCATAAAGTGCCTTTTCATCGCATTTCTCACACAGAGAGTGTCATAGATGGCACTGAATAATATCATACAATGAGCTCTTATCACTGATATCTACAACACTATAAATTACGCCTTGGAACCCCTCCTACTGTGCGAAATCTCACGTACCGCCAGATGTAGTTCAACATAATTTTGTTTCCTATTCAGCAACACTGACGTCGGAAGACCTATTCGTTGGAAAAGCCAACAGCTCCCATTAGGCACGAAGAATGCCAAACAGAAATGCTTCAAGATGACCCACCTCAACACCCCAAGTTTATCATAAGCCGCACGTTCTCACTACAATAACTCCTGCAGAAACGGACCAAGATTGTGTCTTTTGGCTATATTATCTCACATCTCCTACCCAGTGGTCGTGCCATGCAAGCCAACCATATGCCACATTATTTTCAAGGAACAACAACAACCAATGTATCTATCTCTAAAGAGTACCTGTTTGTCTTTGAGTACATGCCACTCGCACGGAATAAGACGGATTTTCGGCCAAGCTTTCGGACTTTGGTCCTTTTCAGCCTTTCCAAGCAAAAAAATCTTGACCGACGTACCTTTTCGAAAGAAACTACAGGTTTTGCCTACACAAGAACTACGGTTACCAAAGTCATCGCTGCTTTTTTTTTTTAAGATGCTTCAATAATAGATAGGCTGTACTTATCCCTTCGCCGCCTTAGAACTGGGCCGGTGGTGTAAGCATTTTTCTCTTGTCACTTCCTGTTCTATGAAAACACCGATGCATTTACGTTACTTTTACGATGAGAAGTTTCAACTCTTGCCTGTGATTCGTCCTTTCAGCCTTTTTCAATAGTACCGAGTCGGAGTATGGACTGCATTTATGATAAAAACGACTTGTCTTGGAAAAGAAATGCAGTAGGCATCTAAGAATTTTTTTTTTTCTTCTGTCCGATTAAGTGAAAAAGAAATTTGAAAAGTACATATATAGTGAAATACAGTAGAAGGAGAAAGTCTCTACAGAAGATACGTGGATTTTCAAGAGAATGAGTGGAAGAGATAGTGGCTCTGTTAAGGAGCAGATAGCAGATGAGAATGATGTTTACAATAGTGGAAAGAACGTCGATGACAGCTTGAACTCTAGAGGGAAGGGCGATAGTGGGTTCAACGATAGTGGGGAAGATAGCATTGCAGACCTGGACCAGCCAACATTTGCGGGTGTGCGCAAAATAGAGTTGTTGTACAAGCAGGACACGTCTCCATTGTTCTCTGTTGCAATGTTGTTCTCTTTATTTTGCGTTGGATTCATCTACAGTCTTGATGCCCAGATGAGGTCGACTTTTACAGGATACGCAACCGAATCATACGCTCAGCATACCGCATTGTCTACGGTGAACGTCGTGACCACCGTGATTGCAGCAGCCGGTCAATTATTCTATGCTAGGTTGATGGATATCTATGGTAGACTTGAGTTGTACATTCTATCTATCATCTTGTACGTTATCGGCACTATAGTTCAGTCGCAGGCCACCAACCTCGCACGTTACTGTGTAGGTGCCATTTTCTATCAATTAGGATACACTGGTATTGTCTTGATTATTGTTATCATCTTGTCTGACCTTTCCAGTTTACGCTGGAGATTGTTTTACACGTTGGTTCCAGCTTTCCCCTTCATTATCATTACCTGGTGTTACGGTAATATCATGGACAGCATTGGCCCAATCAAACACTGGAGTTGGGGTGTTGGTATGTGGGCTTTCATTTTCCCGTTGGCCAACATTCCTTTCCTCTGTTGTATGGCTTACTTATATTGGCGTGCAAGGCGTACCGAGGAATGGAAGGCTCTTCCCTTCGGATTGAATCGTAGAGCGATCAGGGACGGTGGTATTTGGAAATACTCCGTGGACTTCTTCTGGAAGACTGACTTGGGTGGTTTGATCTTATGGACTGTTTGTTTTGGCTGCATTCTTGTGCCCTTGACATTGGCAGGTGGTGTTAAAAGCAAGTGGAAACAAGGTAATATCATTGCCCCAATTGTTGTTGGTGCTGCTTTGATACCAGTAAGTATATTATATGAGGCCTTCATCAGTAAATATCCAATTGCTCCTCCATTATTTTTCAAGAGCCGTGGTATTGCTCTTCCATTGGTCATCAACATTCTTTTCATGGTTATTAGTATGACTGTGTCTGAATATCTTTATACCATCCTTATTGTGGCTGTCAATGAAAGTACCACTTCTGCAACCAGAATCACATCATTGAGCAATTTCGTGGGTGTAATTGTTGGATTCTTCTATGGTTTAGTTATAGTATATTTGAGAAGATTGAAGCCATTTATGGTCTTCGGTATTCTGATGTGGTTTGTTGCTTTGGGTCTTCTTTATCATTTCAGAGGTGGTACAAACTCTCATGGCGGTATTATTGCCAGTGAATGCGTGCTTGGATTTGGTACCGGTTTCTTTTCTTATGCATTGGCCGTTGTAATTCAAAGTCATGTTCCACATGATCTTTTAGCCTCTGCAACTGCATTGGCTTACGCCCTTTACCGTGTTGGTGGTGCCATTGGGTCTTCCATCGGTGGTGCAATCTGGTCTCAATTACTCTATAAGGATATATTGAAAAGAACCAATGATCCCAAGGTTGCTTTATCGGCGTACACCCAACCTTATGTCTTTGTTACCCAGTACACTTGGGATACTCCTGAAAGACAAGCTGTTGTTCAGAGTTACCGTTACGTTCAAAGACTTTTGATCATTGTTGGAATTTGTCTTTGTGCACCTGCATGGATATGTATGTGTCTCATTAAAGATCGTAAGTTGACTACTGATCAGAGTTTACCCAAAGAAGATGGTAAATTGCCAGACCAAGAAAGCCCTCTTGAGACATTGAAGTCAAAATTCCATTTGAAAAAATGATCATGATCATGTATTTTTATTCTAATGAACTTCACTTAATAACTTTATACGATTAGCGTTTAATATAATGTCACAACTTTAGAATTTTTTAGTAGGATACTACTTAGTAACGAGAATCAGCAGAAACCTAAGACACGTGAGCACATCGTTGCTGCTTCATGGCTAAAACGCATAAGAAAAAAAAAGAATTTATATGAAAGACAAGTAGGTAATGGCTGATGAGATAAAAGGTTATTTGCCTTATCAAGAACCTGACGTGTTAACGATATTAGTCCTCAGCTCTTTCCTTATATTATTAAATGTCTTGAATCATGTTTTAAATAGGCTTATTCATTGTGGGCTTGTTGGACAAATTCTTCTTGGGATTGCGTGGGGCACCCCTGCTGGTAACTGGATAAAGGAGTCATCACAAGAAACGGTAATGATGTTGGGATATATCGGCTTAATATTGATGGTCTACGAGGGCGGTTTAGCTACACCTTTCAAGACTATGAGAGACAACCTCTTGCTTTCCTTGTTGGTCGCATTAACAGGTATATTGATTCCTATAGCCTTGAGCTTTACACTTTTGAAATACTCAGATGCTACCCTGGTTGCAGCATTTTCGGCTGGAGCTGCACTTTGCTCAACAAGTTTAGGTACTGCACTCACAGTGTTATCAAGCTCGAGTTTGAGGTCGACCAAATTAGGAGTTCTCTTAACTAATGCCGCTGTTCTTGACGATATTGCTGGCTTGATAATGATGCAAGTCGTACACAACCTTGGGGATGGTAACTTTTCTGCTGCAAGTGTTTTGAGACCGGTATTCGTTTCCTTAGGATTAATTATAGTTGTATCGCTTTTTTGCTACTTCCTTCTTCTTCCATTGTCGGTCAGGATCGAAGATTTTTTCCACAAACACAGCAACGTTAATGGTTATTTTTCGCCCGATAGAGTTTTAGTTGTGATTCATACCATGATCCTTGTTGGTTTAGTGACTGGTGCCATATACGCTGGTGCTTCTGGACTTACTGCAGCATATGTGACCGGCGCCGCCATAACGTGGTGGGATGAAGAAATCAGTCGCCTAAAACAGTTCAGAAGAAAAGCAACCGATAACGAGCAAGGTGGACTGGATCATCTTTCACCATATCAAAGTCAAGATTCTTACACTACTAATGTAAGCAGTAATAGAGATATTGGCAACTATGTCAAATATAATGGCATGCAAATTTACAACAAATTTTACATGCAAGCGGTTGACAGAATCCTTCGTCCATTCTTCTTTGGTTCTATTGGATTTTCAATTCCTATTGTCCAAATGTTCTCTGGGAGATTGATCTGGAGGGGATTTGTATACGCAATATTAATGTTTGTTGCTAAAGTTTTTTGCGGTCTCTGGGTATTCTTCGTTTCTCAAGTATCTCACCGCAAGAAGGTGGAGAAATCAAAGGAATATTCAGTTTCAAGTGGACTTTATTCAAGTGTATTATTAGGCATGTCCATGGTTCCCAGAGGAGAAATCGGGTTTCTTGTTTCTTCAATGGCAGAATCAAAGGGTGTTTTCGGCCATTCTGGGGACAACGGGACCAGTTCTGATGTTTACATTATTGTTACTTGGGCAATTGTAATCTGCACTATATTCGGCCCTATTTTCATCGGATCGATAATTAGGCATTTGAAACTGAAAAACAAAGAAGTCAGAAGTCTTTTAGGTGAATGGGGAGCAGAGTAAGAAGATATATAAAGGACTTCCAGTCTATTTCGGTGCATCGACACATTCTATAGGTAATCTCATATGTCACTTACCATATATTGTACCTCTAGATACTCAAAAGAGACGCGGTGCCACAGAAAATACTTGCTCATTGTATTTCTTCTAGGGCGACGCCAGATCAATCGAGTTGTTTTATTTACATCTGTGAAAAACCATTGCCTCTGCTCGCCTTGTAACAATGCGCAGTAAGGGGCTTGAATCACGAGCTTTGCTTCAGACCTGGCATACGAGATCACAAAGCAATGAGATGCACAATTGCTTTAGTACAGGCTGGGTCAACATCTACTTTGGCGCCGACGGGACATGTGTAGATTATATTGCTCATAGGCTGTTCTAGGCGTAGGCTCCATTTCCTGGCTTTTAGCATGTGCCAAAAGAGTGAAGCACATGTCTATAGGGCCACAGGGTCTAGGTCAGTTGTATAGAACACTAAAGTGAATTCGGGACCCCTCTACACCCTGCTGATGACTGGAAGAAGAAGTGGTACCATAAAACCGCAAGACGAGCATGCAAGGTGTTTACCCAAGCTCCGAAAAAGTCATTTACTTGCAAGCCTGGCCAGCGTGGCGTGCAATTGGGAAGGTGTTTTACCTCAAAAAAAGGTAGTTCTCAAAAGAAGATGTCCATAGCATTTCTTGGGAACCCTAAATTGAAATGACGACTAAACAGAATGTACCATTAATTTGAAACGACTTTGTTGTTTTGAAAAAGGAAAGCACGCAATCACGAAGTATCCAAACCATTAGGTGCTTGCTTGGGCTTCCCAACATGTACTATAGAAATTGGTTCCCAATAGATATTGAATTCATAGTTCTCCATGATCGACGAATTTCCGTTTTTGTAATTAATGCAGCATGTGAAATACCTTACACTTATGTACACTGATGCTCTGAATAATTACTTTTCTTCCTCTTTGTTCGCGCCTAACTCTTAAGTGGATCGCACAACCAATTCACCGTGCAACCCATCACCTGCCAACCTGAGCTAGTTTCTACAGTGTAGACGAGTGCTATAGAGATCACCAGTGCGCACTGCAGAATTAGATAGCAGCATGTCCGCCTATCACCTCGTACTATGCGCTGTTGAACGCCCCAACACTCCTTAGATTATTAGTCTCCAAGGAAACTAGCGTCGTATACAGTACACTCTAAGGGCTCACAGAAATGCAGTATATGTCTTACGCAGGTTATAGTAACAATGGGGATGGCTGCATATGCTCGTGCACCCTCGCGTAAAAGAACGAGGGTCTCGAGACATTCTCGGCACCAACATACCCTCTAAAGAAGTGGCAAGCGACCTTACTCAGACCAGAATAATATGGTGAAAGACTCATGCTCTACATATCGCAAAACTATACCCCTAAGAACTAGTCTAGAAGAAAAGGTACTAAGCCATAGATCCTTCCCATGCCATCCTGTACTCTCATGCTCACTCGTTGAACCGATACGCACACAAACCATAATGCTCGAGGAATCGAACAGGGTTGCTCCGTTGCATAGACCCATATGCGAAGTGCGCTTCCAAATATTGACTTTTCGTTAGCGTGTGAGAATCACCGGCTAAACATACTCAATTGTAGGCTAGCCAAATATTATACCCGTTCCAAGCTGAGCTTGCTCTTGGCCAGTCGAAGACGACTATCCTTTCTACGCGCTTTGGACGTGGCAGGTATTACCAGTCTAGCGAAAAAGCCAGTGTTTCAAACTACACTACGCGCACTAATAGAGGTAAAACCTGACATTTTTCCAAAAAGACACTCCGCGCGAGTTGCCCGGGGAAGCCAGAGCATATCCAAACAATGGACTATCTAGCTCAACAATAACTCAAGTGCTACTAATAGGAAAACATGGCAACGACGTGAGCACTAACATGATCACCGCGTCAGTAGCTGGAACACAATGCGGTGGTTTCATCGTCATTGTACAGACAGGCCTACGGCTGGGTGATTCGAACCGGAACCACATGAAGCTGGAAGTCACAATCCACAACCCACCAGCTCCAAGCATCATTGCGTGCATTCTGCACTTCATGCTCTGGGGTCCGCCTCATTGGGCTCTGGCGGCGCCGTCTCACAGATCTGCCCCAGTGCCGGGCCGAGGAAAGTAGAGGCGAAACGAGCCCAATTGCCTTTGGCTTGCATGAAGATTTCGCACGACGCACCTGAAGTGGACGAGATTCGCACCGCATCAAGCACATATCCTCCCCGAGAGATGGCACTAGCCTGCGGAATCATCGGTAGCGGCTTACTTGGCCTTTTCTCGCGAAATACCAACGCTCGTTCTACACGACAGCCCTGTTGCTCCACAAACATAGGAGCTCACCACAAAACAGCTTCGTTTCATTCGCTTCGAGTGTCCTACATCATTAGAGTCCTAGATAGTCATTTCAATAACACTATTTCACAACCATATTGACGGGGCTAGCGCTCTTACCCAACACAACAGGGATCTGAAATTCGCTACGCTTAACCCAGCGATGCATCTCCGAGGGAGTCCGCTACCGCGAAAAGAACCAGAACCTCGAACCCCACAAGGGACCAAGCAAGCGCGTCGCTTTCACTATCTCGCTACAACAACGCGCATGCAGCTATATGTTTTAGGAAAAACAAAAAGCTGCTGGTAAGTTAAAAAAAACTGAAATTGGAATTATTGCGTGCTGTGCGCTTAGATCCACATACCTGCGCTTCTCGATTTTTAAGCATGAAGGGGCTTAACATCAATGGTTGCAGGGCCCTTTAGTAGCATAAACAAACCAAGTACAGCTGTGGTAGACGGCGTAGAGATTGCAATAGGTAAGCAGATTTCTCAGAGAAGTAATATTTACAAAAGATTTTACCTTTTGGGTTGATGAACAGCAGTTCGTGAACTCTATTAATCGCCTCGCGTCGAGTGAAACTAAGTAGCTCAACTAGAACTAAAGGCGTCTGGGCTGGTGTAACTTCAAAGGCGGTATGCATGCGGCCATATTGGTAGAGTAAGCAACACAGGGTTCAATGTGGAAACAAGGGATCTCTATTGAGTAAAATAAACGAACGGTCGGCACGCTCAGCTCTTCTGGCTGGAGTATTAAAGGACCAAGAGGTCTCTCTCTGATGGATCAATTTTTCCATCAAAGCAAGTGATATCAACAACTTTCGTTGAAACTTTCATTCGTTGATTCCATACTACACATTCGCTTTTTATAATGGTTGCAGCTAACAAGGCCCTCATCGTGGCCGTACTTGCTAGTACTATCCAAGCTTTCCCAGTTGAAAGAACCACTGATGTCGCTAGACGTGATCTCATTAGTGGTTTGGTTAACTTGGTTGAAGGTCTTCTCGGTGGTCTTTTGCAGGCTGTTGAGGACAAGCTTGAGTGTATTGCTGATGTTGTTCTTGGTGGTAACGCCGAGAGCTCTGGTGCCACTGACAACCAGTACACCCTCGCCGTTATCCTCGCTAACGGTTTCTACGACTACAGAAGTCAAAACTCTTTTGACAGTCTTCAATCAAGTATCAAGTCTGTTGCTCAAAACAACCCAGGTTTACTTAATACCCTTGCTAATGACCTTGGTGTTGGTATCACTCAAAATGTCGAAGGTGTTGAGAAGGCTGCTGACATTCTCCTCAAGTTCGTCGAATCTGTTATCGAAGTTTTGGTTGACGACTTGTCATCCCTCGGTGGTAAGAGCGTTTCAAGTGACGCCTTGGGTAAGGCCATTCAAAAGAAGGCTGAATCCAAGGGTCTTGTCCTCAACTTACTCACTGATGAGATCAACAACGCCGCCCAGCTTGTTATCAAGGACCTCCAATGGCTCTGTCAAGTCTTGGACCACGTTGTCAATGGTCTTGAAGGTCTCGTCCAATGTGTTGTCGCTGACTTGTTAGACCTTAGATCTGTCTACGGCTTGGTTGATGACGTCTTGGGATTGCTTTGTCCAGCTGCATCTCATTCCAGCAGTGCTGTCTCTAGCACCGCTCCACCAAGCACTTCTGGTGCCTCTTCTACATCCGCTCCATCTGGTTCAAGTGCTCCAACCTCTGGTGCCTCCTCTGCTACTGGCTCTGGTTCTCCATCTGGTTCTGGTGCTTCTGGTTCTAGCGCTCCAACCTCTGGTGCTACCTCTGGTGCCTCCTCTGGTGCCTCCTCTGCTACTGGCTCTGGTTCTCCATCTGGTTCTGGTGCTTCTGGTTCTAGCGCTCCAACCTCTGGTGCTACCTCTGGTGCCTCCTCTGGTGCCTCCTCTGCTACTGGCTCTGGTTCTCCATCTGGTTCTGGTGCTTCTGGTTCTAGCGCTCCAACCTCTGGTGCTACCTCTGGTGCCTCCTCTGCTACTGGCTCTGGTTCTCCATCTGGTTCTGGTGCTTCTGGTTCTAGCGCTCCAACCTCTGGTGCTACCTCTGGTGCCTCCTCTGGTGCCTCCTCTGCTACTGGCTCTGGTTCTCCATCTGGTTCTGGTGCTTCTGGTTCTAGCGCTCCAACCTCTGGTGCTACCTCTGGTGCCTCCTCTGGTGCCTCCTCTGCTACTGGCTCTGGTTCTCCATCTGGTTCTGGTGCTTCTGGTTCTAGCGCTCCAACCTCTGGTGCATCTGGCGCTTCTGGTGCCTCCTCTGCTACTGGCTCTGGTGCATCTGGTTCTGGTGCTTCTGGTTCTAGCGCTCCAACCTCTGGTGCATCTGGCGCTTCTGGTGCCTCCTCTGCTACTGGCTCTGGTGCATCTGGTGCCTCTTCTGTTGCTCCCGCTTCCGTCACTGGTGCCCTGAATGGCACTAGCCCAACTTCTACTAAGACTGAGTATGGTCACACTGTTGTTACTATTACCTCTTGTTCCGAGAACAAGTGCACCGAGACTCCAGTTACTACCGGTCTTACTACTGTCACCCAGGACTCTACTATCTACACCACCTACTGCCCATTGCCAACAGAGTCTTCTGCTCCAGCACCAGCTCCATCATCTAAGGCTCCAGAGTCTGAGGCCCCAGCTTCTTCTGCTCCAGCACCAGCTCCATCATCTAAGGCTCCAGAGTCTGAGGCCCCAGCTTCTTCTGCTCCAGCACCAGCTCCATCATCTAAGGCTCCAGAGTCTGAGGCCCCAGCTTCATCTGCTCCAGCACCAGCACCAGCTCCATCTTCTGAAGCCGCTGAGTCTTCTGCTCCAGCTTCAGAGGCTCCAGCATCTGGTTCTCCAGCTCCAACTGAGGCTCCAGCATCTTCTGCTCCTGCTACTCAGGCTGCTGAGTCTACTTCTGCTCCAGTCGCTCAATCTTCTGCTGCTGCTCCATCTGTGAACACTGTTTCTGAGGCAGGCGCTATCAAGGCAGGCATTTCTATGGGTTCCTTGTTTGCAGGTGCCGCTCTCTTATTGATGTAAGCATGACTAATGGAGTGAGTAGGAACTCAACATAAGGATATACTCAACTTTTCAAATTCTTCTTAATCATTTTATTTTCGGTTTAATCTATAATTTTATCATTTAAAATATATGCACATTATAGGCGTACGTTACATTTTTGGTTGTAAGGTCTTTACAAAAATGTAGGAGGAGATATGAGAGGTTGTTCTTTATGGTACGAATAATATCACTGTAGTAGATCAAATAAGCATAGTGACTGACGAACATATGTTGTAAACGCTATTAGAACTTTGATGACAACCAGTTGTGAATATAGCTTGCAACGTATGTGACTCAAAGTATTCCGATTTTATTGGCTAGCGTCATAAAGCGGCTATTTGTACAAGCTTAGTCTTCGTAATGCAATATGAGTGTGGGAGTCGAGTGTAGTGTAACTCTTCTTATCAGATGCGCCTTATACACAGGCGAGACCAGGCCGGCATTTTGAAACAAAATCCCGATCTTACGATAATGCTCCTGTATATATCATTTGCATTTTATAAGATCAACCTGCTCATTTCGAAAAACTTGCAACAACTAATTATCGATGAAGAAGGAGGTAGAAGTGTCAATAAGTGGCGATTATGCAAAAGCAGGGTATGTTGAAGATTTCAAGGGAATAGAGAAAAAGGTTATTCGTAAATTTGATCTCATCATCATTCCGTGCTTATGCATAGCTTATTTGTTCTCAACTTTGGACAAGTCGAATATTGGCAATGCAAGGGTGGATGGATTAACTGAAGACTTGCATCTCAAGGGAAATCAATTTGGGAACTGTGTAAGCCTCTTGTTTGTTACCTACGTGATCTTTGAAACTCCTGCTGCATTGGCCCTAAAAAAAATTGGCCCCAAATACTTATTCTCAATGTGCTATCTATTATTTGGAGTCTGTTGCCTTTGCACATCATTTGTTAGTGGCTACTCCACGTTATTAGCTACTAGGATGTTGACGGGATTGTTTGAATCAAGCATAATTCCCTGCATCAACGTATACCTTACGATGCTTTACACAAGATCCGAAATGGGCAAAAGATGCTCCATCGTATACTCGTCAGGAGCGATATCTGGTGCGTTCGGTGGTATATTAGCATATGGACTTTTACATTTGGATGGGGTTGGAAAATGGGAGGGATGGAGGTGGCTTTTTGCCATTGAAGGTGCAATGTCTATCGTGTTTTTCCCTTTATTATTTATCATGCTTCCTACAGATCCTCGAACAGCATGGTGGTTATCGGCCGAAGAGAAAAGAGTTCTTTCAATGAGACTAGATACATATAATGATTTTCATCAGGATGAGAAGTTCAGGTGGAGTGAGGTAATCAGAGCATTCAAAGATATTTTCACTTATATTATCTGCATGTATCAATTCTGCTCGGACTTGTCTTTATTTGGAATTTCAACTTTCCTCCCCTCAATTATTGGTGGTATGGGTTACACTTCGTATAAAGTACAATTGATGACTCTTCCCGTCTATACCATGGCATTCTTGGGATTCTTTTTGACGAGTTACTTTTCTGATAAAATGGGTCTAAGAGGTTACTTCATAGGCGCATGCATGGTTTGCGAAATTGCTGGATATACCATACTCGTTGTTTCCACCGTAATTGGTGCAAGGTATTTTGCATGTATTCTTATTGGAGTGGGCTTGTATGCTTGTTCTGGATTGAGTGTAGTATGGGCTGGAAATAATACAGCGGGACATTATAAGAGAGCAACAGTAACTGGTCTCTGTTTATCAATTGGAAACATAGGAGGAGTAGTAAGTGGCCAAATCTACACAACGGAGAACGCCCCATTATATCTTAAGGGCTTAAAGGTAGCATTAGCAACTAGTTGTCTTGCATTCGTTCTAAACATCATGAACGTCTTTATTTTTTCTTATAGGAATAAGAGAAATGACAAGACACTCACTACAAATCCCCAGGAAGAAAAACCCGAATATATTGATGACCGCTCTCCATACTTTAAGTTCTTGCTATGACAACAGCTTTCTATATAAACACTTATATATATAAAAATTATTAGACTAATGACCTCGTCATTGAATTTACTACACTCTTGGAAAAAAAAAATTGTAGAAAAACAATGTGTTAGCAGCACAATAATCATCAAGAAGAATTATTCTATAGTAAGACCAAACTCGTCAAGAATTTCTAGACCCGAATTTTCCAAACACCATCTACTGATAGATGAACTGTTAATGAAAGAAGAATAACGTATCATAAGAACTTCAAACCCTAACAAATAACTTCTTACCCGCTAAACAAAATCTACTAGCACACCAGAATACAACACTTAAGCTCATGAAGCATCCTGTCAAGACCACAAACATACTATAATTATATTTACTTCCGTCGCCAATCACAGCACTTGCAATGGGTATTCCAATCAAATTACCGATCGACACAAAAAAGTACAAAAGCCCATATTTTTGGCCGAATTCAATCGGAACCTTCACTGTTCTTTCGGGAGTAAAGTTATCGTTGAAAGGATCTTCAGGCAAGTTATTTGGGATCTTTTGTTCAATATAGACAGGCATATATGTTAACAGTGGAGGCATTAGCGAATATATGCTAGCCGAAAATGTACCAATCAAAACAGAGAATGCATAAAGAACACCTTTATATTTACCGAATGGTAACCAAATAACGAATATCGATATGACCAGAAGTAGAAGCATAAGTATCATGATATTTAAAGGCCCCCAAAGATCAGCCATGTGACCTGGCACGTATCGGCCAACGATACCCGCAGCATTGAAGATAGTGAGTAATAAATAAGCAGAAGACTCACTCATACCTTGTGCTCTTGCATAACTGGCATAATACGTAGTAGTAAGCACAAGAGATAGCTCCCCGAAAAATACGCCACAAATAAGAAGCGTATACTTTGCATCTTTGAGGGCGCTGAAAGTTAATATACTTTTACCTGCCTTTTTAATCAAATTTCTCTTGCTTGTAACTTTGTCGTTGCCCTCATCTTCAACAAATGAAAATAAATTCTTGCGATATCTCTCTCGAGCTAATACGATACTTAGTATCATACAGAATAAGCACATAAACGCTAAAATTCTGGTACCCCAAGCGAAACCAATTTTTGGATACAAGCTTCTCAAAAGCAACGGCCATATAATACCACCAATTGATCCGCCAAGTGTTGCAAAACTACTAGCTCTGCCTAAGTATCTCTGAGGCCAATATTGACTAACCACACAAACTAGCGGGGTAATATTTAACCCATGACCCATTCCAATGAGTAGGAAGCACAATACAAACTGCCATACCTCCTTGCAATCAGCTGCACCCATAAATCCACCAACTACAAGTACAGTACCACTAATCAAAGTAGGTAGAGTACCTTTCATAACGAAAATCGGACCCGCAATAAGACCAACAGAAAAAGATAGATATAAATACACCGAGAAAATCCACGATATTGTAGAGGCCTCAACATGGGACAATTGATGTTCACTTATGTATGTCTGAACCACACCTATAGAATTGAGCACACCAAAGTTGCTGGTAAGCCCCAAAAATGAGCCTACTACCACTCCACATGCTTTCCATTTGTTGAAGTCCTCTAAATTCGCATCCTCACTTGTATCTTCTTGCTGTAGGGATACTCTCCGATTTTCACTGTCAAGCGTATGAAAATCTGTATGGGTTTTTGGATCTATATCATTTTCCAGCCGATCACTTGTTCTAAGCTCGATAGTTTCAACTGCTGTAGTCATTTTCAGCTAGATAAGATAAACGCAGTATAGGTGTAACGTCTAGTATATAGTAGTTTCTAGATTTCCTAAGAGTGCATCCATATCTTTTTAGGGGCTCCAAATTAATATAAACGCACTTATGAATTATTCTAGAGTATTCAAGAAATGTCATTCAAAATCGTGCACAATGGCCACAAACCATGTAACATACTGCTTATGCCTTGTGACGGGAAATACTCAAAAGCTAGCCAATATATGGCTCTAGCCAAGTTGCAATAACGAGACGTATACTGAACATTACTCACAAAGAGCTTATAGATAGGATATTGCAAGATGACATTGAAAAATGGCTAGTGGTATAAATATCGTTAAAGGGTTTAGCAATCAAAGTGTAATACATACTCTTGACTCCAACATTTAAAGAATGATCCGTATTAAACTGGAAGCTTTTCTACAGTTTTCATTTGCTACATGCTGCTTTCCTTGCTCCCAAGGGGCTTTGTCATACTACTTTACAGATACAATGAACTAAGTGCGCAAAATTAGCATCACGGTACAGAAATCGACCACGTTAGCAGAACCACTATGGCGTGCCAATCTGTTTTGATAATAAGATTTTGATGGTACCTAAACTCTTTACGACGGGAGGAGCTTCACATGTGATAGTGGATTTATTCGCATCCAAGGTTTTCAAATCATATTCTTCAGTGCCTCTTAATGTAAGTTACGTGACACATTAAATATACTAGCAATAAGTAATCATAATATTCTGTAAACCAAATGCAACGCTACATATGATGTTGCGCTTTAAAGAGATTTAGCGTCCCTATCCACTGTTTTGACGTCCGACGACGTGATAGTTATGGCTTCTTAAGGGTACTTACCCTGGTATAGGGCGTGCACGTTGTGGCGGCACCTATGAATATGATTTCCAGTTTATTGAAGAGCATGCATACTCTGAACTCCACAGCATAAGATTCGCTACGCCCTCAACTCAAAAAAAAAAGCAAAAAAAAAACTTGAGTATCATATTGATGGTAGAACTCTGCACGAGAATAGCCATACAAATATCTTCAAGTCTACAAAGTGCACGCTAGGTCAAAATAAATTTTTTTTTCCTCCAGGACCATACGTTCGGTTATACACTTCCTGACCGTAATCATTCCCTGGTGCCTGGCGTTCATTTTTCGGAAGACCATAGTTTGAATAGTTTGGGCTCATGAGATTTCATCAACAACATGAATTGCATCATAGATGTGGTGTTTCGCGAAACACCACATCTATGATGGCCTGAAAAGATGCAATGCCATAGTACGTAAACAATGAATATGACAGCAAATGGCACACGTAGTCCTCATTCACCTTTAACTTATATATGGCCTACAAATCGATTTTATTCTCAAGTTTTCAATAAGTGCCGATTGTTTAATCAGAAAATTTTCGCACCCACTTATCAGCCCCGACTACTTATCAACTGACGATGACTAAAAATTTCAATGTCAAATCCATTGCGATCGTAGGGGGTGGACCTGGAGGTTTGGCGGCATTGTATGAATTTTTACACACCAACAATGATGGATTCTCAACAGTAGGGAAAGCAAAAGCTGCTAATCCTGCTTTTGAGAAGATTGTCGTATTCGAGCAGAAGGATAAGGCAGGTGGAATTTGGGCTCTGAACGTGGGGAGTCCGGATCCGCTTTTTCCACCTCAAGAATTGTTAGATTCAGAAAAATACAATGACCCTGATGTCATACATCCGGAGATCGAAGAGCCTCCGGACTTGACACTTGAAAATTCATACGACTCTCCATTGGTATTGAACGAAAACCACAAGGGACTCGAATGGAGCAGCAGTGGTATTTATGCAGACCTATTTACAAATATTCCAACAAGATTTACAAGGTTTTCATATTTACCAGATGAAAAAAAGTATCACGATGATTCAAGGGTAATATATCCATTTTTAACACATCAAGAACTTTCACAACGACTTTTTGATTTGATAGAAAGAGAAGACCTACTGAACTATATTAGAACCAATACTAAAGTCGAGAAAGTCCTGAAAAGTGAGGAAGGGCAGTGGGTTATCACTGCGAAAAGAAAAGGGCAAGGTAAAGAGTATTGGTACCAGGAGGTGTTTGATGCAGTTGTTGTGGCCAATGGCCATTACACGGTCCCAAATATACCTAAAATCGAAGGTCTTGCAGAGTACCATAGAGCTAACCATTCTCTTTTCCTCCATGCAAAGTCATATCGGGATAGAAATATTTTCAAGGATAAGAAGGTCCTTGTTATTGGTAACAGTATCAGCAGTGCTAATCTTTTACAATACATATTTCCTCTAGCGAAGGAGACGTATTTATCAAAGAGAAGTCGTCACATTGTATTTCCCTGGATTGAAACGGCCACTCAGTCTGAAGGTATAAAGGTCAAACCAGCAATCAAGAGGTTTATTCCAGAGACCAAGGAAGTTGAGTTTACAGACTCAACCGTGGTGAAAGACTTCGACGTCATTTTGTTCACTACAGGGTACCATTATCATTACCCATTCTTAAAAGATACTCTTGGAGTTGTTGCGCCTTCTAACTTGAGTAGAGTAAGCGGCCTCTATTTGAACACTTTCTCAATAAAAGATCCAACATTAGCTGTGACCGGTGTGGCAATTTCGCATCTTAACTTCCATACGATTGAGACGAGCGCTGCAGCAATAGCTGGTGTATGGAGTAACGTGAAAGCATTGCCTCCAAAAGAAGAATTACAGGCATGGGAAGAAGAACGCAAAAGTTTGACTGGTGATAACTTACTTTTCCATTTTTATCCGCCTGAAAGAGTGAGGGAATTTATCAACGAACTATCCCCATACTTCCCACGAGGTCGCCCCGATCCTCTCTCCAAAGATGAGCAGTATCTAGTTAAGGATATGGAGCTTGCAAGTGCTCGTCTTGAAAAGTTGTTTTATGACCTCAAAGATGGGAGGGTTGCAGTTACTGATACGATAAACGTGAATTGAGAAACTGAGAAAATCGTAACTCAGACAATATTTCCACTAACACGACATCAGTGTACTTCATATACGTTTATTCGGGATGATATATAACAAATAGTACGATGATTTACTTTCTTCCCAATATTTTGTCTCGGTGAGGAAAGCGGCCATGTGTTCTGACAGTTTCATAGAAAATCGTAGCCCAGGACAAGTGAGTGGGATCACCTAGCTCCTTAAACAATCGTAATGATTCCTCTTGATCCTTTATATTTTCAGAGTGATTGAAAGGTGAATATAAATATCTTCTGATTATCGTAGGCTGGTCCTTGTCCCATTTCTTTGCCACTACGTTCTTTGCTACGCTCAAGGCTTTATCATCGGTCGCATATGCTTCTGGTTTGTCTCGAAAAATGTTTCGAGGAACTTGGTCAAGCAATATGATTAAGGCAAGTGACCCTTCTACGTCGTTGCGCCAATCTGAAAGTTTGCCAGCTTTAGCATCCTCGTACGCATTTCCTAACTTCTCTCTTACTAATATATCATCCTGCTCACTTCCATACCAAAAAGATTTGGGTCTAAGGTAATCTGGGTCTCCCGGTTTCCCGAACCAAAAGTCACATACAGCTGATTTCAGTTTCAAAGACATCGCCTTAATAATTCTTGACATCGCTTCCATTTAACTATAAGCTGTAGCGAAACGATAAATACCAAACAATCACGTGACTGAAGTAATAGGTCATATGCCCATTTTGAAACTATAAGGTATGCAGACATGGAAGCAAGCCCCATTTCAGATACTACATAACCACACATCAATTGCTTATCGACAGCTGGATGTTGTATGTGGTTCAAATGCTTTCATTTTTGATCGTGTTGAGCTATATGCTTACACAAGAGATGAAAGCTTCGCTACATTAACAAAGATTGCCGAATTGCTATTATTGTTGTATAGTGACTAGGTAAAATCAACACTTTTCTGTTTCTACAGCGAGTGCTATGGTCACTTGTTGTCTAAGCTAGCTCACTATTGTCTAAAACCAGTTATTTTTCCATAATTTGACTAGTGTTGCATGCTACGGCTGAGAATACGATTTCGACTTCCACACGACCAGAACACTTTATTTTTCAATATACAAGATTTACAGGATAAACCCTGCTGCTTTAGCTTTCGCACTGGATCTATAGCTGCAACTAGTGGAATATGACTTTATTTGATGAGCCACACATCTTCTGCAAAATCGCAGTATACTTAAGATGATATAGAGTTGTACAGTTCTTGACCTCAGCTTCTGACTCAGTAATAGGTCTACAAAGTCTGCGTTATGAGTGCTACGCCGTATCTTAAAGAAATAGGACGTAAACTTTACCAGCCATGCAGAAGTTTATTAAAACTTTCCCAAGACCTCTTGTAAAACACAAGGTCCCTTTCTGAATCAAATACTGCGCACTATCATCTTATATGCAACATAGAGAAGCCCTTATCAATGATAAATTTGCAAACTACCAGTGTTGGTAAGTACCAGGCAGAAAACGTCTTCCAACGATGAGAAAGGATTTATCTGTTGTATGCCGTACTAAACAGTAATGTTAGCGATATGTATGATGGGGTTTCGCGGCTGTAAGATTTGTTATTTTCAAGATGATCATACCCTTTAGTCAGCCCATCACCTTCGGTCGGTAATGCATCATCAGACCCCCGTCTCGTACACGAACAAGTAGGAGTGTAGGCACAACGCAGCATAGTGCCGCTCCCTGCCGTTTGTCCGACCACGATCTTCAATTTGGGACTTACATATTACTCATTTCTTCTCATATCTGTGTCGAGACATTCGGCCGACACATCACCTAAGTGATTTACGGCCGATACTGGTTTAGGGTGCCCTTGCTTTGAAATGTCCCGTAAAACACAGATGTGGGACACGACTGATGCTCTCGTTATCACCTCGCATACTCAGCAAATGTTGGATCAGGTTGGCCTAGAACGCGACATAACAGCAATAATGCAGCCAAATATGCGAGACATGAACTAGTGGCGCAGATATACAGAGCCTTAAGGCACGGCTCGGAGAAAATATGCTTCCATATTCCGAAGATGTCAATAGAAGCTTTTTGCCTTCGAGATAAGCCATGCCTGGAGGGTGATAGTTCAAACCTCCTTTTTTCTCTCACGTGCCACACAATTATCCTTTGTCGGATGGGTCTGCTTCCGTCGCCGATTAGTAATGTTAGGTTATTTTCTAAGAGCCAAGAAGCAACGGACCATAGGGTACTATCTGTAGAGACACCATGTCTGTATTTGGAAGAGACAAGCTTTACCCAAGGCTTCTCAGGTGTTTGTTAACTTAGCATCCTCTCCAGGACCAACATCCCAGCAGTATTGTGATGGACGGCTGATGGCTGGTTGGTAGCGAGGGTTGCATGTACGTTGTTACCACCATAATAAGCAGTGCTTGCTTCGGATGCGGGGATCAATTTTTTCCGAAGCCGCCCATAATCATTTCTTTGTATTAATAATTTGCTGGCTGAGTTCTGGACAGTATACAGACAGCTGTGCGACATAAAAACGATCTAGATATTGTATACAGGACCACATGTAAACAAATAGGAAACCGTAAATATTTTTGCCGCTCGGGCAGGCTTACCGCCTAACCCCGTATAGCTGGCTTAGACCATATATATATATCTTTACGGTGGCCTTTGAAATTCGTAATCGTTAAGTCCTCAATTAAATCATGGCTGAGGAGACGTTCCATGATGCTAAACCTACAGACCTAGGGTCTGGCGATGCCAGACCTAGTGTCGAGGGTAGATTGGATCAAGAAAGTGGAGGATCCGATGATATTCACGTATACCAGGGGTTTGACAAACAAGCAGACGAAGAAATTAGGGAGCTTGCTAGGACGGCGACTCAGACTAGTATAAGCAGAAAGGACAGTGCATCACTCAAGTAAGTACTTGAGTAATATGTCTGATGTGCCTGGCGTGAGTCCCTTTGAGCTGGATGACCCCAGACTAGATCCTTTCAGCCCAGACTTTGATTCGAAGATGTGGGTGAAGAACTTGCGTCGGGTTCACGAGTCGGACTACGAGTACTATCATCCCGAATGTCTCAGTATGGCTTTCAGGAACTTGAGGGCTAGTGGTATTGCTGCAGGTGCAGACTACCAGCCTACCGTGTTGAACGGTTGGTGGAAGTTTATTGCTGACACCGCTAGATTAGTGCAAAAAGACAACAGCTCCAGATATTTTGACATTTTGAAGCAGATGGACGGTTTTGTAAAGGCAGGAGAGCTTACAGTTGTCTTGGGAAGGCCTGGTTCTGGTTGCTCCACTTTGTTGAAGACGGTTGCTGCTAACACGTACGGTTACAAGATTAATAAAGAGTGCGAGTTGACGTATGACGGTATAAGCCAAGCGGAAATTCAGTCTCGATACAGAGGTAACGTGATTTATGCTGCAGAGACAGATAACCATTTCCCAACATTGACGGTCGGTGACACATTGGAGTTTGTTGCTGCGTTGAAGACTCCAAGAAACAGAGGGAATGTGGACAGGGAGACTTACGCCAAGCACATGGCTGCTGTGATTATGGCTACTTACGGTTTATCCCATACTAGAAATACCAAGGTTGGTAACGATTTCATTAGAGGTGTTTCTGGTGGTGAGAGAAAGAGAGTCTCGATTGCAGAAGCAACATTATCGGGTACCAACATCCAATGCTGGGATAATGCCACGAGAGGTTTGGATGCTGCTACAGCTTTAGAATTCGTTCGTGCTCTTAAGACATCTACGAGAGTTATGAAGAGTGCTTGTATGGTTGCAATTTACCAATGTTCTGAGGATGCTTATGCTTTATTCGATAATGCCGTACTTTTATACGAAGGTTATCAGATATACTGGGGTCCTGGTGACAAGGCTAAAGCATATTTTGAGAACATGGGTTATGAATGTCCTCAGCGTCAAACCACTGCCGATTTCTTGACTTCCTTGACTAATCCCGCGGAACGAATTGTCAAGAAAGGATATGAAGACAAGGTACCAAGAACTCCAGAGGAATTCAACACATACTGGAGAAACTCTCCCGAATATAAGGCTCTTGTTGATAAGATAGACGACTACTTGCGTGTAGTCAAAGAAGAAAATAAGGGCGAGGTCTTTGCTAATGCACAGGCTCTTAGACAAGCTAAGCGTGTACCAAAGAATTCACCATATATGATTTCATACTTCATGCAAGTGAGATTACTTATGAGGAGAAATATATGGAGAATACAGCGTAGTCCTTCCGTGACGATCCAGACTATCTTTTCTCAATTAATTATGGGTCTTATTTTGGGTTCTGTTTTCTATAATACTCCTACCACTACTAGTTCGTTTTATTCCAGAGGTTCTGCTTTATTTTTCAGTCTTCTATTTAATGCTTTCCTTTCGTTGTTGGAAATCTTGGCCATATTCGAGGCAAGAGAAATTGTTCAAAAGCACCGTGTTTTCGCGTTATACCACCCATCTGCAGAAGGATTGGCATCTGTAATCACAGAACTTCCGACGAAGATTATCCTGTCTATTGCTTTCAATTTCCCTATATATTTCTTGATCAATTTACGCAGAAATCCAGGAAGATTTTTCTTTTATTGGCTATCGGTATTCCTGGCAACGTTAACGATGTCTCATATGTTTAGATGTTTGGGTGCAATTTTTTACACCTTTGCTCAAGCAATGACATTTGCCACAACGTTGTTGTTGGCCTTGGTTATTTTCACTGGTTTTGCAATCCCGATCAAGTCGATGCTTGGTTGGTCTAGGTGGATTAACTACCTTGATCCTTTAGGATATGTGTTCGAATCTTTAATGGATAACGAGTTCCATGACCGTGAGTTTGAATGTGATCAGTTTATCCCTAGTGGGCCGGGTTACACGAATGTGGGGCCTACTAATGTTGGATGTGCTGCCGTTGGATCAACTTTGGGTCTGAGGCACGTACAAGGTACGGATTATATAGGCACATCATTCAGCTATTACAACGCGCACAAATGGAGAAACTTTGGTATTAATATTGGATTTTGTGTCTTCTTCTTATTCCTCTACCTTTTATTGACTGAATTGAACAAAGGTAAAAGACAGAAGGGTGAAGTTGCATTGTTCCTTCTGAACCCAATTGGCAGCAGAAACAAGAAGCAGAAGCAGAGTGACTTAGAATCTGGTAATTTGAATGAAAAGTTGTCATATAACCAGGTTGATTCTTCCAAGGATCATTCAGGCAGCAGTAATAGCTCTGATAAAATTCCTTCCGACAAGGAGATTTTCCACTGGAGAAATCTTACTTATGAAGTGAAGATTAAGAGTGAAAACCGTGTGTTGCTCGACCATATAGATGGATGGGTTAAGCCTGGTCAGGTTACTGCCTTGATGGGTTCCTCGGGTGCTGGTAAAACAACTTTGTTGAACTGTTTGTGTGATAGAATTTCATCGGGTGTTATTACTGATGGGGTACGTAGTGTTAATGGTAAATCATTAGACTCATCTTTCCAGAGGTCTATTGGTTACTGTCAGCAACAGGATCTTCATTTACCCCTCCAGACTGTACGTGAGTCCTTGCAATTTTCCGCCAGATTAAGACAGCCTAACTATGTTAGTCTTAAGGAGAAATATGAATATGTTGAGTATGTGATTGATTTACTAGAAATGACAGCTTATGCAGATGCCCTTGTTGGTGAAGCCGGTGAAGGTCTCAATGTTGAACAAAGGAAAAGATTGACAATTGGTGTTGAGTTAGTCGCTAAGCCTGACCTTCTTATATTTTTGGATGAGCCCACCTCAGGTTTAGATTCTCAAACAGCATGGTCTGTTTGTAAATTGATAAGAAAGTTGGCCGATAACGGACAGGCTATATTGTGTACTATTCATCAACCATCGGCGATTCTTTTAAAAGAGTTCGATAGGTTACTTTTTTTGCAGAAGGGTGGACAAACTGTTTATTTTGGTGATTTGGGTGAAAACTGTCTGACATTGATAAACTACTTCGAGAAGTATGGCGCTGATCCTTGTCCTAAGGCGGCTAACCCTGCTGAGTGGATGCTTGAGGTTGTTGGTGCAGCTCCTGGTTCGAAAGCCAAGCAAAACTATTTCGAAGTTTGGAGAAACTCCACTGAATTTCAGGAAGTTCAGAGAGAGTTAGACTATATGGAACAAGAGCTTTCAAAGATTCCAAAAAAGAAGTTTCCTGATTCTGACAAAACGTATGCCACTCCTGTCTGGAAGCAATTCTTGATTGTTAGTCAAAGATCTTTGCAGCAATCTTGGAGATCTCCAGGCTATATATACTCGAAGATATTCCTTGTTGTCACTGCCTCGATTTTCAACGGTTTCGCTTTTTTCAAAGCAAAGACTACTGCGCAGGGATTGCAGAATCAGATGTATTCTTTCTTCATGACTTTGATTCCATTTAACACCTTAGTCAATCAAATGATTCCGTTATTTATCAAACAGAGAGAAGTCTATGAAACCAGAGAAGCGCCTTCGAGAATCTATAGTTGGTTCGCTTTCATGGGAGCTCAGATAACATCTGAAATTCCTTACCAAGTAGTTGTTGGAACATTGGCGTTCCTCTGTTGGTATTATCCAGTCGGGTTTTACCAGAATGCGGAACCTACTGATCAAGTGAATGGCCGTGGGATAACCATGTGGCTCTTTATTACTGCTTTCTATGTCTACATTTCCACAATGGGTCACTTGTGTGCATCTTTCAATGAAATAGCAGAGAATGCAGCGAATTTGGCCGTTACATTATTCACGTTGTGCTTATTATTCTGTGGTGTTATGGCCACACCAAAAGTGTTCCCTGGATTCTGGATATTTATGTACAGATGCTCGCCGTTCACTTACCTTATCCAAGGTGGTCTAGCAACTGGGTTAGCAAATACGAAGATGTCGTGTAGCAAGGATGAATTTGTTGTGTTCGACCCACCGGATAAAAAGACCTGTGGTGAATACTTGTCAAACTATATAAAACAGGCGGGTGGTTATTTACAGGATGAGCTGGCTACTACACAGTGCAGGTACTGTAGTTTCAATGAGACTAACCAATACTTGAAGCAAATTAATGTTATATGGGATCAAAGATGGAGAAACTGGGGTGTGTTCATTTGCTTCATTGCCATTAACATTATTCTTGCTTTCACTTTCTACTATCTTGCTAGAGTACCTAAAGGAAGCAAGAAGAGAAAGACTGATTAAAAATCACATTGAATTAATAAATATAATTTCTGAATGTCGTTAATCTAATTTCGCAAACTTTTATTTATACATTAGTAATGTCAGTAGGTTTATAATGCAGTTTATATGCAATAATTAAAATCATATTCTGAAGGAGGTGTTCTTTGAGGACATGAAGAAAAACCGTAATTGTGAATGCGGTCTTTGTTCGTCACGAAGAGATAAGGGCATGCATATTTCGATCATTAAGTGTATTTCATGCTATATAATTATCAAATCTTAAGAAAGGCATAGTGAAAAAAAATTAAATATTTGAAGCTGATTTTTCAGCAGCATATCTGACTAAAGCTACTGCTGTGCCAAATGGCCGACCTTATCGTTATTCAGTGTTTTTAAGGCCAGAATGGTAACTCATCTTCGATTTTCTTCGAAGTTCATCTCCAAACCTATAAAAAAGGAAAGGTACTGGAACTAGTAAAGCAGCAAATCCCCCTAGGACAGTCCCAGTCCAGTTTAAGTGAGTGTTGGTTATTTATGTGGTGAATGATTTGACGTATCTCCTATGTATGCGCAATTGTGTCTCATTTGCCCCCTATATGAGTTCGCCCAATTAATTTACATCTTTATCCTGAAATTAAATCTATTCGCTTCTAGGGTGGGACAACCGCCTTAATTGAAGCAGATTTATCTAACAATAGCATGCATCATCCCCTGGCATTTTGAATATTAGATGCAAAAGTACCATGATGGTGCCTCATTACTCGTAAAACCCGATCAGGAAATGCGCTTCAATAGTGCTACTGCATATCCGGAAAAGCGCTTAATTCCTTCGGCAAGTTGGCAACTCTTTTACTAAACTGAAAGATCGGGTAGTAAACCTCCTCAAAATAAGTTCGCCAACCACACCAAACGTCATTAGCAACTCCTTCAACTTATTCATAGAATTTCTGGATTGATTTTAGTGAAGAAGATCTATAGAAAGTAATGTGACGGAAAGTGGTGTTACAGGACCCGTGTACTCGAACGAGCTGTTCGATCAACAGTCTAGTAACCTCAGGCCATGAAAGTATTTCATGATACTACGCGTACGGAGAATTGAGTAAAAGTAAAAGCGACGTACTGTCTGGTATGTCCCTACAGTACATGGTGGGGAGAGGAGATTTTGACTGGCTCCCTCGGCAGCGCAGCATATTGATTGGGCCGCAGGAGACATATGTATACTCGCTTAATGCTTCCTTGCCGAAACTCTTATCTATTTGGGACTCGTATATATTCGTATTTATTGAAGACACGGATTGTACTTTATTCCCGCCTTGACATTTGGGACAAAATGCCTTATAAAGAGCTAGCGAATTCTTCGAGTGCATACTTAGTCCCTTTCATAGTAATTGAATATGCTCTGGCGACTGGCACTATGGTGCTTCTTGATCGCTTATTCTTCAGCTGCAACGACGTTCACCACTGAATACATTACTTCGACTATGACAGTTGAATGCGCATCATCTCTGTCAAGTCATATCGACCAGCCAATAGCAACGCCCCTGGGTAGCGAATGCCATGTTGAGAGCATAGAGATCGCCAAAACGGCAAAAAATGTGTCCACTGAATCGCATCTGGTGACTCTTAATTTTGAACAGGAAACCTGTTACTTTAATCAATCAGCTTTGCTAAAAGTATTCGAGGGTTTTTTTAAATACTTCTTATACCCAGAAAATGAAATCCAAACTAAATCGGGTAACTCAACTCTTTTGTCGGAAGACTGTGTTGGTGTAATTGACATTACCAGGGTTTTCCCGGGAAGAGAGCTTAATACGGAATATCTTTTCGGATTATTCTCAAGTTCCAGCCATAATACTGACAACTCTGATGAAAACAATTTCAGTGTAGTTGGAAGACCTATTGCAACGAACTTAGTCGAGTTCCAAGCTAGCTGCAATACTATAGCAGCATCATCCATTGTTACTTTTGAATATCCATTTTTAAACAAGACACATCCCATAAAAGTGGACATCAGAATGAAAATGAACCAGTTAGGTCAAGTTCTGGCCTATGAAGCAATCTTCAATAGATTTGATTGGATTTTTAACCAAACATTGAACGAATACGCTATGATACTTGCAGGAGAAAGAGAGGCCACTGTGAAAGGATTGCAACTTGTTAAAGATAAGACCATCAACTCAATTTGCCATAAGGCCCAGTCATACTGCCATGGAGATAACAAACAATATGAATCTATCGACGAGTGTGTCGACTATTTGAGTAACGTCAGATTTGGTTTTGGATATGAAGGCGGTATGAACACTATCTGGTGCCGCTCAATTCACCAATCAATGGTACAATTCAATCCCACTATGCACTGTCCTCATATCGGTCCCAGCGGTGGTTCCTTTTGTACTGACGCAGACAGAGACTATGAGGCGTTTACTTACTTTGGGTTGAAAAGTTTGCCGAATATGATAGTCTTGTCCTAAATATTGAGCTCTAAGCTATTTTTTATGTCATTAGTGCTCTTAGGTCACTATTCCTACGTTTATTTTATAAATAGTTTCGAATATCAACTTTTCCAATTCTTTGAAAATTAAATCGGACGGTGTGTCTTGAGTCTTTATGTTGGCCCATAATTTTTCCTTTTCTTTAAGCTGAGACAAAATAGTATCAATCTCTAAGGAAAGATTATTTTCGTTAACATCACGTACATAATCATTCATACCACTTTGTAACGGCACAAAAAAGTCCAAGTTTCCACCTTTGGTCACAGCATCACATTGTAGCAACGCGATTTTAGCATACATTAATCTTTTCCGTATTGATTTCGTATCATTATTGGAAAATGATTCCGATTTTTGTAAATTGTTCCAAATCATTCTCGTGCTACTCGAGATGAATTCGACTTGTTTGGATTGAATTAGTTCTGTTCTGTACTCATAGAGAAACGATGCAAGCTCCTCACACGATGCTTTTACATAAATAGGCTTCGCAAATATCATTTCGAGAGTGTTGGGAGAGCCCTTTAATAATAATGTGTAAAAATGCAGAATTGTTGTTATATTGCCCTCCACATTGAGTTCTGTTAACTGTAGTCTTCTGCTATATTTCTCTCCGGCTAGAACTTCTTTTATTGAAGGCACAATTAAAGCTGTTATATCATAATCAGAGTTTGAGCCATGCAAACCTCGCATACGTGAACCCCTCAAGTAAATTAGGACAACCTTGCGAGTATGAGTCTCCTCGATATGGCTAACCAACTCTGTCACATTCATTTCCTACGATAATTAATATAATCGATCTGATCCTAATATGCTATGTCGTCTGAGTCATAGTAAGGAAAAGTTTAAAAATGAAATGCAAATGACTGTTATTCCTGCCTACATGTACCATTAAATATTATGAAGAGTCAACAAGGACGATTTTGTCGATATCTATTAAAGTGGAACACCACCAGTAATGACCGTGGTCTTTTGCAATACTTATCAATATTGGCAGAAATACACAGGCTTATCATAACAACCTCAGTGTGCAAGATAAAAGCGTTGGACCGATTTCGGAGTAGAAATGTAACTGATAAGACAAGGCATAGTATACAGTATATGGGCAAGTTATGATATTCGTCATTTCTCACTTTATTCCAGGTAGCCAACTCTGACCCTGAAGCGATTGATAAGCATCTATGGCTGGGAAACTATTATATGTGTCATTAATATTGAATTTGACTTTTGGCGGTGTCATCTTCATCTCTCTTTTGCTAATTCATCATTATGAATATCTTCCAGAAATAATAAAAATGAAACCACAAGCAGAGTGTCACAAGCAATTCCAGAGAGAGAGATTATGTCCATTTGATAACTTTGAAAAGTATAGTTTGGATTGGGATAATTCTACAGCGTTATTCAATATCTTACATGGCTCTCTCAAGCAAAAAGGCGGTGTTTTGAACCCCGTAGGAGCAGCCTTTATACCAGCATACATACCACCAAATACCTATTTTTATCATTCAACCGGGTCGAACAAAGTGCCCAATCTGTTGGAATGGATAGCAATGAGCTCCGAATTTAGTTATTGGTTTGCTTCTTTTCCGAGAAATATACAGCGTCTGCATTCTCGGCCTGAGTCTAGCACAAAGTTCTCTGCTCCTGGGAATACCGATGGGTCAGTTATTAACCACAATAGTGATCAGCATGATAAAAGAAACTTCTTATATGGATTTCGAACAAAAATTCCACTAACCAAACTTATTTTCTTAGACGGTGCTTCTGCTTCCAAAAGAAATACAGGAGAAATGGATCAGCAATTACTACTTGGGAAAATATCGAATGTACAGTCATGGTATGCTGAAGAAAAATACGTAGCAGGAAGAATATGCGACTGGGGACGCCCTTTTGGGTTGCAAGGTATAATAAGGCTTGAAATTGGCTTTGAAATTATACTTTGTGACTTCAAAAATGGGGTCGAATTAGTGTCTAATGTGTCTTTGAGTAATGTAACAGACTTAATTGGATTTCCAGGTGAGTCTTCTCTGCAGCATACCAATTTGGAAAAAGAAAGAACCGAACTAATGAACGTTTTTCAAGCTATGAGTGGACTTGAGATTTTACAAAGTGGTGCTAGCGTCGACACGGGTGAAAGACGAATTCTATTAGATTTTACAAGAATGGTGACGCCAATTAATAAAACATGGCTTAATCCCGACCCTTATAAAAGGCGGCTAACTAACTTAAGTACCGAGGTTAAGGAGGACATTTTGAGAACTTTGGAATTCAATCTTAGGGAATATACCTTTGAATATGAAAATACTGACTGGCAGCTAATCACAGATAGAATTGTACGTAAATTTGGTCCTATGTTACTTACACTAAATTTATCCCTTACCAGGTTTGAGCATTCTAGTGCAAATATTCATGACTCCTTGCAAAAAGTTGCTGGAGACCTAAGCAGGCTAACTTATAATTTTGTAAGAAGGTATTCTGATGAGGCGATTCAGAATACCACCCTCCGAGAAGAAAAAATGTTTAGACAAAGTGTGGAGGAATACGTCTATCACACCTACCCGATAAGAGGCCCATCTGAAAGATTGATTTACTCTGCTTTATTCGTTGAGCAATCCGCTATTTCGAGGATAATATTAGATATATTTAAGCTTAGTAAAGCTATCTTAAATGATCTATACGTGAGCCCCACTAGAAAAAATTATGAGAAGTTTAGGCTCGAAATATTGAGTACAAAGAGAAAATTAGTTAAACTTCTAGAAGACCTACGGTGGCCTATATTTACTCAATGCTTCTCCAAGTGTAAGTGGGATGAGCTTTGTTACGTGCCTACGTGGGGTCCAAGCCCCATGGGAATGGGTCCAGAAAATTCAAAAACACATGAGTGGTTTTATTTTGATGGAGAAAGATATAGAATTGGTAATGCATTACCTTGTGTAGGCATCAAGGACATCCTTTAATGAGTATTATTTTTTTTTTCTTTAATGATAACTTATTCGCCATTTATCTTGTATATGATACGTTTTTGAAACCCTTCGTCCACTCTTTATCAGTCTATGTGCATATGTTGAAGTGGAAGCGGCCTCTGTTGATAACAGTCATTGTTTGCTACTACAATATTTTCGCAACTTAGAGTTTTTGGGTATTTGGGGTGCACTTGTGTATCTAATGTCGTTCTGTCATTTATGAATATTCCCTTTGAGAATAAGGTGAGTGTCTTACGCTACGAATTATCTTGTATATCGGGAGGTCTGCCTTCGCTCTTGTTAACGTTGATAGGTATTTTTTTCGCACAGAAAGTAATTTGATTTAAGGACTGACTTATCATCTCTGATTGGTGTTTTTTTTAGTTCTTGCACAAGAGAGGATAAAAACGTTTTAAGTTTACATTTGATTGTAAATCTACTTTGTACTTTATAGTTTGTCTTATGTTTATGGCAGGTTTTTACTAATCTCATTAAGAGGCGAGAAGGAGGACAAGCAGCACTTGAAATTGTCTTTACCTTCATATAACGTAAGCATTTAGTTGCAAATTACCGTTTACGGAGTGGTTTTTTTCACTTCATTTTCATTTTGATTCCAAAAATGACTGAACTCATCCTTCTCTTTTCAATGAAAAGCTGAACAGGGTAATATCGAGATAATAATTGATTTTACCTCCCATACTGAGCATTTCTGCCATTAGCTAGACCTTAACGTATGTTTCAACAAGACGGCAAGCTGAAATAATACACTACAGTCCAGAATAAACATTTTCTGTTAGTTGGTTCAAGCAATTTTCACTTTATGCCGCATTGCTGAGATTCCTAGTCCATGATGAGACATCGGCGTCCAGCATAAGCAGCTATTGTACAATCGGTCTTTCCTTCATGATATTGCTTGAGTCACAGTGGGAATTGGATCCATGGACAGTCAGGAAAGGCAAAGGTAGCGAGTCAAATATTCAATATAAACCAGATTGTCATAGTATCTTCCAAAGAAACATATAGGTAATCAGCCAACGGGGTATATAATTTCTCGTGACCAGCGGTGAAAGATTCGAAAAGCTATCTCAGTTAAACAACAGTCAATAGCCGATTAAGTCCTCTCTCACAAGACAGTTATTATCGAAACCTCTAATTCCAGGCTCTAGCGATTTATCTTATTCCAGTGACTTTTATATCTTTTATAGCGAGTTAAAGCGTTCACATATCACTTCCATAATTGGTCTCAAATCAAACTAGCTACTTATTAAGAAGTATAATTTCTAGGTGTACTTATTGTGTGCCATGATGTCACACGCCAAGAGATGAGATGCTGATATTTCGCAACTTTCATAAGATATTTTGAATCATTATGAAATTTCAATAAACCTTTGTTTTAATTGAAGCCACACTTTCTCTCTCTATCCGACTTTCCGACTGTGAGTGTAAAAACCCTGCCATAGCATGAATTAGATAACTATTAAAGTTATTTCAAATACTTACCATGACACAAGCAGCACTCTTCGAAGAAGCCAATAAGAAATACGCTGCCAGTTTTCAAAAAGGTGATTTAGCCTTACCTCCTGCGAGAAAGGTTGCAGTTATTGTATGCATGGATGCAAGATTAGACCCAGCAAGGTCTTTGGGGTTAGAAGAAGGTGACGCTCATGTTATCAGAAATGCAGGTGGGAGAGCCTCTGATGCTCTTAGGAGCGTTATCATCTCTCAGAGATTGCTAGGTACGAGAGAAATCGTTGTAGTCCATCATTCTGACTGCGGAATGCTAACTTTCAATGATGAGGAGCTCAGAGGAATCATCAAGAAAGAAACAGGGCATCTAGCAGACCAGTTTTCCTTCCTACCCTTCAATGACTTGGAGGAAAGTGTTAGGGAAGATGTTAGATTTTTGCAAAATAGTCCATATGTATTGGATGTGCCAATTACGGGCTATATTTATGACGTGAAGACTGGAAGTATTAACAAAGTCAAATAATTTGGCCTGATGATTTCTTCTTGCTCTCAAAGCAGTTTTTTGAAGTATATATCAAATATATGCCAAAACTTTACACCTTATAATCAAAGATAGCCTTATGAATTGTATCTTATCGCTTAGACCACCTCCGTCTCGAAAAGAATGTCGCGTTCTATATAAATTGATCATATATGTTAATTTTCAATATGAATGACATTCTGTATTGCTCCGCATCAATGAAGGGAAACAGGAAAAGGTAGAGTATCGAATATTTGCCACCCTTAGTTAGCCAAAACAGTCTTGAGGTGATTATGTATTAGTTCTCGAACTTTGTGCAGCTTTCGTACAGATCCATATGTCAAGTTCATATATATTTACCCCTGAACTATCAAAATGATAAATTTACTCACGGACAAAATCACGAATAGTTTTCTTTGGAAATTGAGTGAGTTGTGCAGCAACACTTACGATACGTCTATGTTGTATTCCACGTCTACGCGGGACCAAATATTCGAAGATGGGACTAAAAGATAAGCTGAAAAGTATTTTAAAGTTAACCGGGATGAAGCGGTTGATCTTTTTTTGTTATAAGGCAGTTTATTATTTCAGTACAAAAAGCATATTCTATTTTGACTTTGAATGAACGTATCACTTCTATAATGATGACATCATATCAAATGATATAATATATAATTACCCTAAGGAATCCTGGTTATCACCCTATTCTGGATGATTTAAATAAGAAGATAACAAAAAGAAAACTAATAGGTTCTGCTTGGACTTTTTACAACAACATTCGAATTTTGTATCTGATTTTAATCATACTAGAACAATATACAAATTATCCAATGAGTTGATTCAGCGATGCTAATAACTTTTGTCAAAGTTTAAAATCTCTGCAATATTCAACTATTCTTTTCTCATGACATATAACAGTAACACTATGAAAACCACTACCAAATTAGCACTACTGATCGAGTTCATATGTTTCTCAGAATTAACCTGCATGTGTGATATATGCTAAATATATTTACCCACTGATTCAGGGAATGAAAAAAAACCTTGCTGCTGTATTGGTATAAAACTTTTCTCTCATTCCGAAAGCCATATATGTATCGATATTACAAAGTCGTTGTTGTTTCAGTATTACAGCACACAACCAAGTAAGCATTTTGCTAGAAGCATGCTATACTTAGAGTCCGGGTTTCAAATGGGTGAGAAAACATTTCTCATCTTATATAACATTTAATGAGGTAAGCTCCAACTGTTGTATATCTGGGATCTTTGAAATCGCGAGAAAATAATCAACAATCAACAAATAACATCCTGTTGTATCCTTGAATCTGATTCTATTATGCCCAAAGGATAAATAGCCATTCCTTTCCTTTTGGTCTTTCTATTGGAGGTTCTGGGTTCTCTTCAATATCCTCTATGAAAGTTTTCAAATCCACATCCTTTGGCAGATGCATCTTGGTTTTTTTAAATATTTTCCAAAATAGCGTGAGGACTATAATAAGGGGTATAACGAAGTAAGAACTAAAAAATGATGAAATATCAAAATTGCCATTCAAAAAATTAGCAAAGCCTGATGTCAAGAGGATAAGAAAAGAAAAGAATAATGAAATCCATGCTGCATAAGGTGCATATTTTATTGTATAAGGTAAAACATCTCTCCCATAACCCTGTGCCTTTAATGCTCTATGTAGGAAGATATGGTTCAAAGAGATCGTACACCATCCCACAAGCAAGTTTGAAGATGTAATACTTTGAAACCACAGAAAGACGGTTGACGCTGAGTCTGAACAAGACATATAAGCAAGAGGTAAAAAAGATGAAACCAATATGATTCCCACATAAGGAACACCGCGTTTGGTTGTCTTCAAGAAAACTTTGGGTGCTCTTCCATTGGATGCCAATGCATACAAGATTCGCGATCCCTGCATTTGAGATAAATTAGCAGCAGAAATCGCTGATGACAATACGACTGCATTAATTATATGAGGCAAAACCTTAATCTTCGCTCTCTTAATAGCAATTACAAAAGGTGAATGAGACACTGTTCCTGTTGAGGTGGTAATGGCTGGCTCCTTAGAGGAAAGCACTAAAGTCAAGACAAACACAATGCAAAGGTAAAGAGTGAGAACTCTTATTGCTATTTTCGTTAGTATTCAATCGTATACGCATCTTAAAGAAAAGAACTTACCTATTCTCTTTGCTGCCACGAATATGCTTCTACGAGGATATTTTGTCTCTCCTCCAAACATGCTGATAAACTGTACTCCGCCAAATGAGTAGACGACTCCTGAGACACATTTCCAGAAAGCCAAAAATTTCCCCACGGAACCTGTCGTATAGTACAGATTCCATGGCGTTTCTTTCCAATACCTAAAACCAATTCTATCTTGATCCTTAACCCCTCCCAAATCTATAACAAGGCAGGTGATAAATAAACCCATAATTAGCATAATTTTCAAAGTTCCCAATACATATTCAAGCTCCCCATAGAATTTCACACCGAATATAGTGGAAGAGATTACAACAAGTCCAAAAATTGTGATCCACACTGCAGGATTCAAATCACTCCAGTACGTCATAATAACTGCTGCTGCTGATAGCTCAGAAGGGACCAAGTTGCCGTAAACCATGATCCAACCTAAAGAAAACCCCAAAGCATCATCTATGAGATGTTCAGCATGCTTTATATAAAATCCAGTGAGCGGCATGAACGATGAAACCTCCGCATTGGCCGCCTGGTTCATACATACTATGATTCCAACAAATAGATAAGCTATAAGCATTCCAACGTTACCCCTAAACGTTAGTAGTGAAAATACAATTAGCTTAATTTCAACGATACTTACACTAACGCCAACGTCGCACCTGAAGAGACAAAAAGACCCGTTCCAAATATTCCAACTAATGCCAACATTTCAACGTGTCTTCTTTCTAATCCTCTTCTAAGTTTCAGTTCATGATTCAAATTTATTTTGACACTTCCCACCTCGGATTCAAGATCAATCTCAGCAACCTCCACATGTTTGTCGGGCTTCTTTGAACCATTCAGAGGAAAACTAGTCATTTTCAAGTTGGAACATGACTAGCCTATGTAGTAGCGACAATGGGTCTCCTATATATTTCGTTCCATCAGAGATGTATTTCACGCCTTCAGGTTATATGTGGCTCCGTACGGAAAACTTAGCTAATCATGGCAAACACTCGCTGTATATAGCCAAATTTAGCACAATGATTTTCACTCTACCACATGCCACACATGATTCAATAAATGCGAGCCTTATCAAGATATTGTGTGGCTGTGAAAAAGAAGAAACAAGTTTTTGATTCAACTGTCAAAAATAATACCTTGTATTGATATGGAGTGAAAAGACATGTGACACACCATTCAGATATGTTTTCAATCATAGATCTATCACTTTGAGGATAATGAAAGGGTGATATACTCATAATAATCTTAATGCCCTTTCAAACATTTACATTGTCTTGCTTCCACAAGATCTTTGCTGAAGCTTGACAGGTTTAGCAGGGGATGATATAATCCATCCATCAATAGGCTCTCATATAATAATCAAGTTTCATCAAAACTTTTTTTATCCACTTACTCTTTGTGTGGATTGTCGAGTGATAGGAGCGCGCGATACCTGCCAGCCACACAGTGGACTGGTATAAGTCACAGCTGCGACCAGAGCTTTGCGCAGCAATAAATGTTGAGTGTATGTAACCTCAAGGTGACACAAAATTTCGAGGTAATGTGTACCATAGTAGTGTTGAAAAGTGATAGATAAACATCTTCGGGCATGGCAAGCAAGGCAAAAACAAGCTTTTGTGTAAGAGTGCAATTGGCTATATTACTGATTATGTGGCCTGCTGGTTAAACAAATACAGAAGTAATCACTTGATTATAGAAACGGTTCTTATTTACGGCTACTTATTAATGACTAAACCAGAACGAAATACGTCTCTGTTCCCCAGGCCGCTATTATATCTCCAGATAGATTTTAAGCCACAGTTAGTATAGTGCTTGATACTGAGCTGATATTTACAGCTCCACTTATCAATACATTGAGGTAACTTAATATCGAAAGTACTCTTCGTATGTAGATCATGACATTTTTTATACTACAGCTAATGTCTCTTTCAGCCTTTACAAATGAATATCATATGAGTACAAGGCTTCACCTTGAAAACTAATTGGGGAAACGCGAACTTAGGGGCACAATTTCAGTTAGTTTCCCCAAATTTTAGCGTCAATAATATCAGCGTTACTTTGGTCAATGAGACCAAGTGTCGCAAACTTCCTATTCTGTCCTAACGCATAATGTGGGCGTGAATTGAGGAATTTAAAGTTCGAACTACAAATCGGTGCTCACACGTTACATCTATACTCGTTCTTCCCAATAATATACTCTTTATATTTCAGTTAAGCTATCCATATCCACAATTCCAACCTTTGTATTTCAGATCGCTAACAGCATACGGAAAATGATAGCGAGACAACTAAAAACTCAGTTAGAACAAAGTGATGCTCTGGCATGTCAACTATACTAAAGCTAATGTAGTCATTTTGCATTACGACCCTCCCAAATATAGCAAACAGAGTTTTACGCTGCTTAGACATATTCGAATCTTTAAATCATATGTGGAAATATATATTGACACTGCATTCGCATTTCAGCTCCTATGAAATTAATCTTGCAAAGCAGGGATAGATAAATAAAGTGAAATGAACTTAGTCGGAAGAAAGCGGAGCATACTAGATCATTCGAACTATGTTAATTCTGTCACCATCTTTACTCCAAAGATAGTCCTAATGCTTCCCTTTGCGATTTCGAATTGGGATCGAAATAAGGCACTTCCGCTAGAGAAGAAACTCTCGTACCATGCCTTGGTTCATTTCCTTCAAAGTCCCATACTGCAAAGTGTTGTGAAACTCTGTTATCCCATAAAGCTGAAGTGCCTAACCCTTCCTTAGTAGGCTTCCAGTTGAAACGAACTTGAATGTCTAAATTCTTCTCGAAAACGCCGAAAAGATACTCTAAAATTCGATCAGATTCTTCTTTCTTAAGCCCGACTATTCTTCTTGTCATAGACCTATTGACAAATAAGGACTTCCAGCCAGTCGCGGGGTGAGTCCTAATAATTGGATGTTCTCTTTCGATATTTTGCTTACCGTTCAAAGGGCTATCGCGATTAATATATTGATGTGCAGAGATATACACTGCATTCTTTCCTTCTAAAAATTGCTGAAATGCGGGAGATAGCTTATCATAGGCTGCATAACCCGAAGCCCAGACAGTATCACCACCAACTTCAGGAATGGTATCATTGTGTAAATGGGTGATTCCTGGAGGTTGTAGTTCATGTGTCAAGTCTGTATGCCAGTTACTTGTTCCAGTACCCAAAGAGTTCTTGAAGCTGGTATTTAGACCTAATTTTTGAAACAAATCAGGCCATATCACTGTGATTCCGTGAAATCCAGGAACATGAACTTGCTGAGCATGCTTCTCTACGGTTCCCCAATACTCACCCAATTCAAATTGCTTTTGAGGACTCAAATCTTGATCTCTGAAGAAAACGACAACCCTTTCTGCAATTAATAAAGCCAATTCATCTTTCTGTTTGTCATTTAAGTCGCTCAATTGTAATCCTACGATTTCCGTTCCAATATGCTTTGTCAAATTGCGCACTTCTTTCGCAGCACCAAATAACGCTTTCTTTTCCGGATCTGCATTTTTACCTCTTTCGATGTAAGGAAATTCTTCGTTTCTTATTGCTACAGCTTCATCTAAAAATATAGGTATCTTTTCGGATGGTGGCCTTTCCGGATAACCATGTGATAAATCAATTCCTGCTTTCTCAAATCTTCTGCGAGCTGGAGCTGGAAGTTTCTCGATATAAGAATCCAGAAAACCACCTTCATATGAAGATCTAAAATTTTTAGTCTTTTCAGGCTTTCCTGATTTCACGACCTTTTTAACTAACGTGCTCGCGTCTTCAAACTCATCTATTCTCCTGGAAGATACCGTCGAGGGCATATTGAATAGGATTAACTAATAATAAGTTCGTTTCTTTATAGCAAAGACAGTATTTTTATTTGACATAGAAGTGCTTTTATATCTGCCCTCATGTACCACACAGCTGTGTGGCTTGAAGGGAGAACTTATTGTTTAATGGGAAGTGATGACAAATTGATACTGTATGGCTTCAAGAGCCACCTTTTTCCTATCTTTAGTCCACTTCCTTTAAGCCGTTTATCAGTGATGATAAGCCACATAGTTTATGAGTTCCTGACATTCCTCGAAGTGTTGGCGATTTGAAATCCTTCCCCAGATTCTTGTCAGATCACTCAACGATCTATGTGGCGCTTATGAAGCGTACTGGATATTTCTTTTGCTGACACTCTAATTTTTCCCAAAACTAGAGCTTGGATGAAGATTTGAAGAAACAAGCTAGTTAATGCTTCCTTTGGTGATCTCAGTGCTACAATGAAACTGTCTCTCGCTGCAATCAAGTCATATATACACAAGATGCATTTTGATTGACTTATTGGAACCTAACCTCCTGCATATTTGCTACTAATTATACAGGAATGCCCTTAGTATCCTGAAGAATGAGTTGACTAATGGTAGAATTGTTACTAAAAATCTACATAAAGTACAAAAATCGGAGAATACAAGTTACTATTAAGACGCAATCAATCCCTTTATATTGCTAATGTAGCTTTTTTACTAGTACACGAAGATGAATTTTTATATAAAGATCTCTCGCACTTGCGAACTTATTACTAATATTTAGAATCCTCGTGAATTCAAAGCCATGTCTGCCTTAACTCTTTACACCTGGAAGACTCCTAATGGATACAAAGTGTCTATTTTCCTAGAGTTGCTTAAACTTAAATATGAAACTAAAAGTCTTGACATTCTGACTAACATTCAAAAGGAAGATTGGTTTCTAAAGTTAAATCCCAATGGTAGGATTCCTACATTGGTTGATCATTCAACTGGTATTACCATAAGCGAGACGGGTGCTATTTTGCAGTACTTGGCTGATACCTACGACAAAGAACACCGTTTTTCATATCCTCACGGAACTAAGGAATATTATTTGCAATTGGAGACTCTTTATTTTCAGATGGCAGGCGTAGGCCCCATGCAAGGACAAGCAAACCATTTCATTATATATGCACCCGAAAAGATTCCCTATGGAATTACAAGATATAAGAATGAAACTAAGCGTTTGTATTCTGTTGTTGAAGAATACTTGCGTCGTAACCAACACAATGGTCCTTTTCTTGTTGGCAACCATTACTCTATATCCGACATTGCTATTTTTGGCTGGGCAAATTCACTTGGCAAAATTGGAATAGATATTCAGCAATGGCCCTTGGTTAGTGAATGGTTTGAGAAATTGAGATCCTTGCCTGAGGTTCAGAAAGGTCTTTCTATCCCTTCTTAGGCGAGCGGTCAGTGATCAGTTTTTTTTTCAAGAACCCTTTTTGTCTGATTTAAAAAAACTGCGTAAGTTTTTTTTGACTAGATTAGGTACATGCTCTGTGAAGATATATTATGTCTCTTCTATGTACTAAGACAAGACTAAAAAAATATATGTTTCATGTTTGATCACTAACATCGTTGAATAAAATCTGTGTAAGGAGCATGTATATCAGATATTAATAAATAGTAGTTACTAATCAAATTGTTGAGGCCGTATGTTCATGTTCCAATTATTTCCCACAGATTCATAGAGCAGTACAATTGAGCCTTACTGCCATTCTCGAAATGAATACAAATTCAGTTTGTCAAAATAATGTAGTGCAATGAATTATTGATCAGACTAAAAACAAAACTCCCCATTGTCTCATACTTAAAGGCTTCTCGTGACGATAACCTAAAGCATGCGCATGGTTTATTAAGTGCTCTTTTACTAAATCGCTTTGATAACCTGAAATGTAGCAAGCCACCGTCCATCTTCCTTTTTTTCCTTGTACCTTCTAAAAGATATATCTTAAAATCATGACGTACGAACAACCTCTTGATCACTTCTGAGAGTTAGGTGGAAATGGTACTTATGTATCCATTACACAATTTCTTCGGTCATATCCAAGAAAATTATTTTACATTGCCAGTTAAAAAGTCCATGTCACTTATGTTCACTGGTATTAAGATGGTTTTTTTATAAAAATTGTGAATATACCACAGGACTTTTCTTGATTATTTGGTGACATTTCAGTAGCACAAGGTATGATATCCTCTGTAGTTTCAACCTTGTTATTGCTCTCATATTTGTAGAGTTATGTATCTTCAATTGGGTGAGGCAGGACTATGATACATGTATGAAGCATGTAGACCTAGATGCTTGACTTCTACTGAGAAGAGTTTGAAAAGTTAAAATGCTGCGTGCATTTCTACACGCAACCGAACGTTTTGCTCAATAAAATTATTTCACTCGTATATTATGTAACTCCGCATTTAAGTAGCATCCTGTACAGAACGTTTCACATCATATCTGTGGCTCATCGCGTTCAATATATCAAATTATACCTTTAAATCAAGTTCCGATTTTACCTTGGCACGGTCGAATGATATGCTCTCAAGTGCTCACTGAAAATGTGGTTGTATCAGAGTGACTGTGGCATGAGTCGTGGTTCGTGACTAGCTAGATAAAAAGGCGATGAATTCGACTCACCTAGGTCTAGATAAATGAAAAACTAAAAGTTGGATTGAAAATGAGTTACTATGTACATGGATCAGAATTAACCGATCCTTACGTTTTTGAAGCATTGAAAAAGAAAAGTATAGGAGGATATACATTGAATGGTAAAGAAGTAGAGGAAGAGAAAAAAAAGGCCAAGTATCCTGAATATTTAGGCTCTTTTAAGTTGGAAGACGAGGGAAAGTACAATAGCTTCGAGAATCCTCATGGAGCAAAAAATGATAAGGGTCATTTAGGAAGCCCTGACTTCCGTCACTTATTTCCTTCTTCAGCCAAGTTTTCCTCATTTGATTTGTCACCCAACTTTGGTACTGAAATTAATGGAATTCAGTTGAGCCAATTAGACGATAATGGAAAAAACGATTTAGCCTTATATTTAGAGAAACGGGGTTTGGTTGTATTCAGAAATCAAGATCTTAAAGATAAAGGTCCTGGGTTTTCGAAAAAGTTTGGAGAATACTTTGGGCCTTTACACATACATCCAGTCAGTTATTCAGCTGAGGACTATCCTGAGCTACTAGTGACCTACAGAAAGGCAGGTGGACCGGAACGTTATGACGCGCAATTTCAAGAAAGAACAAGCGGCACTGCTTGGCATTCTGATATAAGTTTTGAAAGATATCCAGCGTCTTTCAGTTTTTTCGTTGCTTTAGAAGCTCCAGATTCAGGCGGTGATACGGTATTTATAGATACTAGAGAGGCATACAGGAGGCTCTCTCCACCGTTCAGAAAGTTTTTAGAGACATTGACTGTCATTCATACTAACTACTATCAAAATAAAGGCGCACAGTTGAATAATCTTCCTGCAAAAATAAAAAAAGATTATTTTACAGAACACCCGTTAGTACGAACCCATCCAGTGACCGGCGAGAAAAGCTTATTCTTCTCTAGGTCGTTTATCCAAAAAGTTAAAGGTTTTAAAAAATCCGAGTCAGATGCCATACTCAACTTTTTAGAACAGCACGTCTTGAGTAATCCTGAGATTCAAGTGAGAGCAACTCATAGAGGAACAGATTCAGGTACAGTTATCGCTTGGGATAATCGGATTGTGCTTCATACTGCCATTCTTGATTTCTTGCAACATTATACTTCTGCTAGGCATCATTACCGGATTACGGTTTTAGGTGAAAAGCCTTATATTTCCAACTCTGAAGAAGAGGATTCTTCCGACGGACGATCCAATGGACAATCCAGCGGGCATTCAAACGGACATTCCAATGGACAATCCAGCAAGTACTTAAACGGAAACTCAAACGGACACTCCAATGGACACTCCAATGGCAGCTCTAATGGTATCTAGGTCATGCGAAAGTATTATCAAATTAGATTCTCGCAGATTTTAAAAAAAAAAGTAACCCTCTCACATTTGATTTACCTTCAATTCCCGAATCTAGCCATACAAGCCGGTTCTCGCTATTTCTCAAGTGCTTATTCAATTTGCGGCCTTGAATGATTTCTGTCCACTATATACTTTATGAACGTAAAAAATTGTATCTTATCAATTCCAATGAGTTTAGTTTATGGGATCAACTTCATGATTCACATTTCTGAATTTATCCGACAACATGTACTCGTGTCTGTGTTTGTATTTGTATCGCTATTAGGAAATATGTTTCCCTAAGCTTCTTTTCACAAGTGGCTTGTTTTCAGATCCTATAAGCTTATTGAGCATCACGATAACTTACGAGTGCATTTAGCGCTTTACATGAATAAAACCTTTAGCTGTCATTCGCCGGATGCAAAATAATTGAGTAGCAGATAACTTCAAGTTTTACATCACAGCTTGAGTATTAAGTAGCCAGAAATTTCCCTTCTGGAAATTTATGTTCTATCTTGAACAGCTTTTGACATTTAAATGTATCAATAATAAAGAATAATTTTTAACGCAAGTGCTTCTCTTAAGCTCGGGATGAATGCCCTCGGAGCCTTATACAACTGTCTCTTGGAATAATATTACAAGTAAGCAAGATCCTTGGCAGACAAACCTTGAGTGTGGATGACGTTTGAGTAGAGTATTTTTTAACCCTGAAAGAAATAGTTTGAAAATAGGTAATAAAGAATGCATTTTGGAAAGATGATAAGCAGTTGAATGACTTGCATTTCATCGTTTCGTTCCTTAAAGCTTATTGAAAAGAAAACACGATCTTCACACATCTTATTCACGAAGTAATGGCTCGAATAACACTTTAACAGTGTATCACCTTATTCATGAAATAAGCAATTACAAGTGTTATTATGGAGATCTGCAAGACAAAGTCAATTTCTGATGACCCTTCTTGCTCGTTATATTATTATCCTATTTTTACATCTCAGCAATGTTATAATAAAGGGGGCTTAGCTCAAAAAGATTTTGCGGTCAAATTCAACTAAATGATTACTTTCTCTCGCGCTCTACAGTCCGACAAATAAAGCTTATAACCTGGAATTCTATGCCTGCATTTATGGGCGAGAGTTCATAACCAAAAAGGAAAGATTTCAATTCCGCTTTATTGTATGTGTAAACGTACCCACGTTCTTTACTGTCAAAAAATCACTTGATCCAAAACAAAAAGGACGTTTCTTTTGAGTATCTCAAAAGGTTCTAGGATGAGGTATCAGTAAAACTGTTGCAACTTAGCATGTTCACTGCAATCTGGGTGATTCGGGTATTGCTGGCCTGTGATTACTTTTATTCTACCTACTAAAGCCAGTTAACACTACGCTGTGAAGCGGCTCAATAATATTCGAATAACATCTGCCCTTTTAATCTTTGAGCTTGCTGTTTTCGTGACGCACATGTATTTCCTTTCTCGAGAAGAAGATTTCACACCATTATTCTCCAAGATAAATTTTCTGGTTCTCACTCTATAATATGATTACTTAGCCCGTAATACGACTTCTTCGTAAAAATATACTGATTTAAAACAGCTTCAGTCTCACGCGCCATAAAGTCCGTGGATATAGCATTAACGTACAAAAGTATTTGTTATGCGTGACATGTTCACATTTTCAGTGATAAAACTGCACAATCACGAAATATATGCAATTTGCAACAACGAAGTAAAGATTACTTCGCATGTGCTTTGATCAGAAATATTTTCAAGCTTAACTCACAAAAGCTACTACACAAACCACGAGTAAGGTTTTATACAGAAGTTACTCGAGATACAAATGTGAGTCTTTTATAGTTCTATCGGGCATATAACATGTATTTCAGCATTAAGTTTAAATGGTCAAACGTGAACATAAACGCTAGCTACAGAACCAGGCCTCTATACAGCAGTTCGTACCCCCACCGCCATGAATGTAAAAGGTGCATCTGCAAGAGTCAGGACAGTGACTGCAAGGTGCGTTCTGGCCACTACTACTGCACACCGCTGCTTTCCTGCAACTGCTGGCAGGCTTATCGTTACACCTCTTTTGCAATACAGAGCCAGCAACAGGCGTAAATTCGTACAACTCAAGCTCACGTCTCTTCAAAAAGGCTTCTGCCAGCAAGCCTGACTCGGCAACTGCTTCGTTGAAGTTTTTTTCAGCTGCCAATAATCTCTTCACTAAAGGATCATCAATAGAAACGATACGCAGAGGTGTACCTGGGTTATATTTATCGATCTTGGTGTCAGACTCAAATATAGCGACAGATGTGGAGTTAAGTTCTTTTCCTAAAATATATCTACCAGAAACAACGCTTGACAAGGAACATGTCAAAGCAAATAAAGACAAAAGCAAAACCTTCATTATCAATAGTTTATTCTTCTCTTCAAAGATTCCATAGAGAAGAATAGGTATCTTGACGTTTATATAGACAACCACATCTCGTATTTGCGAAATGGTTTCTTACAATAAAAAGGATAACCTTATGTAGTTTCATGATCACTAGTAGCATCAGCACATCGCTCCTTTGTTTGTGAGGTAGAAATACAGGAGATATGCAGGAGAGGATACTTACGAGCTGGTGTTATTTAGGGGAAATCGGCCTAAACTTGTTTCGATAAAGAAGGTTTCGTTGGAACAATAGCTCCTTTCAAACAAGCGTGCTCTCGCAGCTTCAATTTTAGCAAATTACCGTCGCACGACATGGAATTTGGCTTGTCAGCAACCAATCATGAATGGCTCCAACAACGAAACTGCCCATGTGTGAGCCTATTCTCGTAACAGTTGTATTAAAGTCTAATATCTATCTTAGCAAGCTGGTACCAATTATTGGTGCAGTCGTGCGAGAAAATATGAAGTACCTTTTTTGTTCTTGACTTTAGTGTGATGCTCATCCCATTATAAAAATTCTCATTCATACAGTTCTTATAGAACAAACTGTTCACAGAAATTAGCGGAGGGCACGGAAGAGAGCTCAATGGTACATTTAAGCGAATCTTTCAATATTTCTTGTTAGAAAATAGTCATGTCAGTTTTGTTATTTAGAGATTTTGGTGGTCGTGGAAAGGTGAATTACTGTCATGTAAAAGTCAAACATCCGAAATATCCAAATGCACCGTTGGGTCTTTGTCCTATGGAGATTATTTGTAGAAAGTGAATACATATGTCACCTAACTCCTCCATTCATTTGAGAATGGTTACTCCTTCAGCGCATATCATACCAAGGAACTCCACCTCACGTGAATTTAAGGAAGGGCAATTTCATTCAAATATGCGAATGCACTCGAACAGTTCACGCTCTTTACTTAAGGATAGTATAACGTGGTTACCTTCAGTATGAGTATGAGGAGCTTTTCAAAAAGTAAATAATTCCTGCTACTATATTGTATTTGGGTGCTTTATGGTTTTGGTTTCGGTACCTTATAGAGGTTTAAGAATCACTCGCTACGTATTTCCATCATGAAGATTGCGCATGTTCATGCGCACAAGCATCGTATATATTTTACTATGTGGGGAGGCACGATAATGAAATTATTTGTCCATCATATTGCTAATAATTCATTTGAGCCCTACTCAGAGGTATTTGCTAAAATTACTTCCATCTCTTTAGATATGCCCCCCAAACAACAGTGGATATCTTCTCGTTCATTTCTTTATAGTACACAAATAAGAAGCTTTCATCCCAGGGGAAATTTTTTTTTTTTAGTTTTATTGGAATATGGCACTACAGAAAGAATACATAAAGTATATCTACTATTTGAGCCAATATATTATCATTTGAAACATTAATTAGCAGTGTTCCTACAAAACCTGATAATACAGGTGAGCTGTGGTTTTGCAACAGGACCTGAAAAGCTATCGTTTTTCTGAGACGTTTCATAAAGAGTGTTTTCATCTTTATAAAAGTCTTCATCTGTTGGCTCCATTTCAACGTAAGGAATTCCAATTTCAGTGGTGTCGACATCGTCAGGAGCACAGACAATACCAACCTTAGTTTTGGTTGGAAGATCATCGTATTCCTTTTGCAGTCTGACAACTGTGATAGATCCTCTGTTTGACAAGTCATTACTGTCATACCAAGTACCATTGGACAACCTGACAATCATATGACCATTTTCTGTTCCTTTGATACCATTATAGATATAGCAGGAAACATTATCAAGTCCCATATTAGCGTAGTGGGCGACGGAAGAACCAGCAAGCAAGGTGATTGCGAAAAGTGATTTTAATTGCATTTTTTATGTAAAGTTTCCAAAGCTAAGAAATAACAAGTTCTGATGATGGTTTGGTGAGGTAGCTATCATGAAGGGGGGCGGAATTCCCAGGACTATTTATACTTTCATAACTACATTTATCATAAAGAATCCATCTAATCATTCGCTATACTTAATGGCGTCGAGTCTCTCTAGAAGTCTTTTGAGACTTTCGGAATGCAAAGCAATTCCTTTATTTCATTTATCCTTTCATGTGTGGTATACAAAATCCAGATATCTCTTACTTGTTTTATTTTGTAGCATATACATATTTACGATATGGGATATAGAGGTGCATGCATCCTCGACTAAATTTATTACTGAGATAATGATAACATTTCCTATTCGCTTGTTTCACACAGTAATACCTAAACATGAAATTCGCATCATGAACAATAGAGACATACAACCCAATAAAGTTTTCTGTACTTGGATGAAAGGCACCAGGCCCATTAGAAAGGTCTCAGCTGTAGAAATATCCAATGCATACCTACAGCCCTCTGGGTACGTAACAAATCTATTGGATGTCGATCACGCCTGTAACACCTTCGTTGCTAGAAGTAACTATGAAAACTGGCCAAAAAGGCTAAATTTGTGGTAGCCAATAATCGCTCTTCACTGCATTGTGGCTAAACTAATGTAAAACCGTTTTGGGGGGGGGGCTTTAGCTTACCTTTGTACGTGACCAAGTTTGTGTTTCTGATGAATCGGGTTCGATAATTTGTTGATGCGAATTCTTCATGTTCATTTTTATGTTCACTTGGAAGAAAGTACACTATATTTTTGAGCATCCGTATTAACGGCATATATATAGATATAGATAGAGATATAGATAGAGATATAGATAGACATATAGATCGAGATATAGACAAAGGTATAGATATACATATATGTGTAGTTGGGCGATACTTCCAACTAGTGTTCTGATGAGGCCAGTTCAGTGTAAGGTTTTTTTAGCTTAGGCGCGCACCTGTTTGGTTATAATGTTTCAATTACATAACTACGCAAATCTGAAGACTATGTGAATGTGGGTTTTCACGGCTAGTCGCGTCGTTAATGAAAAATAATATGCGCGGGAAAAAAAAAAAAAAAAAACTATGACTGATTCGTAAAATTCATCTCGATAGCGTGTTTGGGTGTTTGGGTGTTTGGGTGTTTTGGGTGTTTGGGTGTTTTGGGTGTTTGGGTGTTTGGGTGTTTTGGGTGTTTGGGTGTTTGGGTGTTTGGGTGGGTGTTTGGGTGTTTGGGTGTTTGGGTGTTTGGGTGTTTTGGGTGTTTGGGTGTTTGGGTGTTTGGGTGTTTTGGGTGTTTGGGTGTTTGGGTGTTTGGGTGTTTTGGGTGTTTGGGTGTTTGGGTGTTTGGGTGTTTGGGTGTTTGGGTGTTTGGGTGTTTGGGTGTTTGGGTGTTTGGGTGTTTGGGTGTTTGGGTGTTTGGGTGTTTGGGTGTTTGGGTGTTTGGGTGTTTGGGTGTTTGGGTGTTTGGGTGTTTGGGTGTTTGGGTGTTTGGGTGTTTGGGTGTTTGGGTGTTTGGGTGTTTGGGTGTTTGGGTGTTTGGGTGTTTGGGTGTTTGGGTGTTTGGGTGTTTGGGTGTTTGGGTGTTTGGGTGTTTGGGTGTTTGGGTGTTTGGGTGTTTGGGTGTTTGGGTGTTTGGGTGTTTGG